>CM076673.1:156413099-157013099 GCA_038501925.1 Xenopus petersii | reverse complement strand
TGAAAGATAAGGCTAAAATGACATAATTAACCTAATTTCTTAGGGGAACTACCACTGAAATAGATTATGGAAAAAGATATGCTATTTCTTTTGGAATTAATCCAACCCCCATTACACAACTTATTTTCCCAGTGAAATTAAAGGTCACATTTTTTGAAGTAAAGAGATCCAATTTTATGTGCATTCCCTTTGGTGTGTACCAGTCATTCAGGTGCATCCAATTATCCAATTCGATTACTGTCACCTGTGAGAAATATCACAATCTCCAATTCAAAATGGATTATAATGGCACTAAGGAATTGTGAATGTGCTTCCTTTCTGTTTTATAGGAAAACGTACATATAAATGGACATTTACAAGAAGGAAGGCAGGGCAAAGGAACAAAATTCAATAGTAATCTGGCAATTTCTGACTAGAAGTTGGAATAAAAACAAAATTCTAGTTTTCCTATGTTTCATAACATTGATGATGTCACAAGGATTGGCAGAAAAGAAACCTTTTAATGCGTTTCCTAAAGTTACTTAAAAAAGTAGCATTAGCCTGAAAATTGTAGTTATCGTAGAGTAAATTGTTTGTTTACACCAGGAAAATCATCACTTAGGAGGTCTATTTATTAAAGGTCGCGTTTTTTAGCGATTTATTTTGCCCCAAAGCAGCAACAAATCAAAATCTGAAAATACTCCAGCTAAAACCTGTCAAATGCATGTAAAAGTCAATGGCAGAGGTCCCTTTAAACATTTGAAGATGTTCTTTGCCTAAACATAATTTTCCAATTTCCAATTTATGGAAATTTACATTCCAACCACTCTTTTACAGCATGGGCTTAGTTTAAATGTGTAAAATCTTTTGGTAATCCTTCTAACCCTTGCAGTTGTGTTTTTGAACAACAGCCAAACACAGACACGTCCATTGAAATTAATAGTTTGATGCTTCCTCAGGTTGCCTTACATGCACCATTAAAGAAGAAGGAAAGGCTTGGTGCACTAAGGGGTGCCAAATGTTAGGCACCCCCGAGTGATTGTTTTGACTTACCTGAAACCCCAGGCCAGTGTGCCTATCAGAGGAAAACTGCACCGGCCCGGAAGTTATACCAGTGAGATCGATCTTCTTCTTTCCCTCTCAAGTCTCAGGAAGGAAGGCTCTGCAATTGGTCTTTATTATGAGTATACACTAACTACTGCTCAATGACTATGCTATGTTCTGTTGCTATTCTCCTAAATTCAGGGGATGTTCCATTGGCATCCAATTATTGTGCATTAGTTATAGTTGTACAACATCCTGCCTATACTTCGTTGCTAGGCCTCACCTCCTGAAAATCATAGGTCTCATCTGGAGCACATACTGGTGCCATTCATTTTACTATAAGTTTACAATGTTAAGTGCTACAACCAACTCTTTTTTGTAATGCCTACTTGTCTGCCATCATATGCTTGGCTAATGCCTGCACAGTACTCACCTTTATTGATTCATCAATGGAACATTTTGGACTTTACCTTTGATCTTGTGGCAAAGCATAGTTTTATTCTGCTATAGTAAATTTTCTATCAAAGAAAAAGGAGAGTAGAAAATGAAAGTTGCCTTCTCCTTCAAAGTCCATGAAGCCCATGACCATGTCTATAATATCCCCTCAAAAGAAACCTCCAAGCTTAATTGAGTAGGTCTGTTATGATTTTGTAGTGCTGTCCCTTTTCAAAAACTGTTGCAAAACAATGAATACGGTTTGTGAGCATGACAGATAAAAAACATTCAAGGCTGAATCTAGATCCCTGGAATGTTTTAATGTAACTATAGTGTAACAATTTCTCTGCTGTTGATCTAATCATTAAGAACATGACTTACAGGCATATTGTGCTGACCTTGTCTTTTAACCTTTATTGATCATCATTGGCATGTAAGTCACTCTTTTTATATACTAAGCTTGCAAGGATGATCCTGACCTCATATAAGATGTTAATGGTTTAATAACAATTTAACTTTTTGATTGAATTACAACTGCAGTGAATAATTCAAGCACATCAGGGAATCAAACAGCCCTTTTGTAGGGTTTCTCAAATGTCAACACAGTCACATTGATTAGTTAATTACTGGTCTGGGCTTTGAATGAATACGAAGGATGAGAAAGCATTAAACGTTTCTAATTAATTTTAAGACAGGGGTTTTGTTTGCAAGGGTATCTTTATTTCCTACATACAGTATACATATTTGTTTTCAAGGAAGGTATCAGAGAGTTAAATGCGTGTGTATTTAAAGCAGTTACCTTTGTAAACACATAGATTCTCTGGACGATAATATTTCATTCTTGCCATCATCCCTAAGGTCTGCTTAACTAGCCATGCATATTACTTTAGCATACTCAATAAATTGTTCATGTACGTGTCATGTTGCTTTAGCTCATTTGAGCATCCATGCACTTTGCCTACTAGAAGGAGAAAGAATCAAATGTTGTGCTTGACTGGCTTGATTCATAATTTTTTAATACAGCAGACTTTTGCTACATTCCCTATGGCTGCAATACAACTACAGTTGCATTTCTAATTAGAACACTGTACTTCTGTCTGAGTTTGACACCTCAGATTTATCTGCAAATAGAATTTCTAGGAAAATTATAATACACGTGCAGGGATTGCATTTATCAATATTCTGAATACGCGTCAGACTTGTTTCCTTATGTTTGGTTTACAAATAAGGCATGATTGTGTTTGTTCTGTAGCAGTGTTTCCCATTATATGCTTGCTATATCTTATAGCATTTGAACATGTATGCTTAGGGCAATGGCAGACAAGGCACAGTGCGACAAAACTGTTGTCTCACTGTATTAATTTCTCAAGTTTATTATTTCTCATTTCAAGTTCCTCAAGCACAAACATGGCCAAGAGAAGTTTCTTGACTTGCTGAATATTTCCGTAGGCTGCTGTGGATTTACTAACCCAGCTCTAGAATTCTTGAGTAAGTCCATTGATAGAATCCTTCTGTAACAAATGTTGGTATACCCCACTGGATATTTATTCTAACGCCTCTGAGCTCCCATTCCCTTTTTGGAATTAAAAAAGTCTGTCCAAACTATAATCTACTATTTACCCTTATTTATCAATAAAAAAAGCATGAAAAAATTGGATTGGGCAAAACTGTGATGTTTTCGGATTGGCACACAAAACCATGACTTTTCCACATTTTTGCGAAAAAATTTCAGTGAAATCGTCAGAAAAGCCTGAAATGTTTGGATTATAGCACAAAACCCAGCACAGACAAAAATAATTGACTTCTACAGGACCTCAACAGGTTGAAGATGGAGTATTTTCAATTTCTGACTTTTTGTAGCCTCAGGATATAATTTGAGTTTTTTTCCAAATATAAATTTAGATTTTATAGTAAAAAAAACTAAATTTTTTTGATTTTTAAGCATTCAGACTTTAATAAATAACCCCATACGTGTGAGATTCCTTGTTCTCGTTATAGCTACATTAAATAAAGCTGCCCCTAAGATGCAATACAGTTAAATGCACACCACTGTCCCACTCACCCCTTCCTAGGCACCTGAGTAATTGCCAAAAAATGTTGCACTTGACTGCAGTGGGTCAATTTACACTGGATTCATGGGACTTAATGTTGTATTATAGATAAAGTCATTGTGAACTGTGCTAAATATTCCCAGTTTTGTAATTGTTTAGTGATTGAGCTCTACTTGCATAAAGCTCAGGAGCAGATTCCCTTTAATTGAGTCCTCTAGATGACTAAGCACAGCTCCCGACTTAAAAGTAATAAAGGTAGCATTTCTTGATACAGGCAAAAAAAGCTCACAGCCTTAAATGCTAAAGACTTATTACAGTGAAACCACATTAACATTTTTCTTAAATGTTTAATCATTTTTTTCCCCAGCCTTCATAAATGACATTCTAAATGGTGAGGTTTTGGATTACAGACGAAGGGCTCAGGCTTGCAGCACTAATTATTGCAGTCTGATGTGGATGGCAAATTGTTAAACAGATCTATTGAATCTGATTCTGGTGCATGACAGCTCTGCTTCCTGCAAGGAATTTAAATGTTGGCTTAGTAGCCAGTGCAACAACATTTCAGACACAAAGTCAGCAGTTTCTTTTAATTAGAAATAAAGCCTAGCGCTAACAAGCTTTTAATTAGTCAGTATAGTGACTTTCTTTAGGGCTGAGAACAATCCAGTATTCAAATGACTAACCAATCGACTCCTTCACGCCTCAATTACATGATTGCACTTTCTGAGCAAAACGAAAACTGCCTTAAATTTAAATGTCATCTTTTGTTATCTTCCCACTTATCTAATGTGAATCTTACAGGTCTGTTTAAATGTCCTTAATGTTCTCTTGAAATATGTGTGCTGCCGTTTGCTTTTTTTAACTATTGCATAAATGACCTTCCTGCTTCATCTGCCCCAGTAGCCTGCACTGCTGTGGAAATTGATCAAGCATATTCCCTTGTGGTTATCAGTATGATTTTCCCTTGTTCTGCTTCATAGACCTGCTCCTAAGCTCTTAAGTCTTACATTTTGCTGTTGCCTAGCACTGCAGGAGTGTGCGAGTTTGCAAAAAGATAAGTAACCCCTTACCTTATGTACTGGCAGGAAGCATTAGCAACTGAACACTTGAGCAAGTATCTAATAATAACCAGCAAGGTCATTTTGTCAGACATTACTCACAATATGGAGGAAAAACCTGCATGGATAATTATCTACATTCTTTTAAAATTATATATATTTAAGGAAAGGCAGTATAATGGATGTATGTTTATTCTAATTGTCTTGCCAATATAAGGGCTACTAACATGAGAAAAGTGCAGATATTTGGGTCGGTTGCCATATGTTTTACCGCCAACACAGTTTTTTTCCTAATGAATAAATGCTTGTGCCCTATTCCTGTGAGTACACAATATACAGTATGCTGCACTCTTTGTTACAGTTATAAAGTAATATAAGTAAACTCACATACAAGACTTTAATGTATGGCATTTGGAGTGCTACAGTGAAGTAGTCCTATGAAGTGCATTCTTTTTATACTGTAGCACATTTCTCCTGTACTGTAGCTCTTTAAGTTCTTTACAGGTCTTATTACAATCAATCGAAAAACCACACTAGCACACGAGACTTGTGTCTGCAGGGCAAGTCCTTGCAAAGGTTTTTACTGCGGTGGTGCAACGTTTCGGGGCTCCGCCCCTTTGTCTTATTACAATCAATGCATTCATACATAAGGAGGACTAAGTATACCGGAGCACTGGGAAAACTGACTAGGCCAGGGGGTCAACAGAGTTATTCTGATCAAGGTCTCTAGCATGTGATCCAGCTTCAGATGTAGATTGTATAATCTGAAACTTTCAGGCACAAGGAATAATAGCTACTGGGGATACAGCGGTTGTGATGAACTCAGGACACGTGGGCACCTGTGGGCATAAAGAACTAAAGAATCAAACAACAAAATAAACAAACTGTATCAGGAGATGACAGATATAGGTTGATTTAGGGTATTGGATTAAAAAACATGAACCACGCAATACCATACTCATTATTATTTAACTCAATAGCACACAGTCTTTAAAGACACAGATGGAACATCATTTTTCTTGGCACAACCCTTTTAAAAGTAAATAAATGCCTGTTTCGCATGAAAACTAGAGACAACTAAATGACAATTTTATGCTGGAAGCTGCATTAAAGAGACTTTCCAGTGGAACCACTTTATGAAATTGTAGAGATTTTTAGCTGCCTCAGTATAAAAATTCAATATTAATCTATATTATTGACAAATAATTGAAGGTGCTGTGAGATTTTGGACTACCTGGGTGCATAGATTGAATGCATATTTCTTTGTGTCTTAATTTGCCTGAATATTACATCTGGCTTTGAACTGCTATAAAAAAACAAAACAGCTGTTCACCTTAAACGCCTGAAAGGGATACTGAAACTGCACTGAAAGCCGTTACACAAAAGAGCAAACAGATTTTTTTATATTAAATTTTGAAATCTGACATGGGGCTAGACATATTGTCAGTTTCCCAGCTGCCTGAGTCATGTGACTTGTACTCTGATAGACTTCAATCACTCTTTACTGCTGTACTGCAAGTTAGAGTTCTGGAGTTGCTGGTTCAGGAATGAATTTTTTTATTGTATTGTATTGTATTGTAATTGTATTTTATTGTATATGAGTGAATTATTTGCAGTGTAAACAGTGTCATTTAGAAATAAAAAATACATCATAAAAATCATGACAGACTCCCTTTAAAAATGTTCCTCTAGTATGTGCAATAAACAGGCCAGTGTGATTGCATTTTGGTTTGTCCTGTTAGTGAGGAAGGACAGTGGACATCATGGTTTTATCTTTACTGTTTTACTCTGATTCATGGCATTAATGGAGAGGCAGAGCATTCGAAAGAGGCCAACAGCTGTTAAACAGAGGAGCAGATGGGACTATATTTTACTGAATGGTAATTAATAATAATATTGGTCAACAGTATTATGACAAAGTAGAACACATTTTTAACCATTTTCTTTTCCTAACTACATATATCTATTCTTAAAAATCCATTTTGACTATGTTGATTACATTGTTTGTTAAAAATGGCATAACATTGTGATAATGTAACAAAAGACCAGCTACACTTACAGTATATATATACACAGTAAATTTAAAGTAGTATAAAACAAACTGAAACACTGTTGTTAATGTTTGGGCTCTTAGACAGAGCAATTGCAGCTTTGTTATTCTAAGTTAACTAGCACAGAAGGCTTTGGGCAATGCTCACAGTGTGTGCATACAACAAAAACAACCTGAAATATTAGGCACTGTGTAAAGAGGTCATACAGTATTAAAGAATATCAGAATATGGTTTTGCTGCCCATAATAAAACCCTCTTTGAAGAAACCAGTCTAAGGCAGGGTTGTCCAGCCTGCATCTCCCTATTTACATATAGTTGCTTGAAATTGTAATTTAACAGACAGGTGCGGGCCTGGACTGGAAATCAAAATAGGCCCTGCCATTCCAAGTAAACAGATGCCCAAACAGCCCCCGACCAGCCCAAACAGCCCCCTACCAGCCCACTATATGGTAACTTTCTATGGAACCATACAGCAACCCCTCTGGCATTTGCCAGAACCCACAGATTGCCAGTCCGGGCCTTGACAGGTGGACCACAACATTTCCCAGGTCTAAGAAAGCCCTGGAGCTATAAGCACAGGGGCTGCATGACAAGGGATCCAAATGACCAGCAGCCAAATTATACTGGTCTAGGTCAGAGATGTGCAGAATCACATGTAGCTGTGTTTAGGTGAGAAGGAATGAGTTAAAGCAGGAGATGGCCAGTCAGGGGTGGAATAAGAGAGGGACGTGATGTCAGGGCAAGAAGCAGTTCACATTATCTTCTGAGCCGGTAGAAACGCATTTTGCAAATTTTGTTAAATGTCAGGAGTTTTCTACTTTATGTTCTCATATTATCTATTAATAACTGAATATGGATGTTTTCATAATCTTTACACATTATAATTGTGAGAGTCTGTATTGTATTTATTTATGTTAAATTAATGTGAGTCGCTTGATCCAGGGAATGTTTCTGATCGTCATTGGGGTCAGGAAGGAATTTTTTCCCTCTTGAAGCATAATTGGCAGTGGCTTCGGGCTGTGTTTTTTGCCTTCCTCTGGATCAAAACAGTGCACATATGATATGATATTTTAAGTTTTATTTGTCACAGCAGCAGTAGGACCTTGCCAGAGTACTGCACAGGTAAGTTTAAAAGAGGGAGAAATGGGTTGTCTCCTGTGACTGCACGGTGGATTGATTGATACAGACACTACTACTGCTTGTGCTAGGGGGCAGCCTGCTTGGATTTCCTATCATCGACACACTGCAGATGCAGGTACGGCAGCAGGGCTGCTGAACGTTAGTGATGGGCGAATTTGTGCAGTTTCGCTTCGCCGAAAAATTTGCGAATTTCGTGCAAAATTTGCGAAATGGCGAAAAATTCGCGAAACGGCGCCGGTGCCCGTTTTCTCGACGCCGGCGCCTGTTTTTTTCGAAAAAAAATTTTGACGCCGGCGAATTTTTTTTCGCGAATTTTCGCGGCCTTTTCGCGAATTTATTCGCCAACGGCGAATCGTACAAATTCGCCGCGAATTCGCGTCTGGCGAATAAATTCGCCCATCACTACTGAACGTCTCTCATGTTGGCGACACAGCGATCTCTTGTTAAATTCTGCCTTTAGAATATTGCCTTGGGTTAAGCTGGCATGGTCCTATTTATTTGATAAAATGCGAATAAATTCTGTGGCCATTTTACACCCATCTCCTGGTTTCATTAAGGTATGTAATTATGGGATCCAGTGTGATTGCTCAAGGCGAAGGGTCAAATTGAGGAGTCCCCTTGTCATGCCAGGTAATTAAACCACTCCTTTTCCCCTCAGTTTTTTCATCCCTTTTTACAGAAAGGAGGTTCAGACTCTCACTGTTTCTTTACATCCATTCTTGCTGTGCATGATGTCTAATAATAGGTTCTCTTCCCTAAATCCTGCATTTAGTCTCTTCTGACTGTTAAAGCACTTTTATATAAAGGACAGAATTCTTCATAGCGAAACCAAGCAGATACATTTTATACCTTTGTAATTCTCTGAATCACTGCACATTCCAACAATTTTTAGTATTTTTGTCTTGCAAATATTATTATGCTTGATAGATATGTATTTCTTTTAAAATCTGCAATGCCAAAATAAAGATTAACAATTTTTTCCACATTTAAACTTGCAGTGACTAGTATCATGTTGTTAAAATACAGAATCTCTTGCACAGCTAAGAGTAATTTGAGTGCTTAGTATATTGGTGTGGTTTGTACCTCAAGTACACCTAAAATGAAATGAAAAATAAAATAAAATAAGCAGACAACTTAAATAAATCCCTCCTGAAGGGTAATCCCCTGAGAGGTGTGTTTTTTTTTTTTAAATAACAGCATTAGTGATAGGTAGTGATGGGCGAATTTGCGCAGTTTTGCTTCACCGTAAAATTAGCGAATTTCGCCAAAATTCACAAATTTTTTGATGCCAGCGAATTTTCGTGGCCGTTTCGCAAATTTATTCGCCGGCGGTGAATTGCGCAAATTTGCCATGAATTTGCACTTGGCAATAAATTTGCCCATCACTAGCTATAGGTTGATGCAGCCAGGCAAACTTAGTTCTTGGCACTACCTTTATGCAGGGCCGGCCTTAGGTCAATTGGACCAATTGGGCCCAATTGGGCCCCGCACCTCTGGGGGCCCCGCACCACAGGGCAGCACAGATAATATTTCCCTCAGCACATGATGCTGCCTGGCCTGCCCCCAACTTTGAGAGTCCAGCCCATCCCCAAATCCATAGGTCCAGCCCACCCTCAACTCTGATAAGCCAGCCTATCCCCCAACTCCATAGGTCTAGCCTGCCCCCAACTCTAATAGGCCCAGCTTTCCTCCAACCTTGATAGGCCCTGCCTGCCCCCAATCCAACCAAGCCTGCTCCCAAGCTGAATCGGCCCAGCCTGCCCCAAACTAATTGGCCCAGTCCACTCGCCTATTTTCTCCCTCTCTCTCTCTTACCCTGTGTGCCCCTATTATGTGCCCCTATTTCATCCCTCTCACTCTCTTACCTTGTCTGCCCCTTTCCTTTCTATTTTGTGCCTGTATGCCCTTATTTTCCTAAAAACTTGCTGTGTCAGTAGCCAGCAACACTTTGTCTAGGGGCCCCACCAACATGGTCCCAATTGGGCCCCACATTTGATAGGATCAGCCCTGCCTTTATGTAAACCTTTCCTCTTTATCTCTTGTATTGGTTGGTTATCGGTTGCTGGGGGGGGGTGGTATGTAGTCTGTAGCTCAGGTTATACACCCATTGTTTGTACAGTGCTGTGGAATGTTTGTATTTTATAAATACATGTTAATATTATTATTATTATCATTATGACCCTGGCCTTGCCTTCAATTTTACCTGTTTTGATCTTGTCCTGATCTTCCTGATCACTTGCTACACAGGACTACTTTTCGTTCTTCGTTTTCCCTAGTCTAATCACCAGAACCTTGACGTCTAGCAGACTCTCAGGTTTTGGTGGTTAGAGTAGGGTACAATTATCATCCTCCTGGAAGATAGCTGACCCATCATACTAAGCACAGAATGTGCAATGTACCGGAGAGCACAGATGGAAGGGAATGTTGGAAATAATTGATGGTGAGTCCTTCTAGAGAAGAAGGACACCAAACTATAAAGTGGTTCTTGATGTCTACATTTTTCAAGCATGGCTTACTATTATCATGTTAAAAAAACTGCATGTGCAAACAGTGGTTTCTTATACTCATAGGCTCCAACGTGTGTTGTTACTAAGACATTCAGATAGAATATTAGCTCTGCACTTAGAAAATGTTATGTCCATTTTTTTCTCCATCGCCTCGCGTGTTCCAACAACCTGTCTCATAGTATCAGAACTGCTGGACAAAAGGTGGGGAGACTGTTGAATTAGTTAAGGCAGTTCTTGCAATTTAGGCCATATCATATCTCAGTTTTGAAGGAGTGGATGTGCTGACAATTCATTAGTTTCATAGAGTCAACAGAAAACAATAGATAGGGAAAAAACATAGCTGCTTAATAAATATACATGTCAGAAGATTCCCCTTGTAAGCAATGTTGCTGCAGAACAAAACCAGTGTAGTTCAATAGAAGTGTTGGCGTTGAGGAGGGTAAGAAAAGACGTGCTTTTAAGGCTTTCAAGTTAGCTAGGACAGCTGAGATATTTGTTGGGTACAATGAGGCCAATAAATCATGCAAAAAAGACAATATGGAAAAGGCTATTGTGATACTAAAATCTATAGTTAGTATATGAGTATATATAATTTATTTGAGTGTATGGAGGGGTGTGTGTATGGGTGCTGGGTTTTATTTGGAGGGTTGAACTTCATGGACCTAGGTCTTTTTTCAACCTGATCTAACTATGTACAATAGGATATCCCTGTTCCCTCTGTTTGACATCACTCGCCATTCCATACTACTTATTCCTTGATTTATGCTGCTTATATTTATCTTGAAAAATGAAAGCAGACTCAAAAAATGTAGGAACATGCATTCAAATAAATGTTTTATTAGAATTATTATCAGAATAAAATCTATATTAATATTCAGACAGCAGGTGCCTTAATGTTTTAACTATGAGACTTTACATATATTTGTGCAATGCGTGTTTTAGTTCAGAAATGTGTCATACAAGTCAGTAAAGCTAATCCTTGTACCACTGGTTTTAGTGCTCTTCTGTATATGTAGGGAATAGGTTACTATCTATCCCCAAGAGGCACATAAAGAACTGTGTTTCACATTTGCATTGAAGGCTTCCCCTCTGCGTTGCACCTTGTGTGTCCTAATTTCCTTAATTAATTCAGTAGATAAAACCTGAAGTGGTGGCATGACGCCTCAGGGAAATGCTGTTTTATTGTGACATAGCTGACTAGGACCTCACACAAACAGGATCCTCTTCACCTGAAATTCTCCCTTGCTTCTCAATGCTGCTGCTCCGTTTTATCATTGATATTAAACAAAGCATATGTGCAGGATCTCAGATGATTAAGATGCTTATTATTGCTTTAATCATTATCATGAGATTATTATATCATCGTGTATACTTTTTGACTATTGAGGAATTTCAATGCCATTATTTGTCCAGTTTTCTTTTACTGTGAATGCAGCCTCTCTGACTTTCCTTGTACAGTAGATATTATAGCAAGACCATCACTGCACACTTAAAACCTTTTTATTTCCCCCTTTTCTTCCATGCAGTGGTTAGCTGTCAGATATTATTGTTGTTTTCTTAGATTCTGAAGATGTTCCAATTTGCAGCTATAATGCTTGTGCCAATGTAGCTGAAAAATAAGTTTAAAATTGATAATGTCGGGGGAAGCAGCAAGCAGAATGTAAATAACTTTGCAAACAGAAACCTTGAGCTTGCAATGTGTGTCAATATTTCCCTAACAAAGGGTGTCAGGTTCAGTAACCAGATACAAATCTGACAAATTGGGGTTGTTATCCCTAGAAAAGAGATAACATAGAGGGATATGACAAACATGTACAACTATATCACAATGTTGTTTAATGAATATTTTTCCCATCAGACAGTACAGGTAACCGAAGAAATCAATTGGAACTACAGGAAAGGATATTTCAGCTTCAATAAAGAAGGGTTTTTTTAACAGTGAGGTCAATCAGGTGAGACTTTCCTACTAAGAAAGTGATTTGTTAGCGGGTGTCTTTAGGAAAAAAATGTGTTTTTAAACCTTCCTCTAGATCTTTTTGCATAATGTTTTGAAAAAAATTGCAAATAAAGAGCCTAATGAATCTTAGGCAGTGTGCTGTGGTTATAGGGGATACAAAGGGAAACATGTAATGTGGATGGCAGCATGAACTTCATGGTGTATTCTATATTCAAGACCTATAGAGGCACAATTATAGTGACGGATAGTAGAATGCAATAAATATTGGAGCTGCTACCTGAGCACATGGACATCATAAACAATAGGGTGCAAGGAAAACTACATGACACTTTGAAGGCCTGATCCCCCAGAAATAGGTTGTATGAAATATGTACAGATGTAGCCACTTGGATTTCTGTGAAATGCATCCTGATGCAAGATAAACTTAAGAAACTTTTATCTTAAGTCTTGTAAACTCCTTTAAAGGATAAGTAAACCTTTAAAATAAGTGAAATTAAAATTGTCGAGAGTGTTGTTCTCAGCACTTATGTAATTTAGCTTTTTTATTTATTTTCTTTTTATTCCAAGATATTAAGGGATACATGTGCTGTTAATATGAATGAATTTTGTTACAACAGCGCCACCTGCTGGTCAGTTTCCCACCAGTCTGACCACCAAGTAGTCAAGGAAGTTGTCAGGAGAAAGAAGGAGGCTGCTCTGATGTTCTTCTGCTTAGGAAAACAATTAGAAACCTTTCTCAGCAGAAGAACATCAGAGCAGAATGCTTGGGACCACGGTTTTTTCCTGATTTTTTTTTTTATGTCATTTGTATCCTCATACCTGAACTCATTACAAGGTTATTTTTCAACTGTAAGTGAATGAAAAACATCTAATCATTTACTTAGCTCGAGTGAAGAAATAGAATGAAAAATACTTCGAATTTCGAAGTATTTTTTGGCTACTTCGACCATCGAATTGGCTATTTTGACCTTTGACTACGACTTTGAATCGAACGATTCAAACTAAAAATCATTCGACTATTCGAGCATTCGATAGTCGAAGTACTGTCTCTTTAAAAAAAACTTTGACTAGCTACTTCGCCACCTAAAACCTACTGAACACCAATGTTAGCCTATGGGGACCTTCCCCATAGGCTTTCTAAGTAATTTCTGATCGAAAGGAAAATCGTTCGATCGATGGATTAAAATCATTCGAATCGTTCGATCCTAAGGATTTAATCGTTCGATTGACCGATTTTTCCTTCGATCGAATGAACGAAATTCGGTAAATACTTCGACTTTGATATTCGAAGTCGACGGATTTTACTTCGATGGTCGAATATCGAGGGTTAATTAACCCATAGTAAATGTGCCCCTAAGTGTTGGGTCACACAAATTCATAGAAAGGGACTGCTGACTGCAGAAGCATAAAGTGTGGCAAAATCACACCATTCACTGCTGGCATCAACTACAGTTATGTAAAGGTAGTAGTGATCAGCAAATCTGTTCCAATTTGCTTCGCTGAAAATTATGCGAAACAATTTGCGAAATGGCAAAAAAATTCATGAAAAAATGGGCACAACTAATTTTTACCTGTGTGACAAATTTTTCTCACTCCAAAGGCATTAAAATTAATGGACGTTTTTCTTGTGGTGACTTTTTTGTATCAGCAACTTTTTTGTCCAAATGCATAAAGTCAATGGCCGTTTTTTTCTTATGACAAATTTTTCGTCTTGCGACAATTTTGCCTTGGCAAATTTTTGGTGCAGCTGATTTTTGCCACAGTTTTACAAAAAAATGGCGAAATGCAGATATTTGCAGCAATTTCATGCTTGGCTAAAAAAATCACTTATCAATAAAAGGTAGCCATTAGACTCTGGAGCAGTGTAGATATCACTCTGGGGTCATCAGTTCCATATCCTACAGTAGGATGACTAAGTCTGGGTTTGGCAGAAGTCAAGAGGGATGACATTTTTTTTGTATAGAGGAGGAATAATAATCTGGGCCACTTTTGGGTTTGGGGTAGGACCCCTGTTTCCAGTGAAAGCAAGCCCTACTTCTACAGCAGGGGTAGGCAACCCATGGCTCCGGAGCCTCATGCGGCTCTTCATCCTGCTTACTGTAGCTCAGTCTTGCGGCTTTGCCCGTCACGTCGTCTATACAGCCCTTGCTCCTGCTGGCGGCTTCTTGACCGCGGTAAGCTATCGGTTAGCTTATCGCGGTCGCACACTCAGGAAGCCGCCAGCAGGAGTGATGGCTGTATAGACGTCCCAGGAGTGACAGGCAAGACCGAGCCGCAGCAAGATGATTCATCATGGTCCTTACCGTGGTCAAACACTCAAGACAAGAGAGGGAAGATCAGCATGGAGCTTCAGAAACAGAATTAACATTAAACAGATGAGAATACTAGCATTTAATAGGGCTATTCAGTGTTTAATTTATTTCAAAATAGGCCTACATATTGTTGTATTCTGTTGTTGTAACGGTTAAAACTAAAAAAAGGTTAAAACTTTTAAAAGTTTATAAGCTGTGTTATGTTTTGTGGCTCCAGACTATTTTTCTTTAGTGGAAAAATGGCTATTTTGATAGTAAAGGTTGCTGACCCCTGTTCTACAGCATACAATAGCAGTCACGATTGTTATCTGCTTTCTACTTTTGGAATGTGTTTTATAAGGTCTTTTTTTGTTTTACCACAATTATGCCGCCATGCAACTACGGTCAGTATAGAATTGCTTTATTGAGATGAGAACTTGTGAAAAAACTAGACTTGCAAGGAGCAGGAACCTCAAATGCACTAAACATCTGTGCCAGGCTTCATTGAACAACATCAGCGCCCAAAATCTCTAATGTTTATGTGAGTGAATAGAAGACAATCCAAAACATTTCCAGTGCAGAGGCTGTTATAGTAGCAAAGATGGAACCAAGTTTATTATTGATAATCTTAGATTTGGAATGAGATGTTAAAGAGTAACTGGCCTATTTATGAACATTTGAGATCACTTTTTTTTGTTTGCTTGATTTGAGAAAATTGCAATTAAAACCAGTCTTGAATTTTTCCCAATTTTTGTTTTATATATGAATTTAGCAGATCACCATGTAGCTAAATTCATAGAATAAACTTATAATTTTTCAAATATTATTTATTTAGGGGGTTAATACAGTAACTAAAGCCAACATTTTCTGGTCTGGGTTTTAAAAGGGAAAACAAAGATTTTTTCTAAAAGTCCAAATCCAAAAATACTCCATGTCAAACCTGCTGATGTAGAAGCCAATGGCAGATGTCCCTTTTACAATATCATGATCTGTGCTGGTTTTCATATAATTATGTAAAATATTTGTGGTTTTTGGGCGATAATCAAAAACGTTCAGAGTTTTCAGCAGTCAAATCAGAAAAAAACACACGTTTCAAATTTTTTCACCATTTTATTGCATTCTGCACCAAATTTTTTAGCTTTTTTTCTATAATTAAGGTAAGAATCAGAATGGAAGTTTGGTTGGATTTGTTTTAATAAAATAATGAGAAAATGTTGAGTTTTAGTAAATAACTCCCTTGGGGCAAATTTACTTATGGTCGAATATCGAGGGTTAATTAACCCTCGATATTCGACTGTCGAAGTTAAATCCTTCGACTTCGAATATCGAAGTCGAAGGATTTACTGCAATTCGTTTGATTAAATTTTTTTAATCCATCGATCGAACGATTTTTCTTCGACCCAAAAAAGATTGAAAAGCCTATGGGGACCTTCCCCATAGGCTAACATTGACTTCGGTAGGTTTTAGGTGGCAAACTAGGGGGTTGAAGTTTTTCTTTAAAGAGACAGTACTTCGACTATCGAATGGTCGAATAGTCGAACGATTTTTAGTTTGAATCGTTCGATGAAATGAAAAATAGTTTCGAAGGATTTTAATCCATCGATCGAACGATTTTTCTTCGACCAAAAAAAACATTAGAAAACCTATGGGGACCTTCCCCATAGGCTAACATTGCACTTCGGTGGGTTTTAGGTGGCGAAGTAGGGGGTCGAAGTTTTTTTTAAAGAGACAGTACTTCGACTATCGAATGGTCGAATAGTCGAACGATTTTTAGTTTGAATCGTTCGATTCGAAGTCGAAAGTCGAAGTAGCCAATTCGATGGTCAAAGTTTTTTTTATTCTATTCCTTCACTCAAGCTAAGTAAATGGGCCCCATAATGTGATGTGCGACATAGTTTGTGTTGTGAATTGTGAGACTTTGCATATGTTTGTCAAAATTTTAAAACTATAGAAGAAACAGACCCCAAGCAGGAGGCCCTGTTGTAGTTACTGGCTCAGAGAAAGAGACTACATCACTCTAAACAGCTCTAGACCTGGAAAAATGCAGACTATCAACAGCAGGCGACCCTCCTGGTTGGGGAGGGACAGCAGTAGATAGCAATGTCTGCCAAACCCTCCCTTAGATATTTTTGCAGGAGACCTGCTTACGCCACTGTCTTGATATGAACCAGAGTTTTTGAAAGCATGTGACCTTGCAATGTTTTGATTTGTCTTCCTCTTTTTTCCAACTACTTTTTGTTAAGCTCTACTTTTGCTTTATTCCCAACTTGACTGGGTGCATCATAGTCCATTTACAGTTTTAATACACTGGTGACTCAAACTTTACATGGAGACTAGACAATAATATTCCACTATTGTTACTGGCTCAGTGAAAGGAATATCACAACAATAATGGTAAAGGGCACTTGCATCCCTAGCAGACTCTTTTACAATATATGATGAAAATTATAAGAAATAATTGTATGCTTATTAAAAAAGATATTAGAAACACATGTAAGTAATTCCTCAGATCTATTCTTCATGTTCCTTTTGAGTGATTATGAAATTGTTTAATAGCATTAAGATTTTTCTTCAGTACAATAGACCATGACAATTCAAGAATAATTTAGTAATTTAAAATCGATTAATATTTCCCCTGAGTTCTTATCAGCTCAATACATACAGTAGGTCATGTTTACATTGCATAACCTTCAACACTTACTTTTCTCGGGCAGTACTCCAAAATGACTTGCACATCTCATAACATCATCGTAAAAATCTATGCTCCTTCAGTTTAGACATTTTAATACCGAATCTGGTATATAGAAACATATACCACTTATAAAACAAAGTCTTAATAATCATCACCTGAGTGTATATATATATGTGAATCAAATATGAGAAACCAAGAATATTGGAGAAGTATTTTCAGTACTGAGTTTGAGTTTTCATGTCTCCTTCTGTGAGTGCAGTTTATTAATTTTAATTAAATGTGTATATTGATAAATAGATAGATAGATAGATAGAGAAAGAGAGAGAGAGAGAGAGAGAGAGATAGATAGATGTAACTGTACAGGATATTAAAAATAAAGCAAGCAGCACCTGTAATCTAAATTAGCCATGACCCATAATATTGGGAAGATAAAAGAGATGTATAAGATCAGTTCATTCCTTATTGCGTACACATACATTAATGGTTCCAGTATTGTTCTTTATTTATTTAAATAATTGTAATACATTTCTTTTTTATAAAAGGTAATGCTTTATTTGTTTTCAAGAACATTAAACATTCACCAAACAATAAACAATACTATTATTACAATTTCGTGTCTCTGTATTTGCTTTAGAATATGTCACATACTTGTTCGCTCATTTACAGTTCATACGTGCTTATACTATATTTGTATACAACTGGACTACTTATACTTGGTTGAGTGCCGGGGCCCAAATCCCACCAGGGACTCCATATCTTTTCAAATTTATGGGCCGTACCTCTGGCTTTATGTGTGAGTTTAATCATGGGAATTACCTCATTAACTAACCTTATCCAGGAGTCCCCTGTGGGAGGGGTAGGTCCCATCCAGTGCATAATTATACTTTTCTTAGCATAAAATAATAAGGCTCGATATCTCATTTTTACGTGGAATTGTAATACATTACTGTCTAACATTTGAAACTGAAAGCTATGCACGTACTCAGGTCCTGTTAATGTTTTAAATGGATATATGTAGCCATTAATACATGCATATCATTATATAATTCTTCTTCAATTTGAAGTTGTAATACAGCTAATTTTAATATAAGACATTGAAAGCATTGCTGGGTTGGCTGCTATAAAAACGCTAAACTTAAAAAGACACCAATGACATAGGATGATATTGGTCTATAGCAAATATAAATGGCCGCTTCCACTTGATTGTTCTACTTGCATCATGAAAAACTGGATATGTTGGTCTTCCACATATGTGACCAAATCCGCATCCTTAAGCCTGAAGGTTAGCATTGAAGCCGAATTAAGGTAGGCACGTTTTATGTTTGCTTGTCTTTTCAGTTACTCTAACCAAAGTTCACCATCTTATTAAAGAAAACTGAGGGCACTCATAGAATGCAAGACACTGTTATATATTAAGGTTATGAAATGACTGAAATGGAAGAATTCATAATTTAACAGAAATTCTCCATTAAAGATACTGTATACATTTGCTTGTTTGTCCTTTTGTGTGGAAAATGCAGTGTTTACTATAAAACTTTCCTATGAAAATCACACAAAAACTTTAATCAGCAGTCAGTTAGACTGCTATAGACTGTGAGAGGGAGTTGACATACAGTAAGTACAGCATAAGACAACATACAGGAACTCATTTACTACATAGATACAGTGCAAAAAATTCCCCACAATGTATTTTCTCACAGAATTACAGGATAGTTAAAATTACATAGTTATTTAGTTACATAGTTAAATCTGGTTGAAAAAAGACTAAGTCCATCAAGTTTAACCCCTCCAAATGAAAACCCAGCATCCATACACACACCCCTCCATACTTTCACATAAATTATATATACCCATATCTATACTAACTATAGAGTTTAGTATCACAATAGCCTTTGATATTATGTCTGTCCAAAAAATCATCCAAGCCATTCTTAAAGTCATTAACTGAATCAGCCATCACAACATCACCCGGCAGTGCATTCCACAACCTCACTGTCCTCACTGTGAAGAACCCCCTACGTTGCTTCAAATGAAAGTTCTTTTCTTCTAGTCTAAAGGGGTGGCCTCTGGTACTGTGATCCTCTTTATGGGTAAAAAGGTCTCCTGCTATTTGTCTATAATGTCCTCTAATGTACTTGTAAAGTGTAATCATGTCCCCTCGCAAGCACCTTTTTTCCAAAGAAAACAATCCCAACCTTGACAGTCTCCCTCATAATTTGTCTTCCATCCCTCTAACCAGTTTAGTTGCACGTCTCTGCATTCTCTTCAGCTCATTTATATCCCTCTTAAGGACTGGAGTACAAAACTGAACTGCATACTCCAGATCAGGCCTCACCAGGGACCTATAAAGAGGCATAATTATGTTTTCATCCCTTGAGTTAATGCCCTTTTTTATGCAAGACAGAACTTTATTTGCTTTAGTAGCCACATAATGACACTGCCCAGAATTAGACAACGTGTTATCTACAAAAACCCCATGATCCTTCTCATTTAAGGAAACTCCCAACACACTGCCATTTAATGTATAACTTGCATTTATATTATTGCATTTATCAACATTGAACCTCATTTTCCAGTTTGCAGCCCAGTTCTCCAACTTAGACAAATCACTCTGCAAAGTGGCAGCATCCTGCATGGAACCTATAGTTCTGCACAATTTAGTATCATCTGCAAAAATAGAAACAGTACTTTCAATGCCCACCTCCAGGTCATTAATAAACAAGTTGAAAAGCAAGGGACCTAGTAAAGAGCCCTGCGGTACTCCACTAACAACACTGGTCCAATTAGAAAATGTTCCATTTACCACCACTCTTTGTAGTCTTATATTTTAGCCAGTTCTTTATCCAAGTACAAATACTATGTTCCAGGCCAACATTCCTTAATTTAACCAGTAACCTTTTGTGTGGCACTGTAAATCACATCCACTGCCATCCCAGAATCGAGGTCCCTCCTTACCTTCTCATAAAAAGAAATTAATTTAGTCTGGCAAGATCTATTACGCATAAAACCATGCTGGCACAAACTCATAGTATTATGAATTGCAATCTATGATGGAATATTGGTGTTTACTTATACCACCTGTAAATTGCAATTACAAATGCAAAGAGTATAAAGGTGGCTCTGAACTCAACACCTGGTTAATGGTAGGTAGAAAATACATGTACTTCAATGCACAACTTCAGCTAAGTCACATTAACAGGTGACCTATTATAAAGAATGCTTGGGTTTTCAAAAGGGTTTCTGGCATTTGGATCTCCATACCTTAACTTGCCATACCTTACCCTGGGGTCCCCAACCTTTTTTACCCATGAGCAACATTGAAATGTAAAACGAGATGGGCAACAACAAAAGCATGAAAAAGTCCCTTGGGATGCCAAAAAAGGGCTATGATTGACTATGTGGTAGCTTCTGTGTGGACTGGCAGCTTACAAGAGGCTCTGTCTGGTAACCAAAACTTGCCTTCAAGCCTGGAATTAAAAAATAAGCTCCTCTTTGGAGGCCAATGGGTGAACCATCCAAGGGGTTGGCGAGCAGCATGTTGCTTGCATCCTACTAGTTGGGGATCACTGCCACAACCCAATAGGATTGTTTTCCCACCAATAATATATGTTAGTTAGGATCAAGGACAAGGTACTGTTTTGTTATTACAGAGAAAAAGGAAAATGTTTTAACATTTTAAAACATATTTCCTTTTTCTCTGTAATAACACAGCAGTACCTTGTCCTTGATCCTTACTAAGTTTCCAGAAAACAGACCCCATACCTGTAGGTTGAGCCTAGTGGCAAGAAAACCTAGCTTTTTGCATAGATGTTTTGTTTTTTCACCTAAAGGTTCTGAAATTAAACAAGGCCTTCAATCTCCATGTAGTAGTTAGTCTGGTCGGCACTGAACACCAAACTCCAGAATTGTGGCAATAGTAATATCCATAAGTGTCACAGTAAAAATATCTGGAAGTGAATACAATTTCTAAGCTGCATACAGGATAGATTTCTTAATATCAGTTATTATCATCTGCTATTCCTGTCTCCTTGTTTAACTTTAAACATTACAAGTAAATGGCCATGGTGTAATTTTTTTCCAGCTGATGTACCATCTTAGAGCTGTAAAAGAGACTCTAGAACTCCTCTTCTTATTTTAATGCTAACAATAGAGTAAAGAGCCATGCTGTGCAAAGTATCTGAAGGATAAAACAACTTTACTAGCATCATCATTATATATGACTAAGCTTATTCTGCTCATTTCCCTTTTATTCAGTAGATGTTTTTTTATAGTTTTTGCAGAGTTTCTATTAGGATCAAACTGGGACAACATTATTTTTTAGCTACTATTTTTTAATTTCTTGAAAAACTGCCTTTTCAAAGACAAAAAAAATCTCTTTCCATATGATGTTTGACCAAAAGGAAATGTTCTGAGAATTGGGAATGTGGCCATGTTACTGCAATGTGTAAAATTTAAAATAAAAATATTCTCTTTGCATAACATTTATTTTTTAAATGTCCCCATTTATTATATTATATCTCTGCAACATACTGTATTAAGTGGGAAATGCTTTTCACAGGGTTAAATACAGAACAAAATGGGGTTTCTTTAAAATACTGCTTAATAAATACACGTCAGAATATTCCCCTTGTATGGAACGTTGTTGCAAAACCAAACCTTTGTGGTTCAGTAGAAGTTTTGGTGTTGAGGTGGGCAAGAAAGCAGGGCAAGAAAAGACTTTCGTTCAAGTTAGCTGGGACAGCCAAAACATTTATCAGATACAAGTCGGACAATACATGATGCTAAAAGCTATCAAACAAGCTAAAACAGATATGGAAAAGGGTATTGCAGCAAGCAGTAAAAAGAATCCAAAATTATTTTTAATATTGTGAATAGTAAAAAAATGAAGCAGGAAGGGGTGGTACCCTTAATATCAGAGGGGGGTCAGCTGGTAGAGAACAGACAAAAAGCAGAGATTCTGAACTGTTATTTTTCGTCATTCTACACAAATAAGTCCAAATGTTTAGATAAGCAAAGGTCCAGGACTTGATGATATTCATCCCAGGGTACTTAGAGAGCTTAGCTCTGTGATTGCCAAACCTCTTTACTTAATTTTTCAGGATTCATTGAGGTCTGGCATGGTGCCGAGAGACTGGTGAATTGCTAATGTGGTGCTGCTATTCAAAAAGGGATCACGTTCTAAGCCTCAAAACTATAGGCCGGTTAATCTGACATCAGTGATCCGAAAGCTTTTCGAAGGGGTATAAAAGGATCAGATACTGGACTTCATTGCAAATCACAATACTATGAGTAGGGACCTTGATTCTGGAAAGGCAGTGGATGTAATCTATTTAGACTAAAGCATTTGATGCAGTGCCACACAGAAGGTTACTGGTTAAATAGAGTGGTGGTAAATGGAAATTTTCTAATTGAACCAGTGTTGTCAGTGGAGAACCGCAGGGCTCTGTACTTGGTTCTTTGCTTTTCAACTAGTTTATTAATGACCTTTGAAAGTACTGTTTCTATTTCTGCTGATAATACAAAATTATGCAGAATTATAGGTTTCAAATTGGAAAACTGGGCAGCAAACTGGAAAATGAGGTTCAGTGTTGATAAATGCAAGGTTATGCACTTTGGCATAAATAATATAAATGGCATAAATAATATAAATGGCAGTGTGTTGGGAGTTTCCTTAACTGAGAAGGATCTAAGGTTTTTTATGTAAATTACAAGTTGTCAGAGTCATTTTGTGGCTACTAAAGCAAATAAAGTTCTGTCTTGCACAAAAAGGGCATTAACTCAAGGGATGGTGCAGTTTTGGGATCCAGTCCTTAAGATGGATATAAGATGGATATAAATGAGCTGGAGAAAGTGCAGAGATGTGTAACTAAACTGGTTAGAGGGTTGGAAGATTTATGAGGGTAGACTGTCAAGGTTGGGGTTGTTTTTTGAGATTGTGGTCTTTTTTTCAACCCACTCTAACTATGTAACTGTATAGACTGCTGCTTTTTCCTCAATGCTTTTTTTTACTTATTAAAAGTGAGAACACACACATTCTCTAAAGGTTTAAAAAGAGGATTATTTTTAAAAACATGCACAGATTATATTTTTAAAAACATGCACAGATTATATATTTATAGTATTCTCATTTTAGAATACTCACCAACTCCTTTTCAGATGAAAATCACGTGAAAGCTGGCTATAGCAGAGTTGAAAAAAGACATGTCCATCAACCTTTCTGTCTAAATGAAAACCTTTGTTAACTTCAAGGTGATTTTGATTGAGTTGAAGTCTTTCCAAGTTGAATCAGAGAATAAAAATATTCCTTTTCTATATTCCAAGATGACAGTCGGACCACTCCGTGAATCAACATTGTTCTAAGAGCTATTTTTTATAACCCTGCATTTTCTCACATTTTTCACAGTCATTCAACTCTTTTGTGCAGTTATCTAATGTATCCGCCAGTACAACTGATGTCTGCTTGATGGATCTACTGGTGAATAAAGCAGTTTACAGGGAACATTAAGTGGTACACTATCCGTATCAGGAATGTTGAATTTGCTTCAGCCTTACTCTGCTTTCTTCTTTTGTAAATATGTGACCTTCTTAGTAGTTTAATAGGTCTATTTTTTCAGTATCTGAAAAAGCTGAAAGTGATTCCTACTATAGTGTAAAGTATGGCTTGCTCACTAGGGTAGATTGTAAAAAAAGTTATGGTTATTTCATGGCTCAATCAAGGTGTGTTGGGCTACAGTCAGTTCGCATAAGCCATCTTTTGCTACAGACGTGACAGTGTTGCAAATAAGGAAAGACAAATGTTAAGTTGCACTTCTGTGACTTTGATTGTTGTGGGCAGCTCCAAACTGTTTCTGGAAGCAACAACAGCCACACATAATCCCTGTGTCACTTTACACCATGACAATGATTTGCTGGAGTGGGATAAAGGTCAGCACTATTGGAGCATATTGTGTAGTCAGAGCTACAAACAGTAGTAGGATTGTATACATGCATGCATGTATACATTTATTTATAAAGCACTACCAGCACTGTGCAATCTTACAATGTACAAAGTACACACACAGAGTAGTATAATAAATACAATAAATACGAATAAATACACAGAGATTAAAAGCTAGACACAGTAGGAAGGAAGGTATCTACTCCTGTCACAAATTGGAGGGCAAAAGGTTTGGGCAATGATGAAAGTTAGCAAAATTAATTTGTAAGCTATCCTTTGCTTAACAAGCAGCCACACTAAAGATTTTATTCAGGGACTCTCTTAGGAGAGAGCAGGATTACTTCAACATGATACCTTAACAACTATTTGCCTTCTACTGTCATTAAAACTGTGACCATGTAACAAAGGGATCTTTAACCTATAAACTTAGCACAAGGTCTAGTAATTCCTGGGCACTGTATAGATACTCAGTGCATTTTTGTTTTTAGTGCTACCCAGCAGCATGAACTTGCACATTGACTCAGATACTTGTGGCCCACCAGGATGCTACATAAGCAATACAACAGGTATAGAAAAAAATCAAACTTCCCATAAAAATTACAGACAGAGAACTTAGCATTGCCATTAGTCACATAGTCTTTTTGTATCTCATTCTATTCCATCAATTTTCCTTAATGCTTAATTTAGTTTTTTGAAAAAGCTCATCTGCTCAGTTGCTAGAGCATGCTATATACAGTGTTGCTGTTCTCTGTAATGGGTCATTGGTGGTGATGTTTAAATGTATGTGGAGAGCAGTTCAGTACTCCTGCAAGCGTCAAGCCTAATTTGTTTATCCATTCTAGATAATATTATGCCAGTTTTAATGAGCTTTTGTGTGCACAGTGTTCTAGGAAATGACCTCAATTGGTGTGTGGGAGTTGGTGGGGAGGTGCTGTATCATATTTATAAAGATACAGCAGTACCAGCTAAAGTGCATAATTTTTTCCTAAATTCTGTGTTTATGCCGCTTTAGGTACTTCAGAAAATACGAGTTTTATGTGTATCTAGAAGAACCCAAAATGCAAGCTAGATAGTAATGAACTGATGTACTGTACTTAGTAGCATTCATATAAACAAATTCATAATTATCCTTGCAGTCCATACCTATTATGTGATGTCCATTTAAAACTTGGGGCAAAAACAGCAGCAACATTTAAAGAACACATAAAATGGATAAAAGTGACGACTTTTGTTTTGTTTAGAGCAATTCATTGTTTGTAGTGATGGGCGAATTTGCGCCGCTTCGCTTCGCCGAAAAATTCGCGAATTTCACGCGAAATTCGCAAAAACGGCGCCTTGTTTTAGACGACGGCGCCCATTTTTTTGATGCCGTCGCCCGTTTTTGACGCCGGCGCCCGTTTTTGACGCTGGCGTCCTTTTTTTCGATATAAAAATTTTGACGCTGGCGAATTTTTGCCGCGAATTTTCACTGGCGGCGAATTGCGCAAATTTGCGCCTGGTGAATAAATTCAACCATCGCTAATTGTTTGTGCAAGAGTTTTGTGTCACAGTGTGCTATGAAATAGTATACTATTATATACATAGCAAAGTAACATTGACTAGGACTGTGATTTTACCATTTTAGACCTATCATGGGTCCTAGTCGCTGATGTACGAAGGAATGAATATGCGAGGCACGTTTCCCATGTTGTACTAGTGTAACAGGCCTGAGCACTTTGAGAAAGGTCTGGGACCAGGCTGAAACGTCAGTCTGTAACTTCTATAAAAAATCATGCTGGCAACATGGAGGTTGTATGTGTATATATATATATATATATATATATATATATATATATATATATATATATATATATATATATATATATATATATATATATATATATATATATATATATATATATATATCAGGACAAATGTTCCTTGAGAAAGGTCCCAATGGGGACTGAAACGTTGGATATGCATCTGTGAATAAAACAAAAAACTATTTTCACAAAATTTCTTGGAGTGCGGGTCCATTTGTCCTGATGTATTAATATTTTGACCAACACACCCACTTTCATTAAATCCGGTTCATTATCCATTATCATCAAATAATCTAAATTTTTCTAAAATGATTTCCCTTTTTTCTGTAATAATAAAACAGTACCTTGTACTTTATCCAAACTAAGATATGATTAATCCGTATTGGAAGCAAAACAAGCCTGTTGGATTTATTTAGTGTTTATAAGATTTTTCAGTAGACTTAAGGTATCAAGATCCAAATGACAGAAAGATCCATTAACTGGAAATCTCCAGGTCCCGACCATTCTGGATAACAGATCCCATACCTGTATACACAAATCCTGTAAGTGCCAGTAACATTGGTTAGATAGATAGATAGACAGACAGACAGATGATAGATAGATAGATAGATAGATAGATAGATAGATAGATAGATAGATGATAGATAGATAAATATATAATAGATAGATGATAGATAGATAGATAGATAGATAGATAGATAGATAGATAGATAGATAGATAGATAGATAGATAGATAGATAGATAGATAGATAGATAAATATATAATAGATAGATGATAGATAGATAGATAGATAGATAGATAGATAGATAGATAGATAGATAGATAGATAGATAGATAGATAGATAGATAGATAGATAGCCGGGTGCTAACCCAATTCAATATAAAGTCCAAAAATAAAAGGATGACGTTCCCTTGAGGTACTGAAACGCATAGATATTTATATGATTCAGTAAAGGACTTCTAACAACCTTTATGCCATTAGTGCTTCCTTTTATTTTTGGACTATATATATATATACATACATAGTTTATGTGATTGTATGTACGGGTGTGTGCGCTGGGTTTCATTTAGAGGGGTTGAACTTGATGGACTTTTTTCCAACCCAACTTAACATTGTAACTATGTTTATTAACTAGCTTAGCTCTGGGTTGTAGAGGCATTGTGGGAAGTGGTCTTTGTTGACTCCTTA
This sequence comes from Xenopus petersii, assembly GCA_038501925.1. Lineage (NCBI taxonomy): Eukaryota > Metazoa > Chordata > Amphibia > Anura > Pipidae > Xenopus > Xenopus petersii. The sequence continues at coordinate 156,985,964 of CM076673.1, read as the reverse complement.
TGTTCTATCAACACGTGTCCTAAGTGCTCCTGGTATTTAAATTGCTGTGATGTCATAGAATATTGCAGCAATTGAAGTTCTATTATTCTATAGCAGAGCATATTGTTCCATCTATGACAGGCACTAGGGCTGTTGGACAGGTATTTCCCATGAAAAGAAACAAGGCAGGGAATTTCTTGTTTAATTAAATAGAAGGAGACAGGCATTTTGACCTTTGTGATCCTCCCTGAGATGACCGTGCTTACCAAATCAACTTGTGTCCCATGAGCTTTAATCTTAAGAATACATGCTCTCAATTCAACCTGAAGCCAAACTCCAGGGTGTCAGCATGCTTTCTGGTTTCAATGAACTTAGAGGTAAATAACTTAGTGTACTGTCTATTTTTCTAGTGGAATGTGAATTTCAGGAGTAGAGAGTGTAATCCTGCACTGTACATCCAGAAAATCTTTGTCTATTCATTTTCTTCACCAATGCAGCTCTTCGTGGTATCTGTTTATGTGGAAATTTTGAATTAAGTATTTTATAATTGAATACCCTTGTTTCTGATTAGTAAAGCATTCTATCCTAAAGTGTCACACAGTATATATGTTATCATATAGAGTCATTAAAACAGATTGCATCTTTGTAGCCAGAAGGCAAAGTCAATACATTGATGGAGACTTTATTCATCTACCTAATGCTGCAGAATGACTAAAACGCAAAGCAATAACTCTGAAGCCCTATTTGTGGTCCACACACTCACATCTTTATATACTGGGTACAAGAATGTATTTGCTGTAAATGTGTGTGTACAATAAACTGGAAACTATTAATGGTAAAAAGAGTGAGCCTTCCCCACCTGAACAAGTCCTGGCTTTATTCCTGCCCAGCCCAAAAGCATGCTGGAAGGCTTTATAGTCGCTCTTAAATCTTCTTCAGTGCCCCTTTAGTAAATTTCTCAGCTACCTGGAGATTTTTGCACATGTAACTCCTTTCAGTAAATGAAACCAAGCAACTTTCGAGGGCTCTCTATTCCCTGAAGTGCATTCCTCTGCGCTCCTGCAGCACATTCACTTCCTAGTAGTCATTGCACTCAATTTCCACTGGCCTTTCTGCTCATTCATCACCTCTTCATCGCCCTCAAGATATGCAGCAGTAAAGATCTGCGTCAGCTGCTTTCTGATCCAAACTGCAGTGATTGGTGTAGATATACCTGAATTTATGAAGAGTGACCAATGCTTCTGTATAGCTAATATAAATCTTAAATCTTGAGTAATAACCGATGGGAATAAACTGTAGCTCTTATTGATTATTTGATCGAGTTTTCATTTAGTCAGCTGTATCTAAGTGTGATGGATGGTGCTGAATTTTAACTCTACTTATGGATAGTTCATTAAAATTTTCCTGTCACATCATAAGTCATTTTTACAAAATATGTACGGAACTGTAGCTATATTACACTGCCCATGTCAGCTGAGGGGTAAGTCTTAGGTTTTGCTTACAATGCCCAGTTCGTTTTTTTTGATACTGTATATAATATATGAAACGGTTAGATACATTAAAATAGAAACATTTTTACAAAATATTTGCCCATCCAGTTTATTTACCATAAATACTGCTAGCTCATATAAAAACAAACTGTGGTATGTACCATTTACACATGTAGTAAAGACAGTTTCATTGCTTCAGTTCTCCAGGTATAAAAAACGATGGCTCAAGAGATGCTGTTTCTAGGCCAGAGCTGTAGCTGGATATGAACCAGATACAACTAATAATACATCAGTTACAGCTGTAGATCAAATATTTATGGTAATGCCCCTGAATTATAACTCTTATTAAATTAGAACAGTGGAGTTGTTTCTGTAAAATAAGAAGTAGTACATGCAGCCGTGGGATTTATCCTATGCTCAGGGAATCATGAAATGGACACAATTCCGGAAAACCGTTGGTATTACTAAAATACAGATAATTGATGCTTGATTTTAGTAAACTAAATGCTGTATATTAAAAAATAACAGACTTCCTTAGTACAGGGAACATGTGATGATCCCCTTATTAGGGATTCCCTGCCATGGAGATGGGGCTTAGCATGTGGCAATATGAGTATTTCTAATCAGTGAAAGTTGGGTTAACCGAGTCTTGGTGCATGTTGATACCAGTAAAAAAGCTGCATTTCCTTTCCATTCACAAGGGAACATCTGACAAAGCTGCAGTTTCAGAAACACTTCTAGCAAATACAGAATGACCATTGGGGCTCGAAAAGATTAATCATGGCCGAAAAACTGGTTTTGGAAGAATGTCTTTATTGTTAACAGTCTGAATGCTCTCATCTACTATGCTCCTTTTAAGAATGAATTTTTAGACAAAATACAGTTCATGCCTACCCTAGGCCCCTATTAGGGTGCACAGAAATGGATAGGGAGACTTACAGTGATACATCTATGCTTGTGATTGGTTATATGTACAAGCCTTAGGAACTGTGGGTAGGGGGTTTTAATATGAACACAGGAATATGTCCCAGGAGGGCAAACTGCATTTCCTACTTGTAGTGGCCCTAGGCTAATAATCAGAATTGCTTGAGGTGTTTCCCTTAAAGGTACTTACGTGTTTTGGCTATATTAAAGGAAAACTATACCCCCAAAATGAACACTTAAGCAACAGATAGTCCATATCATATTAAGTGGCATATTAAAGAATCTTACCAAACTGGAAAATATATTTAAGTAAATATTGCCCTTTTACATCTCTTGCCTTGAGCCACCATGTCGTGATGGTCTCTGTGCTGTCTCAGAGATCACCTGACCAGAAATACTTCAACTCTAACTGCATCAGGAAGAAGTGTGGAAGCAAAAGACACAACTCTGTCTGTTAATTGGCTCATGTGACCTAACATGTATGGTTTGTTGGTATGTTTCTGAGTACAGTGAATCCTATGATCCCAGGGGGCGGCCCTTATTTTTTAAAATGGCAATTTTCTATTTATGATTACCCAATGGCACATACTACTAGAAAAGTATATTATTATGAAAATGGTTCATTTACATGAAGCAGGGTTTTACATATGAGCTGTTTTATGCAATATCTTTTTATAGAGACCTACATTATTTGGGGGGTATAGTTTTTTTTTTAAGTGCTCTAAATGAGAAAGGATATTTGTTTCTGTTTAATATTTGTGAAAAATAACACACATGATTTATGATGCTGAACTCTCCTTACCTCTTGTGTTGGTTAATATTTTTTTTATACATCTATATGTTTAGTGTACACACCCACCAGCTTAACAGTGCTATATATATAAAAATAATAAAGGTCCTAGGTTTGGACCGAAACGTCGATCTGTTTTAATGTAACCAAATAAAATTATATTTTTAGTAAACCCCAGTGTGCACTCATGCATCGTGGACTATATATATATATATATATATATATATATATATATATATATATATATATATATATATATATATACACAAATTACATGACTGGATACTCCATCATAGTAAAGGCCTTGCAGATGCTGATATTTCATAGTAAGCAAGAAGCCTGACAGGAAGAATGGCTTGGGATTACATAGTGGCTTTTGATCAGTGATATGATATCTCCAGAGTTGCTGAAATATGGATGGATGATTTGGGTGACTGAGCAGTTAATTTTAATGATTAGATCTTGTTAAGAAGGAACAGGGTCAATAAAAAAAGGTTGAATACTTTGTCTATATTTTAAACACAATTTGCCACATAGAAAAAAGAAACCCTGCAAGGGAACAGGGAAAGAGAGACTCGGAAAGGGACATCTTAGGTGTAACTTGGTGATGATGTTCTTATTAATAGAGCAAGGTATATGTTGTATTTTTTGAAAATATCTAAAATACATTGAAAAGTGGTTTATGTTAAAACCTAGAAAACCTTCCTTAGTACTGAGGGCATGTGGTAATCCCCTTATCAGGAGTCCCCTACCGGTCTCCCTAATGTTTGGGTTTAGGGGTGGGGTGGTGTTTATTAAAGAATTTCTTAGTGGTGTTTGATTGTGTTGGCCCTGTTGTGTAATGGATTTGATTACAGGTATAAGCTGAAAAACTGCATATAATACATTGTGCAAATGCAAATCATCAAAATGCTTATTTTAGCTTTAAACCAAAGTCAATATATTGATAATGATGTTATTAATCTGTCTGTGTCTGCTGCGCAAGTAAAACAAATACAATAACTTGATCAGACAGAGATTACGTGACAGTTTCATATTTGCACTATGTTCTTCCCACACAGTGACCTTTATTCAACCCTGTCTACTGTACTTCTTCATGTCAGTCTTTAATTTGCTAAATTCTTTCTGAAAATAATGTATAGTAGATGTACAGTATTTGAGATGTCTGTAATCTCCATTATAGAGGGTTGTTTTCTCTGGGGAAAAAGACGCTTGAGAGGGGACATGATTACAAGTACATTAGAGGACATTATACTGTTTAAAATATTTTATTTGATTTTCATATTAAACAAATGAAATCAAAATGACAACAAAAGTTATGCAGATGAAGAAAATATGTTGCAAAGGAGACAATGGCATGATAGTATCAAAACTATATCATTCATGAAAAATAACAAAAAACGAACTAAAAATGAACTAAGCCAGTGGATGCACAAGTAATAAAAAAAAGAAAAAGCCCATTTATCATCTGGAGTGTCAGATAGGTCATCTAACTATTGAAGAAAACGCATTATTTGATCGCCAGTATTGGAGTTACAGATTTCAAAATAAGGAGACCAAACCAACCTAAAAGAATCTTTGGAAATACTTCCTTTAGTTTTAGTAGAGGACATTATAGACAAATAGCAGGGGACCTTTTTACCCATAAAGTGGATCACCGTACCAGAGGCCACCCCTTTAGACTAGAAGAAAAGAACATTTGAAGCAACGTAGGTGGTTCTTCACAATCAGGACAGTGAGGTTGTGGAATGCACTGCCAGGAGATGTTGTGATAACTGATTGCCTAGTCAACCATATGGAATCCTGCCTGGTTTTCCTAATTTGGAAAACTGGCCGTTTGGACCCGGGCAGCCCTTCAAAAAAACAGCTGTCTGGGTCAAAACCGGTCAGGTAGCAACCCTACTTGAATTTCATCTCTATCAGTCCATTAAGAGCTTGCAGGCTTGCTATATGTATTTGGAAAACATTCCAGCTGACCCTGTTATTTTATCCTATAGATATCCTATAGAGGCTGCACACAGTCATTTTCATTCGTGCCCAGGGCAAAAATAGCTCTCCTGTGTGTGTATATATATATATTGTAGATATCGAGAGAGAGAGAGACAGAGAGGGATTACAGTATAGTTGCCCTGGTGAGTGTATAATGTAGAGCCTGTACATAGTAGCTTCGACTTTAATAGTGCTTGACTTGGCTCATATTTTATTTGGGGCAGTTGTAACTTTTCCCTTATTTATCCATGTGTTCATTGGACAATGTGATGCCACTGCAGATGGAAGCCACATACACTTAAATCTCTGTTTGTCTTGTAGGTTTCCAGATACCGATAGATATTGTACAATATAGAGACTACTTATTGTAGCTTGGAACAGATTTAGTTTTACTGTATTTATCTGTGTGTTTATTTAGATTAAATCATATAGCAGCAGCACACTATGGGATAAATTTATCAAAGAGTGAAGTTCCGCTACTAGAGTGAAATTTCGCAGTTCTCAATTCATTTCTATGGGAAAGTTCTAAAGAAATCCATAGAAATGAATGGACAGTGGCGGAATTTCACTCTAGTGGCGGAACTTCACTATTAACTTCACTCTTTGATAAATATACCCCTATAGATCTCACAGAGCCCACTTTATATTTGACTGGGGCAAATAGAGTTTTGGCATATCTGTGCATATGAATTAACTTAGCGGCCCAAGCTCAGAAGGGTATCATATAAAGGTAGCTCACTGTGCAGTTACTGATACAGTTCTACTGTTTTATATATATATATATATATATATATCTATATATATATATATATATCTATATATATCTATATATATATATATATATATATATATATATATATATATATATATATATATATATATATGTTATAATCCAGCAGCGCTTGCAAAAATATTGTAGAGCACCTGCATAATGTTGTTTTCAGTTTCATGGCACTCAGCTTATATATAACTTGGGGTAAATGCAATCTCACCATATTTGTGCATATATATAGAAATCAGCAGCCCCTGAGATTATATCATATGGGGCCTGCTTACTGTAGCTTTCATTTGTGTGCCAGGGCACACGTAGATGTACTATATTTACATATATTTATTTTATCATGTAGCACTTCCTGGGGTTATTTCATTTAGGGGCAAATTCACTAAGATTCGTAGTTGCGCCAAGCGTAACTTCGCCGCACTTCGCCACACTTCGCCAGGCGTAGTTTCGCCAGCGCTCTGCAAAGTCACTAAAATCCGAAGTTGAGTTCAGGGGTAGCGTAAGGTTGCGAAGTTGCGCTAGCGTTGATTCGCTAAACGAAGCAAAGTTATGCTAGCGATGGTTAATTTGCATACGGCGCCAAATTCAAATTTCAATGGAGGAATACGTAGAATCACTACAAATGCCTGGGAAACCTTCAAAACCTTCTAGCGGTACTTCGCTCCCTAATGCCTGGGGAATTTGCCATGGCAACTTTTAATTTTTCAGGGTGATAGGCTGCAAAAGATCGTACATTTTTTGGGGTAACCGGCTTCCCCCCTACATTTCCTATCATATGGCACATAAACTATGGGCTCATGTGTAGGGCAATATATCAAAACTATTTTATTTTATTAAGGTTCCCTGGGCTTGTGTAGTGTAATTGCTGCAACATATATGCCACTGAAATTTAACTTCCCGCCGCATGCAAATTAGCCAATGCTAGCGCAACTTTGCTTGCCGAATTAACGCTAGTGCAACTTCGCCATCTTTCGGTGCCCTGGACGAAACTTCACATTTTAGTGAATTAGCTTGTCCTGGTGAATTTGCACCTGGCGAAGTGTTGCGCTGTGAGCAAAGCCATCCCTGGCGAATTTTTGGAGGTTAGTAAATTTGCCCCCATGTGTCTTGTAATCACTTGCCACTTGGTAAGAAGATATATATTTCTGTATTTTATGACAGTATATTGGCAGGTTATGCTAGCTAGCAGGAATAATTTTAAAATTCGGGCTACTGCTAGTCAGGTTATTGAATCCTTAGATAGGATTTTAGTTCATGGTTTACTTTGAAAGCTAAGGTTACATGAGGGTGTGGGGCAAATTAATATTTAAGCAACTGTTTATATCATATTAAGTGGCATATTAAAGAATCTTACCAAACTGGTATATATATATATATATATATATATATATATATATATATATATATATATATATATATATATACTTAAGTAAATATTGCCCTTTTACATCTCTTGCCGCTACCATTTCATGATGGTCTGTGTGCTGTCTCAGAGATCACCTGACCAGAAATACTTCAACTCTAAATGTAACAGGAAGAAGTGTGGAAGCAAAAGACACAACTCTGTCTGTTAATTGGCTCATGTGACCTAACATGTATGGTTTGTTTGTGAGCACCGTGAATCCTATGATCCCAGGGGACGGCCCTTATTTATCAGAATGGCAATTTTCTATTTAGAATCACCCAATGGCACATGCTACTAAAGAAGTATATTATTATGAAAATTGTTTATTTACATGAAAGCAGGTTTTTACATAGGAGCTATTTATGCAATATCTTTATCTACAATGTTTACCTACAATGTTTGGGGGGTATAGTTTTCCTTTAACACCAATGGCTGTAGCAAGTGTGTCGCCACAATTTGGTTTTCTAACCTCCATGATGGGAGTGTGGTGGTTTCCATGCAAAATATGAACTTATAGACATATTGTGCGTTCTTAATAGCTACAGGGATAGCAGCATGTCAAAGATGTTGCTTGACATTACCCTCTGAGCTTGGCCAGAGTACTGCACAGGTACATTTAGAAGAGGTTCTCAGCCTGCTTGGAATTCTTATCAATATACTGCAGATTCAGGACTGAAAATCTCTCATGATGGAAGATGCAGCGCCTGTGGGTACTTGTTTGGGGCCATCCTATCTGTAGGCAGAGGCAAATAAGTCTAATTCTCAGTGGTGGATATAATGATGTAGTGCTAGTCTCAAATGGCAACTATAGAAGTGAAACTAAAGCCTTCAGTGAGGAGCAACAGAGTATAGTAGCGAACTGGAATCATGTCTTTAGAACATTGCATCGGTGAGGCTGGCAAGATCCTATTTATTTTATAAAATGTGAATAAATGCTGTGGCCATTTTACCCCATTTCTGGTGTTTCATTAATGTATGTAACAAAGGTTCGGTGGGACGGCTCAAGGAGAAGGGTCAATCGAGGATTCCCCTTGTCATGTCATTTACCATCTAAATCATGAAAACATCCTAGCAAATGCCAGATGGGCTGCTGTAAGATATCAGAAGATTGTTTGGGCCGTTGGGTGCTTGAAATGCCTGGGCCTGTTTTGAAACCCAGTCCAGACTTGTTGGAGGGCATTGGTGCTTTGGTGATCAAAAGGGAAAAAATGGCTTATATTATGAGCCTGTTTATAACACTACAGATACTAACCCTCACTAATTCATACCTCCCAACTGTCCCATTTTCTGTAGGACAGTCCAGATTTTGACAGCTCAACCTGCAGTCCCTAATCTTTTACTGAAATGTCCCAAGTTTCTCTTTGATTTCCTGCACTGACTCCAGAAAAAGATACAAACAATTCAAATAAAAGGGCATTTTGGTAGAGAGCCCAGAGTGCTAAGCAGCTGTACTTTGATACGTTTCTAACAATTTCAGATAAGCAAAGATACAATTGTAACTATTTCAAATAAGGAATAGAATCACAGCTTAAAGGTCAATTTCAGTTTCATTAACAAAACTGGTATATCACATAAAACATGGCCCTAAACAGTGGCAGAACTACTGGGGGGAGCAGGGGGTGCGAGCGGGCCAGGGCCCGCACCCCCTCGGGGCCCCCGGCAGTCCGTTCGCCGCTGAAAATGCGGCCAAATGCGGCGGTACGGAGGGGGCGTGGCCCGGCTGTGTGTCACGCACCAGGGCCCGCCCCCTCAAAGAACGCTACTGGCCCTAAAACTCACAGAAATGTGTTCAAACTTTCATAACCTGCTAAATTTTTGTAAAATGGACATGATAATTAGGAGGTGAGGCCCTAAAATGGGTGTGGTCAAAATTGCTTAGAATATGAAACAGAAATACAAAACAAAATGAAATTCTGGTATGCTAATATTGCTTTAAATTCCAGAGCACAGCCAGAGGAGCAAGACAGATAGCTTGAGTAACATGTGCGCAGACTGATGAGCACCGGGCTGAAGCAACATTTTTCTCTTTGTAACCATCACTCTAAGTGGGATAAATCTTCTTGTCCTTTGGGTTTCCGTACATATGTCTCTCCTGTACATTAAAATGAAGGCTGCATTTCATCTGTCTTTCTCTTTGCCTTCAAACTGGCAGCTTACAAGGCAACTGTAGGTGAGAAAAATGTTAATGTGGAAATGTGTATTTTCTCTAAATACAATTCCATAAAATGATGAATATTCTGTAGATAGAATTAATTAAGGGGTAAAGAACGAGGGGTAAAGGGGGTATAGTAATTCCAAATCGGCACATGCCAATTTGACCAGGGGTAATATTCTTATTTTATTGTTGCATTGTGTTTTACTGAGTTTCTTTTAAGCATTTGATGTATTTTAGTCATGCATATCTGATTGTTTGGATTTCTGGTGATTTTAGTACAATAATTGTACAGGTATGCAGTCTGGAATGTCTGGGAGCTGGGGTTTTCCATGAGTATTGCTTTTATGTGGAACACCATGTTTTAATATTAACATTGATTGATATTAATTACAAGGTTCTGTCTAAATATTAAAGAAGAAATACTAGCTTTTTTTATTTGGTCTATGCTGTGTAGTTTAAGGGGCCAATTCACTATGGGTCGAATATCGAGGGTTAATTAACCCTCGATATTCGACTAGGAATTAAAATCCTTCCACTTCGAATATCGAAGTCGAAGGATTTAGCGCAGATAGTTCGATCGAACGATCAAAGGATAATTCCTTCGATCGAACGATAAAATCCTTCGAATCGAACGATTCGAAGGATTTTAATCCAACGATCGAAGGAATATCCTTCGATCGAAAAAAGTTAGCCAAGCCTATGGGGACCTTCCCCATAGGCTAACATTGACTTCGGTAGCTTTTAGATGGCGAACTAGGGGGTCGAAGTTTTTTTTAAAGAGACAGTACTTTGACTATCGAATGGTCGAATAGTCGTAGTCGAAGGTCGAAGTAGCCCATTCAATGGTCGAAGTAGCCCAAAAAAAACTTCGAAATTCGAAGTTTTTTACCTTCGAATCCTTCACTCGAAGTTAGTGAATCGGCCCCTTAATGTGAACTAAAACTTAAAAGAGAAGTAGGGTAGAAATGTTACACATTTTTACTATTATTACATATTTAATATATATATATATATTTTTTTTAGGTATTGGATTCATTACAGAAAGGGCATCTCCCATAGACTCCATTTTATTAAAATATTCTCTGTAATAATAAAACAGTAACTTGTACTTGATCCAAACAAAAATATAATTAATCCTTATCAGAAGCAACACCAGCCTATAAGGCTTATTTAATGTTTACATGAATTTCTAGTAGATTTAAGCTATGAAGATCCAAATTGCAGAAAGATTCATTATCCGGAAACCCCCAGATCCTGAGCATTCTGGATTACAGGTCCCATGCCTTTATATACAGTACATAGCACTTCCAACCATAGTTTGCATCCTAAGAAAGGGTGTAATATATAATCCCTAATTGCTATAGCACAAATAAATTCAACAGAGCCTTATAGAGATCTTTTATAATTTAGAATGAGGAACAGACTGTGACTGGAATGTGCAACAGTCTGTTCCCACGGTGCATTAGATCTACCCATGAATTCTATGCACCTCAGTTGCAGATAGCTGCCCTTTGATTTACTATACAACCAAACTATGTGGACAACTGACCATCTTACAGCTCATTCCAAAAGCAATGGTATTAGTATTCAGTTGGTCTTCTCTTTGTTGCTAAACCAGTCTTCCCATTAGGAACATTAAACCAAGTGCAATGTAATCAGCACTATAACTGGTCTCTCATAGATGAACACTTCAATAATATTAATTTTGCCTGCTGATTCCTTTGGTTTTAACTCTCTGATTGGGCTTGAATAAGTCAATAACAAACTCCACTAGAAACATTTCTGGTGTGATTTGCTGCCATTTATTTGTAAGAGGTTTGGCACTGATGTGTAATGATGGGTGATGAGGTCCGGGCTCTGAGCAGATCAGTCATATTCTTCCACTCAGCAAATCCATTCTGTACAGTCCTTATTATGTGTATGGGTCACAATGCAATAGTAGTCTGTGGGTACAACAGCATATTGGGAGAAAGGGGAGTACCAAAGTTATAATTCACAATGAAACATGGTGGAGATTTCCTCACATAGCATGGAGATGTACAGACTCCAATCAGCTGATCAAAGCAGTTATATTCACATAGGTGTACAGATACAGTCCATTAGTGATGGGCAAATTTATTCTCCAGGGATGTATTTGCGGTGAATTTCCTCACGTCGCCGACTGCAAATGTTTTTGTGAAACTGCAGAGAAAATTTACAGTGGAAAAATTCACTGCATCAAAATAATTGTTGTGCGTCAAAATTGTCGCTCGTCAAAATTATTCGGACACCCATTGACTTTAATGCATTGGGACAAAAGAGTCACGCGAATAGAAATTGTTGCTTGAATCACTGCATCAAAAAAATTGTTGTGCGTCAAAAATGTCACGCATCAAATTATTTTGACGTCCAATGACTTCAATGAGTTTCGTAAATTTTGTGCCAAAGTGAAATGGGACAATTCGCACATCACTACAGTCCAAATAATTCCCTAAGTATCACTCAGCACCAGTTAGTTTGATGTTAAAGGTATCACCTCCAAACCAGCTTTGTTGCTTTCTGAATACAAATGCGCCCTTGAATGTCTTTAATCCCAGCAAACCATATGTTTGGAATACTAAACAACACTGTGCAGGCAGAATGAGGAATTCATTTCTGTATCTAAAACTCAGCCTAACACAATGATGCCTGAGAGCATGTGGTTTTCTTGTATAGTCCATTCCTGTGTAATGTATTATACACAGTATACTGGATCACATACTAAATGGGATGAATAAACTGTTTTGAGCATCCATGTTTCATTAAACCAAGCAACAAGCTAGCATTCTACAGACTAGTGCCATGATACTTTGGGGGTTGTTTATTGAAGTTTGAATGCCAATAACTCGAAAAATTATAATTTTTTAGTATAAAATCTAAATTTTTAATGGAAAAAAGCCTAAGATTTTTCAAGATTTATTATACCCTGAGGATGGAAAAAGTCAGAATCTGAAAATCTGGCATCTCAGACCTACTGAGGTTGTATTCAAGTCAAAGGGAGAGGTCCCTATTCTATTTGGAAGCTTCTGTGGTCTGTGCTGGAATTAGGCCAAAAATCCGACTATTTCGTACGTTGCGGTCAAAAATCCAACAAATTCTGCCTTTTTGGGAAAAAGCCTGAAAAATGGTACAATTCGGATTTTTGCTCAGTTTTTTCATGTTTGTCCCTTATCTGATAAAATCGTTTTTTATTTAAATATTAAGAAAAATTTGGATTTTGATAAATAAGGCCATTTTGTTTAAGAGCTAGATTGTATTAATGGTTGTATCATGCCAAAGCAATTATGTTTTCTTACACGGAACTCAGCTTTGGACCCACTGACATTCAAAGAATCCTGCAATGTTCAACCTATGAATTCTATAGGCTCAAGTGTTTCAGATACAACCCATTAAGTTTGTGATAGAATAAAAGGCATGTTATAAGAATAGTTCAACTGTCAGGGTTAATGTTGCTTTCTGAAAGAAAGGACTGACCTTAAGCCACATATTTTTCATTAAGGAATGATTTTGTGTGCATATGCAAAGATTTTATTTTGAAATTCGGTGCTAGCTTCTCTTGTACAGATTAGTGATGGGCGAATTTGGGGCGTTTACGCTTTGCCAAAAAATTTGTGAAACGGCGCTGGCATTTCGTCCTTTTTTTTTTTAAGCCAGCGAATTTATTTGCCGACGGTGAATTGTGGGAATTCGCCGCGAATTCGCGCCTGGCAAATAAATTCGCCCATCAATAGTACAGATGCCTTTCAGGTCAGAGATGAATGTAGTTATAACCCAGATAAAACTAATTATAGATCAATTAGCAATAAAAAAAACAAAACCTGATGCTAATTCCCAGAACTGCATTACTAACCTTGCAAAAAAGAAGAATTATTAATGTACTACTGTGCTGTGGGCTTGGAAATGAACAGTTAGGTAAGGTTAGAAAAATCTATGGGGGAAATTCACTAAAGGACAAATTTTTGCCTCTGAAGGCTCCGACACACTTCACGTAACTTCTCCAGATGTTAATTCGCAGCGCATAGGCTTATTTATCAAAATGCAAAGTTATGTCTTGGCAGACGTACGCTGGCGAATATTAGAACGTGGGGAACCATCCTTTTGCTTAGATGCTTCTTTGATTTTACATCATTTTCCATTACATAAAGTTCTGTAGAGTAATAAGTCAGAGAATGTAGTGACTCACAATCTCTCACAATACAGTGGTTGTGTAAGGTTTTAACAGGGAGCTATTGAAGTCAGATGTATATGTGCATTTATAACCAAAAAAAATGTATCCAAGGTTGATAGCTCACTCGCAGGTATCGTCACTGGTAACAAGGGGTGCCGTACAAATAACCCAGTGTTTAAGGTTTCCTTGTCCTTTAAAACAAGTCAGGGACAAATTAAGGATGGGATAAAGGGAAAGGCATTACATGACTGACCAATATGTAATCTTCAATTAAGTGATTTTCTCATTCCCTCTTGTGCTGCTGGGCATCATTAACTTTATATAATACAAATGAGGCCTTAGTCTGGATGTTAGAATACGTTCTTTCCAGTCTGGCAAGAATTATGTGCACAGGGTTTTCAGACAGTTTCACTTGCAAATCAAAGAAGTTTTACAGCAGAACTTTAAAACAGTGATGAAACTGTATAAAAACAGCATTTTGCCAGAAATTTTACATTATCAATTTTTTTGTCATTCTAAACAGAATATTTTGTAGGGTTGAATAAAGAGGTTTGCGTATCTCTTATTCTAAATTAGAGGAGTTCTTGCAGCCTTCTGACACTAAGTTGACAGCCGCAGGCTAATGGAACGCCCCGCTTTTCCTTTTAGTACGTTTATTATTCATATATTGTTTTTTCTTTCAGTGCTCATGTTGATTTCTTTTGGATGTTGTGAATGTTAAATCTCAGTTTTGTATTGCTTCTAACTCATTATTCTAATCATTTTATGATATGTAAATCAGAAGAAAATTGTGATCAGTTTGAACATTACTGATATCACCATGTGGATCTGGAACATATAGGGGAAATTTACTAAAGGGTGAAGTGGCTAACGCTGGCGAAAATTCGCCAGCCTGACGTCATTTCAGCAGTTCGCCGATTTACTAATGGTTGCTGGCGTCATTTCGCTGGCGTCATTTTCGCTCTGGCGAAAGAGCTTAAATACACAAATTCACTATGTTTTTGATTTTACTGACCGTTACCTCTATCGCCAGACTTGCCTTCGCCACCTCAGACCAGGCGAAGTGCAATAGAGTAGATAGGAGTTCCTCAAAAAAAAGTTGAAAATTTTTCTAAGTCCCAAAAAATGCTGGCGTCTTTTCCTTTTTACAGGGTGATAGGCTGAAAAAGATCAAAGTTTTTTTTTGGGGTACCCTCCTTCCCCCCTACATTTGATAATATATGGCCCCTAAACAAAACTGTGGGCACATGTGTAGGGCAATATAACACCTCTATATAATGTTATTAAGGTTCCCTGGCCTTGTGTAGTGCAATGTATTTGCTGCAGCATATACGGCCATTGTACTTTAACTGCACGCCATATGCAAATTAGTCAACACTAGCGTAACTTCGAACTGCTGGCGTATTTTCGCTAGTGCACTTCGGCAGTGTTTTTTACCCTGTGTGCAAATTCGGATCTTCACAAATTAGCGCTGTCCAGGCGAATTTACGTCTGTCGAAGTTTTGCTATGGCGCTGGCGAATTTTCGCCGGTTAGTGAATTTGCCCCAGAGTCTCCAGTAAGGTGTCTGCTTGTGTAAAAAAGAGTGGATACAATGTACATGCTATACACAAGTCTTATTTATGATATATTGCCACTTATGTAAATGGTTTCCAAATGTGCTCATTAGAGATTAATAATATGAAATGTGTGCATAATCTGTGAATATACAGTTTTATCCTTTATCCTTTCGAACAGCTGTATATACCGCTGGACGAGGTGCAGATATGTACATATTTAGTCACATGTGGTGGGGAGTATTTACAACCTACAAAGCCTAACAAACATGGATGACTATGTTTTGTCTCATAAAAAAATAATTATACTAGGTATTAAAGAACTGAGTTTTGTTCATTTCAAGACCATAACATTAAATGAATCATTTATAGTGTATTTGTGTGAAGATTATTGCCTGTATATTTGTCATTTATTTATTGGTATATATGAAAAACAACATATATATATATATATGTAAAACCGGGGGGCCAAAATGTTGTTTTTTCATGCAACACAATATACTGCTTATTTGATGCAAAAAGACCCCTGGTGCTGGTGTTTTATATAAGATTATATTGTCATATGTATGCTGATTGTTTGATGGAACAACCTGAGCTTGTTTTTATGGAGATGGATTTATGAATGATTGACAAATACACCCAACAACAGTAAATTCTGCTGTAAAGGCCAGAGTTATTAGCATGCATATAAAGAGCCCATTATTATCTCCGTCTATGAATCCTTGGGTAGAACTCAGCTACAAAAAGCTGTGCCATTTCCAGCATGTATTTAGAAAAGGAAATTGTGTAAGTACAGAAATGTGCTACAGAATTAATGAGGGAATGTAAAACCAGAGATACATGTGGATGGACTTTATGTTAGAGTAGACTGATTATGACTGATTATTTAGGGTTGTTTTAGAGCATTTTTAACTATATAGTTCTTTTTAATGCCATAGAGCATTTTAATGACATATAGAAAAAGGCAGAAATGTTACTGTTCTCTACAGTATGTCTGTGGGAGTACAGGTATGGAATCCATTATCTGGAAACCCATTATCCAGAAAGCTCTGTATTATTATAGGTCCTCGATTTATCCAAATAAGACTTGATTTATCCAAATTTTTAAAAATGATTTCCTTTTCCTCTGTAATAATAAAACCGTACTTGATCCAAACAAAGATATAATTAATCCTTATTGGATGCAAACCCAGCCTATTGGGTTTATGTAATGGTTTCATTATTTTCTAGTAGGCTTGTAGGTTATTTACTAAACTTTTTCTGGTCTGAGTTTTAAAGAGGAAAAACACAATTTTTTCATAGAAAAAAGTCCGAATCTCATCTCAAACCTGCTGAGGTCATGTAGAAGTCAATGGCAGATGTTCCTTTTACATTTGGAAGATATCATGATCTACGCTGGGTTTCGTACAATAATCCGATTAGTTTGTGCGGAGGCAGACCTTGCTGGCTGGATGCCCTAGGCAGCCCAGCTGGGCAGCTTGCCCCCAAATCCCGTCCAGCGCACATGCGCAGCGCAATTCTAGTGCCAGGTCCGGTCTAGGGGTAGGCAGAGGAGGTAAAGTAGCTGCCCAGGGCCCCCTAATCGTTGTGCCCTAGGCAACTGCCTCTTCTGCCTACCCCTAGTTCTGGCCCTGAATTTGTGGTTTCAAGCGTCAAATCCCAAGAAATTGTACGATTCCGATTTTTTCTTTTAGTCTTTTCCAGCACCATAGTTTTACGAGTAAATTTATTAATAAATATGGCAAAGATGTGCAAGGGAGTTTGGTAGAAGTTGTTTTAAAAAAATAGTGAGGAATGGTTGGATTTTAGTAAATAACACCCTTGGGGGCATATCAAGGGTCGAATTTCAGATTGATAAAACTTCGAAATTCAAATTCAAAAAGACCAACAAAATTAAGTCGTTTTTTTTTTGTCGAATAGGTCAGTTTTCATTCGAATAGGTCCGTATTTGAATTCAAATCGTACGAATTGAAGGAATATGGCAGTAGATCCAATTAACTCCAATTAGGTTCTAGGAGGTCCCCCATAGGCTAGAACAGTAATTCGAATTTTTAAAGAGACAGCGTGAAATTAAATTTTTTTTCATTCAAAAATTCACCTCGATCTTTGATAAATCTGCCCCTTAATGTTCAAATCCAAATTACAGAAAGATGCATTATCTTGAAAACCCCAGGTCCCGAGTGTTCTTGATAACAGGTCCCATACCTGTACTGTGAACTTGCATAGTTAAATTACCCTGATCTGGTTACTTGGCCAGTCCACAGAATAACTGGATCACAAATAATATTGGCAGTGTGCAATTCCATAATAGCCAGTGCCACCAATATAACACACAGCCAATTGCTAATCACATTTTTTAACATCATACTTTTTATTACATTATTTTGGTTTTCTATATTTAAATATGATGAACATAGCCTTCATTGGTACAAACTGCATTTTTACTTCAAAAAATTCAGCATAGTTTCTAGAAATAGGATTTTAAGATTGTAGCCACTGGCTCAGCCATTAATGCTGAACAGGACAAACGTGTGCAAAAGTGTAGATAGTAGAGGCGGGACAAGCTGATTGGGCACCCTAGGCAACCCAGCTGGCCACCTCACTCCCCCCGTGTGTGCTTGCATGCATGCCCATACATAGTGACATCCATTTAGCTATTATTTCCAATGCAAGTTGCTGGACTGCAGTGAAAATGACTGCATGGCTGCATTTAGGCACTTCTCTGAGGGCTGCAAAATGCAGATGGAGAATATGGCTTTTGTCCCGTGAACCTAATCATTTTTTTCAGATATAGTATAATAAAGTATATTCAATAAATAAACTGCTCAGATTTCTACAGTTTTAAATTTCATAGGTTCAAGCAAAGTCATTTGCTGGTTCTGAGTTTGGAAACTCAGCCAAATCAATATCAATCAAGGCTGCCAGTACTGAACTGGAAGGATTAATATGCAGGGCAGAGATAGCGCTAGAGAGAATTCTAGTTTTCTAGTTTTACTCCATGCAGTGATAAACGACCAGACATATACAGACAATTACAGACTTATTTTGCTCTCACCAAAAGTGAACTGGTTTGCAAACAGCAGCACACATGTCCTATGGATTGCTGGGTGTCCCCTTTTGGTTTGAACCACCCATTTTCACTTTTATGTGATGGTTTTAAAGGGAATAAGTTCTTTATTAATCTGTGCAGATAAACAAATGGCAATGTTTCTATCGCTATGTCATTCATTTTTCATCATTATTGCTATCAGTACCTTACCTTGGTCCTGTTATGCAAACAACCTTGGCTTTAGACCCATGCTGAGAATGTGACTTCTTTTTGTATTTTTATCTTTAATATCTCTTCACAAAATATAATTGTGGTTCCTCTAAGCATACACTGTTCCTTTACAGTTAATAGCCATCCTCATCTATTACCTGAGCTTCTCCTATTGCACTTTCCCTTCATGCCGATATGGTAACAAAAAAAAAATTCCACAATTTGTGGCTAAATTTGGTGGGGTAGCTCCCTTTTTTGTGGTCTGCACATATGCAGTACAGTAGAATCATCTGTGTATATTGCAGCCACCAAGGGCAGGGGGTGGATTGTAGGTCCGTTGCCTAGAGCAGTACCAGACCTAAATACAGATCTGTTCTAAAAAAGATTTTAAAAAGAATTAAGCAATTCAGTGAAAACAGTGATTCTGTGTCATGATAACATCTTTTGCAGTGCTTACTGTACTTCAACATTATGCTAACATATCTTACAGTGAGCACAGTTCTTACATAATGATGATAATTACAGATACAATATACAGAGAGTATCAAAGACTCTCATGCATGCTAAAGAAATCCATATTAATAAATATTAATTAAACACACTAACAATACACCATCAATACATCAATCACGTATCAATCATGTATCGATGTAAGCATTCCACAGTCAGTGTATTAACTCCATGAGCATGTAATTAAGGTATTTCAAAAGGCTTTCAAATATATCTTTTTAAATGGAGGTTATGGAAAACCATAGCTTTTAATTATGGTGATAAAAGCTGTGAACTTGCTGTACTTAGCAATGCAAACATCAACAGAACATGCTATTGGTTCATCAGAGCTGATGCTTTAGTCTCTCGCTATTGCATCGACAGACGTTTTAGAGTTATTGCACTTAGAATGAAAATGTAAATCCTTGCAAATGAGTCTTTGTTGCCTGGAATCATTCTGAATAGTTGGCACCTATTTTCCTGCAATGCAGCTCGGCACAACAAATGCTTTTCTGGAGCTTGGAAAAGTCAAACCTTATAGACTGTATGTATATACAGTACACACACACATACAGTATATAATATATATATATATATATATGTATATATATATAGAAATGTAAAGAAGAAGCAGCACTCGTCAATTGCCAAAAAATTGTATTAAAAGATCAGAGCATCACTCAAGGCAACGTTTCGGACAACACATGTGCCCTTTGTCAAGCCAAAAAAGTTCTCCCAGCATTACACAGGTATCACATTAAATAGGCTAAAGACAGGAAATGACCTCAACATTTGCATATACATAGGTGCAGAGCAATATCGTATACATATATCTATAAATACAAAAACAGGTCATAATCCCGATTTAACCCCTGAGGATATAAAGATTTGAGCATATTGATCCACCATACTTCTCTTCTTTTAAGTTTCAAATCTCTATCACCCCCTCTTCTCATAGGTGGTACCACCTCCAACACCATAACTTTAAGCTGATCTGCCGTATGCCCCATATCTATAAAATGTTTTGAAACAGGTAGTGAAGTATTACCCAAATTTATGCTAGACCGATGTTGCGATATACGGGATTTGACCATCTGGGTGGTCTCACCTACATAGATGAGACCACACGGACATGTCAACACGTAAATGGCAAATTTTGAAATGCACGTAAAGTGCCCTCGTAACTGTATATGTTGGCCAGTTTGTGGGTGGATAAATTCCCTTCCTTTCAAGACAAAAGGACATTGTACACAACTTAAGCAGGGATACATACCCTTAGATCTACCACCCCAAAATGTATGAGCCTCCTTCGGCTTAGTCCTCATTGAAGTGGAAGTAACATGTGCCCCAATGGTTTTGCCCTTTCTATATGAGACAAGTGGAGGTGCTCTAAACTCAGGTATAGTAGGATAAGCATTACGTAAAATGTACCAGTGTTTGCGTAGTAATTTACCAATAGTCTCACTATTACTATGAAACTGGGTGACAAATGGTACACGTTGCATTTGTTTAATTTTCCCTTTAGGATGTCTGACCTTTTGTTGGGCTTGTTGAATCACTTTTTCCGGGTATCCCCTCTCCCTAAATTTCTGACACATAATTTGTTCCTGTTTCTCTTTTTCTTCCTTTTCACTTACTACCCTCTGTACTCTTGAGAGTTGGCTAATGGGGATTGATTTCTTTGTATGTGGGGGATGTTGACTGGTAAAATGAAGAATTTGGTTCCTATCTGTAGGTTTTGTGAACAAAGAAGTACAAATAGAAACTTCCAAATCTTTATATACTCGAACATCTAGAAAATGGATTTCTTGGAGGTCATAGACCAGCGTGAATGTGATTGAGGGGTGTACCCCATTAATCCTACGATGGAACCGCTGTAGGGAGTCAACGTCACCCCGCCATAGCACAAAAACATCATCGATGTACCTCCACCAGGCAAGACAATGGCTGGCGAAGTCTACATCAAGGTAAATGTGCAGTTGTTCAAGCCTTGCCATAAAGGCATTGGCGTATGACGGGGCGACGTTGGATCCCATCGCGGTTCCTTGTAGTTGTAGGTAGTACTGCTCCCGAAAAGTGAAATAGTTACAACACAATATAATCTCCAAAGCCTGTAAGAAGAAATCAATCTGATGCACAGAATAATGTGATCCTTCCCTCAGTATCCACTGACTTGCTTCTAATCCATCACTGTGTGGTATGGATGTGTACAGACTGGCCACGTCGAATGTGGCCAGAATCACACCTTCACCCACATTTTCCAGTGATTGTAGTTTACGAAGAAAATGCCCAGTATCCCTTATATATGAAGGTATCTCTTGAATCAAAGGACTTAATACCTTATCAAGCATTATAGCTAATGGACAAAAAATCGAGTCAATGCCGGCCACAATAGGTCTCCCTGGTGGACGCACAGGGTCCTTATGAATTTTAGGGAGAACATATATGGTAGGCATGACCGGATTCTTGACCATCAAATAATTCCTCAATTTGTCAGTAATCACTCCCCTATCCACCATATGTTCCAGTAAATTTCTGATCTTACGCATAATACCCAACAAGGGATCACTGGATAATGGTTTGTATACTTCCCCATCTGCCAATTGCCTCTCAATTTCTGCAAGATATTGTGTAGTATCCATTATTACAATTGCGCCCCCCTTATCGGAGGGCTTAATCGTAATATCGGTTCTCTGTGAAAGATCTCTTAATGCATCACGTTGCTGCTTGGACAAATTATGTGTCACAAATGGAGAATCACCCTCCACCTGACCAATATTTTTAACTTCTGTCATGATGTTATTGATGTATGTTTCTACAGCAGCGTATGTAGTAGGAGGAACATACATACTCTTGCCATATAAACCAAAAGTCTCAGTGTCCAATACATGGCTGTCGCCATTAGTGATAAATTGCTCCTGTGGTTTCTGAAAAAAGTGAACCTTCAGCCTCAATGTACGAAAAAAACGGTATAAGTCAACATCTAATTGGAACCAGTCCGTAGATTTATCCGGACAGAAATTCAGTCCCAGTGACAATACTGACTCCTCTATTGGTGTGAGTCGTTTGGTAGAAATATTATAGATTACTTGCTTATTGTCCTCTTGCTGCAACCGCGTAGCGGTCGTCTTGCCGTGCCTCCTGTGTTTAACTCCTCCTCGTTTCCATGGTCTCCTCTGCCTTTCTTTGGGGATCTTACCAAAAAATCAGCTCCATGTGCCCCTTCTTGGTTGGAATGATGGGAATTTTCACCTCTAGGCCCCTGTAAGTGACGTTTTCCTTCAAAACGATAAAAAGAATGTTTATCTCTTACATCGGTTAGCCAAGCATAAACATAACCTTTTTGGTAATCAAGTGCATCTCGATCAAATTTTGATCGTTTCTGACGTTCACCCTCTTTACGATAACGATCCAATTTCACATTTAATTGTTCATGCACCTGTTCCAACTCTTCCAGAGGGCAACATTGTTTTAATTCCGTTTCAACCTGGCCAATCTCTTGTTGGACCACCGTTAATTCCTTATTTATATATTCAAGTGTCAAAAGCATGATATCTGTGGAACATCTATCAACAATCTGCTTAAATTGGTTGCAGTATCCAGTATTATTGGCAAACAGAGTAGGGCGTAAACTTACTCGTAATCCCCGTGGTATCCATGCCTTTTTATGATATTCGGCTAAAGTCAGCCCGTGTAATTCCAAATCCACCGTCCTCTTACGCAGTGTTTCCAGTTGCCGCCGTGTGTTAGCTACAGTCGGTACTTGCAGAAACTCCGCAGGACCGGAAAAGTGTGACAGGATACGCGTCACTTCAGCTTCCGTGTAAACTGAGGTTCCGTGATGCGTTCCAGCGCCATATTGCGTTCCACTTTGGTTTTCCATCGCGTCTAATAAATTCTATCCAAGGTGCACGTGGGCTATGGAAATATACAAAAATTATACAATGGGTGCCCCAGCACTCTTAGTGGTATACTTGCTGTGTCAGTCGGTGCTCGCTCCAATAGGAGACGCCGTCACATCCCCACATCAAAATAGAAATGTAAAGAAGAAGCAGCACTCGTCAATTGCCAAAAAATTGTATTAAAAGATCAGAGCATCACTCAAGGCAACGTTTCAGACAACACATGTGCCCTTTGTCAAGCCAAAAAAGTTCTCCCAGCATTACACAGGTATCACATTAAATAGGCTAAAGACAGGAAATGACCTCAACATTTGCATATACATAGGTGCAGAGCAATATCGTATACATATATCTATAAATATTTATAGATATATGTATACGATATTGCTCTGCACCTATGTATATGCAAATGTCATAGTCCTTTGATTCAAGAGATACCTTCATATATAAGGGATACTGGGCATTTTCTTCGTAAACTACAATCACTGGAAAATGTGGGTGAAGGTGTGATTCTGGCCACATTCGACGTGGCCAGTCTGTACACATCCATACCACACAGTGATGGATTAGAAGCAAGTCAGTGGATACTGAGGGAAGGATCACATTATTCTGTGCATCAGATTGATTTCTTCTTACAGGCTTTGGAGATTATATTGTGTTGTAACTATTTCACTTTTCGGGAGCAGTACTACCTACAACTACAAGGAACCGCGATGGGATCCAACGTCGCCCCGTCATACGCCAATGCCTTTATGGCAAGGCTTGAACAACTGCACATTTACCTTGATGTAGACTTCGCCAGCCATTGTCTTGCCTGGTGGAGGTACATCGATGATGTTTTTGTGCTATGGCGGGGTGACGTTGACTCCCTACAGCGGTTCCATCGTAGGATTAATGGGGTACACCCCTCAATCACATTCACGCTGGTCTATGACCTCCAAGAAATCCATTTTCTAGATGTTCGAGTATATAAAGATTTGGAAGTTTCTATTTGTACTTCTTTGTTCACAAAACCTACAGATAGGAACCAAATTCTTCATTTTACCAGTCAACATCCCCCACATACAAAGAAATCAATCCCCATTAGCCAACTCTCAAGAGTACAGAGGGTAGTAAGTGAAAAGGAAGAAAAAGAGAAACAGGAACAAATTATGTGTCAGAAATTTAGGGAGAGGGGATACCCGGAAAAAGTGATTCAACAAGCCCAACAAAAGGTCAGACATCCTAAAGGGAAAATTAAACAAATGCAACGTGTACCATTTGTCACCCAGTTTCATAGTAATAGTGAGACTATTGGTAAATTACTACGCAAACACTGGTACATTTTACGTAATGCTTATCCTACTATACCTGAGTTTAGAGCACCTCCACTTGTCTCATATAGAAAGGGCAAAACCATTGGGGCACATGTTACTTCCACTTCAATGAGGACTAAGCCGAAGGAGGCTCATACATTTTGGGGTGGTAGATCTAAGGGTATGTATCCCTGCTTAAGTTGTGTACAATGTCCTTTTGTCTTGAAAGGAAGGGAATTTATCCACCCACAAACTGGCCAACATATACAGTTACGAGGGCACTTTACGTGCATTTCAAAATTTGCCATTTACGTGTTGACATGTCCGTGTGGTCTCATCTATGTAGGTGAGACCACCCAGATGGTCAAATCCCGTATATCGCAACATCGGTCTAGCATAAATTTGGGTAATACTTCACTACCTGTTTCAAAACATTTTATAGATATGGGGCATACGGCAGATCAGCTTAAAGTTATGGTGTTGGAGGTGGTACCACCTATGAGAAGAGGGGGTGATAGAGATTTGAAACTTAAAAGAAGAGAAGTATGGTGGATCAATATGCTCATATTTTTATATCCTCAGGGGTTAAATCGGGATTATGACCTGTTTTTGTATTTATAGATATATGTATACGATATTGCTCTGCACCTATGTATATGCAAATGTTGAGGTCATTTCCTGTCTTTAGCCTATTTAATGTGATACCTGTGTAATGCTGGGAGAACTTTTTTGGCTTGACAAAGGGCACATGTGTTGTCCGAAACGTTGCCTTGAGTGATGCTCTGATCTTTTAATACAATTTTTTGGCAATTGACGAGTGCTGCTTCTTCTTTACATTTCTATTTTGATGTGGGGATGTGACGGCGTCTCCTATTGGAGCGAGCACCGACTGACACAGCAAGTATACCACTATATATTATATATTATTCAGAAAGTACCAACTTACGGGAAGACCATCTCCCAAAGACTCCATTTTAATAAACTAATTAACAAGTTTTAAAATGATTTCCTTTTTCTCTGTATTAATAAAACAATAGCTTGTCTATAATAAGATACATACATTACGGGGCACATTTACTAAGGTTCGAAGTGAATTCGAAGTGAATACTCGAATTGATGAACTTCATTTTTGGGTACTTCGACCATTGAATAGGCCAAATTCGACTTCGATTCGAAGGGAAAATGCTTCGACTATTCGACCATTCGATAATCGAAGTACTGTCTCTTTAAAAATCTTCGACTTCGACACCTTTAACCTGCCGAATTGCTATGTTAGCCTATGGGGACCTCCTAGAACATATAGCCAACATTTGGCTAAGTTTTTAGAAGTCAAAGTGAAATGGTACGATCACACGATTAAATTGTTCGAAGCGTTCGATTCGAAGTACGATCGAAGTACGATCATTTGATCGTAGTACGATCATAGTATGATTGTAAGATCTTAAAAATCCTACGAATTCGACTTTGAATGTCGAACTAGACTATTCGATGGTCGAATTTCGAAGTTTTTTTCACTTCGAAACTCGACCCTTGATAAATCTGCCCCTAAATATATATAATCATATGTATGCATCTAAGTTTAAGGTTATTCTATAGGAGAGAGAAATGTAATTAAAAAATCTCAAGTGTTATTTAAAATGACATTTTTGCAAATGTTTAGGGCTGCTCACAATGTAATAATGCAAATATTACTTCGCTAAGCAAAGGTTAGCGTTAACAGCTGCTCTGGAGTTTTGTTAAATATTTAGTCGCACAATACACTTGGCAATTGCGACATTTTATCACACACAGTGTAAATAGGTCTCTAACATTAGAAATGGTCTTTGTGAATGTTTTTTTCCCTAATGAAACATATTACATCCCCCTATAGTTTTTTAGTTATTAGCCTTCTCTTTCTGCCTGTTTACAGCTTTGAAATGG
The DNA here is from genome assembly GCA_038501925.1 of Xenopus petersii. Taxonomy (NCBI): domain Eukaryota; kingdom Metazoa; phylum Chordata; class Amphibia; order Anura; family Pipidae; genus Xenopus; species Xenopus petersii. The sequence goes on along the minus strand of CM076673.1, from coordinate 156,959,845 downwards.
CAGCCGAAAAACGATTCCGCTCATGCGTGGATGGGTAAACATATTTATTCCCAACATGCAAAATTTGAAATTCTAGGCTCGCCAATGGTCCTTCAATAGAGACCTGCTTTTGAAACACGTGGGATTAAAAATGATTTAGATAATTGATGTTTAATTGCAAGCTTTTAAGACAATTCATCTATTTAAAAACCCTTCATAAAAGGCACCATATGTTTTTTGATTGAATATTGACTATAAAAATCTTCTATTTAAAATCGATTCAGTGTGTCAACACAGATTATGATTTTAATTCAGCTTTTTCCATGTCCCGATAATACGAACTGATAATAGTTTTATTGATTTCTTTTTTCTTAAAGGATGTAAAAACTGTAACATGAAATGTAATGTAAACTTGTTTTTCTAATGATTATTTCTTGTTTTCAAGATATGAGCAGTTTTTACACTGCAAATATAATGATTTAACAGTAGCGCCACTCACTGTTCGTTTCAGCTGACTGGCCACAGTTGGTAGAAAATTTAGTTAGTGAAACTTGTGATGCTGCTCTGCTTAAAACTAACTTCATTTTATGAAGTCATTGCCTTTTCTCACTAACTTAACTGGCTGAAATAAACAGCAGGAGGCACTCTTCTTTATTTATAATATTAGCAGTGAAAAACTCATAAAATAATATAAATTGCAAAAGTGCTGAGCAATGCTACACTGGCAGATTTAAGCTGCTGATTAAAATCCTTTAGACCTGAATATCAATTTGACCTATTCATTTTAAAACTTCCTCCAGAGGTGACTGTAGGAAACAGTAGTAAAGAAGATAGAAGGATAGTGCATCAGTAGCCTCTGACCCACACAACCAAAGCAGGAGTCTTCCAGCAAAAAAGTAGATGTGAACTCATAAACCAACTCATTTTGTGATTTAATATATAGTGATTTTAAAGTGCTTATGTATCATTTTCCTTGTAATTTCAAGGCATTATGGATGATTTGTAAAAGGTTGAGATGAAAATGATGTTTGTTCTGCTTGAAAAAACAATTTATTTCTCCCACAGAACTTTTTTTTTACTTTACTTGCCAGTGTTTTTATTATCATGAATTTCACGAGTTCAGAGATCGATTTGAAAGACATTTGGGGGCAGATTTATCAAGGGTCGAATTTCAAAGTGATAAATACTCTGAAATTCGACCATCGAATGGCTTTTCATCCATCGATCAAACGATTTTTCTTCGACTTTAAAAAACGTAGAAAACTGCTCTAGAAGGTCCCCATAGGCTAACATAGCACTTCGGCAGGTTTAATTTGGCAAGTATTGAAGTCGAAGTTTTTTTTAAAGAGACAGTACTTCGATTATCGAATGGTCGAATATTAGAACGATTTTACATCTAATCGAATTCGAAGTCGAAGTCCAATCCGATGGTCGAAGTATCCAAAGAATTACTTTGAATTTAGATTTTTTTTTAATTCGAAAATTCCCTCGAATTTACTTTGACCCTTGATAAATCTGCCCCTTGCCTTTGAATTATTCCCTTTATTTTTGGAACATGGCTGTATTCACAAGATTAATAACGTTTAACGTTTACCCATTTTGTTTTGTACTGTTTTTTATATGTTTGTTTAGTTGTAAAATAAGAAAACATCCAGAATACAGTATATGAAAATAATCATGCTGCTACATTTGTACAACATTTTTTTCAGAGATAAACAATTTTAGGGCTTATAAGGACCACTCACATTTTAAATGGGAGGTTAAAAATAAGAGAACCAAATTTGCTATAAGAAAATCTGCCCTTTTAATGTATTATTGTTTTTAACATATCTATTAAGCCAGAAATTAGTCCTCAAAGGGTCATTAAAAGGCATTTGGCTGCTGCCTCTAAACCCATTTAGAAAATGTGCCACTCATATCTCTGCTGACATTTCTGCTTGCTAAAAACTGGAATTGCAGCACATTGCACAGAGGAAGGAACAAGCGCTTATACATGACTTTGTGTTATCATCATGGAATATTCTTAGCTTTATTCCAACAGGGCTTTTTTTCATTTGTCCTTTATGGAAGCACTTACAGAGGGGGAAATGGTAGAGAACACAATATGAAAAATGAAATCAATATGTTCATGTTTGCTCCCATCGGCAAGTCTGTCCTTCTGAAGCAATGACAGCAGTGGCAGACTTTACCCAGAGGCAAGGTTAAAGATGCCAAAGTCCGCAGTATTAATCTCCCAGGAAAAATAAAAATATTCTAATTAAAGTATGCTGGAGCTGGTAATGAAGTAGCTAAGGGCATTGCTTGTTGTAATTCAACTCCAACTGAGATAATATCATTCAATGTGCTCATCCTTTCTTGCCATCAGTTAACTTGTTAGGCCAAAAGGTAAAAGAGAAAGAAAGGTACAATGTAATGAACACAGGGACAATTTCAGAGAGGAAAACCTATAGTTTCATTAGATTCAATGACTAGCGGTGTGGGAAGTCTCATGCAGTGTTCTTGCACAGTGCTATGAAGGGCAGGACTCTGCCCTGTCATTCACTCCTCATATCCAGTCACTTATTAAATCATGTCACTTCCACCTAAGGAACATATCCAAAATACGATCATTTATCACCCAAGACGCTGCCAAAATTCTTATTCACTCTCTCATCATATCGCGTCTAGACTACTGTAACTCACTTTTAATTGGCCTCCCCCTCCAGAGACTGTCACCTCTCCAGTCCATAATGAACACTGCTGCGAGGTTCATACACCTCAGCAACCGCTCCTCATCTGCCTCGCCATTCTGTCAATCCTTGCACTGGCTTCTGTTACCTTTCAGAATCAAATTCAAATTAATGACACTGACTTTCAAAGCACTTCACAACTCTGCTCCACCCTACATCTCTGAACTCATCTCTATATACTCACCCACTCGCTTACTAAGCTCCTCTACTGACCTGCTACTCAACTCTTCTCTCATTACCTCCTCACATGCTCGCATTCAAGACTTTGCAAGGGCTGCACCCCTCCTCTGGAACGCTCTCCCACGGTCTGTCCGACTTTCTCCCAACCTTTCTGCTTTCAAAAAATCTCTGAAAACGCACTTCTTTCGAGAAGCCTACCCTCACTCTGCTTAACTACCAAACGCAACACCACATACAGTACCACATTTCTCACCCACTTACTTCGATCTTGCCCACTCCCACACCTTGTGTATTACTCCCTTTCCTTTAGACTGTATGCCTATGCATAGGGCCTTCCTCACCTTTTTGTACCTGTATTGATTGTGATGTTTGTTACTCCATATATTCTATATATGTAATTTGTGTGATGTAGTTGTATAATCACATTTACTTTACAGTGCTACGCAATATGTTGGCGCTATATAAATACATGTTAATAATAATAATAATAATATTGTATTACAAATAATGGAACTATACCCCTTAAATCGCTCTACTGTGCCTGAGGAGTATACAGTATATGCTTGGGCTTCTGTTTCTTATAGGCAAACACTATTGGTTTCAAATAAGTCTAACACAAACTGATTTAAAGAAGATGATATTAAGACTGCATTATATTTTCTTGTAGTTTTTCTTGCTTCCATCATATATTGCCATCAAAAAGTTTATTGTTACTTTGAATACTAACAGGTGAACTTGGTGTATCAGGAGACAGGTCTGGAGTTACAGAAAAGAATGCTGACTGCAGTTCGGAAGCTTGAGCTTGATATTTTAAATAGGCTAAGACACTCATTTCTATTAATAAGAAGAAGAAGAAGGTAACCCAATGGATTGTGGCAGAGGCCAAACCAAAACTTTCTATGAAACAATTCACAGTTTTCTGATAAATTTAGACATTTAGTTACATACACTGTCAAATAAACTGACTTTAATAAGTAACCCCCTTTCAACTACAATTACTAATACATTTGTATTGAGAAGTTGCTAAGAATTTCATTTTCTTTCATTATGCAAAAAGTTTTTTGGGTGGAGGATCCCTTTAAGATTTTAAGAGGCATATGTGGTTTCATTAAACCTATTTTGTAATGTGATAAACCTATTTTGCAGTATAATCTGTTTTTTATCACAGCCTATTATTATAGAAGGGAATCTCTCCTACGGGGATACATTTGGAGATTATTTTTGCACTTGGCAAGTATATATTACTTCATTGTTAATTACCAAGATAGAGTGTTATCTCTCTGAACTTTTTTTCCATTTTGCCCACTGTGTGAGGCTATCGGGGTCATTTACAACTCCGGAGGGCCCAAGTGCAAGAGCAGCAAATGAATTGCACCTATAATCAAGTACACCCTGCATTCTAAAGGTGTGAGGAGAGGCAGGAAGGCCCTCTACCTACCCCTAACTTGCACGCCATTTGTATGTGCAAATTAGGGAGTGGAAGGAGATACAGCCCACATCTGGCTCCGGTACTTGCCTATAGGCAAGTAAGGACAAGCCTGGGTTGTAGCTCCAGATGCTGCTTTCTGAACAGAATGCCAGATTAGTGGTGGGTAGAGTGCAGGAGGAAAGGATGCCTATGTGCTTCCCCCAATTTAGCCCTTTAGAATCGAGCAAGGAACACTTGATGAGTATGAAAATTGGATAAACCAAACACATTGCACTCTGAGCATTACTCAAACTGCAACTGTTGAAAAAGTCTGAAAAATTGTTGCATGAAAAAACATTGACTTAGATTTTTTGCCATTTTGTGAATGTTTGCCAAATGAAAACAAGTCATATAGTAGAATTCCACACTCGAATTCCACTGCTCCCTATTCATTTCCATGTGATTTTCACTTAGTCACTTATTAATAGGAAATATCTTTATGGCACAATGCCAAGAGGACAATGGAGATATCATAGCAGCCATAGCACAAACACTCTATTGTGAAGCCTTTAAATGTGCTTTTAATGCTGATAACATAGTGTAAATGTAATCTGTTGCCAGCTCCATAATATGAGCACATTAATAAATTAAGTAGTGAAACAACAACCGACCTTTATTGCAGTGCAATATAAAGATGAGAAGACCAAAACCACACTGAAGTTCGATCGTTCTGTGAAATCAGCAGGAACACACCTGCTTCCCTGGTGAATGCTCATAAATACCTTTAAAGAAAGTAAGAATAAAGCAATTAAAAGTCAGCACCGATTCCAAGAAAGCAATCATAGCTGTACAAGAACCAACTTCAAATCAATCCCTCATACACATGCACACTATTTGAAGATGTGTTTGAAATTCGTTATCGTTACTTACTTCTATTGCTGCTCACTGCTTTATTGTCAATGCTCTCAAGAATTGCTTTAATGTTATGCAGTATTTTGTTTTGGTGGAGGGATACTATAGGTGCAGCCATTACCCCCACTATGCTATCATTGTCATAATTTGCAGGTGGCTTTGTAGTCAACATGCAAGAAATGCAAGATTTTAGCTTTTAAAGAGGTTATACATGGCTCTACTGTGATAGAGAAGTTATTTTTCACTATGCTTTGTAGAAAAGGAAAGACTCCCATGTTGCCAATTTCTTCCAAACAGCTCCTTAAATAGAGAGGAAGAGATCTGGGGAAGGCTTCAATCCCATTGGTTGATGTAGAAGTCATGGGGCAGATAATAAGAATGCATTTGTTTTTTTTCATCGTAAAACAAACGGCATAGCATAATTCTAGCAAACACCACTTGCAAAATCACTTGTCACAAACCTTTACCAGTGCAAAAAAGTTTTCTCTTTCCTGCTCATTATCTCTATGTGGTAAAAAATAACATTATGTTGGCAAAACATAGTTACATAGTTACATAGTTACATAGTTACATAGTTACATAGTTACATAGTTACATAGTTACATAGTTAAATTGGGTTGAAAAAAGACAAAGTCCATCAAGTTCAACCCCTCCAAATGAAAACCCATCATCCATACACACACCCCTCCCTACTTTTAATTATAATTCTTTATACCCATACCTATACTAACTATAGAGTTTAGTATCACAATAGCCTTGGATATTATGTCTGTCCAAAAAATCATCCAAGCCATTCTTAAAGGCATTAACTGAATCAGCCATCACAACATCACCCGGCAGTGCATTCCACAACCTCACTGTCCTGACTGTGAAGAACCCTCTACGTTGCTTCAAATGAAAGTTCTTTTCTTCTAGTCTAAAGGGGTGGCCTCTGGTACGGTGATCCACTTTATGGGTAAAAAGGTCCCCTGCCATTTGTCTATAATGTCCTCTAATGTACTTGTAAAGTGTAATCATGTCCCCTCGCAAGCGCCTTTTTTCCAGAGAAAACAACCCCAACCTTGACAGTCTACCCTCATAATTTAAGTCTTCCGTCCCTCTAACCAATTTAGTTGCACGTCTCTGCACTCTCTCCAGCTCATTTATATCCCTCTTAAGGACTGGAGTCCAAAACTGAACTGCATACTCCAGATGAGGCCTCACCAAGGACCTATAAAGAGGCATAATTATGTTTTCATCCCTTGAGTTAATGCCCTTTTTTATGCAAGACAGAACTTTATTTGCTTTAGTAGCCACAGAATGACACTGCCCAGAATTAGACAACGTGTTATCTACAAAGACCCCTAGATCCTTTTCATTTAAGGAAACTCCCAACACACTGCCATTTAGTGTATAACTTGCATTTATATTATTTTTGCCAAAGTGCATAACCTTGCATTTATCAACGTTGAACCTCATTTTCCAGTTTGCTGCCCAGTTTTCCAGTTTAGACAGATCACTTTGCAAAGTGGCAGCATCCTGCATGGAACCTATAGTTCTGCACAATTTAGTATCATCTGCAAAAATAGAAACAGTACTTTCAATGCCCACCTCCAGGTCATTAATAAACAAGTTGAAAAGCAAGGGACCTAGTACAGAGCCCTGCGGTACTCCACTAACAACACTGGTCCAATTAGAAAATGTTCCATTTACCACCACTCTTTGTAGTCTATCTTTTAGCCAGTTCTCTATCCAGGTACAAATACTATGTTCCAGGCCAACATTCCTTAATTTAACCAGTAACCTTTTGTGTGGCACTGTATCAAATGCTTTAGCAAAGTCTAAGTAAATCACATCCACTGCCATCCCAGAATCGAGGTCTCTACTTACATTCTCGTAAAAAGAAATTAAGTTAGTCTGGCAAGATCTATTACGCATAAAACCATGCTGGCACAAACTCATAGTATTATGATTTGCTATGAAGTCCAGTATCTTATCCTTTATTAACCCTTCTGTCGATTTTCTAGTAGTTTAATAAACCTCTATTTGCAGCACCTCTCTAGTCTAGTAACCATTGATAGAAATGCAAAAAGGGGAAACAATTGCAAGAAACTAAATGGTCTGTTGTAAATAGTCATGAGGGAAACTGCCCCATTTTGTTCCACCAAAAAAACTTGACCATTTTGCCAACATTTTGGCAAATGCATTGGAGTCAATGTTTTTTTTTTCTGTTGAAACAAAAAGCATGGTAAAATTCTAATACAAGTTCACCACTCTTGAGAATGTGAATTTGGCCTCCAATCTGTATCAGACGGCACGGCTCTTTCTCTCTGTGCTCTAATAACAATCCTAAATCATTTTCATTTAATATAAAATGGACAAAAGGCTTCATTGGCACGACTGCACAAATTTGATGAAGCGTATCATAAATTGGAAGATTTACAATCATTCTAAGAATCTTTTTTTATTACATCAAAAAAAATCAGTGCAAAATGTTCAGCCAAACAGTAGCAAGTTTTTTATTTTAAAGTTTCAATGACAAACTGTACTCACTTTTGATATATAGAAGGGGTTCTTCTCTACTGAATAGTGGGCATTAAATTCTCTAATTTCATCTAATTATCACTTGAAAAATGTGTATGAGGTATTCTCCTATTCCCTACCCTCTAAGTAGGGTATATGTCAGACATTACTGAGCAGTCAGTAACCCCAAATTTAACAATACACTTAGGGGCAGATTTACTAAGGGTCGAAGTGAATTTTCGAATTTCAAAAACTTTGAATTTCGAAGTAATTTTTGGATACTTCAACCATTGAATATGCCAAATTCGACTTTGACTTCAATTCAAAGTGAAAAATCGAAGTACTGTCTCTATAAAAAAGTTTGACTTCGACACTTCACCATTTTAAACCCGCGAATTGCTGTTTAGCCTATGGGGGACCTCCTATAACCTATCTTGAGTGTTTGGGCAAGTTTAGAGAAAATCAAAGGATTTTTGGTAAAATCGTACGATCTTATGATTAAATCGTTCGAAACAAAGGACTTCATTGTACGATCGTACGATTTTAAAAATCCTTCGACTTCGACTTAGAATGTAGAAGTAACCTATATGATGGTCGAATTTCGAAGTTTTTTGCACTTTGAAATTTGACCCTTGATAAATCGGCCCCTTACAAGTGCATTAGGCCAGGGGAAGTTAACCGCTGTAAATATTAAAACTTTAAAATATTTTATAGTCCCATAATGTAATCCCCACAACCAGTAAACATGGAAAATGCATTGTATTTTACCTGAATCTTAAGTAGTAACTATGAACAGCATTTCAGGTTTCCTGCAGATTTCTTTTCTAAGGCACAGCAGTGTGTAATTGGGAAGTGGGTTGAGAGGTAGGATTGATTGCTGTTTGAGGAACAGGGATTTGGCATGATAATGAAGATGGATTCAAAATTTCTACTCATATATCTCCCTTTACAAAATCATATATGTCTACAATTCCTTGCAATGCTTTTGGAATTGTTTCAGTTTATCATTTCTTACCGTACTCATACCTCAGACAAAATAAATATAAATAACATTCTTCGCCAAGCAAGCGTCCATTCTGTAGTTACTGACACTTGTATATGCAGTGCTTTACATTTCATTTCAATCATGGAACCAGTTAGTGGTGGTTTGACCAGAACTTCTTCACCGGATGGATAGCAATCCAAATGGGAACTGTAAAGCAGCTAGGGTGACCCTGGAGACAGCAGCATACCACTAGAAGGAAAGAGGACTACGAGGAACCAGGAGGAAACGCCTGATTACCAATACCCACTGTGGCAGCCATCTGCCAGATCTCATGAGTCCACCAAAAATGATCCAGGTGAGTGACTGTGTATGCTACCAATAATAGAGACCTTTGCAAACATTTCTGATAAAATTATGGAATATTCCACCCTGTGAGAGAAACTATTACAAAGCTTAACTAAAGAAGTAGGCTAGAAATGTTGTACATTATGTTTTGGGACTCTGTACCAGCCCAAGGCAACCACAGTCCTTAAGCAATGAAGATATGTTCCTCCAAAGATGCCCCAGTAGCTCCCCATCTTTTTTTCTGTTGATTCACTGCACATGCTCTATGCTGATGTCACTTACTGAGCTTAGAGACAGACTCAAAATATACAGTACACATAGAATAGATGTCACAATATAAGGCTGATTAGTAATTTATAAAGATAATTAAATGGCAGCACAGAAACCAGTGCAACTAGCATGAGAATTTAATAATCAGCCTTGTAGCATCAGCTTATATGACAGGCCAACTTCATGTTCTGCTTGATAATTTGTGACGACCCCTTACCCTAGCTTCTCAACAGCCCACTGAGCATGTGAGTATTACAGACACTTTGCAAGATGGTGACTCCCTGTGACAAGTTTGAAGTCCTGCATCATTGCTGCTATTAAGAAGCTGAAACTTTGGGCTGGTGCAATGAGTTCAGTGAATAAAATGGCATTTTTAGCTATATTAATTTTTAGGGTTTAGATCTCCTTTAAAAAAAACAGTTTTTAAATTCGTGTTTGATGCAAAAGTGCAACAGCTGATCCAGGATGGGGGAGTGGGACATAAAGCCTTAAGCAGGGTTGCCCAAAAAGTAGATGGGGATTTACTAGTAGACCTTTGGCTGGTGATCAGTAGATTTCAAGACACTGTCAACAAACAGCTCGACTAAATTACCCTCCTATTTAATTCATTTCATTAAGATATTTATTACTGTTTATTTATTAAGATTACATAATAAATAATTGTTTGTTGAATATAGCAATGTCCATTTGCTCATTAATGGATATATTTAAGTAATATTTTCAATATAATAGAATGCTAACAATGTTTTTATGGATGTAGATCATAATGGGACAACATCATAAAAAGTAGACCTCGCATTAGTAAAGTATGGGCACTCCTGGCCTTAAGATCTTCATGCTTCATACTTTGAAGACTGTATGATACTAGCTTGCTGTAGAGCTGCCTAAAGACATTTCTTTAGTACTGTCATTTCTTTAGTTTAGGGTTTTTTTCACCAAACATGCAGGCCACTCCATGTTAAGGGAAACATTTACTTTATTTTCTTCAGTTCAAATAAATCTTTCACAGACAAGCCGTGGCATAAAAATCAAAACAGCTTCAGTTCAGCAACAAAATAAGTCCCAACAAAAGAGCCATGTACTTGCCATGAAAACTTGCAGTGTCCAGTCTGCCGGGAGTGAACTCCCTAGTCTTTAAGAAAGGAATTTTTCTCCAACTCCACAGTGAGTAGCCACACATGAAAAAACCAAACTTTTCAGTTTAACACAGCAGTGAGTTTTCCACCTCTGAGAAAACACTCCCACACCTTTCACCTGCTGCTCACCTCCATTAAACACCCCTTGGATGTCCAGCCCACCCCTGGCTGGTTAACCCCATGGTGTCTTTTAAAGGGGTAATTTTAAAATCTAAAGAATGGGGATATATATCTGTCATCTACAATATATCCCCCCAGCTTCTACATATCCCCCCCCTCTGCCTCAACCCAGGGGAGGTGGAGGCACCAGAAGAGCCCAAACAATGGACTCGGGAAAGAGCATCAGCATTCAGGTGCTGTTTTCCGGGTCTGTGCTCTACCCTAAACTTGAACTCCTGGAGTGCCAAGAACCACCGTGTTACTCTGGCATTTGCCCCTTTTTTCTGCTTCATCCATGTGAGTGGGGCATGATCAGAAACCAGCCTGAACCTTCTACCTAAAAGGTAATAACGGAGCGAGTCCAAGGCCCACTTGATGGCCAGGCATTCTCGCTCAACTATTGCATAGTTTTTCTCTGCTGCAGTCAACTTTCTACTGAGGAACACCACGGGATGCTCTTCCCCATTAATGACCTGAGATACCGCTCCCAAACCTACATCTGAAGCATCGGTCTGGACAATAAATTCCTTGGAGAAATCTGGAGCCACCAAGATGGGGTGATTACAAAGTGCGGACTTGAGCTCCAGAAAGGCCTTTTCAGCATCAGTGTTCCACTCAATCATAATTGACTTACGACCTTTGGTCAGGTCTGTTAATGGAGCAGCTATAGTGGCAAAATCGGGGACAAACCTACGGTAGTACCCAACTATTCCCAGGAAGGCTCGTACCTGTTTTTTTGTTTTAGGGCGGGGCCAGTTCTGGACTGCATCTATTTTATTTAACTGGGGTTTTACTAGCCCTCTTCCAACGATGTACCCAAGGTACCTTGCCTCTTTCATACCTAGGGCACACTTTTCTGGGTTCACTGTGAATCCTCCCTCTCTCAAGGAGTCAAGAACTGCCTGGACTTTAGGCAAATGGGACTCCCAGTCCCTACTAAAGATGACAATGTCATCCAGGTAAACGGAGGTGTACCTGTGATGGGACCTCAAAAGCTTGTCCATTGCCCTTTGGAACGTAGCGGGTGCTGTTTGTAAACCAAAGGGCATTCGCCTATATTGAAAATGGCCATCTGGAGTGGAAAATGCAGTTTTCTCCCTTGCTGCCTGAGTTAGGGGTATTTGCCAATACCCTTTCGTGAGGTCCAAAGTGGTGATATACCGGGCAGGACCCAACCTCTCTATAAGTTCGTCCACCCGGGGCATGGGATAGGCATCAAATATGGAAATTTCGTTCAGTTTTCGGAAATCATTGCAGAATCGCAGAGTACCGTTGGGCTTTGGTACCAACACAATAGGACTCGACCATTCACTCTGTGACTCTTCAATAACTCCTAATTCCAACATTTTTTTTACCTCCTCTGAGACAGCCTTCCGGCGAGCCTTTGGAATACGGTAAGGCTTTAGACACACCTTTACTCCCGGCTCTGTAATTATGTCATGCTCTATGACATTAGTGATCCCAGGCAAATCAGAAAAAATATCTTTGTTTCTCTGCAGAAACTCCCTGATTTGCTGGGTCTGAGCTTTTGACAATGCTGTTGCCACGCGGACACTGTCAGCACCAACCTGAGACTCAAGTTTCCCACTAGCCAGTGCCGAAACTGGTTCTCTATCCCTCCAAGGCTTTAACAAATTTATGTGATAGATTTGGTAGGGCTTTCTCTTACCAGGTTGGTGAACCTTATAGTTCACCTCACCCACTTTTTCTACAATTTCAAATGGGCCCTGCCACCTGGCCAAGAATTTGCTCTCTACAGTGGGAATCAACACTGCTACTCTATCTCCCACCTGGAATTGCCTCACTTTAGCAGACCGGTTGTATACCCGGCGCTGAGCCTCTTGGGCACTTTGCATGTGTTCTTTAACCAGGGGCATCACTCCTGCAATTCTTTCCCTCATTTGAGAGACATATTCCAAAACACTTTTGTGGGGAGTAGCTTCACTCTCCCAAGCCTCCTTTACAATATCAAGCAGTCCCCGGGGCCTGCGCCTGAGGCACCTCTCGAATTGCGAATAAAAGAGCAGGTAATAAACAATCCCAATCCTTACCATCTTTTTGCACCACCCGCTTAAGCATTGTTTTTAAGGTCTTATTAAAACGTTCAACCAAGCCATCTGTCTGAGGATGGTAGACAGATGTATGTAACTGCTTTATCTGGAACAAGTTACACACACCGGCCATAACCTTTGACATGAATGGGGTACCCTGGTCAGTGAGTATCTCCTTTGGGAAACCTGTCCTTGAAAACATTAGGAACAGCTCACGGGCAATGGCTTTAGATGTGGCATTCCTTAAGGGAATTGCTTCTGGTATGGGGTGGCGTAATCAAGGATTACCAAGATATACTGATGCCCTCGGGCAGATTTTACCAGGGGACCTACCAAGTCCATGGCTATACGTTCAAATGGTACTTCGATAATGGGTAAGGGCACCAAGGGGCTACGAAAATGAGAAGCCGGGGCTGTTAACTGGCAGGTGGGACAGGACGCACAGTAAGTTTTTACTTCCGACTTTAAACCTGGCCAGAAAAACCGGTCTGTGATTCTTGCTTCGGTCTTCTCTGCCCCCAAGTGTCCACCCAGGGCATCATTATGCGCTAGGTCAAGTACCATTCTTCTGTATGGCCGGGGAACTAACAATTGTTCAACAACCTCCTCACGGACCTTGGTGACTCTATAAAGGAGATCATTATTTACAGCAAAGTGTGGCCATTGGTTATCTGCACCTGGTTCTTGGGGAACCCCATTTATCACCACCACCTCTAGCATTAACTAAGGTGGGATCCTGCATCTGGGCCGTGCTAAAGGCTCCCCTTGACACATCCAGATCAGGAGAGACGGCATTTGATGAATCATTCTCATCATCCTCCCCCAGCATTACCTGTAATGGAGAGAAATCCCCCCCCTCAGAGGACAGCTCGGTCTTCTGACCGAGATCCTCCATTGCCTTATTACTTTTCTCCTGAGTTTGGGGCAGTAACACATCATCATTTTGAAAATCATACATCACATCATTTTTAATATCACTGGGTATATCAATTATCACATCCCTTGGGTTTTGGGGACCCAATCCCACCCTAAAGTCAGGGGTTTCCTTCCCCACACTTTCCCACAAGTCCCAGAACTTTGGAAAGTCACGTCCCAAAATAGCGGAGTGCAACAGTTTACTCACCACCCCAACTTCATGCACAATGGATTCATCGGCAATAGTGATGGTCACTGGGACTAGCGGGTAGGACCGGATATCCCATTGGATACAAATTACCTGGAGTGATTTGGCTGCTGGTTCGAATTCTCCAATAACACTGTCTAGTACCAGGGTTACCATACTCCCCGAATCTAGGAGAGCCTTGACAGGAACCTGATTGATGTAAACCTCACACTCAAATTGCCCCTCAAACAAGTCAGGGCATGCAGTGTAAACTTTCTGTGCATAACAAGAAAGCTGGGTGAGAGCCCCACACTCCATGGTCTCGTCTTTCCACGGGCACTGTGCTCTAGTGTGCCCCCAGGCTTGGCACTTCCAACACTGCACGTTCCCCCCTTTCCAGGGTGAAGAGGTATCTGTGGGTGCCCCTTGTTGGGCCGGTGATGGCACTTCTCCACTTTCTTTCACACTAAGCCTAGGACTCTGCGGGGAACTTTTCCTAGCCGGTGTAGACTTCTCCAGACGTGAAACGGTGAACGGTCGCGGACGGATGGGAGCAAGTAGTTCCTCGGTAGCCGTGTACCTCTCAACCATCTCGACCAGCTGATCCGCTGTTTTGGGGTCCCCATGACTCACCCAACGCTGTAGGTCAACAGGGAGGGACCGGAGATATAGTATAAAAGCACAAGTCCATAAAGTCATCTGTAACTTCTTATAATATTCAAGAAACATGAATATCCTTTAAACTATCTCATTTTAAAAGGTGCTTAGTGATGTCATCAGTCATGTCAACTGGTGCTGTCATGTGTCTCACTGAAACTTGTGTAGTATTATAAAAAAAGTACCCCCTGATGAAAATTATGAGGATCACCTTGGAAATCAGTTTAATGTGCTGTGTCAAATCAAATGTAATCCCAATTAGAAAATCACAGACAAAGGTAACATCTGCCATACAGATACCTAAGACTGTATATAAAGTTATTGTGTAAGATTAACAGAAGCTCCCTTGGTACAGTAGTAGAGAAAAAATATCTAGTTAAGATAGTGTTAATATTTTACCCATTTATTTTGATTCTACAACATACACCATCAAGCTGTAGCACAATGTCTTTATTAACGCTAGTTCTAATCCAGGGTGACCTTAAATTAACAGGTGTCTGTATGCATTATCTGTGTCCATGAATTGGATTATGTTAATTTTTAACTAATTAGAAAGCAATCTACTGTAGAAATGTGTTATGTGTAGACACGGGCTCCAGCGACCCTAGCTCTTTTAATTAATATATTTTTAGAATGTAAAAGGAACAATTTTCATGCAACCCAAATACCAGTTTGCTCCATAATTATAAAATGAAGATATGAACGCAGTACTATGACAAACTTTATCAAGAGGATATCAGCTATTGTAGTATTTTAGCAGAACCTGGCACTGAAGAATGTAAGAGTTCATGTTGTGGTACACATTAAAAAATTTGAATTTGTTTAGGCCACACCCTATTCCACCCATTTGTTACACCCAGTCCTGGTCCCACCTGCTGAAGAGCTGGCACTTAAGGTAAAGCCTACTCATTTTAGTCATTTATGATTTGAGACAATCAGATCAGTTGGTAGTTATGGAAAAAAATTAGATCTAGCCATCACTTCACAGAACCATAGTCTGACGCACTTGTAATGGGTTGATACACAACAGAGAATCATCCGAATCTTTAGGTGCAAAGACCAATATATGCACCAGGCAACACATAATCTTTGTGAAATTAACATCATTTTAAACAATGTTGGTTTGTATAATGTCATATTTAATTACAGAGGGCTAATAAACAGTAACTGGGAGGCTTTACAGTTCACAGTATTTAAATGCACTGACAAAAAGAATTAAAAATTACCTTGTTAACCACATTAGTTTCCTTTGAAATTCCTAAAAGGACAAAGTAATACACCTGTATGGCATTTTATATCAAAAACATCTAAACCTAAATCTGATTAATACATATTATTTTTAACTAGTGTGCAAAAAATAATAACAACCAGACTGCAGCAGATAGTGGAGGGTTTACAATACACAATATTTTTCTTTTTCGATTATGGATGTCCCTATAAATGAGGTAGTGTACTGACTGACTGAAAAAGGAATTGAAGATTAATTGAACAGATATGATATACAAAATAACATCTAGCCTAAGGATTAATCTGTTTTTTCATTACTGACAAGTGAAATTATTTCTATATCTACCATGATGTTTTGTTGTATATATTTGTGAATATTTTGCATTTCTAGATTTAGTTTATTTGTTCATATTCCTTAATATATTCAGTACTTATTTATAATTATATTATTATATTATTTATAAGCCGTGTTTGTTATTTAGCCTAGCTGCATAACATTACATTAATCTGCATGCAAATGAACCTGCAGTTTCCTTGTGTAATCTAAAATAAAAGATCTTGTTGCATTGAGCAGAAATCCATAGCTGATTATATGATCTTTAGCAACCTCATTGGAATAAGCATAAGTCCTAACTAGAATAAAGTTCTATATTTCAAAACAGTGTAAATAACGCCTTTAGGGGTTTCTTAAAACATAAGGTTTTTGTGTATGAATCTTTAACCAATCAACAGTCAGCAACGTTAAGCACATAAAACATTAATTTGTTTAATGAATTAAAAATGTCAGTGGTTCATACTGCTGTAAATAACTCTTGCTGGTTTATTAAAATTTTAATGTAAGTGGTCAAGCAAAAGAAAAATATTTATGTTTCATTTACATAGGAGGCTGGATACATTTGACCTAATCTGCCCATATTAATTTAACTTAACTGATTTATCTCCAATCCAATATTTTGATAATTACTTAATAGGATATCTTTCGCATTTAGATGAATCGTTTACTATCTTGCTAAGTAGTTCATTGGTATAAACGGTATTTAAGAGTTAAATAAAAGAATAAATTCATACCCATCAATCATATTTTTCCCCCAACCATCAGACACTGGATCCTAATTAAGAAGTAAACAGTGTTAATCAGAACAGGGACACTAATTACAAAATATACTTTTGGTCCTAAATAGAAAATGCCATGCAAACCATTATTAAATAAAGCAAGTTAGGCTTTGCATTGTATATCACGTAATAATAGAGAGCTCTAGCTTTAGTAGAACAATATTCCAACTTTATTAAATCATTTATTTGACTTTAAAGGTCTTGCAAGTGCTGCAGAGATATAGATATAACAGTGAAATGAATATTTGCAGCAATTTATATTAATAGGTCTACGGAATGAAAATTTGAGGCGGTGACTGTAGAAGGCAAAGCAGATTGGTTTTAATTATCAGAGCATTGTGGATTTAATTTGTGCAATGGATGTGGTATTAATTTATACATAAATAAGGGCAAACT
The DNA here is from genome assembly GCA_038501925.1 of Xenopus petersii. Taxonomy (NCBI): domain Eukaryota; kingdom Metazoa; phylum Chordata; class Amphibia; order Anura; family Pipidae; genus Xenopus; species Xenopus petersii. The sequence continues at coordinate 156,942,694 of CM076673.1, read as the reverse complement.
TAAACATATAGAGATGGTATTACCATTCAATTGCCATTCAAATTCTTTTAACGTTATTCATGAAAAGATTTTCATTTATGTCTTTTAATTGTATTATGAAATAATATATACAATTAATATATTCTATATATTCTACATAAGAATATATGCATTCCTTATTAGACTATAATAAGTGTAAAATCCCCATTATTGCTTCATTAACCGTCACTTTGGCCATATATGAGGAGGCTTATTGAAAAGTTCACAAATTTGAATTTTTTTGAATATTTGCGTGAATTCGAAAACCAAACTCGAATGTGTGCTTTATAAAAAAAACTTGAATATAAAAAAACAGAAAAAATATAGTGAATTTATATTCTATTTATTTTCTCAGGGTTTACCATCTCTCAAAACAATTTCGAACCATTCCAAAAACTTGATTTGAAAAAAATTTTGCCTAGTCAGCGCAAAAACCCTCCCCCCCTCCCGTGTGTTGCCCACCCTCCCTCCTCCCCCCTGGCCTACCCATCCCGCTGGGCAAATGCCCCTAACTTGTTACTTACCCTTCTGCGCAGGTCCAGTCTAGGGAGTTCACAGGCAACATCTTCTTCCACGCGATCTTCTTCCTGCTTTGACCGGCGTTTTGGCGCATGCGCAGTAGGAGCATTTCGCTGGTACGGATCTACTGCGCATGCGCCAAAAGTCACAATGTTTTCCGATTTCACTTCGTGACTTTTGGCGCATGCGCAGTAGATCCGTACCGGCGAAATGCTCCTACTGCGCATGCGCCGGTCAAAGCAGGAAGAAGATCGCGTGGAAAAAGATGTTGCCTGTGAACTCCCTGGACTGGACCTGCGCAGAAGAGTAAGTAACAAGTTAGGGGCATTTGCCCAGCAGGACGGGTAGGCCAGGGGGGAGGAGGGAGGGTGGGCAAAACATGGGAGGGGGGAGGGATTTTGCGCTGACTAGATTTCCTTCCCCTTTAAGGCCCCATGTCTAGAAAGTGAGTGCAAAATAGGATTCAAAATAACTAGCCGTGGATAGATATTATAAAATCAGGACCCCGAGGTGTGGCTTTGAAACTCTTGTTGCTGTTGTAGTGAAAATAAAATATGATTTAAGTACCACTCTCTCCTCTGGTTTCCAATGCAATATTATCACCAGTTTTCCCCATTCATTTTCACTTTGTGTAAATTGTCTTTTAGTCAGCTCTTTAGACCAGCAACCAATGCAGTAGCACCACAAAGCCTTTTTGCTCATCATATGTCTTTTATGATTCATGTTCTGTTATAGCTGGTAAATGCACATAGTAAATATACATAGCACAGACCAGGCATCACACAGCTAATTTACAAATGGGCTCAAGGTACAAAGGGGAAAAAGAGGTGCAAATCACAAGCTTATTGCACCCATTGCTGTCAAATCTTTTTGCTTTTGGCATGGGGTGCAAATAATTGTGCCTGACTGTGAAATCATACTGTGGCATTGCAGCCATATATACGAATGGGACTGAATGGTGAAACCTCTGTTTTGTATATGCAAATCCTTCCCATGTCCGATATGGCACAGGTAGCTTTGTTCATAGCCACAGTGGCAAATACAAGAGAGTAGGCAAGGTGCATTGTGGGCAAAAAGGCTTAAACCCAAATGTTAGCAAAGGCACTAAGTTTGCCCGATAGTTGTAATCCATAGCAACCAATAAGATACTTGCTTTTACACAGGTGACCAATAAATTCTACCTGACCCATAGCGCTTTGCACCTGTTTTTAGCATATAACATTTTGCCCCTCTCCTACATCATTTACAAAAGAGCTCTAAAGTCGTGGGGTATTCAGTCTCTATATATTGCTTTTGCTGCTACCTTGCTTAGTTTTCTCATGCTTTGTTACTTGTTGCTAGCCAGTGATGATGACGATGATTTATGTAGTGCCTCAGCATCTTTTCACACTACAGGAAGCTGTGGGAGAAGGACAACGAGCTTTGTCAGGGAGCAATGCAGCAATGGTAGACTTTCTAAACTGCAGTAACTCTTAAAAGCTATGGAAACCCCTTCAACAGGAAACTAAGTATACATTTGCCTCAGTATTTCTATAACTAAGATGTTTGTTTGAGATTTCATGTTTTTGTCTTTTGTGCAAAAGTAACCCCTGCAGGCAAAATAGCAATATAAAAGCTTCTCAATATGTGAAAAGATCAGGTAATACATGGAGAGCACGTGAGCAGAATAAAATAATACACATAGAAAAGTGAATGTGGCAGATTGGAAGGAAGGCTTAACAGGGCTGTGTGGGAAGGCTCCAGCTGAGGCATTACATGCCATATTTTGTCTTAATTATTCATTTGTATCATTTGTTTTAATTACAGTGCCTTTTTCCTGTTTGTGCGTGGAACATAATTATTTTATGTTAGATCAGCAGAAAGTAATGTATTTGTGTCTACATGAACATCAGAGGCACAGGCAGAATCAGTGGGTCACAGTCTATTTGCGTGAGGCAGAGAATCAGTAGAACTGCACTGCCAGTCACAGACATATATATATGTACCAATTACTGACATTTTCGAAAACATTACTTTTTATATATATGAATGTTATCTAAGCTCAGCTTTTTGTCCAATCCAAATACATATGGTCAATCATTGATAGAACCAGTTTGGTAATGAAGCCTCACTAGTGCGTATGTCTCCTACAAGTGAAAACTACCGACTGAGTAACAATTAGTTTTGCAACTGTATATAACAAAATAGAGGGGTGTTTCCTGCATTGCCATATTACATTCAAATTTTACAAATACCCTAGTTTTTTTTCATATAATATGTTGGACTACAATGCCTACAGTCATATCCTGCATTTTTAAGACTGTCCCCTGGACTGGAGTTTAAACCCTAACTTTTTTTTTGGGCTCTATTGTCTGGGAAGCACTTAAATAAAGCTGACAATAGATACAATGATAAAGTCATATGAATTGAAGTTTCTGAGATTTTCAGAACATGTGTGGATCTTCCTGATATTTTTCGTAACATTGCTATCGGTCGTTCAGTTAATTAGACAAGTTGGAAGATTTCTCTCGGCTAAAGATAATTTCTTTGCAATATCAAAGGGTGACTGTCACTGCTATTTGTCAGACATAATTGTCATCATGGGCAGAACATCGTCTAATTTGTTATTTAACTACTTTATTTCATCTGAATTGTGTTGTCTGGTCGTTTGTGGGATACAAGGCTAATATGAGCCCATCTTTGGCCAGCTTAAGTTCACTAAGAAAGCTTTTTTTCAAGATATGCTAACCATATCATGAATGTGTTCAGGCCATAACAGGGTGTGGTTCAGGCAGATTGGGGGTATAGAAAATCTTGTGTATCCTGGATGGATGTCAGTACATGTCAATGCTCACATATGTATATATTATGCTAGTGACTTCTGGCTTCTCCTTTTCAGTTTTTGTACCAGTTTTCCTGTGGACCACAGGTAGCCTGAGACGTCTGTGGACTACCCCAGGACATTTACACGTGGGTGTCCTCTCTCCCTCTATGGTCAGTCAGGAGTACTTTGACCATCTGCAGGTATTTGGTGGGCAGTTGGGAGAAGTCTGCCCAGGGCCCATCTTTGTTGTCTTCCTCTGACAGGCTATTAGTATTGCTTATGGTCCTTTTTTAATAGAATAAAGTCTACAAATATGAATATATATATATATATATATATATATATATATATATATATATATATATATATATATATATATATTTCTATATATGTACAGTATATGTTTATTTATTTTTTTAGTGGTGGGGGTTGCAGATCAGGGAACAAGACAGTGTCTAAAGTGTTAATTCTGACACTAGTGTTGGATAGATTGTCTGCAGAGCATCCGGTGAAGGAACCCTCAACCAAGCTCCCCAGATCCTCTTCTCTGCTGCATGAGATCAGTTTGTCCCTTGCTAGCAAGCAATCTGGAGGATGACAACAAAAGGATCTAGCAGACTCCTCATCCAATGAAGGGGAATTAGGACATTCATGAGGGAGGTGAGATTTTATTCCAATGTCACAAGAAGGATGATAAGGTTTTCCCTGATTACAAAGAGTTGTCCTAAATTGTCCAATGGAAATGAGACAAGCTGGAAGATTCAGCCATCAAAGCATTTATTTATTTTCCATGGCAGATGCATAAAAGTGTTTTCCCCCTCCAATAGTAGACCCTCCAGTGGCTAGGTTGTCATAAGTGGATGGTGGCATTGCTCAATTACATTTTTGCAGCCCACATTTGCCACTGTTTGGGTTAGTAAGGCCAAGATGATGATCACTCTGAAGAAGTGCCCAGCTTTAGGGCACAAAACGCGTTACAATTGTTTACACCAATGTAATCTTCATATGCGTCTGAATAAAGCCGAAAATTGATGTTAGCAGTGTCAGACTCCTGAGTAATTCTTGATCAGCGCTCCGCAGCGGTTTGAAAGTTTGGTGCAGTAGCCTGTAAGGAGTGAGCGGCGTATTGCGAGAACTGCGATCAAGCAGGAGGATACACGACTCTGGATGAGCTCCGCCATTACTGCATCATCAGTTGATGTTTATCTAGACTGACCAGCCTAGATAGCGCCAAACAGGCTCTTCATCCATTGGACAAGGTTGGGGCATTAATATTCTCCCTAAACATACAGTATGGAGTTGCCCTTTGTCTTCTAATCCAGTATCCACAAGGGTTCAAGGGCCTCCACGTTTTCTATTGCCAGGTGGATCCATTTGGCTCTTATGGAAGTGTATGACAGGAAGCCTCCAATCATTGAGTTGGCTCATTCCACTAGGGCAATGGGGGCTTCTTACTCACCTTGAAATCCTTTTTGCCAACGTCTATAGGGGGCATAGGGCTCCCCCTCCAGGCAGTACTTACTAGCCTTGGTTGATGATGGCTTAGTTTTGGGTGTCTGGATTTTCTAAGTCTCCTTGGTAGACTTTGATACCAATTGAGGGAGGCAGGACACAGTGGTCTGTAGGGGGAGGAAGGGATTATACTTTTAGTGCCCCGACTTCTGAAAGAAAGGGGTTAACCTCATGGTGCCTGTGCCCCCCTATGAAAATTTAAGTAAAGGATTATAAGGTGAGTGATGAAACTACCCATTTTTTTAAAACATTAGGACTGTGTTAAGTTTATTAGTTATAGACAATATTAATGACCTTTAGTAAGGAGTTTCCTGGTCTGCTGTACAGTAGCACCACAAAAACCTCAACCTCAATAAATGTATTTTAACTAAAGCTCCTTGTGAAATGCCAAATGTGATTCTGTTGCACTTGAGAGACTTAACATACTTTCCTCAGTGGCAGCTTTCTACTGAAATACCTCCAGCAAGCTAAAGTCATTGTGTATTTGTTCTAGTTCATTTCAGTATTGGAAACAGAGCATATACTTAGCTCAGTATTGCTATCTTTCTCCACTGTTGTTTCATATGGAAGCACTAGAGATAAGTGGTTCCGTTACAGCAAAGTCACCACCAACACCCAACACATGGAGACCTCTGGTTTGATCTGACTTGCTGTGGATCGCTAATGTGAAACTTGTACCTTCGTTTACAGGTTGTTTCTAATTATAATATCTTATTATTTTAAGGAAGGAAAGGTTGTGGGAGAACGCCACGGCTTAATAAAAATGTACTAAAATACAATGGAAGTGCTACTGATCTGGCCAAATTAACTACAGACATAGAGAAAGAGAAGAGAAATTGATCAATGCACATTCCCTGGTCCCCTGTCATATAAGTAATCAATGCAGATGCATGTATTTATAAAGACAGGGGTTTTTTTAGTTATAAAATTATGATCATTACATTGATAAGCCACCATACCACGTCAAGGTAAACCCCATATGGCGGTCCCTAACTATTTATTTACCTCTGGTCATAATTTCAAATGCTGAAGCCTCCCAGCATCAGAGCATTACCTGAAATAAAGGTCTCCCGAAATGGGATTTTGTTTCAATCATAGGGCTTAGTCCTCCCCCGCCATTACTTATATGACAGGGGACCAGGGAATGTGCATTGATCAATTTCTCTTCTTTTTCTCTATGTCTGTAGTTAATTTGGCCAGATCAGTAGCACTTCCATTGTATTTTAGTACATTTTATTAAACCATGGAGTGCTCCCACAACCTTTCCTTCCTTTTTGCATTTTGTATTGTATTAGATTTATTCTGTTCGGAAGTTTAGCAGCTATGCTGCAGGCCAGGCTTCCATGTGGTTGTAGCACCCCCACACCTATCCCTTTAAATGGTGGAACAATGCCTTTGGAAATGGATGTTGGTCTGGGCAGTTTCTCTCTCTTAAAAGCCGGAATCGGGGGAGGATTGATCTCATGGAACCAATGCTGGGGTCTAGGTTATCTCTACCCTTTGAAAGCTAATGGCAGGGGAGGACTAAGCCCTATGATTGAAACCAATGCCCAGGTCGGGAGACCTTTATTTCAGGTAATGCTCTTATGCCGGGAGGCTTCAGCAGTTGATATTATGACCAGAGGTAAATAGTTAGGGACCGCCATATGGGTTTTACCTTAGTATGGTATGGTGGCTTATCAATCTTATGATCATTATTTTGTAACTTAAAAACCCCTGTCTTTGTAAATACATGCATCTGCATAGATTACTTATATGACAGGGGACCAGGGAATGTGCATTGATCAATTTCTCTTCTTTTTCCCTATGTCCTTATTATTTTACTTCTCATTCTACCTTTACCCCCTCTATTTGCTGACTTATGAGGACAGTGCCATTTTTTCAATTGTTATGATTGAAAATCCTGATGATTCAAACGAGAGGTGCATATGTGTGCATATATTTGTAAGACATCAGCTTTATTGAGGGTCAATCCAAATGTTTTGAATGAGAAGCACCAGTTTACCCTGTAATGGAGGTTGTCTAAACATATAAATCATTCCATTACTCCTCTCATTGATGAAAAGAGAATTTTGATAATCACATATTCCTAGTAAAAAGCAATATATGTCATGAGAATGAGTTGCGCTTTCTAAAAGTCAAAGACAACTAGCTCATTCACAACCATAAATGCAAATTAATAAATGTATTATTATAAATTTGCACTTAACACCAGGGCACCTGTGCCGTCTCTTCTTTTGAACTTATTAAGCGCAGGAATAATTTCATGGGTTTCCACAGAAAGCTTCATCAATAGAGGGAGCAGACTTGTGCCTAAAAAATCATGTGCAAACATAAGTTTTTTGCCATGTGTCAGAAATGACACAATTCCAACATCAACTTCCCCATAAGAGTTTATTTTTTTTCCCCTTCCCCTGAAAATAACCATTATAAATGACCTTACCATTACCAGCTTTTTTATATTGTAATGTGTTACAGAAGGCAGCAGCTCCATAGTGCATTCTGCCTGTAGCTACAAAAATATGGGGTATTAAACGCAAAGATACAACCCCAGGATATTAGGTCATGCAGTTGGAAAAGCAAAAATGTTTACCTTGTATCAGTATTCCTATAATCACAGTTCTCTTCCTTTCAGCACATTTTAATTGCTGATAAATTCTATCTTCCTCTTCATAGCTTGTGCCTACCCTTGCTCGTTTGACTTTTATCTTCAGGCTTCTTCAAAAAAAAAGCTATAATATATTCATTCTTCATCTTTATTTCCTGCTGTTTCTACTCCTTACATCCACTGTTCCCCTACAGGAAAATTATATTAAAATATATTATTATTAAATTATTAAAATATAAACTGTCAGTATACAGTATGAATAGTGTTTCTTTTACATTCTCACTGTGCACATTTCCTCTGCTGAGAAATACAGACTGCCTGAGCAGACCCTAAATGTTTTTAAAAATGACTAACGCTATTGAGATAACAAACCTCATTAAGGTTAAACTCAGGAGGAAGGGTGATCTTGAATGAAGAATGGTCAAAAAATTAAAAATAGCAGAAAAGACACATTTTGTTGGCAGATCAACAGTATATGTAGTAATATATATATATATAAAAATCGTTTTCGTTTTCCTATTCGACCATTCATTAGCCGAAGTACTGTCTCTTTAAAAAAAAACTTTGATACCCTTCTTCGCCACCTAAAACCTACCGAACCTCAATGTTCGTCTATGGGGAAGGTCCCCATAGGCTTTCTAGCCAATTTATGATCGATGGATTAAAATCCTTGATTCAAAAGATTTAATCGTTTGATCGAATGATTATTCGTTTGATCGTTCGATCAAATGAATAGCGCTAAATCCTTCGACTAATCCTTCGGTTAAATAACCCTCGATATTCGACCCTAAGTAAATGTGCCCCTGTGTGTGTGTTTGTTTTGTATATATATATATATATATATATATATATATATATATATATATATAGTCATATGATTCACCGGCACTCACCCTCACTGGATCAAATCCCGGGTGCTCCTCAGAGGGAAATAGATAAATGCAGTTAGGAGCACTCACAGGTGTAGTGATAAAGAAGTATCTTTTATTGGAGTATTACAAACTCTCCCACATCAACGCGTTTCGGTTCTCTCTGAACCGTCGTCAGGATGGTTCCTGACGACGGTTCAGAGAGAACCGAAACGCGTTGATGTGGGAGAGTTTGTAATACTCCAATAAAAGATACTTCTTTATCACTACACCTGTGAGTGCTCCTAACTGCATTTATTTATATATATATATATATATATATATATATATATATATATATATATATATATATATATATATAATATTTTTATTAACTACATTTAAAAGAACCAGCCAAAATGTTGACTGGTTTTTCAAAAATCCCGGTGTGCCCCTGTTCTAAATAATACAGCACACACAAAAAAATGACTACCATGCATTCTTCAGACAATTTCTGAGCTTCATCTCCTGGCAGCACTAACATCCAAAGATCTTTGTTAGTATGGTGCTTCTGGTAGCACAGCCCTCATGTCATCTGCCACACACCACAGATTGGATACTGATCTCTTGAGTGGTCTTATTTCAATGCTACTAACATGTTCAATTATGTGTACATTGCTGGTGCTATATTAATCCACTTCTTTGACAAATACACACATTAGGGTGCAGAAGTGACAGGCAGTGATAGAATTCCACTGCAGGGAATGTGGCATGACATTTTGCAGGTTCCTTTTGCCTGAAGGAAAGAAAATGATTGCTCATCTCACCTTCCGTTTTACTGAATGTGAAATCTTTCTGCCCACAGATGCCTGAGAGTGTTTCTGTTGCTTTGAGCATTTTTCCTGTAATGATGTGATTGACATCTAATTGTCACTCTGCTGTTTCCAAAGTGGACGAATGGTTCAGTTTCACATGTGGCAAATATGCAGATGTCGATGTAAATGTGCTGTTGCTTTCTAGCTGGGAAAACAACAAAGTCATTACCATTACCATTACAACAATTGCAAGCAGTTATTGCTCTCAAAACAAATATAGGTAAGCAAGGCTTTCACACCGAAAGGAGGACTGAAACATGGGGATGTCTGCCCATTGCATTCCCATTAATATTTTAAAAGATTTTTTTTTATATCAAAAGTGCTGCAATAGTCCTTTCATCTGAAACCTTTCAGTCAAGGGTCAGTGGTTTTCTGCCAATCACAGATATAATTTAAAATACTAAGGTTTTCAATACCATATCTAATGCTTGACTGTGTCCCACTGTAGGATGTCGGCTCACATCAAACGTGGCTGTAGGAATTATGGCACAATGCAATGCAAGCGGCTGGCATTTCAGCAGACTCCTGGCTTGCTAATCTGCTTTGTCACAACAAATAGCATATCTGCATTTCTTGTGGCTGAAGAGAGATACATGAAAATGGAAATGTCAGTTGAGGAGCAGTCAACAATAAATAAAGAATTGTGAAGGAAAACATGGCACAGTATTGCTTTTTGACTAGAGGTTTGAATGGCTTTGATGCATCTATAAATAGCAACTATTGTAAACCTGGTTATGAATTTAAAAACAAATACAGAGCCTTGCTACATAATAGCCCATCCTACATAGGTGCTCACCCAGAAACCCATTACTCAAAAAGTTCAGAATTACGGAATGTCCACCTCCAATAGACTCCATTTTATTTAAATAATTCAGTTTTCTGGAGGTGTGACCAACCACACAGCTAGGAGGACGCATCTCCACAGCTCTCCCTGGGTCTGCACTGCAATCTAAGGCCATCACCCCTGGAAGATGGCCACCATACCTTATACCAGGAGTGAATGTACCTCCTGTGCTTGTCTGCTACCCAGCGCCACCAAAACTATAACTCTAGTCCCACCAGTTGCGAAGATACAGCCGCGGCCTGGTTGGGAGATGGACTGTTTGGACTTGTTTAGATGGCTACCTGGACCCTAGCGGGGGCGAACCAGAAACCTACCCAAACCCAATCCCAATCTTAGCCAAACTGTAGGGGCAACTGCTGCAGGACATCTCCAGGAGTGAGTGTGCTTTAGTCCTCAGGGGCACCCCCTCTTTAAGTCTGTAATAATGCCTGTCCCTCCTGTAAGCAGCCTGCAGCTCTGGACTGCCCAGCAACACAGAGACTTCTAGCTTCCTTCCTTCTTCCCAGACACTTTCAACTCTCTCTTTGCTGTGGAGAGAGCTGATTGAGTTCCCACTAGAGCTTTCCCTCCAGGCGCTCCACCATGGCCCTTTCAGCTATGATTGCTACATGACAGGGACACTGCTTATAAATTAGCATCTAGAATCAAGAGGCCCATCCTGTAAAATGGTGCTATTGTGTCCCTCTACCCTTATTTCTCTCCAGCAGTTCAAAAAGAGCCACCTTTACAGCAGTGAGGTGGCTGCAGAGTGCCTACAGTATGCTCTATCTTGCTAAACTGTGGATCCAGGATGGAAATCAGTCCATATTCTTCACTCTAATATTTCATAGGCTATGTGCAAAAAAAAATCTATTGTGCAACTTTTAAGCCCAGCATTCAAATGTGTGCACAATATGCCAGAAACTTGTATGACCTAGTATTAAACAAAGAACCTTGACCACACACACTTTTTGAGTCAGTGACCCTCACCCTTACTACCCTTAGACCAATACAAGTGGTCCTCTGCACTCAACCCATTATGAATATACAGTATTTAGGACATTGAGACATGTTGTGCATACTGCTACTGAAAAATGCCTTACCCTTTAAAAAAACAGGGATTGTTTGTCCATATATTGCAATATATTTAAGCTGGCCAACAACGTCAAAGTCATCCCATATCTGGCCAGTCCTACACTCAACTTGCATCTGATTCATGAAGAATTCTATTGCTTCATTATACATTTTACACAGGGACTAAGTTTTACCTGCAACTTACAGTACTTGCTGCTTTCAAGGTTAAAACTCCCAAACATGGTTGCCCTTTTATTGGCCACCAGTGGGATCACCTGACTATAGCTGGGAAGGGTGGGCGCTACAACCTGGAGCTGGCCACTGCTCCTGTATAAACTAAAACAAGGGAAAGTTGTGCTCACGACTAATCTTTAAAACCATTAAGCATGGGTACAATGAAGCTGTGACCACAAAATATATATAGACAAATACAAGAGGTCCTCTGCACTCAACCCATTATCAATATATTTAGGACATTGAGACATTTTGTGCATACTGCTACTGCTTAAGTTGGCCAGCTTTATATGGACAAACAATCCCTGTTTTGTTTAAAGGGCAAGGCATTTTTTAGTAGCTTAAGGCACAAAATGTCTCAATATCATTGGACTGAGGTCATAAATCAACTAGCACATACATTAGATTTTCCTAAATTGCTAACACCTCAGGTGTGTATACTAGGGGTCTTAGATGCCCTCATAAATTCTTACCATGCCAGAACCAGATTCAGAACACCTCTGTACTATGCAAGAAAAATAATTGCAAATTTGCAATGACATGGATTTATATATAAATATGAATTGGATTTTTTCTCAGCTATTTTCCATATGACAACTGAACTTAACTGCAACTTATCATAAAAAAACTCAATTGTAAAGTGTTCAACTACTAAAATATGTATATAGGGTATGCAATATGTGACCTTTTTGCCTTATCTCATGCCCTTCCCTTTATCTGTGTTTTTCTTTTACCACAACTAATAAATGAAGTAAATGATATACAGTAATTCTAGGGGTCTGTGCTTGGACAAAAGAAGGATGAAGGCTGCCATAGTAAGACAGTTTCCCTTGATGGCAGTACTGACAGGTAATAATTAGAACAAACTCCTTATATTTTCTTTTTTTTTCAAGTCGCAGACTTGAGGTTAAAGACAATGATTTCAGTTTTATTTAAACACATTTTCAATTAATTTCGGCGTGTTCTTCAGTGTAGGTAGATGAAAGTGATGCCAAAAATGAGTCATTTTCCAAAGAAATTGTTTTTCCTAAATTCAAGTTGCCACTTTCTAAGTAGAGCACCAACGCCTGGGCTAAAGGGCTAAACTGCATTAAATGCATAGAAAATACTGTTTAATACTGGTTTCTATGGACACAAGAAAGGCAAACTATGTAGAGGTTTTAGAGTATTATGTTACAAACTGGCACACATTTTAAAATGCATTTAAATCATATTGTACCGAACATGTAATTTGTTGGATCATATTCTGTTATGGTATATGATGCCTGATGTGACTTTGCCAGATACATTTTATGCAGACCCTGAGCTACAGTAAATACTGTTGTTGGCCTGACAAATGTTTTTTGACTAAAAGACAGTAACAGTGATATACACCAATCAATGGCACATTAGTGACATGGTAATGACTTTATGTAATACACACCTTTATGAATACTGCACTTACAGTAGGTCTCTTTAATAAATGATTTCTGCAATCACAATACATGGTGTTAATTCAAGGTTAAGGACATCAACATAGTTCCAGGGCTAAAACCTAGGGGGGAGGCAGAACAGGCAGAATAAAGTTCATTATTATAAGGTGGCAGCAGTTTGATTAAAATATCTGGCCCCATTTCTAAAAACACACAATCCTCCCCTTACCTGCTTCCATTCCCTTACACACAGCCTAGGGAATTCTCTAGGGAAGGTTCCTTTCTTTAGTTCAGTTCACACTTCTCATACGGCATGTAAACTATTGCCTGACTTCATGTGAGGTGATGGAGGCAAAAGGGGGTATATGACTGTACCAAAAAAAGGGGGGGGGAGAGACAGAGAGAAGAGAAGCCATACTTAACCTTAGGGTACCAAACAACCAACACTATGAATACATCATTTATAGTACACCACCTTTTTGGTTTAAAGGAGTTGTTCACCTCTATATTAACTTTTAGCATGATGTAGACATTCATATTCTGAGATAATTTGCAATTGATTTTTACAGTTTTACAGTTTTAGCTTTCTGGTCAGCAGCTATCCAGTTTGGTCAGCAGATTCCTTGTTGTTAGTGTCTTATATACCCTAGAAACCAGGTAGTGGTTTGAAGTAGTGGTATGAACTTACGGTAAGTATTAAAACATTAGAATAATAATAAAACTAATTTCACAGAGCAACAAAAAAGACAATTAAAAAAATATATAAAATAAATAATTAAAACCAATTGCATATTTGTTAGAAATAGAACATTCTATAACATGCCAAAAGTTAACTTGAAGGTGAGCCACCTTTTAAGTCGATTTATAAATGACCCAGGAATAATGTACAGGTATGGTATCTGTTATCAGGAAACTCATTATCCAGAAAAGTCTGAGTTACAGAAAGGCCATCTCAATAGACTCAATTTTATCCAAATAATACAAATTTTAAAAAATGTAAAACATTTTTTTTAAAAAGATTCTTTCCTTTTTCTCTGTAAGAATAGAATAGTACCTTGTGCATGATACAAACTACGATAATGAATCCTTATTGGAAGCAGATCCAGCCTATTGGGTTTATTCAATGTTTACATGATTTTTCTAGTACAGGTAGGATGACCCATATTATTGAAAGATCCCTTATCTGGAAAGCCCCAGGTCCCAAGCATTCTGGATAACAGGTCTCCTACCTGTCAGGATCACATAACTACTGCCTAAACCTGTCACTTTTTTCTCTGCAATATAGCCAAGATACACCCTTTTCCTTCCGAAACAACAGCCGAAACTAATCCATGCCTTTATCCTATACCGTTTAGGCTATAGCAATCTCCTGATAACCGGTCTTCCTGACTTCCATGTCTCTCCCCTCCAATCAATCTTAAACTCTACCACCAGGATCCTCCTTAGCATGATAAGCAAAGGATAACATGTAAAATCCTTCTACTAACATTCAAAGCCCTTCACTCCTCTGCTACTTACTACATTTCTTCTCTTGTCTCACTTGTCGTCTTCTCCGCTTCCCTCTCTTCCTTGCACCATCCACATCCACTGCCACCACCTCTCATCTCAAACTTTTCTATCTTGCTGCTCCTTACCTCTGGAATTCCATCCCTGAATTCCTCCATAAGTAGTGCTCTCTCAATCTCTTTAAAAAAAAACTAAGAGTCTACCTTTTGGAGCATAAGAACATTAGTCTAGTCCTGGTACCTACCTACAGTATTGGATAATACCTTTACCTTGTGCACTTTTCCCTCTCCAATGTGAGCCTGTATGTTAGCCACCCACTTAGACCATAAGCTCTATGGGGCTGGGACTTCCTTCCCACTGTCTCCCACATAGCACTTAAAGCTCTGTGTTCTTATATGTTCACTGTGTATTGTGTATATTTAATGTGTTTATTGTGTACAATATTTGGACAGAAATTTTTTTTCTAATTTTGGTTCTGAACAATGCATTTTAAATGAAACAACTCAACAAAGATGCAGTTGAACTGCAGACTTTCAGCTTTAATTCAGTGGGTTGAACAAACAGATTGCATAAAAATGTGAGGAACTAAAGCCTTTTTTTAACACAATAACTTTATTTCAGGGGCTCAAAAGTAATAGATGTATCAATATACCATAAAGAGAAGACTGCATGAAAGTAAATACAGAGGGTGCACTGCAAGGTGAAAGCCAAGCATCAAGAATAGAAAGGCTAGATTGGACTGCTTAAAAAAAAAAACATCTTAAAAAAGCCAGCACAGTTCTGGAAAAAAGTTCTTCGGACAGATGAAACCAAGATCAACCTCTACCAGAATGATTGCAAGAAAAAAGTATAGAGAAGGAGTGGAACAGCTCATGATCTAAAGCATACCACATCATCTATAAAACATGGCGGAGTCAGTGGTCAGTGTGATGGCTTGGGCGTGCATGGCTGCCTGTGGCACTGGGACAATAGTGTTTATCCATGATGTGACACAGGACAGAAGCAGCCGAATGAATTCTGAGGTGTTCAGAGACATACTGTCTGCTCAAATCCAGCTAAATGCAGTCATATTGATTGGGAGGTGTTTCATAATGACCCAAAACATACAGCCAAAGCAACCCAGGAGTTTATTAAAGCAAAGAAGAGGAATATTCTTGAATGGCCAAGTCAGTCACCTGATCTGAACCCAATTTAACATGCATTTCACTTGTTGAAGGCTAAACTTTGGACAGAAAGGCCCACAAATAATTAGCAACTGAAAGCGGTTGCAGTAAAGACCTGGCAGAGCATTAAAAAGGAGGAAACACAGAATCTGGTGATGTCCATGAGTTCAAGACTTCAGGCTGTCATTACCAGCAAAGGGTTTTCAACCAAGTATTAGAAATGCACATTTTATTTTCAATGTTTTAATTTGTCCAATTGCTTTTGAGACCCTGAAATGAAGTGATTGTGTTAAAAAAGGCTTTAGTTCCTCACGTTTTTATGGAAACTTTTTGTTTAACCCACCGAATTAAAGCTGAAAGTCTGCAGTTCAACTGCATCTGAGTTGTTTCATTTAAAACTCATTGTGGTAATGTACAAACCCAAAATTAGAAAAATAAGTTGCCTGTCCAAATATTTATAGACCTAACTGTATATATTGTATTTTTATTTAGATTGTAATTTTACGCATTGCATGGCGATGCAGCTCCTTAACAGCACAAATAAAATTATACATACATAATGATTTGGCCACAGTAAGCAGAACAAGTAGTAAGATAAGGCATTTAATGCTAAGAAAAAAGGTACTCTATCCAGTAAGTACAAATATAGTGGTATAGTTAAAGGTAAATCATTGCTCCATTACTTATTAAAGTTCTGAAACTGTTACCGGCAAAGCAAACCAAGTGATACACATATAGTGCAACACAGTTCTTTTGGGTAAAGTATGAAATATTTTAATCTTGCAAATAAAAAAAAAAAACACAGGAAATGCAATCTATACATTAAATGGTTAATTTTCATTGATTGGCCACTAATCACATACAGGTGCCTATGATTAGTTAATCAACCTTCAGGAAGTCTTTGCAGGAATGAATTACATAACCGCAGTCTTCTTGCTGCATTGAGACGACCTGTTAGTTTGGATTGCAAAATCCTCAGATTGGTGTTCTACAAAGGACTATTTTCTGCATAACCAATGTGATGCCCCCACCACTACAGGAAGGCAGAAGCCACAATTTAAAGGGAAAAAATAATTAAGAGATGCCACTGTTCAGTTATTGCTGTGGATACCCATAGGCTGGACATCCCTAATGTGTATATTAGAAATATCTAGGAATTGCAATTTATTTTCCAAAGGATGATTTTGCCCCAAAATATTTTTCAGCCATATACTTAGAGTATACATTTCAAGGATGCTGGGGACTCTCTGTCTTCTCTGTCTTACGCTAAAATGTTTCCCTTTACTGCAAATGATCAAGCAGAATTATTTGTCTGTGTATAAAATGTTTCTATTTCATATTTAGTTGGCGTAAGCAAATGTATACAAACTGTAGAGATGTACCATGTGTTGCATACTATGATCTGCATGCTTGGAATCATTCAAATGGAAACTGAAGTATGCTGAGCCCAACACTAATGGAGCAATATATCATCCATTTGCTTCTCTTAAACCATTAATGGAGCAATAAATGAATAAAAGTGTTACTTCTGGGGAATGTAATACCAGTTGCAAATTACATCAACATGTATGAAATCAAGAATGAAATATTTCAATTCTGAATAAATTGCCCATGTGTGATATGTGTATATACAGGCCCAGATTTGCGAAAACACCACAAAGGTTCAGGTATAGGAAGCTAAAATGTTAAGCAAAAAACAGGCCAATACAAGTATGGGATCCATTATCCGGAACCCATTATTCAGGAATCTCAAAAAGGCCATTTACCATAGGCTCCATTTTATCCAAATGATACATGATTTCCTTTTTCTTTGTAATAATAAAACAGTACCTTGTACAAGATCCTTAGACTAAGAAATAATTAATCCTTATTGAAAGCAAACCCAGCCTATAGGGTTTATTTAATGTTTACAGGATTTTCTAATAGACTTAGGACAGGACTACATGGCTGATTCAGCTGCGATCCGTCACGCTGCGCAAAATCGCAGGCATCACGTCGGATGTGATGGAAACAAGGTAAGTAATGGCAGTGTGGATCGTGTCGCATTGTTGATGCGACATGACTGTCGGATAGGGATGTAGCGAACTGTTCGCCGGCGAACTAGTTCGCGCGAACTTCGACTGTTCGCGTCCGCCGCAAGTTCGCGAACGTCGCGCGACGTTCGCCAATAGGCGTTCGCGTCAAAATCGTTCGACCATTCGACCATTCGACCGCTAAAATCGAAGGATTTTCGTTCGAATCGAACGATCGAAGCCATTGGATTGAATGAAATCATTCGATCGAATGGCTTCGATCGTTCGATTCGAACGAAAATCCTTCGATCGAACGATTACAATCCTTCGATCGTTCGAATCGAACGTTTTTCGGATGTTCGAAGTTCGCGAACAGTTCGCGAACTGTTCGCAATTTTTGCCGGCGGTTCGCTACATCGCAACATCGGCGGCGGTTCGCTACATCCCTACTGTCGGATGCAGACGCAGTGTGCAGTGTCTTGTCGGGTCGCATCAATCCTGCGACACAATGCGACAATTGAATTACTTACCTTATTTCCATCGCATCCGACGTGACGCCTGCGCATCGGATCGCGGCTAAATCGGCCATGTAGTCCTGCCCTTAAGGTATGAAGATCCAAATGATAAAAAAAACCTTTATTTGGAAAACCCCAGGTCCCAAGCATTCTGGATAACAAGCCCCATACCTGTAGTTGGAAAAGTCCACAGCATTATGTGACATGCCGCCTTAATCTTATAAAAATATATAGCTAGAGTACAGCCAGATTTTGGTATATTCAATTATAGTATATTTAATTATATTGTATTTGTATAAAATCACATAAATTCCTTATCTGTTCTGACAAGCAGAGTAGTAGTGTATACAATTCATCTGGCTGTGTGCAGTGACTTCACAACATTGTATGTAGACACGTGGTGACATCACTGTGTGCGGAGTTTGAATTGACTACACTATTTCTCTTCTTACCAGATCAGATAAGGAGATTTTGTTGTAAAAATTGTAGTATTTTTTCTAGGGATGCACCGAATCCAGGATTTGGTTCGGGATTTGGCCTTTATCAGCCGGATTCGGATTCAGCAGAATCCTTCTGCCCAACTGAACCGAAACCTAATTTGCATTTGCAAATTAGGGGTGGGGAGGAAAATTACATGACAAGGAAGTAAAAAATGTTTTCCCCTTTCCCACACCTAATTTGCATATGCAAATTAGGATTTGGATTAGGTTCGGTATTCGCAAAGGATTCGGGGGTTCAGCCAAATCTAAAATTTGGATTTGGTGCATCCCTACTTTATACCATTGCTCTACACCTCCTCAAATGCTTACATGTGTGCCATGGCAACTGTCATTTGTGTCTTTTTATTTTGCTTAAATATCTTGATTGGATTAAGAGATTCGCCAAAAGTTTTGAACGGTGGGGGGGGGGTCGCACAGCACCTGTTTCTAGGGGGCAGGAAAGATAAGTGTGGCCCTGTGTATAAAACCATAAGCTTACTACAAAGCTCTTTTTTTCAAACTGGAAAACATGAGTCCAGACAACGTTTCTATGTGAGTGCTTCAAGCTAGTTTAGCAGTTCAGTAGCACTTCCACTATACTTTGCACTTTTCGCAATGCAATGCAATAAAAGATTAATGAAGATTATTGGATTGCAAAATGCAAATTTTTGATCTTCTTTTTGCAAATTTTAATGAACTTTGCCAACATTATTGCATTCACCCCGAAGAGTTGTAAAGAGGAGTGGCAGGTGTTAGGGCAATTTAAATGCATGGGGTTGATATTGATCAAGGGTGGCATATGGGTAAACAAATCATTATTATTTGTAGGCTAGTTAGCAGTAAGAAGGGAGAAGCTTAGTAAATAGGGACAGCAGGATCAATAAAGCCGGTTATCACTTTTCCTATATCCATTCCTCCCCACTTTGCATCCTTTTACTTACATGTAAAATCAGCTCTGGATCATGCTGCATGGGAGGTATATGTTACTTATTTTGATCTCCCTGGTTCCTTCCCCTGGTGGCACATTCAAGTTTAACTCTTAACTTGCCATCCGAGCATGACCATTCTTGAAACCCCAATGTGTGCGTATCATCTGGCTATATCAACCATCTATTATGTGGCCTCAAACCAAGTAACCCATAATAGCAACGACTCCAAGAAGAGTCTGCTTGTTTTTGTCTGCATTTTCAGTAATAATTATGGAAGCCTGTGTAGTCTGCCAACTCATTTAGTGTGTAAATATAAAGGCAATTGTTTTATTTGTGGATCCCAGAATTGTGTTTTTTTTTTTTTTCATTTGCTGGAAGTGACTTGCAGGCACCCTCTAATTTTTTTTCATTACTTTTTTTCATTACTTCCTGGCATGACATTACTAATATGATCTTCCCACAAATCTGTTTGTATCTTTACCTTTGTCTCTCTTTCTGTCTATGATTGTTTCTGTCTCTGTCCCTCTTTTTCAGTTCTATATTCCTTTTTGATATCAGTCATACATTTAAATATGTTCTTAGCAATACTGTACATTAGAAAACTTTATTTCTTAACAATTGCAGCTTACGAGAATATATTGTTTGTCTCGGATATGATGGATGCCCTTCACTGATAACTATACAGTACAAAGAAATATAATAAAACAAATACAAATATGCCCTATAAAACAATTACACCGAAACACATTCAACCTTGTCATCCCATTCTGGGATAACTGTATAAACCTGTGTAACAAAAATTAAAGGTTGTTATCCTCAGTATACCATGCCTTGGAACAAAAGAATACATCCCTAGAAATAATTCTAAGAACAAGTTACTTATTTCTGTGGGTTCTGATTTGAAATATCCCTGTCAACATCATCACATTTTTTTCAGTATAATTTTGACATTTACAAAATGTAAAGCCCACACAACAGCCGCTAGAAAGTCACATTATACTATATATAAATGTCTTAAATATCCAAAATAACAAAAACATTTTAGAAAGTAGTTTTTGTGAGGCCTGTCATTGTCCCCAGAGCTTCCTTTGCAAATTCTAATAATGAGAATTGTTGCCTTTGCTTTATTATCTTCAGCACAAACAGAATTAATCCATGATAAATGTCTCTTGAAATGGATCCAGGAGCGAGGGGCGGGGGAATTAGCAGCCCTTTTTGTTCATCAGCTTCTGTTCTCCTCATAAATGAAAATTAGCAAAGATCATGATTGCACACAATCCATCTGGTGATCTTGATTAATGTGTTTTGTCGCGCAGTTGAGACACTTGTTTCCTCTTTAAAACAGAAGTTATTATGAATTGAGTTTTGGGGGGGGGAGTTTGCATTTTTAGACTTTGAGGGTACAGGCAAGTTCAGAATCATCGTTCCTTTACAGAGACTGGGTAAGTATAAAATTATAAAAAAAGTATAAAACTTGTGCTTTGTTAGAAAAAATAAGCTCAACCTAGAACTTACCCTGGATACCGCTCAAATAGGCAGTGTGTTGTACTGCATACAAAACTTGCACCACCAACAAAAGGTACAAGGGTGCAAATGTCAGCCCTTTGGCATTCCTGTAACTATCCAATTTGTTTTAATGTTATAAAAATCATAGGCCAGATTAGCACTACCAAAAAATATAAATATGTCTTTTACACGTGATAACCCAGCAGACCATTCTTTTGTGAGAAATTGTGTGTATTTGGCTGTGTTTTGTGATGGCTAATGCGCACCATTTCTTCCAAATGCCTAGTGAAGGAGTTGGAGATCATTGCCAAGAGGGACCACATGGATAGGATTAGTTATCAGCTCCAGGACCCTCTTCTGCAAGAAGGTCAAGAGCTAAAAAGGGATTTGGCCATGCTTCTTGCCAAACTGTTTTGACATGGAGGATTAAACTAGAGTAAATACAATATCATGCAGCTTCAGATACATTAAATGTAAAAACCAGGTGCAACTACTGTATAGGGAAGTGCATGGAGCATCTTTAAGTGTAAATACATGTAAGAATGTATCAATACAACCAAAGTAGTAATCCATTTTTGTGTGACTCTGGCTGCAGTGGGAAATTTGCCCTCTTCTGTGTAAGGGACAAGTACATACTCTATCATAAATACCACAAAAAAAGACCAAATATAAATTGTCCCAGAATATCATAGCCTGCATCTTACTTAAAGTAAATTTTAAGTCAAAAAACAAACAAAACTAAAATCATGCCTGCGGTAAGCAAGAATATTTGCATCCAAAGCACATTGCAGTTAATTATACACTGGCAGATTTTGCAAATGCTGTTGGAGATCATGATCTGCTATATCTGCTATGAGATATATCCCATTATATTGCAGCTTCATGCTTCCTGTTCTCTGCATGGCATGTTTAGAGAGATTTTCATTAAAATTGTTGTCATCATACCTTATTTTAATAATGGTGCCCAAGAAGCTAACTTGAATAGCCTTTCCTAGTGTGGAAATGCTTGGGCACAATTAAGTCCAAGTTTAAGTTGTGTTTTGAGGATAGGGTTAAGTTAATATTTTATTATAAAATTAATTTTTTCCTCACCTTTAGCTTCTCCAAAATATTTTTAAAATTCCCCACCCTATGGGGTGCTGAAAATTGTTGTTCAGGAGAGGAGCAGAGACACGCTAGGCTGGACAGACACCCTAGTGAACACGGCCAGCCACCTTACCGTATCACATGCGGACAAGCGGGGAGAGCGACAATGGGAGCATGAGAGCCCAGACTAGTTGTAGGCAGAAGACTCTTCAAAAGGTACCTGCCCAGCGCCCCATTGATGTGTCCTAGGCACTAGGCAGGCCTCTTCTGCCTATCCCAACTTCCATCCCCGGTCAAGGGAACCTCCACTTGTCTACAAAGATGGGAGAATACAGAGCTACCATGGCTGCTCTAGGCTGTATGTGAGAAACCTGTTAACTCAATAAAGCTGTGACAACAACAATATAAAGCAGAGAAATAAAAAACATAAAATTGGTGTTGATTAGAGAGCAAACCTTGCTCTCTGCTTGCTGAACACAAGTGTGCTTTCAGAGGGAAAGGGATTTGCATTCTCAAGGCCCTTTGCACCAGAATAGCCCTTTGTGACAACAACACTCATTGCTGTAACTAGGTCCAGTTTACCCCCCACAGTCTTGCATTCTCATGCCTGCCCAGGCAGATGTTGTCTCATTAGGTACCTTTATAATTTGCAGATTTGTCCTGTCTGCTAAAAAATTTCAACTTTAAACTTCACTTTGTTCCCTCTTTTTGCCATTTTGCCCAGCTAGACATAGACCATCTTATATAGATCTCTTTCTTTATAATTCAGCATGAAACCATTGACTAAACTTGAATAAACGGTTTAAACTTATTTCAGTCTTCTGATCACTTTTTCTCTTTAGTACAGAAGACAAAAACCTTCATATAATCCAGAAAGTGATTCAGAAGTTAAATGCGTAACACCCTTGGGCTGCTTATTTGCATAAATGTATGCAGTCAGCTGAAGAGTCTCTTAAATATGAATTAGCAGGCTGAATTTTTCCAGAGCAAGCAACTCTACAGTCTTGTCTTCATCATGAGATTGTTCTTTTTCATACTGTTGAAGCTTTGTGCCAAGAGAAAAAAACAATAGAATCAGTGTTTATTATTCCCTATACATGTTAATCATGGCTTGAGAACTTTCTGTATGGCCCTGAAGGTTTGTTGCTTTAAAATAAAAACAGACCCAGCATATAATCGCTTCTCTAAACAACTACTGCTACTTGGTGCAACTCCGTCTGTTGATGCCTTGCAAAATAATGGAGGTAAAGGGTCTTCAGGCTGAACTATACATTTCTAACATAGTTTCAGAAGAAATAGTGGTTCTGAAACAGGAACATCAACTTAACTGACAAATCATAGGCTTATTACATCACTTCACAGCAGTTTCACTTGAGTATTACAGGAACTTTTGGTGTTGTTTCATTGGGATTAAACATGAGGCTAGTGACTCCTGGTTGGAGCACAATTGTTCTTAACAAATCATCCTGTTGGATTTTGTAATAAAATGTGCAAACTTTGCTATATGTCTAATCACCTATAGCAACTAACTGGCTTGAAGCAAGTAGCATCTTATTGGAAGCTATGACTTACTGCAAACGTTATGCCTTGTATTACTTATGTTCTGTAATAGCAGCTCTCCTCCCATTTAATACAAACCCTTGTTCACAGAGTACTTCTCTACAACTGCCACTATGATATATAACCTAAAGCTGGCCATAGATCAAAGATCCGATCGTTCAAATCCTCGAACGATTGGACTTCCCCATCTCCCAACCTGCCACTAACCATTCCGATCAAATAAAGTAGTAAAAGAACAGATCAGCCGATGTTCTGCCCCTGACAGCAATCATATGAAAGTTATGTCCGATAAAGCTGGCGACAGTCTCCCACTGAAAACCGTACGATCGGCAATACATGCAGAGAAATTATCGCCAGCCAACATAAATCTTTTAACCTGGCCGATCGACCAAACGACCGATCTTTGTGGGACGAAAAATGTTGGACTCTCCACACACGGTCCGGAAATCGTATGAATCCTTGATTTGTATAATCATATCTTAAGTGTCATGGCTACTCCTTACAGACCTCCGCCTCAGGCTCTCCAGTGGCATCCACCCTCCTCATGTGGAGTCCAAAAAGAAAGAATATGGCTGCTTTTCCAGTTTATATCAGCCATTACCATAACACCCTGGAACCAATAGGAACACTTCCTTCCCAGAGAGTATAGGTTACATTACAGGGGACTTTTCACAAAAGGTAAACTCTATACACCCCCTACAGTAGGTCTTCTGGAGCCTTTTTTTGCCATCTTATCAATGATTGAGGGATTTTCCTTTGGCTTTTGTTGTCCGGACCTTTGGGTGGACCATATTTGTAGCCAGCATTTCAGTAAAACAAAATCCCAACATATTTCACATACAGCCAGAAAATTATATTTTGTTTATCACAGGGAAAAGTTACAGAGCTTCTTTGTGTGTGTCTTGTGACATACTGATTATTGGTCCCTTATTTCTGCTGTGTCTCTTTCCTCAGGAGAACTGGAGTGTATATTATAACTTGTCCCAGGAATCATTTTGTCTCAGAATATCATGTTAAAGTGACTGAATTTCAGTGGTAATCATTGCCACATACAGTATATGGCATCATAGAACAGTTACTATCAAGGCACTGCATTATTATTACAGAGAAAATGTAAATAAATAAAATGCTAGAATAATTTGCATAAAAAAGAACTTGAAAGGAAATGGACTTCAGAATTCTGGATATCAGGTTTCTGTATAAGAAATCCCATACATATAAAATGCAATCACAACAGCAAAACCTGTGGGGTTTTATTTTGGTCAAGGTCAGCTTCTCAGATATTTTGAATGTGGCACAGTCATCATTTGTGAATCATTATGAGTTCTATGTACATGTATTAATGTGGTCATCACTGTGGCGTGCTTTGTGAGTCACAGTGATTTCTAAACAGATTTATTAAACTCATTTTGCCACAGACGGGCTTATATAAAGCCTCTATTATTAAGTTAATGATTCTCTGTAAATTATTCTGAACACAGCCCAGTTAATCCAGTAAATGGAGCATTAATGTTGATGGATCAATCAAGTAGCATTCTGCTGTAACCTAAGAAAACAATGATTTCAGGAGTTGATGCACCCTAATATCAAATGTTTGTTAGAATTAATTTCTTATTGGATAAATGGCCAGGCAGTATATGTGAGGTTCCAGCTCTGACCTGCACGTGCAAACTTACAACTGGATTCTATCAACAGGAAGCAAAATAGAAAAAAATCAGGCATAGGTAATTGATGAGCCCTGTCTTGTTGTATTTCAGACTATAACGTCATTTAAAGTCTATATCTGATTTATTTCTCTGTTTATGAAAGCTCACAGCTAACGTGCATACTATTATGTTAGCTGTTGATCAAATAAACCCGCAAAATACATTTGCTGTCATGCTGAATTTCAATCCTTTCATTACTGAACTACAAAAAAGTAGGCAGTTGTAAACAAAAGTGCCACATCACAAGCTTAGATAAATGCCTCTAGATCATTTATTTTTATATTGTCCAAACTGCTAAGTCATGAAGACACACATCAACACCTTTCAAGTAGTGATGGGCGAATTTGCGACGTTTCGCTTTGCCGAAAAATTCGCGAATTTCGCGAAACGGCAAAAAATTAGTGAAATTTTTTGACGCCGGCACATTTTTGGCGTGAATTTTCGTGTGCGTTTCGCAAATTTATTCGCTGGCACTTAGGGGCAGATTTACTTAGGGTCGAATATCGAGGGTTAATTAACCCTCGATATTCGACTAGGAATTTAAATCCTTCGACTTCGAATATCGAAGTCGAAGGATTTAGCGCATGAAATTCGATCGATCGAAGGATTATTCATTCGATCGAACGATTAAATCCTTTGAATCGAACGATTCGAAGGATTTTAATCCAACGATCGAAGGAATATCCTTCGATGAAAAACACTTTGAAATTCGAAGTTTTTTTAATTCGAATCCTTCACTCGAGTTTAGTAAATCTGCCCCTTATATTTGAAATAAGCTAATAAGGTTTATATTTGATGGCTTGTATTGTTACTATGAAGGTACAACATATGAAGTTGCTAGCAAAGGATTGAACATAGGTTGGTAAATAAGTAGCCTTTCTTTCTTTAGATTGCCCCAAGCATTACAGTATATAAAGAGGTATTCAATAATATGTAGTTACACTTTCAGTTAACACAGGTATGGTTACATGTCTCTAACATATTCCAATTCATGGTCAGAGCAGGTCGGTACAAACTGTAAATCCTTTGCCTCCAATTTCGACTCCTCAGTTTATGGCACCTCCGAATTCTCTATTTTTAAAGGAACAGTAACACCAAAGTAATTAAAACGTAATGTACTGCTGCTCTGCACTGGTAAAACCGGCCTGTTTGTTCAGAAAGACTACTATAGTTTAGATAAATAAGATGCTGTGTAGCCATGGGGACATCCATTCAAGTTGAAAAAGAAGAAAAGGCACATGTTACATAACTGATAACAGATAAAACACCATTGCACTGAACAGGGCTTATCTGTTATGTGCTCTGTAACCTGTACCTTTTCTCCTTTTTTCCAGCTTGAATGGCTGCCCCCATGGCTACACAGCAGCTTATTTATATAAACTATAGTAGTCTTTCTGAAGAAAACACACAGCTTTTTCCAATGCATGCTAATAGTATTTTATGGTAATTACCTTTAAACTCTTACATCTTTTGGTGTTTCTGTTCCTTTAATACACTAGTGTATATTGATAGACGTTAAGTACACAATATATAAGACATTTTATCACTGGCAAAGCTCAAAAATATAATCCACATCCTTTTGTAACGCTAAACCAAAATCAAAGTTAAACGACATAAACCAAAAACAACTGGAAAACCTAAAACAGGAGTGCCCATACATTGCTAATACAAGGTATTCTCTTAGTGATGTTGTCCCATTAAGAGCTACATCCATAAAAGCATTGTTCATATTATGTTTAGGGATGGGCGAATTGGACCCGTTTAGTTTCGGAAAAAATTTGCCGTCGGCTAAATGTCGCCGACGCTGAATAAAGTCTATGGGCGTCAAAAAAATATTGTTGCGCAGCAATTTTTTTTTTTTTGACGTGCGTCTTTTTTTTTGACGCACAACGCCATACAATGGGTGTCATTTTTGCAGCAAAACAAGGAGGAAAAATGTGCTCATCCCTCATTCTGTTCCACAGAGAATATTACATACATATTGATTTATGAGAAAATGTATATTGTTATATTTAACAAACAACTATTTCTTATGTAACCTTGATGTAATAAATATGAAAAGCATGAAATAGGAGGGTGATTTAGACAAGCTGTTTGTTGAGATGTCTTGAGATCTACTGATCACCAGCTAAAGGTCTTTTATATATTAATTGAACCTGGCTTATAGCTGTAGAATAGCCATTAAATACAATCCTTTTTCTTAGAAAGAGAATTGCTTCTGCCATATTCTGCTTCATAAAAGCTTCTAAATCTGATTTGATTATTTTCAGTGCTTGTATTTATTGCACACCTCTGTAAGCTTAGGCTTATTTAATTGCAATATGTGAAAGTGCCATGATCATGGCATATGGCAAAATTGAGATGGCTTGAAATGTATTTTCCTCATGGGACCTATCTCTCTTTAAAACTTAGGTTTGGTATGTTTGCCTAACACTGACATTACACAATGACAGCTGCAGGTACCATAGTAGCCAGAGGACATTTGTTCTCTTCCAAAGTACTTTTGCTTTGCATAAACTAACAATAGTATTTTTAATATATTTTTGCACCATTCCTATTGAATCATTGGTGGCAAGCATGTGATGACAAATTTGATGGACATGTATACATACAGTATTCCTTCTTTATTGTCTTAAGCAGACATTCTGTGGGGGGGTTTCAAAGTGTGAACCGAACATTGACTGACTGCACTGACTGAAGTTTTATATAACATTTTCATCATATTGAGTACTAACTTTTAATAAAGTCCTTTTTGGGCCCTAAGAAATCATTTTTGATGACTGCATGATTATCTTCTACATGCAGAAGCAGACTCAAAAAACATTGTTTTTGTTCTCTAATGGGAAGAGGTATTTATATTCATGCATATTTGTTATCTCATGTAACCCATGTTGGCCACCCCCCTAGTGCCAAGGTGGTACAAAGTCCCCTTTGCTAGGTGAAAGGGTACTGGGAATTCTTCTTCGGCAGTGCCTCCACCTAATGGGATCCGGGAATACACCTGCGGGTGGGCCATTAGGAATAACATGAAACACACACTTTGCTTTTATAAAAACAACAACTTTATATAAAGAAAGGGTAATTTAAAGGGTAAGTGAAAACACATTTACATCATACAATATAATCCACTCCCATGGGAACCTGTGGCAGTCCATTTCCTGGCCATCCATGCCAAGCAAAGTCCCGCACTACTCATTTGCAGATTAAAGTCTCAGTCCCTCATCCCAAATGAGTACAATAGGTCCTAAGTAGCACTAGCAGCCCAAATACCTCTCCCTCAGGATTTAGTATTGGCTCCCTCATGGCAGGCATAAACAAAGCCTGGGTCACTAATGAAATATGCTGGATCCTCTCTTTTTCCACCCTCCCCTGGCATCACTCACCCGAGAGCTCACACACAGAGCTGGCAGGCTCACCTAGAGCTGGAGCAGGCATCCAGAGCAATGAATCCATTCCATAAACATACAGTATGCAGTTTGTATTATCCTTCAGACATAGCTCCCAGCACTGTCTATAGCGCGAGCACACTGTTGCTGAATCCATAGCTGAACTGTAGCTCCCAGCACTGTCTATAGCGTGAGCTTTTCACATTCAGTTGGGAAAATCGGGAGCTTCTGACCCTCTTGATCAAGCTCCCAAGCATGGGGTTGCCACCCTAGCCTCAGAGGCTTTCCTGCCTCTTCATAGTGGCAGCTGAACTCACTATTCCTTAGTGAAGTACAATCAGCAGAAAATCCTCCAGCAGTAATTGCTGTGAGCACATGGTAATCTTCTTTTATAGGGCACAGCAGCAACACCTTGTGGCTGCTTTTAGGATCAGCCATGCTGCACCAATCAGGAAACCCTGTATCCACCATGAGGCTCCAAATGAAAAGGGGAACTTAAGCCTCAGGGTCCCTACACTCATATCTAACAATAATGCACAAACAAAAATAATTCCCAAGGGTTCATTTTATTTTAACTTATGGAATTAGCTCAGTAGTAAATAAACAAGTGAAGTCTATTGTAAATATTTATGTATATGTTCATGTATAGTGGCACTAGAGCTGTATAATGTTACCCAAATCCCCACAATCAGTCCTACACATAGCAGAATTAATCTGACTTTA
Organism: Xenopus petersii; assembly: GCA_038501925.1. Classification (NCBI taxonomy): domain Eukaryota; kingdom Metazoa; phylum Chordata; class Amphibia; order Anura; family Pipidae; genus Xenopus; species Xenopus petersii. The sequence goes on along the minus strand of CM076673.1, from coordinate 156,913,397 downwards.
TTGGAGCCAATGGACTCATAAGCCTTTTGCTTGGCTAATGTGACTTACTGAGGCTGGACCAAGAAGATGTCTTGGTGATGGCAAAAGTGACTTCCCATGAAGAACTCAAAGATATATCCTTGCTTATAACATTCATCCCACCTTTCCTACCACTGTCAGATAACATCTGTATATACCATGCACTGCTGCCACTGATTCACTGCCAAACCAAAGGGTTACACAAAAAATATCTCAACTAATAACACATTTATTGATTAATAACTGGATATGGTATTTGTGACCATTTTAGCTGAAAATTTCCCTTTTTGGAAATCAAGGATGGTTGCAGTTTTGCATAAGATTATAGTGGTAGTCTATAAACTACTAAATAATATAAAATAAAAAAAAAACTCTTATTTTGAACTGTGACCATTTTGTTTAACACTGCAAACGACATGGAATCCACAACTAATATGCCAAATTGCTTTGTGCTGTTTACCAAGGCAGCACATTGGTCCTGAGCCTAATCTGTCTGTAAAGTATTATTCATAGTCTTTTGACTTGCCCAAACAACTGGCTTAAACTTGTTCTATGTTTCCATTTGTTTATTTGACTTTTTTTTACAATTATAAATTGCCATGGCATCATGTCGTACACTGTGCATCTTGCAATACAGTTATAGTATGTTGGATTTCTATTCTACAGGCTGATATCGCTGTTCTTTGGTGATAAAAATAGCAAGATGCATTACTGGGACTGTAATTTACTCAGGGAACTGGGTGATAAAACTGGCAATGCACACGCAGGTCTGACTTTATTCATGCATTTATAAGGTGAAACCCAATAACAAAGACTAGAATATGTACTCTTGGGAAATAGTTTCTTTGGCTACTTTTTGGAATTAATGCACAAGATTTATTTACCTTTCATAAGCCTCATACTGCAGTATGTGCACTTCAGCTGAAACAGGAGTGGGAGGTCAGATTTGATGAGCCTTAGGTCCAATCTGTGTGAGTTACAATGTATATTATGCATAAGTAGGAAGCTGGGATGGCATGGCTTATATTAGACTGTGCTTCTTCCTGTGCCCAAAGTGATGTAGTGCATTACTAATAAATCAGTTATAGGAGTGAGTTATGTACATAATTTTAAGATCAAAAGTGATCTGATTATGGTAAGCTTTCTAATAAATTATGGTAACAATGTAGTAAATAGTATTTAGTATTAAGGGTGTTTAAAAGATAATGATATGTGTATAATAATGTGTAATGATGGGCGAATCTGACCCGTTTCGATTTGCCGAGAATTCATGACAATTTTTTCCCACCCATTGGAGTCTGTGGGCGTTAGGGATGTAGCGAACGTCGGGAAAAAAGTTTGCGAACATATTCGCGAACTTGCGTCAAAAATGCGAACGGTTCGCGAACGTCGCGAACCCCATAGACTTCAATGGGAAGGCGAATTTTAAAAGCTAGAAAAGACATTTCTGGCCAGAAAAATGATTTTAAAGTTGTTTAAAGGGTGCAACGACCTGGACAGTGGCATGCCAGAGGGGGATCAAGGGCAAAAATGTTTCTAAAAAATCCATTGTTGACACAGCGCTGCGTTTTGTGCTGTAAAGGGCAGAAATCACACTACATTTCTAAACCTTTAAATGCTTTAAAACGTCCGGCGTCTACATGCCAATCAAGTCGTGTAAAGGTTACAGCCTGTTCACACGCAAAGACGAAACGCGGTGCTTACTGCAACGCAAAAAGACGCAAAGAGCTTTAATGAATGATACCGTCAAGTGAGCAAATAATAGTTTTTAATTACTAGTTGCTTGTCACCTCCAGGTTGTTCGTCCTGTTGGTGGCAATATTTCTGTAGTGGTGTGTTTAGCAGTCACCGTGCTTGTGCGCACGTGCACGGTCAGGCAGAGGTAATTCAATGTACAGTGAAGTGAACCAAAAAACACTGATTCTGCAGTGTGGGCCCAGTTTTGGTGTACTTTATTGATCACCTGCGGTGACCATAAAAGATGCGATTTTGCCACTGTTGCAGAACCCTGAAAAATTAGGCATGTGTACTTTCCTGAAAAATTATCTTTTTTTTGTCGCAGCCACTGAAGCACAGAGGCCAGAAAAAATATGCCATATAAATGCTGAAAATATTAATTTTTTTTTGTCGCAGCCACTGCAGCACAGAGGCCAGAAAAAATATGCCATATAAATGCAAACAATATTAATTTTTTTTTGTCGCAGCCACTGCAGCACAGAGGCCAGAAAAAATATGCCATATAAATGCAAACAATATTAATTTTTTTTGGTCGCAGCCACTGCAGCACAGAGGCCAGGAAAAATATGCCATATAAATGCTAACAATATAAATTTTTTTTGTCGCAGACACTGAAGCACAGAGGCCAGAAAAAATATGCCATATAAATGCTGAAAATATTCAATTTTTTTGGTCGCAGCCACTGAAGCACAGAGGCCAGAAAAAATATGCCATATAAATGCTGAAAATATTCATTTTTTTGTCACAGCCACTGAAGCACAGAGGCCATAAAAAATATGCCATATAAATGCTGAAAATATTCTGGTTTTTTTGGTCGCAGCCACTGAAGCACAGAGGCCAGAAAAAATGTGCCATATAAATGCTGAAAATATTCATTTTTTTGTCACAGCCACTGAAGCACAGAGGCCATAAAAATTATGCCATATAAATGCTGAAAATATTCTGGTTTTTTTGGTCGCAGCCACTGAAGCACAGAGGCCAGAAAAAATATGCCATATAAATGCTGAAAATATTCATTTTTTTGTCACAGCCACTGAAGCACAGAGGCCAGAAAAAATATGCCATATAAATGCTGAAAATATTCTGTTTTTTTTGGTCGCAGCCACTGAAGCACAGAGGCCATAAAAAATATGCCATATAAATGCTGAAAATATTCAGTTTTTTTTGGTCGCAGCCACTGAAGCACAGAGGCCAGAAAAAATATGCCATATAAATGCTGAAAATATTCTGTTTTTTTTGGTCGCAGCCACTGAAGCACAGAGGCCAGAAAAAATATGCCATATAAATGCTGAAAATATTCATTTTTTTGTCACAGCCACTGAAGCACAGAGGCCAGAAAAACTCAGGATTTACCTGGATTCAAATTAAACCAGTAGGGTTTGCACCCTAGTTTGTAACGGTGGTGGAGGGAGGAGGACGCTAAAGGACAGCTGTATGTGGAGTCATGAGGCGTGCAGAGAAGGACAGCTGCATGGGGAGTCAGAATCAGAAACTCAGCACAAGTCTTCCGGCGTGCAGTAACCCTCCGAGATCCACCCCTCATTCATTTTAATAAAGGTCAGGTAATCCACACTTTTGTGACCTAGGCGAGTTCTCTTCTCAGTTACAATCCCTCCTGCTGCACTGAAGGTCCTTTCTGAGAGGACACTTGAGGCGGGGCAAGACAAGAGGTTCATGGCAAATTGTGACAGCTCTGGCCACAGATCAAGCCTGCGCACCCAGTAGTCCAGGGGTTCATCGCTCCTCAGAGTGTCGATATCTGCAGTTAATGCCAGGTAGTCCGCTACCTGCCGGTCGAGGCGTTCTTTGAGGGTGGATCCCGAACGGTTCTGCCGCTGCCTTGGACTGAAAAACATTTGCATGTCTGACGTTACAGAGTGGCCAAAGTGCTTTGTCCTTGCAGGTGCGCTCGTGGCAGGATTACTGGCATCTCTGCCCCTGGAATGTTGATGAGTTCCTGAAGTGACATCACCCTTAAAAGCACTGTACAACATGTTTTGCAGGCTGGTTTCTAAATGCAGCATCCTTTCAGACTTGTGGTATGTTGGTAACATTTCTGCCACTTTATGCTTGTACCGAGGGTCTAGTAGAGTCGCGACCCAGTACAGGTCCTTCTCCTTAAGCCTCTTGATACGGGGGTCCTTCAACAGGCATGACAGCATGAAAGACCCCATTCTCACAAGGTTGGATGCAGAGGTATCCATCTCCGCTTCCTCGTTATCAAGGACTGCATCATCCACGGTCTCCTCCCCCCAGCCACGTACAAGACCAGGGGTCCCCAAAAGGTCACCACTAGCCCCCTGGGAAGCCTGCTCCTGTTGGTCCTCCTCCTCCACAAAGCCACCTTCCTCCTCTGACTCCACTTCTGACTAGGGATGTAGCGAACAGTTCGCCGGCGAACTAGTTCGCGCGAACTTCGACTGTTCGCGTCCGCCGAATGTTCGCGAACGTCGCGCGACGTTCGCCAATACGAGTTCGCGTTCGATTCGAACAAAAATCGTTCGACCATTCGACCATTCGATTCCTTCGACCGCTAAAATCGAAGGATTTTCGTTCGAATCGAACGATCGAAGCCATTGGATCGAATGAAATCATTCGATCGAATGGCTTCGATCGTTCGAGTCGAACGAAAATCCTTCGATCGAACGATTAAAATCCTTCGATCGTTCGAATCGAACGATTTTCGGATGTTCGAAGTTCGCGAACTGTTCGCGAACTGTCCGCATTTTTTGCCGGTGTTCGCGAACGGCGTTCGCGAACACATCGGCGGCGGTTCGCTACATCCCTACTTCTGACACCTCTCCCTGCGTTGCAGCAGGTGCCTGGGTTCGTTCTGGTGATTCCGACCAGAAATCGTGCGCTTCCTGCTCCTCGTCACGCTGGTCTACAGCCTCATCTGTCACTCGTCGCACGGCACGCTCCAGGAAGAAAGCAAAGGGTATTAGGTCGCTGATGGTGCCTTCGGTGCGACTGACCATATTTGTAACCTCTTCAAAAGGGCGCATGAGCCTGCAGGCATCGCGCATAAGCACCCAGTAACGGGGTAAAAAAATCCCCAGCTCTGCAGATCCAGTCCTACCACCCAGTTCAAACAGGTATTCGTTGACGGCTCTTTGTTGTTGCAGCAGACGTTCCAACATGAGGAGCGTTGAATTCCAGCGAGTCTGGCTGTCGCAAATCAAACGCCTGACTGGCATGTTGTACCGCTGCTGAATGTCAGCAAGGCGTGCCATGGCTGTGTAGGACTGTCTGAAATGGGTCGACACCTTCCTGGACTGCCTGAGAACGTCCTGGAATCCTGGGTACTTTGAGACAAAACGTTGTACTATTAAATTCAGAACATGTGCCATGCAGGGCACATGTGTTAAATTGCCCAGTCTCAGTGCTGCCAACAGATTGCTTCCATTGTCACACACCACTTTTCCGATCTTCAGTTGGTGTGGGGTCAGCCACCGATCGGCCTGTGACTGCAGAGATGACAGGAGTACAGATCCGGTATGGTTTTTGCTTTCCAGGCACGTCATCCCCAAGACAGCATGACAACGGCGTACCTGGCACGTCGAATAGCCTAGGGGGAGCTGGGGGTGCACAGGTGTGGAGGAGGAGGACCCAGCAGCAGAGGACAAAGAAGAGGAAGAAGACGAGGTAGAGAGCGAAGGAGGAGTAGAGGTGGTGGCAGAACCGCGTGCAATCCGTGGCGGTGACACCAACTCCACTGTCGTTGTTGAGCTACACATTCCCTGCTTCCCAGCCATTACCAAGTTCACCCAGTGGGCAGTGTAGGTGACATACCTGCCCTGACCATGCTTGGAGGACCATGCGTCAGTAGTCATATGGACCTTTGGCCCAACACTAAGTGACAGAGATGCGGTGACTTGGCTCTGCACATGGTGGTACAGGTGTGGTATTCCCTTTTTTGAAAAAAAATTGCGGCTGGGTACCTTCCACTGCGGTGTCCCAATTGCTACAAATTTGCGGAAGGCCTCAGAGTCCACCAGCTGGTATGGTAAAAGCTGGCGGGCTAAGAGTGCGGACAAGCCAGCTGTCAGACGCCGGGCAAGGGGGTGACTCGCAGACATTGGCTTCTTACGCTCAAACATGGCCCTCACAGAAACTTGGCTGGGGGCAGATGACTGGGAATGGGAACTGGTGGTCAAGGTGGAAGGCGGAGTGGAGGGTGGTTCAGACGGGTGAAGGACAGCAGAGGTAGAGCAGTAAGATGCTGGACCAGAAGGAGGGTGGCTTTTAATTTGCCTGTTGCCTTTGAGGTGTTGCTCCCAAAGTGCTTTGTGCTTGCCGTTCATGTGCCTTCGCATAGAAGTTGTACCTATGTGGCTGTTGGGCTTCCCAAGACTCAGTTTCTGACTGCACTCATTGCAAATGACAACGCTTTTGTCAGAGGCACACACATTAAAAAAATCCCACACTGCTGACCTTTTTGAGGCTGGCAATCTGGCGGTAACAGTAGAAGTCGGCGGCGTTGGCGGCAATGGCGGGTGCGTTGGCCGGCTGACCACAGGTGCCGATACATGTTGTTGCCCTACTGTTCCCTGCGAGCTGTCCTCCCTGCTTCTTCTAAGTCTTATTCTCCTCCTGCCTCTCTGACTCTCCGTCTCTCCATCTGAACTATCCTCCTCTTGCTCTCTTCTACTGGGCACCCATAAAACATCAATCTCCTCATCCTCATTCTCCTCAGATGCATCAATTTCTTCTACCAGCTCACAGAAGGAAGCAGCAGCGGGGACCTCCTCATCATCACTCATTATGTCCATCTCTGTTGTGTTCTCTGCCAGAATTAAATCTGGTGTAACGTCCTCATCTCCTTCATCTTCTTCTGCCAATAATGGTTGCGCATCACTCAGTTCAAGAAACTCATGTGAAAATAACTCCTCTGACTCCAGTGAAGAAGGGGCACCGGTGGTGGAGGAAGTGTTACGTGGGGTGCCCATAGCAGTGGAGGATGAGGATGTTGTGGTAAAGTTAGAAACGGTAGAGGATGGGGTGTGCTGTGTAAGCCAGTCAACTACCTCTTCAGCATTTTGGGAGTTCAGGGTCATTGCCTTTTTAAAACTGGGCAATTTCCTAGGGCCACAGGATAGCATAGCAGCACGGCCCCTAGTGCCTCTGCGTGGCGGCCTGCCTTTGCCTGGCATTATTTTTAAAACAACAACAACAACAACTCAGGTGGTGTTTCTAGAGACGGTATTATTATTGATATTTAGACAGAATGTGAACAAGCTCACACAGCTAGATGGGAGTTGTTTGAAAATGAAGAAGAAGAACACACTGGGCAAACAAGGCCTACAAGGTCAACGTATACACTACTACAGCAGTGGATACGGAATATATTATTGCTGCCTGAAAAACGTCACTCGGGTGGTGTTTCTAGAGACGGTACTATTATTGATATTTAGACAGAATGTGAACAAGCTCACACAGCTAGATGGTTGTTGTTTGAAAATGAAGAACACACTGAGCAAATAATGCCTACAAGGTTAACGTATACACTACTACAGCAGTGGATACGGAATATATTATTGCTGCCTGAAAAACGTCACTCGGGTGGTGTTTCTAGAGACGGTATTATTATTGATATTTAGACAGAATGTGAACAAGCTCACACAGCTAAGTGGCAGTGGTTTGAAAATGAAGAAGAAGAACACACTGGGCAAACAAGGCCTACAAGGTCAACGTATACACTACTACAGCAGTGGATACAGAATATATTATTGCTGCCTGAAAAACGTCACTCGGGTGGTGTTTCTAGAGACGGTACTATTATTGATATTTAGACAGAATGTGAACAAGCTCACACAGCTAGATGGTTGTTGTTTGAAAATGAAGAACACACTGAGCAAATAATGCCTACAAGGTTAACGTATACACTACTACAGCAGTGGATACGGAATATATTATTGCTGCCTGAAAAACGTCACTCGGGTGGTGTTTCTAGAGACGGTACTATTATTGATATTTAGACAGAATGTGAACAAGCTCACACAGCTAGATGGTTGTTGTTTGAAAATGAAGAACACACTGAGCAAATAATGCCTACAAGGTTAACGTATACACTACTACAGCAGTGGATACGGAATATATTATTGCTGCCTGAAAAACGTCACTCGGGTGGTGTTTCTAGAGACGGTATTATTATTGATATTTAGACAGAATGTGAACAAGCTCACACAGCTAAGTGGCAGTGGTTTGAAAATGAAGAAGAAGAACACACTGGGCAAACAAGGCCTACAAGGCAACGTATACACTACTACAGCAGTGGATACGGAATATATTATTGCTGCCTGAAAAACGTCACTCGGGTGGTGTTTCTAGAGACGGTACTATTATTGATATTTAGACAGAATGTGAACAAGCTCACACAGCTAGATGGTTGTTGTTTGAAAATGAAGAACACACTGAGCAAATAATGCCTACAAGGTTAACGTATACACTACTACAGCAGTGGATACGGAATATATTATTGCTGCCTGAAAAACGTCACTCGGGTGGTGTTTCTAGAGACGGTACTATTATTGATATTTAGACAGAATGTGAACAAGCTCACACAGCTAGATGGTTGTTGTTTGAAAATGAAGAACACACTGAGCAAATAATGCCTACAAGGTTAACGTATACACTACTACAGCAGTGGATACGGAATATATTATTGCTGCCTGAAAAACGTCACTCGGGTGGTGTTTCTAGAGACGGTACTATTATTGATATTTAGACAGAATGTGAACAAGCTCACACAGCTAGATGGTTGTTGTTTGAAAATGAAGAACACACTGAGCAAATAATGCCTGCAAGTGCACTACTATTGGTGCACTACTATGAAGAACAGCAACAGCACTGTACACGTTAAAGAACAGTAAGATAAGTAAAAGAAAAAAAAAATATATGTATATTAAAAAAAATATTTTTCTCGGATTGGTGCTGCTGAACTACTAGGAGCAGCACAGTAGCACACCAGTCCCACTCCCCAACACTGCTAGACTAATAGCACTGGGCTTATAGTAGCAACTAGCAAAGTAAAAAAACAAAAAAGAAAATAAAAGCAGTCCTTACAAGGACTATTGGGTTATTACAGCAGTCAGCAGATGAGATCAGAAGAGATCAGTGCCCACAGCAGGCAGCTACATACAGAGCACTGCAGTAGAAGGTAGATTACTAGCCAGCAAAGCTACCCTAAAATGTCCCTCAAATCCCTGCAGACTTCTGTCCCTCCAATACAGAGCAGTATCAAGTAGATTACTAGCCAGCAAACTTACTATCAACTGTCCCTCAAAGAAATCAGTGAAATCAGTAACAGCTCTCTCCCTACACTAGCTCTTGCAAGCACACACAGGCAGAATGAAAAAACGCTGCAGGGCTTCAGTTTATATATGGAAGGGGAGTGGTCCAGGGGGTGTGGGGGTGGTCCAGGAGGGAGAGCTTCCTGATTGGCTGCCATGTATCTGCTGGTCTGGGGTGAGAGGTCAAAAAAAAGCGCCAGGTAAGGCAAACCCAAAATGGTGAATGTCGCGCGACGTTCGCGAACATTCGGCGAGCGCAAACAGCCGATGTTCGCGCGAACAAGTTCGCCGGCGAACAGTCCGCGACATCCCTAGTGGGCGTCTTTTTCACAGCGGAACCTGGCTCAGCACGATCACTACATCCTTATATTTTACAGTACAGGGTGCTTTATTCAATAGTCAGGGATTAGGTAGGTGGGATCAGCTTTCTTAATAGGCTTCTAACTAACTCAGGTCCATTGTCCTAACTAACCAGGAGTAGGCATACCACTAGCAGTCCTGAAACCACTCCGTTAGGAACCTGGGATAAATAAGCTCTGTCCTGGACTTTCCTAGGTATCCTGATACCACTATATATATATATATATATATATATATATATATATATATATGGGATCATCTTTCTGGGGTAAAGCAACCCACAGCAAAATATCAACTCATGAGAGTATAGTCTCTTATAATCAGTTTATTTTCACTTGCAGCAAATAAACAAAATAAACAGTTCAAAATTGTTATGTTTTGGGTAGCCTAGGATGAGTAGCGTATAACAGTGCTTTATTAGCAGAGTCATGCAGGCATTACACAACAGTAACTTTCACTTTTTAAGCTACCAGGAAGTATGCACAGTATGTCTGAGCACAGTGACATCTACAGGCCATATGTATAAACACCACCTATTCCCCCTATAGTAGGAAAGCATTTGGACAACTATAATAAACAGCAACAATGCATCTTAAAGCAATAATATACATTATTCACATCACATAGTCCTGGGTCCATGCAGGTAGTTTTCTGATTCTCTCAGTACGCCTTATAGGTTCACTTTCTTCAGGCCTATTGCAGTTGGGAACAGGAGTAGAAAAATGTCCTTCATCCTTCTCCAAAGTCATATCTAACAGGAGCAAGACGACTTGCATTCCATATGCATCCATCAGACAGTTCATATGTGTATGGTCCTTGTTGGCATCTCACTTCAAGTGGTATAGTAAATTTAGATTGTCCTTGTTTCAGTATTCCTGGTTTCTTAATTCTGACTAAAGATCCAGGCTGAAAGTGTAATTCTCTGGCACCACATTTTCTGTCAGTATAAGCCTTGCATTTGGCTTGTTGACGTTTCACAATGTCAGCAGTAGAAGATTTTGTAGGCACAGTATTTTGTGGAAGTTTGATGCAACATGTAACTTGCGCATGTCTGCCATGTAATAATTCAACTGTCTCTTTTCCCCAAACTGGAGCTTCCCACTCTGGCTTGAGCTGCAAATTTCGGCCAAAATTCGCGAAACGGCGAAGAATTTGCGAAACGATGCCAGCGTCTTGTTTTTGATGCAGGCAAACAAATTTTTTTTGACGCGGACGAATTTTTCAGGCAAATTTTCGGGGGCGTTTCGCAAATTTATTCGCTGACGGCAAATCGCGCAAATTCGGAGCGAATTCACGCCTGGTGAATAAATTCGCCCATCACTACTCACCACATACACCCCTCCTTGTTTCAACCCAGTGGTTGGAACAACTGAGGCCCAGCAAGAATGAACCTGGGATAGGGCATCAAGATTTTCCATCTTTGACCTGGGCCTATGTCTCACTGTGAAGCAGTAGTCCTGCAGTGTGAGGAATCATTGCATTGATTCCCCCGTCTATTCGTCTCCTTCTTTTGGGCTATCCACTTTAGGGGTGCATGGTCAGTAATAACGTCAAAGTGCCTCCCCAAGAGATAATACCTTAAGGCCTATAGTGCCCACTTTATCGCCAAACACTCTTTATTAATTGTGGTATACTTTCTTTCACGGTCATTGAACGTTCTACTTCAGTACACCACTGGATGATCTTCCCAGTTTTGAAGCTGGGATAATACTGCCCCTAAATCCACAACTGATGCTCAACAACAAGAGTCTTTCCTGGGAGGTCAGAGAAAATATGTCTATTCCTCATTAGGAATTCTTTCACCTCTTGATTGTAGGGAGGTAGCCAAAGTTTCAGCAATAGTAACTTCAGGGACCAGAGGTGTCTCTTGACTTACATTAGAAACAGCATAGGCTGGTACTACAACCAATGACATCCTGTGTTTCCAGGGTTTAAGTAAACATAATAAATTTGTTCTGGCTTCCTCCTGCCAGGTTGGTGTACCTTGTAATTTACCTCCCCAACCCTCTCAATGATTTCAAATGGCAACTGTCATTTTGCAAGGAACTTTCTCTCAACCATGGGGACCAAAACAAGTACTCTGTCTCCAGGTGAAAAAATCAGTATATTCTTTAAATTGGACAGCCTAGGCTTGGGCCAGTTTTCTTTTACAATAGGCATAATTGAAGCAATAACATCTTGCATCTGTGATATGTGTTCACACTCCTGTGGGATGTGGAGTTCTTTGGCTATATCTAAGAGACCTCTAGGATGCCTCCCATAGAGTAACTCAAATGGGGAATAACCTATGGAGGACTGGGGAACTACCTTAATGGCAAACATAAGATAGAGTAATAGGCAGTTTCCCATCTTTGTCCACTACCTTTTTCAACATACTTTTTAGGGTCTTGTTGAACCGTTCCACAAGACCATCTGTTTGAGTGTGGTAGACAGAGGTTCGCAAGTGTGACATTTTAAACAATTTACAGAATTCCTTTGTTACTCTGGACATAAAAGGGCTACCCTGGTCAGTAAGGATTTCTTTAGGAATTCCAACCCTACTAAATACATGAAGCAAATATCTGCCAATTGTTTTAGCAGAAGTGTTGCCCAAAAGAATAGTTTCTGGGTAGCTAGTGGCATAGTCCATGATCACTAAAATATATTGATGGCTCCTGGCAGACTTTAACAAAGGGCCCACCAAATCCATGGCAATCCTCTCAAAGGGTGCTTCAATAATGGATAATGGGACCAGGGAACTATGAAAGTGTGACATTGGAGCAGAAATCTGCCAAACAGGACAGGACCCACAGTAATCTTTTACCTACTGATACACTCCAGGCCAGAAAAACATCTCAGCTCCTAATCAATACACACACAACCTTAACGTTTGGAATTTTCATTGAAGTAGTCTGATATGGCAAAGCTTGGATAGATTAATGTCCATTCATATAAATGTAAAAGTAAAGGTTATGACAGAGAAAAAATTACCAGTTTATACAAGAAAGCACAGACGTCGATAGTGACCCTTTACAGAGAAAATGGGACATAAGGAATATGAAAAAGCATCACATTTTAATTATTAAAAAAACAATTAAAGGGGACTTGTCATGTAGACATAAAAAGCTGTATAATAAAATTTTCAAATTAATCACAAATTATTTTTTATTTTAAAACTTCCAAATCTGGTATAAAGGGATTTAAAAATCTCAGCTGTCAATCATAAATTGCCTACCCTGTCTTTATGTCACAGGCACAGAGGCAGGGCAGGCACTTACATTGTACTTCCACTTTCTATTTTGCACTTTCTAGATGTTACTGCACTTCTTACTTATCCATAAATGTGCAGTCTGGGCAAGGGTCCCATTCTGGAGCATAAAAAAGATTTTGGAATGATGAAAAGCTTGCCTTAATAATAGTGTTCACAAAAAAATCCATACAGTGAAATGTAATGTCCTGACCTCTGTATATTCTGTATATTCAGATATTATATACAGCTATTGTTATATAATGGGCACATTTTATTTCTGGCAACATCTTGACAAATAACATTAACATTAGGACACTGTACACTAATATAGCAATTCAGCATGCCAATGTGAAAAACCAGGGCAGTGGCCTCTCTTGACTCTGCAAAGGCCTTGGATTCCATAGAATAGCCCTATCTCTAGGAGACCCTTAGCAGATTTAACCTCAGTGACAAGTTCATTAAATGACTTCAGATGCTATACCACCAACCAACTGCGCGGGTCAGGGTCAACAGACTGATATCTGCCCCACTTCATCTATGGTGAGTAACTTGCCAGGGATGCCTGCTATCTCCCTTTCTCCTTGCACTAGCTATAGCACCATTGGTCATTGCTATATGCAAATCTGAACAAATTCTTGGCCCACTCACAGAAAAAATATCCTTATACACAGATGACTTGCTTATTTATTTAGCAGACACCCAGATCTCCCTGATTGCCCTCCTTAGCATAGTGGATCAATTTGGGCAGTTCTCAGGCCTTAAAATAACTGGGACAAATCCCTCCTATTCCCCATAGATCAGGTCCTTTCAACCCTCCCCTCCAATAAAAACACTCATACCCCTCACAGTACATAAAGAACAACCATAACCCCATACTCTCAAAACTCTCAGATTCAAATATGGGCATACCCCCCCCCTGTCACTATGGGGAAGTATCAGGGGCATTTCGGGACTCCTTGCTGCCCTAAGGCAGCCTTTCTGAGGCCACCCCCTTGCACCCGGTGCATACCATTTCGAGGACTGGAGTGGGTGTAGGGGGCTGCAATTACGCTCTCTGCACTAGCATAGCCGAAATGTAAAAATCAGAAATTTCAGCTACTAAAGTTACCAGGAGGGGCTTTTTTTGCCACTTCTGGTAACATGCAGGCTGCTGCTGCCTAAGGCAAGTTTCTCAACTCAACAGCAGTGCCCCAGGAAGAATAAACCTTATCAAGATGGTCTATCTCCACTAATTTATATACCACTTTCACAATGCTCCAATCCATAACCCCAAATCTATCATTAAAACAATTAACTGTTTGCTTCTCCCCTTTATATGGAACCAGAAAGTTCCAAGAATTGCCTGGGAGAAGCTGATGGCTGACAAAGAGGGTGGAGGCCTAGCCTAACCCAATTTTCAGCTATACTACCTGACAGTTAAAATATATTACCTGCATTGGTGGTACCACCCTTAACCATACAACCCCAATATGGCATTGCAAACTAATATAGTTGGATCACTAGAAGGGTTAAAAAATCTAAATTGTTACCTTTCTGATGTGGGTAGCCTACCACCCACCATCACCACACCCCATAAAACCTGGACCCAAGTGTTAAGGCTTCTCAAAAAAGACCCCACCCATCTCAACTCCTGCCTGCCATTGTGGGGCAACTTCAACCTTCCCCATTTCCACAATTTAAAGGATTTCCTCTACTGACTGAGGCAGGGAATCAAACACCTGGACGACCTCTTGCAGAATAATACTTTACTCTCATATGTTGAACTTCAGTCTAAATGCACCTCTGAGAATCTTCCACTGTTTAGATATTTTCAAATCCATCACATATTCAGGGCACAAATTGGTACACTCTCCCCTGCCTTAACCACACTGGCAGTGGAATAGACCATTTTCAGTAACAGCTTGTAAAGTTAGTATCCAGGCTCTACCATAATCTGTTGGCCAGGGTTCCCCCTCCATTCCTCATATCACAAGCATGATGGCACACAAGTATCCATAATCTTACCCAGTACCACTGGGATGAGGCCACAGAGACCATGTATACCAGCTTGATAGCTGTGAGATGGATTTATCCAGTATAAATTCTTCAACTCTATACAACACCCTTAAAACTCTAATTGATAGGGAAGAGAGAGGATAATACTTGTCATAGGTGTAGAACCCCTGCAGCCAACTTTATACATAAGATCTAGGTCTGTTCAGCAATAACTGCCTTCTGGTAATGGTGTTGCAGGTCCCCTCCTCTGTTCAGGGATGGTTTTTCCACTTTGGAATAAATTCTCTCTGTCATGCCTCTTTAAAATCATCTGTCCTCTCTATCCAAAATGTGCACATTGATGCAAATAGACTGCTGAGTCTAGTCCTGAGAAGTTAGCCCTTCTATGTTGGGCCATTCTTACAGAGTGGTTGTTTTGTCTCCCCAATGTATAGATCAGTGTATTCCTCACTACACTGGACAGCATAGACCACATTGCTCTTCATGTGCTTTGGTGTTGGGTATTTACAGTGTACCAACTTCTGTCTTAGGGTGTTGCTGAGTTTAAATGCAGGGGAATTCCAGTTGCCTTTGACATCATTTTACTAGATGCTGTTTTGTCTTGTTAAAACACACCTTACCTTTAAAAAAAAAATTGAAAATACAGTGTTAGACATAAAAGCAAGAAATAAACTGTTCAAATTGATTTTGCCTACAGGTCACATATACACTTCACTGTGAATGGATAGCAATAGGTTTTACATTTCTGAACTAAGAATGAACCTGCAGCTAATTACAGGACAAGCTTCAAACTTCAAGATCAAAGACAAGTCCTTTCCCTGGGATCTACAGCATATTCTTTTTATTATTTTAGTCGAAGAACTCCTGCCCATTATCCATTTAATATGTAAATGATGTTTTAAAATTAGAACTATGTATAACTAATCATAGCACTTTCATGAGCTAATTAGTATTGGATGAAATTACAGTATATCCTAGTGATATTCTAACATCTTCTATATAATACTTATCAATTTGAGTAGGGTGGTATATTCCCTTTTACCCATATGGCTCTGTCTTGCCTCAGCATCTGAAAGTAAGTGTTTATATTACTGTAGCCATTAAATCCCATTTAATTGAAGGATTGTTGGATACGGTTTACAGTGCTGACTTGTCTAATAGCAGTACAAAATTAATTGATTGGTTATAAGGAATGTAAACAAAGACAAACGTGGTCTTATCTGATAATTGGATGTAAAGTCAAAATCAGTGTGGCATCTCCCTATAAATATCCCCCATCTGCAACTCAAGGTCCTGCAGTTAAACTTTAATTATAATTGGAAAACGGCCTATATTAAATATTTGGGGATCCGCCTGACCCCAAGTTATGCTACCTTATATAAAGAAAATTATACGCCACTCTTTGCTAAGACCTGTGAAGATCTAGATAAATGGACCTCTCACTCACTATCCTGGTTGGGCAGAATTGCCACGGTGAAAATGGTAACCCTCTCCAGATTGTTATATCACTTCGAGACCTTACCTGTCCGAATCCCATTCACAGTATTGAAACAGATCCAGGCCAAATTGGTCAAATTCATATGGGCTGCTAAATCACACAGAATTTCTAAGATGGTACTCACATCCCCAAGGGAGTGGGGGGGCTTGGGGGCTCCAGATATTACCAAGTACTATCTGGCTGCACACTTGAGACAAGCAGTGGCATGGTCGGCCAGGGTACACTGTGGGAAATGGGTATCCTTGGAAAATGACACGGTTTCCCCTTATGCTATCTCCTCCTTTCTATGGGACAAAAAAAAAAGTTGCTGAAAGTCAAGGATTGCGTACTGAACTCAGTAAAACTAACTGTATCATTATGGAACTATGCTAAAGTGCAGTTCAACATAACTCAAGAGCCGTATAGGCTAAGCCCTCTCTGGGGAAACCCTTACTTTCCCCCTGGGCTCAAGGACTCATTTGCACAGCCATGGCGACAGGCCAGCCTAATACAGCTAAAGGATCTTTAATCTGTAAACTGTATTCTTTTCAGGAACTTCAAGCCAAATACGAGCTCAGCAACTCGATGTTCTACCAGTATATTCAAATTAAGCACTTTGCCCTGGCAATGGTGGGCTCTCAGGCCCCTTCAGTGCTCAAACCATTGGATTCGATCATGGCAACTAGAGGATCCAGGAAGGGGCTTATATCTGATATTTATGGCATACTTAATAACTATTCCGAGCCATCTTTCTCTAAACATGGGTATATGCTGGCCTGGGAACAAGTGCTTGGGGAAGTGATACCCCTCTCAGAATGGTCGCTAATTTGGGAGAATCTCAAGAAGGCTTCAATATGCGTGACCCACAAAGAAACCAATTACAAGATCCTTATGCAATGGTACTTGATGCCAAGCAAGCTCCACTCATTTTAACCAACAGTGTCACCAGAGTGCTGGAGGCAATGCGGGGATGTGGGGACTCTCTACCACATTTTTTGGACATGCCCTCTCATGGTAAATTATTGGCAAGCGTCGCGGGACATGTTGGCATTACTGTTTGGTACTGATATACAGCGAAACCCACTCACCTTTCTGCTAGGATCTCCACTCCCAGGGCTTAAGAAGCATAGCCAAAAATTGGCCAATCTGATTTTAACTGCTTCTAGACGGGTAATAGCCCGCAACTGGAAGAAACCACAACCCCCCACAGCAACCGAACTAAAAAACAGCAATCCAGGACATACGAAGAATGGAATATATGGCTGCCCTGCATAACTCCCGTTTATCAAACTACAAGAAAGTTTGGTCTCCTTGGGACACTTTACATCCCCTGACGACATGATAATTTGCTCCCGGATACGGAACCTTTTATTTTTCCAAATCACCCCCGAGCTCGGACAGTTTTTGATGCCTTTAAAATGTTCCTTTATTTTCCTTCTCTTTTTCTTCCCCTGCTCTCTCTTCTCCTCCACCTATTATTTCTGTTCTCCTTTTACTCTCTGCATACATCTACAGAATACTGACACTGTTTGCGACCACTCAGAAGGGCTTTCCCCTTATTGGGAATAGGTAAACCTAAGATGCATATGACCTCTTTCTCTATTAAAGATACCATGTTCCTTTATTTTTCTGTATAATGTGAAACAATATGCTGATTCGATGTATACAATGTCATTGCATAGATGTTGTAAAGATGAAAATGAAAACTTTATGCTAAATAAAGAGTTTAAAAAAAAAATAAATCAGTGTGGCACAGTGACTGGGAAAACCCTAGATGTAGGTATGTCTATCACAATGGAATATAAGGAATATAGATGTGGAGAACAATGGGGGTTATGTTCAGAAAAGGGAAGAGGTTCAGCGCGAGCAATCTGTCCACCAAGTAGGATGAGGAAAATGGCATCTAGAAGATCTGAGGGAAAAAGCTAGTAAAATGTCCATAATTTTAGTAATCCATAGTGGTCCATAATTGATATTAGGGACTGTTGTTGAGGTATACAGTCTGACATTAGACCAGTCTATTCTGGTATCAGAAGAATGAATTTTAATTTGTCTTTTTTGCTTATGTTGTGTGAGTCTCCAGTGTTGTTGGAAACCCTGCTCTAAATAAAACACAGGCACATACCAGCATGAAAACTACTTTGGTTGTTGCTGTCTCGTTCTCTTCTTGGAATGGATCAAACAGAATTGTACTCCGTCCTTACTAGAAAAAATGTCTCTTTTCTTCATTTCAGTTAGATTCATCAGGGATAAGTATGCCATAAATATAACATGGAAGATACAGGTAAAATGTCAGTTGTGATAATTCCAGCACTGTATACAAGTTGATTTGACCTTATTATATTGCTATGTGATGCAGATTATGTATATAGTTTAAAAAGAGGAAAACATCTGACCACTGCTAGGAACTGCTGATGTAGCTTATCAATGTGCTGGCATCTAATGCGCATTAAAAGTAGCTATCTATATGTTAAAGTAATCAACATGTTTAAAATGGTGGTTCTCATTGAGTCCTATCCACCTTCAGGAGACTCATGTATATTGCTTTCTTTTGTGTTCCTTTACAAACGTTTTGTAATGTAGTATTAGGAAGCTCTGTGTGCATGTGTTTCTTTTTAATGAGAGTGTAATGTGGTGAAAGAAAAGATCCCTATTCCTTCAAAATCATCCTTTTTGATAATTTACTACATAAAAGTGAGAATTGTTACGTTAGCTACAGGGTTACCAAGAACACCCAACATATCCATCTTTTTGCCATGCTCAAACAAGAGCTAAAATAGCCATTTATAAATATCTATTGTGTGGAGTTTGATTGAACACTGACAGGCATTGAATTTCTCCCTTTAATGTAACTGTGAAGCCATAAAGGTTATTTATCTGAGAAACTGAATATTAAACTGGCATCTTTTGTGTTTAAAGTATTGCCTTTGCTCCTAGAAAACTTCTTTTGTACTGGATGGTTTGCGTTTACTCTTTGTATGTACTGTATTAAACTGGTGTATTTTATTTTAAAATGGAATATGTTGTCAAATATACACCTGTTGTCATTGTTAGTGATTTATTAGTGATTTGCTGTATTTGGTATAATTTATCTTTTCTACAGAATACTGAATTGATAAACTGAGGACAATCTCACCAATCTGGATTAGAACACAACCAGGATAATTGTTTTTTTTCCCTATAATAATATTTCTACCATTCTATAGCCCCAATGAGTGTTTGATACTTTAGGTTACTGTGTATCGGTAACACAATGACTGCATTGTAAGCTAAAAGCTGTTGTAGCCTATTTATTGATTAGTAAAAAGCGGAATACAACACCACGCTAATCCAAAAACTTGTCCAAAAACGTATTAGCTGACTTTCCCCAATTTGTTCCGTGTCATTTGCTGTTTGCTTTTCTCTCTGTGGAAGCACAGCCTGTATCCACTGGTTTAGTGGTCTGATTTTACACTCCTCAGTTCTCAAACCTTCGGATTTTTGGGACCACTGATGTACAAGGAGGTTTTTTAAGGTGTAATGATGGATTATCTGCTCTTTTTAATCGTAATAAACTTTTATCAATAATTATTATTATTATTATTAACATGTATTTATATAGCGCCAACATATTGCGTAGCACTGTAATAATAATCTAGGAAGGCCCATTGTGCTTCCTATATGTATATACTTCATCAGGGGCATTACCGAATTTTTGGAGATTTATTATGCTCTGAAGCTGATAAAAATCCAAATCTGAAAATACTTCAGCTAAAACCTGTCAAAATCATGTAGAAATGAATAACAGATGTTTGCTTTAAAAATTCAAACATGTTTTTTTCAGGATTCTTGATAGTTTTGGGCTGTTTGTGCTGGATTTCATTTGATAATCTGATAAATTAAGAGTTTTTTAGGGCTACAATTCGATAGCATTGAGTTTTTGGAGCAGCAATTCAAACATTTGCACCAATCGAAATGACACTCTTTTGTCGCACCAATTTTTCGAGACTTTTTATTGATAAGTTAAGGGAATTTGGGTTTGGAAGCTTGGTTTAATTTTCTTTTAGTAAAGTGAGAAAAAGTCAAGTTTTAGTAAATAACCCCCTCAATGTTTGTTGCCATCTGGTTTTGACCAGGGCAGCCTGGTTTTCAGGACCACCTGAACTGTCTGCCCGGTTTTCCGAATACTTCACCCCCCCCATCACACTGCATCAGTAATGCAGAGAGCACAATTGCTCTCTCTGCAATAGAAGAGCCAAAATTCTGATTTAAAAATCTGAATTTTTGTTTTTTTTTACTGCCCCTGGTAACCTGCAAGCTTCATGGCAGCAGCGCCATGAGTACAGGTTTCAACCTGCAGGGAGAAGGGGATTCTTTGGCCAATCAGGGGGCAGTATGGGTCCAGCCCACACAGCCAGGAAGAGGAATCAGCATGGAACAAGAGGAGGAGGAACCGACTAGGGAGGAGAGATGTGCTGGGAGATTTAGAGGCTGGGGAATGAGAAGCCAGAGAGAGACTGCTGTTAACCTGCAAGGGGGAAACACTGCAATGTGCAGCCTGCTTGGAATTCTTTCCTGCTGTTCCCTGGGGAAAGGTTTTTCAAGGGGATAGTGGGATCCAGGATTGCAGCCTGTCAGTCATTTTGATATGAGGAGAAGCAAGTTTTTTTTCTTTTTTTTTTTTGTAACTTAAAATTTTTATTAAGAATAAAATTCTCCAGAGAAGAAAAGAAAAATAAAACATTCCATGCTTGTGATATCACACGTGTACATTATAGAGTTAGGTGCTAGACAATACATTATATGTAGACATTGCTGCAATTCTGTATTACAAGCAGAGATCGTTCTGGATATTCTCATACATGTTAAAACAGTAACATATAAACATAAGACAAAAGGAAAAATAAAAAACAAAATTCTACCTTGTATGAAATAATCTCTATATTGATTTGCAAAAAATTATACATTACATTGCTTAGTAGTTCAGATACCAGAGCAAATTCTATATCTAGGAAAGCATTGTGGGTCAACTAAAAATCAAGAACCTATACTATTTGTATCTCAACATATGCCACCTAGTCAATCGTGAAAGTAGTTAGGAATTTTGTGGTATTGCCAACATCTCGTAGGGTGCCCAAATAGCTAGAAACGTATGTGTCCTGTTTTGAGTATATGCAATCATGTTTTCAAAAGTCATATTCGAGATAAGTCTTCTATGGACTTCTTGAATAGATGGGGATTCAACCGATTTCCATTTAGCCGCTAACGTAATGCGAGCCACTGTTAATATATGGTTAACCAGAACCTGTGAAGATCTAGAAATCTCCTCAATAGGTTTTCCCAATAGAAAGGTTATAGGGTCTTTCACCACATCTGTGCAGGTGACCTTTGATATTATGGATTTCGGTCCAATAAGCAGTAATAATTGGGCATGACCAAAACAGGTGATATAGAGAACCTGGGTCTTGGCATCCCCTCCAGTATTGAATTGTGATCTGTGGATAAATCTTATTAAGCCTCATTGGTGTCATTTACCATTGCATCATTACTTTATATACATTCTCTTTCTATTTGACACATGTGACTCCCTTCTTGGCATTGGACCAAATAGCTTCCCAGTCTTCTAGTGGCAAAGTGACATTAAGTTCTTGTTCCCAGAGAGTCATATATTTATGTTTTACGAAATCTAGAGGTGGCAACGTTGAGAGAAGGGTATAGATTCTTGACAGTAAAGCTTTTTGAGGCCAGCCTGCCTTGATTATTTTCTCAAAAGGTGAGAGAGACAAATTACTCTGAGCATTGAGAAATGGTTGTACAATGTCTGACTTGAAGCTATTCATAGAATTTTAAAGGAACTTCAGGTAGCTTGGCTTGAAGGTCCGTAAATTGGAGGATCTTATAGGTATAATGCGTAATTACATCATAAATCTGAAATAGACCCTTAGTTCCCCAATTGCGATAAAAAGAAACCCGAGTCCCTGGGATGAATTTAGGATTCATAAGAAAAGGGGTCAGCAATGAGTGAGAAGAGCTTAAGCAACGCTTATTTTTCCATCTATGCCATACCGTAAATATTGTTTTGGTGGAGTCCAATTTGGTTTTAGGGATAGTTGGACGTATACCAATATCCCAAAGGAAGGCACCCAGATGAGCAAGTTTTTTTCTGAACTGTAATTTATTAGTCCTTGTGTTGCCAGTTTAAAGGACATTTAAGTACTATAAACAGACATTATCCTGCTAGTCCATAGGAGGGAGAGACATATTGTGCAAGGAGAGCTGACAACATTGCTGCACATATCAAACTGCACCAGAGGGCACACCACTTATATCCTTACCAAGGGTCACATCACCACCTTTACACCCAGAGACAGAATCCAGTTTCCCAGTTCAGTAGAAATCTAATGTGGAATTTAACCTTTGCCTTTCATTTAGGCTTCTATGCCATTTGCAGCCCCTCCAGTCTTTCCCCCCCTGTAAGGGGGTCGCCATAGGTACACAATATATCCAGCTGGCAACGTGCTGGGGGACTTGAGGTTTGAGGGGTTTGGCTGGGGGTTGTTCTTGCTGAATTGTCTTATTTACTGCAGTGCTAGCCAGAGCTAGCTAGCCATATTATTATGGGACCTTGGGGTGTTACTGGGTTAGAGAAAGCAGAGTCATATCTACTAATCCCAACACTATGGGGGTTATTTATCAAAGACCGAATTTATCTCAATATTTTCTGAAAAAATGATGGGTTGTTTGGGGCTTATTTATTAATACACTTTCCCGGAATTTTTTTTTGCGGGAAAAAATATGATTTTCAATACTTTTTCAGATTTTTCATCCGATTTTCAACACTTTTTTTGATTTTTCACCCAAAAACTCTGAATTTTGCCTGAAAGCTATGAAAACTTGGGGATATTGCCAACAACCCAGCTCACATCAAACAATCATTGGTACTTCTTCCATTGACTTATATGCAACCTCGACAGGTCTGAGATGCCGGATTTTCCGATTCTGACCTTTCCATCCTCGAGGTTTAATAAATTCCGAAAAATTTGTGATTTTTTTAAAAGTCCGATTTTATAAAAAAACAATCACACATTTTTCGCCATTTTTTCAATCAGAGTTTAGTAAATAACCCCCCTTAAAGTGATACTGACACTAAAAAAATCCTTTCAAAATATTAATCTACATAGTTCTTTGCTGATAGTTCTGCTTTTGTAAGTAACTGTTCGGTGAAGTTCCTAAACCTGACTGTTTTGTCAACCTGACTGTCCCATCTCAACTTGTCAGTTAGAATTTCTAATGCTAACCGACTACTGCTGAACAAATATGGCAGCCCCCTCATAGAGGAACATGGGGGTGAGAAAGGTAATGTAAAAGCATCAGGCAAATACGTTTATGGCAAAATTATAAATAACGTTCAAAAATAATGTTATGATGCATATAAAAAAAGGTGTATTTTCTGGTGTCAGTATCGCTTTAAGGGTGCACTACACTGTGTGATACACAGGTATGGAATTTGTTATCTACAAAGCCTGTTATCCTAAAAGCTCCAAATTACGGGAAGGCCATCATCCATGGACTCCATTTTAATTCAATAAATCAAAATTTCAAAAAATATTTAACTTTTTCTCTGTAATAATAAAACAATACTGTGTATTTGATCCTATCTATGATATAATACATCCTTATTGGAGGCAAAAAAATCCTATTGGATGTATTTAATGTTTAAATTATTCTATTAGACTTAATTATAGTGATCCAATATATGTAAAGAACTCAGGTCCCAAGCATTCAGGAAAATAGATCCTGTAACTGTGTTTGATTTTGCTACATGGCTGACATGATGGTGGTGGTTATCCATAAGGCAATTCAGGGTCCCCTGATGTTATCCAACATTGATCCACACACAAAAAAATACAAAGTTTCATTTTTGTATACATTATGTTATCCAAATACCAGGATGCTGCGAACTTTCCATCCAGATAGTATAATATTCGAATGTCTTAATAACTGAGTCCACAGTGTAACGGGTTATAGATTTTCACAACAAATGATCCAAACAATTTTATATTATGATATATGCTGTTTTGGTTTTCATAATCATACACAATCCCCTTTAGGCTGCTATGCAGAGTGAACTTTAATCAGTATAAAGGAAAATATACTTGACATACAAATATATAACGCAACAGGCAAAGAAAAAAACATTTTAATCAATGCGTTGCTACTGCTCAGAAGCAGTATCCAGTAGGTAGCTTCTGCAAAACGGTGTAAATGGGCTGCACAATTGGTCAGTCCAGTGCCATCACAAGCTCTCACAAAAGGCGATCAAGCATACATTATATTTTTTTGAAATCAAATAAAAGCCAAAGGAAACAAAAAAACAACTCAGTGAAATACTGCAGAGTAACAGCACAAGCTCACTGTTTGTTTGATGGGGTGAAGATCGTTTTAATATAGCTTCCTGCTGCTCAGATGAGTCAATGATGGGGGTCTTTAGACAGAGAGAGGCATTCCCATTAAAAGCCCTGATACACTTCATTCCTTTAATATTGTATCCATTGGGATAACCAGTCACTGTGGCCAGAATGCTGAAATAATACAATATGGCCACAGACAAAACTTTAGCCCAGTGCAATTTTTAAATAAAAAAGAAGTATTACCTAAGGTGGTTATGTCTGCTCTGTGAGGTTACTAAACCAGAACTGGTTGCTTGCTCAATACATAACAATTTGACCTAGCATGCTTAAAAACTGCTTAAACCTTACATGTACTGTAACACTGCTGTGGCAGTAACAGCCCAGCTATGTATGCATTAAAATGCTTTAAAATGAATAAATAAAGGCAAAGATTAAAGGCATAAAATCGACATGCATATGATCAGTTGGAATAAATGAAGTAAAGTGCAAAAACTGTCCCTAATTGTTCCCCTTTAATACACAACACCTATTTTTGTTTTAATATAGCGGGTTGTGCCTGGTGCAAGGGAAAGTGCACAGTCAAGCGTGAATTTGTGGCAAGGTCACAATGGCCCAGGCCTAGGGCTGCAAAATTTTAGGGGTGGCATGCCGCCCAGCTGCATTAGGAACGCATCATTCCGATGCACTTATGTGGGGGTGCACATGACCGTGGGCGCTAGAACCACGTTGCCTCAGACAGTGGGCACTAGTACTGCGAGGCCTCAGAGCACCGCAGATGCAAATTCAGCCCTGTGCACAGTGAGCTGAACTGGAGCACAAGGGCACACTTAAAGGGGCAGATTTATCAAAATGTGAGATTAGAACTAACCACAGAAAAACTCACTCACTTTCTATTCATTCCTATGGGATTTTTAGAATTGTATCTATCAGTGGAAATCACCTTTTAATAAATATGCTTTTAAAAATCCCATATGAATATAAAGTGAGTGAGTTTTTCTGTGGTGAGTTCTAATCTTGCATTTTGATAAATCTGCTCTCCAAACGACATGTAAACTCCTCACAAAAAAATGAAATCCGTGAACAGTGTGAATACCTGCCACTTCTGTTCAAAGACCACTCCATTGCTTTGAATATCAGAGATATTCAGAGAGAATTCATTTATGTTTTTATCAAATAAACTAGGCGATAAATTGCATTGATCAAATTGCAATATGGGGGCCCTAATTAGCCCTCAGGTTCATGGGGTAGTACACGCTGTAACAGTAAAGTAGTCATAGTTAATGGCCTTTGCTGAGGCAGCCCCTGGGAAGCTTGCAGGGCCTATACCGCAAGGGCTTGTGGGATTGCAGTCACAGAAGTTTCTAGTACATGGGCCTAGCATTGATTGGTCCTTTAAGTTAACAGGTGACTGCTAGTTGATTGGTAGGCAGATGTTTTTACCCAGCAACAACGAGTTGGCATCAGCTGTTGGGCCTATATAAGGGGGAACATCAGGGCACGGGTAACAGAGAAGTCATCAGACCTGCAAGACAGCATGTCTCCCACCCCTCCCACGCCCTGTTTAATATTATATATGTTAATAAAATTTTATGGAGTAAATATTGATATTGTCGCAGCTGTTTGAGGTATACTCTGAGCTAATGTGTGCGGGATTAAAGTGTATACAAAGGGAGGCAGCCTGCTGGTGTTTGAGCAGTGGCTGGCTGGGGATAACACAGTTTGAATTGCTGTAAAGAGTTATTAAAAGAAATGTTATTGCTGAAAATTAAATAAAGTTTACAGCTGCGGCCTTTCTCCACCTACAATTTTTGTGTTGTTTCTATTGATTAAAGTTTAAACATGCGTGTTACTCATCCCATGAATCTGGTAGCTTATATAGTGAATAATTTACCCTATTGTTATATATAAGGATATGCCCATATAGAAGCATGCAGGTCATGGAACTTCAAGGCACTTCTAATATCCTCATATTTTACAACAGGGGGTGTACTATTTATCATAATGCACACGTTTCAGTGAGTCATGTGACAGAAATTAAATCACTAGTACAGATTATAGCGGAAGACATCACTAACAAGGATATAATACAGAAAAGCCATGAATATCCTGTAAATTATATACTTATTAACAGCTTAATAATGTCATCAGTTATAAACAGGGCTTGTTTTTGTCACGTGACTCACTAAAGCTTGAGTATTATAATAAATAAAGAACCCCTTGTTGGAAAATATGAGGATATAAGAAGTAACCTCGGAGTTCCATGACCTGTATAAAATACTCTGCCTTCTGTCTTGTGCTTTTTATGGTCATGGAACTCTTTGGTAATTTACAATATCCTTATATATAAGGGATACTTTATTCACTTTATAATTTACAGGATATGAATGGCTTTTGTGTATTATATGTGTTTTTCTTTCTACAAAAATAGTAAACAAGGGTGGTATGAGACCCCCATGGGGTGGATAGGATAAGTGCATACACATACAAATAGCATACATGCGTCACCTTCTTATGAGCTAATCAGCTAGGTAAAGCAAAATTCAGCATCTTAATCTGCAATACTGGTTATGTAATCAAACTATGCAAATTCATTCAAGGTCAAAACACAGTTGAGTAATTATAATTTATAACAAGGCCTGTGCATTTAAAAAGGGGGACAGCCACTGAGAATGGAGCAGAGAAGGGTTCTGCTTCAGCACAGTAACATACTTTGACTGGCCGGTAATTTTTCAGACTTGCTAATTATGCTAGTGTATTATATGTATACAATAATTGTAGTTCAATTCATAGAAGCATGTAACAGTTCTTCGAATTCCCTGTTTTGTTCACTTAAGAGCGATTATACAGCTAGCTGGCAATAATGTGACATAATGTGAGAGTTGGTATATTCCTCAATTAGATGACATTGCACACGGGAGAAAGTCAGTTATCCTTCAGTTTGTCATTAGTGTGCCTAATTTATCAAGCTTCTTCACAGTGAAAAATACAAAAATAGGCTCCACTTTGCTACGCTATAGGCACAACAGAACCCTATACAGGTATGGGATCCATTATTTGGAAAACCCGTTATTCAGTAAGCTCTGAATTAAGTAAAGGCCATCTGCCATTTTATCCAAATAATCCAAATTTTTAAAGGAGAACTAAACTCCCCAATAAGAAAACCCATCCACTACCCTACATAGTCCCCCCTCCCTGCTTTTTCCCAACATAATAAAGTATTTCAAAAAGTGTCCCTGGATAGCATGCTCACCTATTTATGCAGAGTAGTGCAGCGGCACTTATAGGTGCCATCTTCTGGATCTTCAATATTCTACTGTAAGGGAACGCCAACACGGAGGGATTTGGCATTTGCACAGATCGAGCAGTCTGGTATATATACCAACTGCGCATGTGCCGAAAAGTTCAGAAACTTGATAAAGGGAAGGCAGAGGATCCTAAGAAGACCAAAGATCGGGAACATGGCGCCGATGAGCTCCGCTGCGCTACTCTGTAAAAATAAGTGAGTATAATATTTAAGGACAATGTAATGATGTACTGGGGAGGGAGCAGGGGGGACTATCTAGGTTAGTAGATAGGGGGTTTAGTTCTACTTTAAAAATGATTTCCTTTTTTAATCATAAAACAGTGCATTGTATGCAATCCAAACTAAGATATAATTAATCCCTACTGGAAGCAAAAGCAACCAATTGAGTTTATTTAATGTTTACATGATTTTCTAGTAGACAAAGTATGAAGAGCTAAATTACGGAAAGATCCATTTTGCAGAAAACACCAGATGTATGTATGTATGTATAACGTTATTTGTAAAGCGCAGCGCTGTACAGTGCATAAAAGTACAATATATATAAAAGTATATATGGGGGAAATCACATAATAAATGTATACAGAATCATAGGACAAAGTGCTATGTGGTAAGAGACATAGTGGGAAGGAGGTCCCTGCCCCGTAGAGCTTACAGTCTAAGGGGTATACCTGTATTTATCAAAGAGTGAAGTTAATAGTGAAGTTCCGCCACTAGAGTGAAATTCCGCAACTTCCCATTCATTTCTATGGGTTTTTTAAAGGTGTATTTATCAAAGGGTTACATTTCATTTTCACCCATTGATAAATACGCCTTTCAAAATGAATGGAGAGCTGTGGAATTTCACTCTAGTGGCGGAACTTCACTCTTTAATAAATTTACCCCTAAGTGGATGGGAGGCTACAGGTACAAATTTGAAATAAAAAAGTGCACAAGGTAAGGCATAGTCAGTAGGGACAGGACTAGGCTAATGTTCTAGTCATCCAAAAGGTAGACTCTTAGATCCCAAGTATTCTGGATAATGTCCTATACCTATACGTTACTCGTGGCCATATGTTACATCTTTTTATTTCACTCTGTGCCCACAAGCTATATTTTGCACAAACAGATTAACCCGCTAATGATGGGTATGTAAAAGTAGGCCCCTGGCATGTGTGTAGCACTCACATCGGTACCTTTCTGCCCAACTTACAATTGCCCAGTGGCGTAACTGGATGTTACTGGGCCCCACAGCAAATGTTTTGTAGGAAATTGTATTGGTAAAACAGGTTGTCCTATACCAATATGTACTAAAACTCTTAATTTATTAGGGATTCATGGGGCTGCAGCCGCAGGGTCTGCTTCCTGTGTAGTTACATCTCTACAATCGCCCCTGCTGGAATGTGCAAAATGTATGCAGCTTGTGTAGTATTGCTGGAATTCTTGGAAATATGGTCCATTTAAGTAAAAAATGGGGGGTCACTAATGCACTTAATGCACCTGCCAAAAGGCAGTTAATTTCATTTTCTAAAATCAAAATGAATTGCTGATTGGTTGCTATTGGAAACTGCACTCCTATGGGTGTAAATCAGTTACATTGTCGACCAGGGGCCCACCAAAAACATTAGACCAGGGCCCCACTCTCAGTACTATTATTCTTCCTCTCATCACTCAACCTCTATTCTCTTAGTCTCTTTTCTTTACATACTATAATCTATTATTGTATGTCTTTAGCTTCTTTGTTCTCAATGAAAAAGGGAATGGCCGTTAAACATGCCAAAAGTTTAGCAGCACCAGGGGCCACTGACACCTGGATTTTCCTGGTATCAGTCCTACACTGAGCAGTTCCATAATATACTGAACTGATTTTTGCATTTAGCAGTTTGAACACTTTTAGTAAGTGAGATGCATTTACTCTTAAATTGGCAATAGCCAATAGCAGGTAAGTTTTGTTTCCCTGCAGCCCATTGCAGGGCATGGCATGACATCACAGCAGAGCTAAATACAAGGATTTTGTCCATTGGTACCATCTTCATGTGATCATACATTAGCTGCACAAATTTAGGACTGTACATAGAAATGCACTAATGCGACAGCTGTGCAAAACAAACTTTAAAAAGAGTCAAAGTACGTATAGTACTAAATTATTCAGATGAATATAGTCATATTTGCTGAGGGGTGAAATCATTTGCATGTCAGAGCATCAGTCATTAAAGTGGGTGCTTCAGGTTTTTCCTTTTATCTTTTTGTCATCCTTAACTGCCTGAGCAGGCCAAAGGTTTGCCATGTTCAAGCATCAAAAGTAGCAGATGCTAGTGGCGTATCAAAGCTATTTGTGTATCAATACACAAACATTGCAATGTGCTGACTTTTTTCTGAAATAACTTTTTGCTGCAGTCAAAAATAAATAAATAAAGGGCACTGAGAACCAATGAAACAGAAATTGTTATGACTAGTTGTGTGCTGGCCCATTACATGATACACTTAATGTATGTAATTACCACTTTTTTCTTCTCTGCGTTGTCAGTGGTCTGCCTGTGGGCTCCCTTATCAATATATTTTTCTAGTTCCACTCTCCTGCAGTTGCGACAGTGGTGATCAGACAAGGTAAACCAATGACTATAATCAGTGACCTGAAAATGAACTGAACTGATCAGCTTGTACCCTGTTATCAGCCAGATCAATACAATCTGGTCATCCATTCTTGTGAGAATACTGTACAGTATCCAATAGTCACTAATGACAACACTTGCGATTCGATCACATGGCCAGTTTACCAAATCCTATGAATAGTGTCCCTAATTATTTTAGGTGTTTACAGTACATGCATTACCTCCTGTACAATGTTGCTTATTCTTATTAACTTCAAACTGTGGAGAGCAATGTTGTGTACAGCAGAAGCAAAACTCACTATGTGGCCAAGTATAGTTTTTGTATCAAGATCTTGAGGTAGAATCTCTAATGACTTTAGAGTCTAATGACTTAAAGCAGAACTCCTTTAAAGGACATGGAATGTTAAACTAAATAACATTCCATGCTATTGAGATGGTGAAACTTTAGGCTGGAACAATAAATTTAGTATATAAAATATGGCATTTTTAGCCATATTCATTTTTAGGGGTTATCTCTCTTTTAATGACTCTTGGCCATACTCTTCTCAAACAGGGATAATTGGACCCATCAATTAAAAGAAGATGCTTGTCCATTCTATAAGATATTCTTCAATATGTCTCATCATACATGTGTGCCAGAGCTGGGCTTTAACATTAATTGCTTTTTTTTGGTAAATAAATAGAGAAGATTTGAGAGAGTGATTGTGACAGCAAACTGAAGACATGATTTTGTCTAAAAATCTGAGTTGCTGTCAGTTAAATGGGTAAAATGGGATTAAGCAATATTTTAAGCGACAAAAGATGGTGAACATAAAAAGGAAAGAGTGACCTTGAAATCAGAATTATGTCAAGTACTGTTGCATGCTAAGTCAGGAGTGAGTGAGAGAAGGCAGAGCTGATAATAGAAAATAACTACAAAACTTGACAGCGGTCTAAGAAATGGACTGATGTATTGATGTGTAATAAAATAAATTAATGGGATTTTGAATAGCTAAATCCCAGTTACAGAGGCAACCACACTAATGACTCAGCAAAGGTTGACTGCCAGCTAGCAGAATGTGTCAGCTATAAAATAGGTCTAGCAATCAGAACCTTAATGTGAGCATTTTAAAAGCAGAATATAGCAACTAAATGTGGATTAGTCACCAAAGCAATGAAATGAATTCATTAATATATTGAGGGGAATCTGCATCAGTCATGAGTCATAGCTCACTAACAACAAGAGACTCAACAGGATCGTTGCTAAACTACTACAGGTATAGGATCCATTATCTGGAAACCCATTATCCAGAAAGCTCTGAATTACAGAAAGGATGTCTCCCATAGACTCCATTTTATCCAAATAATCCAAATTTTTAAAAATCATTTCCTTTTTCTCTGTAGTGATAAAGCAGTACATTGTATTTGATCCAAACTAAGATATAATTAATCCTTACTGGAAGCAACAGCTTATTTGGGTGTATTTAATCTTTTCTCGTAGACAAAGTATGAAGATCCAAATTATGGAAAGATCCATTATCCGGAAACTCCAGGTCCTAAGCATTCTAGTTAATAGGTCCCATACCTGTACCAAGTTCAAAGCATTTACAGGCATGGCACTTGTTATTCAGAATGCTTGGGTCCTGGAGCCTTTCCATAATTGGATCTTCATACTTTGTCAACTAAAAAATCCTTTAATCATTAAATAAACCAAATATCATTGTTTTACTTTCAATAAGGATCAATTATATCTTAGTTGGAATCAAATACAAGGTGCTGTTTTATTATTACAGAGAAAAAGGAAATCATTTTTAAAAATAATATTTAATTGCTTACAGTGGACTATGGGATATGTCCTTCCTGTAATTCAGAGCCTTCTAGGTAACGAGTTTCCCGATAATAGATCCCATACCTGCATCACATAACTGAATCTGCACTTTGATATGATCCAGACTCAACAAAATAGAAATATGTTGTGAGCTTGACATAATCATGGCAGAATGGCAGTTGGCTTGTATTCAAGGTAAACACACAACTATAGAAGCTGATATAAGGAGCCCAGACCTGGAACCCTGAGCAATATGTTTTCTAAATCTGGAGGAATTAAAATAATCTGTTGAGACAACAACATCTGTTGCACATGGGTCAGTAGTGGTTTGTGCATTCTGTAATAATCATTAGGTCCAGTTACTGATCTTCATGGTTGAATGAAGCCAAGGGAAATTAGTCTTCTTTTTACAGAATCATCTGCAAACCCCATGGTCCAAATATTGTTCCCTTAATATGCTCCCATATTTCAAGATGATAATCCAGCCAATGCACACTTCTAAACATATTTAAGAATGTATTCATGGAGCAGAATATAAACTTAGCAGTTTATAAAGTAAACCATAGTAATCAGCAAGAAGCATTTACTTATCTCCTATTTATAAGCAAAAATCTGGGTTAAAAGACCTGTGCACCTCTTCACCCAATTAGCCATAATAGGGCTCCAAGCCTTTCATAGTGCCTCCGCTCCCCACATTGAAACTGCAATGAACCTTCATAGAATGCGCTAATATACAGAACATGAATCTCTTAAAGACCTGGAGAATGTTCTATTTGATGAATGGTCCAACATGCTACTACAGATCTTTTCGAAAAATAATTAAAGGGAATCTGTTATGATTTTTATGTTACAGTTTTTATTACTGTGTACATTGTAAGTAATTCATTTAAAATTTTATTCTTGATTCAATAAATATATTTCTTTTAGTTGTAATATTGGTGTGACTTGGATTAGCCAGACTTTTTTTTACTACTGAGTGTTGTTCATACACAGTATCTACTGCTAGGTGGGGCATGAGAGCATTTTTAGCGATGCAAATGTCAGGGAACTATTATCTGGTTGTCTTCCCATTTTCTGCGGATAGGCTGCTGGGACTGATAGAGAAAGGGAGAGGAGTGATTTCAGTCAAACTTGCAGTGCAGCAGTAAAGAGTGACTGAAATGTATCAGAGCACAAGTCAAATGACTGGGGGCACCTGGGAAACTCACAATTAAATATAAGAAATCTGTTTGTTCTTTTGAAAAATAGATTTTAATGCAGGATTCTGCTAGATGAGCACTATTAACTGATTAATTTCATAAAAACATTTTAACCGTGACAGAATCGTTTTAAAGGGATACTGAATATACATTTAAAGTTACCTATAGGTCATAATGATAGTTTATTGCTGAGCGGTCTGTTTTTGTAAGTAATTGTTATAAGTTCCTACACTTGACTGTCTTGCCAGCCTGTTAGTTAAAGTTTCTAATGCTAACAGACTAATGCTGCACAAGTATGGCAGCCCCCTTATAGACTAACATGGGGAATCAAATAGACAATGTAAAAGCATCGGGCAAATTTGTTATGGCATAATTATCAGTAGCATGGAAGGCCAATATTAAGATAGATGTAAAAAAGGTATACTTTCTGATGTTAGTATCTCTTTAAGTTTTATAATGGAAAAGAATTGCCCTAACCCTTAATAGGTACTTTATATTACCACATTGTTACTTGTTTTATCATTATATCCAACCCCGTGAGTTTTTATGCATGTGTGTATATGTATATACATGTATATATATTTAACATTTTAACTCACATTTAAAAAAAAAAAAAAAAAAAATGAATATTGGGAAAAAAGACAAATAATGGTGAGACAGATAATGGTTATGCTGGCATGGTATATAGACGCTGTCCTGCACAGCTTCAAGAAATAAAATAACATGCAGTCTAACTATATTTAGCTTTATTCTACATCATCAAATCCTTCCCTTGTTCTATTTCATACTGGCTTTCACAGGCTTACCCCTAGGGTAATGAACATGTTTTTGCTGTTCTGCGAAAAGCAGAATCCATAATGAATCTCACTGTACTGCAGCCTTTCGGGGTAATAAATGATAAATGGCTATAGCCATAGGACTAAAATATTAGCGTGCTAGAGATATATAAACCACAGCTATGGACACTTCAGCTATGCCCCTTTCAACAAATAAAGACAGACAATCCCAATGGTGACAATTCACTAACAATACACTTTGTAGTTTTTTTTAAAGAAAACTGCTTTTTTTAATGCTTTATTTATTCATTAAGAAAACATGCCTAACTTTTCCATAACCTGAGACAAATTAAGATATGCAATATGAACAAGTACAATTGTTTTACAGATAAAAATACAATACAAAAGAATTTTGCCCATTCTGGAGCTTAGACTGAGAAGTGTAACCTATTGCTGGCAGAATCCAGGAATAAATTATACACCTGACACTCCAGCACACACGGCACCTACCTGCTGGCGAAAAGGCAATCTTGGGAATTATCTATACTACTGGTAGGAGAAACTAGCAAATATTAAGACACAGATATAGCAAAAATATTTAACTTCATATAAGAAAAAGAAATATGTAACCTAACAAATCAGAACTCTACATGCATGGGATCGCTTATTCAGAAACTCATTATCCAGAAAGTTCTAAATAATGGGATTGCCATCTCCCATTCAGCCCTTTTTAGGTAAATCATTTTTTTTGGTTTCCATTTTCTCTGTATTAATAAAACAGTACATTGTACTTCATGTTAACTAAGCTGTAGAAATCAGTAAATCCTTTTGTGCTTTGTTAAATGTTAAAATGCTTTTTAGTAGGCTTATGGTATGGAGATCCAAATTACAGGAAGTCCCTTTTTCCAAAAATAACTCATGTCCCAAGCATTTCTGATAATACATCCTATAACTACTGTATACGTAAACATGGGGAGGCATGGGGGCATACTGACTAACCAGCAAAGTACAGGATAGCTAGCAAAGAGTATTGACATGACAGTCCCCACAAATTAATATTTCTGAAGACACCCTTGAGTCTTTGTCACTAAGTCCCTTACCAACAGCTTTACAGGTTGTACTACATTTCCCAAACTACCCTTATTGATTATTGGAAAGCAATCTCACATTGTAGGTGCAAGCTTATAAGAGACCACATGCTTGTAATTATCCCATTTGCAGCTTAGTCAATACAATACTCAAGGGCACGATCATTTGGGATAACAGACAAACTCATGGTGCTGACACTCTCAACAGTGGCGTCAGTCCCCTGGACACTGTGCAGCAGTGTGTTTATTGCTGGGGACATGTGCGTTGGGCAGCTCCTTAACTGTCCTCCATGATATTCTCTTCTGAAAGTGGCTGAAGCCAGATCTCTGGTGGTACCATCTTCAGTTTGGGCACCAAATTTAGGCTCTTACTAAGTCCTCCATCTTTCCCCAGCATCTCTTGGTGCTCTCAGCAGCTGCTGGCAATTGTCCAGCTTTCGAGTCAATTGGATTTGACCTTTAGTAGTGACACTGCCTGATGAGATCATCAGTGTGAAGGAGCACCAAGTAATGATGGCCTAGGTAGATAGCCTGCAAATAACATTCATGGTTTCTCAGCATGGACAAGGATGTTCAAGCTGCTATATTATATGTTAATGCACTCCAAAGGAAAGCAAAAACATAAGAAAACCTCAGGGGTTACAGAACAACACAGTAGCTGAAACATTATGCAACCTCTATTGCAAAATATGAGTATTTTAGATGTCACCTCAGAGTTCCATGACCTTTAAAAACAACTCTGGGGTGTCATACCATTATAAATTCACACAGATTCCTTGGTGACTAGTAGTATCCTTATGTTTACAATAGTGAATTCAGCATCCCCAATATTATCTGTTATTATGCCAACATTTCCCTGTTTAAAGATTTGTTAAAAACAGCATGCTCAACAAACAGTTGCACTCACTGAGAGTTTAGTGTAAAGCATTTATGAACAGAAAGGCAACATGCAAAATAGAAAAATGCTATTTTTTCCCACTTTGCACCTTGACTTCCTGCTTTAAAGAATTACCACAGGTCAATGAGCTCCATTTTGGAACACAGAGACCAGCAGCTGCCCCCAAGAATACAGTTCTGCCTCGGTTCTGCCCTATGTAACCATTAAGGCCACCTTTTACAGTGATGGTGCTGCCTGGTACTGTTTACAATGACCAACAATGCAAAAATACTGCATACAAGCAAATCAAAATTACTGAAAATGGCCAGATGGGTCAACAGATTAGATGGAACCACCTTCTAACTGTAACTGCTGCCAAAGGTGCACTATAAAGTAACAATCAGATAGAAGTAGAAGTGTAGAGAAGAGTAGAAAGGAAACCAGAAAATTGGAGTGGAATGAAGAAAAGTTAACCTGTGTTCACCATCTATCTGAGAAACTTCGATAGAGGCTGGCACAAGCCTGGAACCACAAAGTAGTAAAGCCGGAGTCAAGTTGTAAAAAGTTAAAAAAGCTTACATTTTATTTTCCATAATTAAGAAAACAGGCCTGACACATTTCTTGTCTACCAGGGACACTTACTCATAGGCTAGACATTAAACAATACATGCACAGTATTTAAAAGAGAACTGGCCAATGGGAGATAAGTAGGCGGAGTCACCCAACGTGTCACTCGAAGAAAAGTCATATCCCAAAATCCAATGAAATGGACACACCTCCCAGGCCAGAGCACTACATGGGTTATCTAAATAATAGCATACAAAGTATTAAATTATAATATGTGAAATACATAGTAAATTAATAAAGGGAAAAAGAGAAAAGGGAAAAAGGTAAATGACTAATAGACATATAGTCATTTACATTTTTCCCTTTTCTCTTTTTCCCTTTATTAAATTACTATGTATTTCAAATATTATCATTTAATACTTTGCATGCTATTATTAAGATAACCCATGTAGTTATTTGACAAATTCAACCTGTTGTAACATTAGGTAGAGGTAGACATGGCATTCAGTGATGTATGGCAGTTTGGGGTTGTCCTCTTTTAAGATAAAGTTAGATCTTATAATCTGTGTTGGTAGTACAGAAATACATGTTTTGATGATGAACACACATGCATAGTACCAATCTAATATGAAGTAATTGTAATGGAGGTTGCACTGATTTAGCCAAGCAGAAAAAAACATTCAGAACAGGCTAGATTTCACATTGTGCGAAAGTTTAGTAGGGTCTAATGACAATCCTTCAATATTCCTACATTTCTAATAACTTTGTCTCTTTCTTAAGATTGTCTGATCATTGAAAACTATGTCCTTTTAAAATAAATGTCAGTTTCTTTTGCAGCACAGTGGGAAGAAAGGAGAGCTGACCTTTAGTAAGCAAAATAGGTCTGTGAGCTTTCCATGCTTTGTAGCTAAGAGGCTCGTCATGATCTTATCTCATGAACTGGTGGGTTCTCTATCTGTAACTGAGTACTATATGGGAAATAGGTTTGTGTCTTTTACCCATGAGAGAAAGGTCTGTTAAAATGTCCATATACAAAACTAACAAAGCATAAGGTCATAGCAACTAGAAGAGAGAACTCTATTTTGAAATTCTTTCAACAAACGTATTTGTTGCCGTGAAGAAATCAGTATTGAGTAACTCAAACAGCTAGGTCAAGATACCAGAGCTAAGCCTTGTGTTATTAACACTAATTTGCTGGTTTACTCTCATTTTGAAAGGCAAGATTGATTGGTTTGAAAGGAACAGATGGCCAAAATGACATTAGGGGGGCTATGAGAGGATGTAAGCTTACCTTTATTTGTTTTACACAAGGCTGATAAATTATTATACATCCTGTAGCAGATAAACACCTTAGTTCAAAATGTACATGTAGATCAGATTCCCTTTCAGGCATATATTCCAATGATGGAAATTGATTAGTACTCATTAGTGATGGGCGAATCTGTCCTGTTTCACTTTGCAGAACAATTCCGAAACTCCGAAAAAATCGAAACTGCAAAAGATTTGCAAAACGCATTGAAGTCAACAGGCGTCCAAATTATTTTGACGCGCAGCAATTTTTACACGTGAGGCAATTTTTACACACGCGACTTTTAAGTCCAAATGCATTAAAGTCAATGGGCGTCAAAATATTCTGATGCGTTGTTTATAGGCAGCTTATAAATGGTGATCATTGTAAGGTAATACTGACAGGTTAGTCAATAGTAGAGAGGTTTTCTGACAATTTTTTTCAAGCTGCCTTTAAAGTCCAAAATTTGACCAGAGCACCCTCAGGGGCATTACAAGTGTTTTCTGTGCATTGATTTATTCTTTCTGGACTAAAAGAACTGCATTTCCAGTTAAAGACATGGAAATGTAGCCACCATGCCTCATGGCAAAATGCCCCTGGTCCCTCTTAGATCAAAACAAGGTTACAGATTTATGATTAAAATAAGGTTGCCCCAAATCATATCCAACATCACCTTCAGTTGAATCTCTAGGGGTTCCATAAATAGAAAAAAGAATTGCATTTAATGCTTAAGTAGTGCAACCACCAATGATTGCAGCTGATTGAGGAAACAGCAGACCCCTTGTTTGTCAAATACATACATTATAGTACTAAAATACATTTCAACAAACCAGATTTTGGAAGCTTTGCTCATCTCTTCAACCAGACACACTAATAAGGAGGAATACTGTAAAACCTAAATCTGCATTCAAGCCTATGGTGCTGGTTTCAGGACAACCGGAAAACATTGCTGCAATGAGTAATGAGAGAAAACACTACAAACACTGGTGCAAGTAAACGGGTTGTATCCCATTTAAAGGAATACTATAATTCCCTACAGTGTAGGTCTCTATAAAAATATACTGTATAAAAGAGCTCATATGTAAAAGCCTGCTTTATGTAAATAAACTATTTTCATAATAATATACTTTTTTACTAGTATGTTTCCTTGGGTAATCATAAATAGAAAATTGCCATTTTAGGAAATAAGGACCACTGCCTGGGATCCTAGGATTCACAGGGCATACAAAAAACGAAAAAATTAACGGACAAAGTTCTGTCTTTTGCTTCCACACTTCATCCTTTACAGTTAGAGCTGCAGTATTTCTGGTCAGGTGATCTCTGTGGCAGCACAGAGAATATTATACAATGGGAGCTCAAGGGAAAAGGGCAATATTTACTTAAGCATATATATTATATACATTATTTAATATTCATTATTGAAGAATTTTCAATCTGTTGTATATTCATTTTGGAAGTATAGCTTTCCTTTAATCCAGTGATCCCCAATCTGTGGCTCATGACCAACATGTTGCTCACCAACCCCTTGGATGTTGCTCTCAGTAGCCTCAAAGCAGGAGCTTATTTTTGAATTCCTGGCTTGGAGGCAAGTTTTAGATAAAAAAAAGCCAGGTGTACTGCCAAGCACAGCCTCCTGTAGGCTGCTTCCCAACCCTTTTACATTTACTGTAAATGTGGTTCACAAATAGTGATGGGCAAATCTGACCCAAAAAAATTACACCACCTTCAAGCACTTCTTAAAAGTGGACAATGCGCAATTAAAATTTGCAGTGAAATAACAGTTTAAGGAAGAATATTACATTGTGATATGCTCATTTTTATTCTTATTTGTGCAAATTGTTTTGCTCTTTGCGACTTTTATTACGCTCACAGGGGCCATCTTCAGCTGATTTGGTAATCTTTGGGTCTTCTTCCGGCACTTCGGTAATTGTCGTCACTTTCGGCACATGCAAAGTTGTGGGGAACCAGGAAAATGCTCCAACTGCGCATGCGCCGATTCGGAGATTCCTTACTGAGTTTACCGAAGCAGCTAAAGATGGCCCCAGTGAGCTTCGCTGCGCTGACTCTGCAACAAGGGGTAATTAACGGCTATGGGGTATTTACTTGTGTTAACTCCTGTGTGGGGGGAGCAGGGAGAGGGGACTATGGAGGGTAGGGGATTTTAATAGAAAGGGGATTTAGTTCTCCGTTAAAGGAAAAAGTTCACCTGCTATTATTCCATGTTGCTTTCCCAAAAGTTAACGGCAGTAAGGTTAGATTGTCCACAGCCCCACACTATTTATTAATCCTGTGTATTTTGACCCTAACTTGTACTACTGTCAGAAGGAGAAATTGTTTCTCTGGAGACAAATCTCCTGTTGTAAGAGCTGTATATTTCATGTGCAACTGTGTGATCAAAGTGCATTCAAGTGAGATTAAATCTTACCTTGAGTGAAGTTGTTAAAGAGTAAAAGCATTAAGCAGAGAAAGTGTTAAGATAATAATGATAAACTCATAAAACTGCTTCTGAAAACAGAAAAAATGGCTTTTCCACAACTGAGAGTGGGATATATTGCAGTAATAACACGCCTACAACCAGGTTTCAAAGCAATAAATTCAGTTTATGCTAGTGTGTACTTTCCAAATCCTTGTTATGATCCATCCATATATTTTTGTTTTATACCTTGCTTCTAGGAAATTCATTTTATCCCATGCCTCAGATATGCAGTTAAGCCAAAAATAAAGAAAGATTACAGCTACTTTATAACAACCGTTTCAACAAGGTGTCAGTTTGGTGTAATGCAAAAAAAACTGTATTATTGATTACAGGATGAGATCTGGTATCCAGAAAGCTCTGCATTACAGAATGGCTGTCTCCCATAGACTCCATTTTATTGAAATAATCCACATTTTTAAAAAGGTATACCATTTTCCTTTGTAATAATAAAACACTACCTTGTATATGATCTAAAATGCGATCTAATAAATCCTTATTGGAAGCAAAACCAACCATTGGATTTATTTAATCCTTACATGATTTTCTCATAGACTTAAGGTATGATGATCAAAATTAAGAAAAGATTAATTATACGGAAAATCCCAGGTCCTGAACATTCTGGAGAACAAGCCTCATTCTGTTCAGTACCTGTATTATGCACCCATTGCTCTAGTGCAGTTACCCATATCAAATTGTCATTCATTTTCTAACTTGTAGTTTACTTAATCCACTTAATATATAGAGAGGATGTCGTAAGTGTGTTCCAGGTAACCAATAGCAACCAGCATTTACTGATCCTATTAATAAAAGTAACCAATAGTGATGAGTGAAAGTGCCTTTTTTTGCTTTGTGGAACGTTCACAAAATGGTGCATAATGCTTGGAGTTAATGGGCGTTTTTTTTGGCTGATTCATTGGAGTGTTTTTATTTCATAAAATTGTAGTTTTTCTTGTGCATTGGAATCAATGACATTTTTTCTCTGCATTTATTCTTCTGCCAAATGCATTTATGCCAATTGGCATTTTTTCTCATGAGTTCTTTCCGTGCCAAAAATGCAATTTTTAGGCAAAAAAAAAAATCACCTAATTTTGTATTTTGTTGGATTACATTGCATCATAGTTTTATTAAATGTCATCAAAAACTATTTTTGTACAATATGCACCTTCACTTTTACTGTATCTGAAGTGTTGGAAGATAATGGTGAGAAGCAATCTCATTAATGATTGGAGAGATTATGGCAGCAAGTTTAGGTCTTCTATTTTTGGAGCTATTAAATGTGTCTAAAAGACATGGTGAGTTTGAACATACATTCTTCATGCTCAGTTAATGTCCATTATTTCTTTTAGTTACTAAGTACATGTGAGTATGGATGGCACAGATGGGCTATACAGAAGAAATATTTCTATGAACACCAACAGGATCTGCTTCGGAAATATTCCACAAACCAGAAAAATTTATGATGATGCACAATAATACATATGAATGAATATTACATTTTAAAATATTATTGTGTTGCATATTAAACACTTATTAAATGACCCATTGCAAACCACTCTTCATTTCCTGAACTGACCAATAAATCTCCTGATGTCCACCACAAACTATTAGAATATTTTCAACTTCTTACATTAAACAAGGCAGATCATACCTCCCTCAACTTTTGAATAAATAGCTCTTAATTGGTTTTCTTCCTAAGATGCATAAATTCTTAACCAACTCCTCAGATGACTCTTTCCCACAGCACTCCTTCATGTCTAGAGGGAATGATTTGCTGCCACACACTGGATGGAGACTGGATCCAAATCTAAAACAATACAAAAAAATTGTGATTGTGATATTTGGTATATAATCCTGACACACTGTTCCACACTCTTCCCTAAGTGTATGTTAGGTACTCTAGATTATAGATTCTGGAATTGCCCTAGCCTTAACACGTTCAGGATGCTATATCTACTTTACTAAATATACTTTCTTCAAAATCCTTTTTTTTTACTAAATATACTTACTTCAAAATATCCTTCTCCAAAAATAACTCTTCACCTTCCTCCTGGGACAACCATTTCCTAAACTCTCTAAACAATATTAGGCATTGGTCAACCAACTCCTAACTGCTGCCAGAATGACAAAAGTAGGTGGAAAAACTTAGGCCCCCTTCAACTCTGACTCTCTGAAGAGAGTCAACAGCAAAAGGGTATTTAAAACTGGAACTGCATAAATCCAAAACCAAACTCATCAATATTTGGAGATCTGACCCATATGGAAATTCTTAGGCCTCTCTAACCCACTACCTTTGTCCAATCTCCTACCTGAAAACTTGAA
The DNA here is from genome assembly GCA_038501925.1 of Xenopus petersii. Taxonomy (NCBI): domain Eukaryota; kingdom Metazoa; phylum Chordata; class Amphibia; order Anura; family Pipidae; genus Xenopus; species Xenopus petersii. Next base: position 156,870,610 of record CM076673.1, on the reverse strand, counting down.
ATCAGTCCTGAATTCAACCCATTTATTAACTCCATGCCCCCACATGTAATAAAATGCACTAAGTTTGCCCAGGAGCAGTAACCAGTAGCAACCAATAAGATGTTTGCTTTTAAACATGTGACCAGGAAATTCTACCTGCTGATTGGTTGCTATAGGTTACTGCCCCTGGGCAAACTTAGTGCCTTTAATTACATAACCCCATTAGTGCATTCATCTATGTAATTCTTAAAGGAGAAGGAAAGGATAAACTTAAGTAAGCTTTTTCAGAAAGGTCCATATAAATACACCAGTAAACCCTCAAAGTAATGCTGCTCTGAGTCCTCTGTCAAAAGAAACACTGCATTTCTTGCCTTCTATTGTGTATACATGGACTTCTGTATCAGACTTCCTGTTTTCAGCTGAAGCCTCCAGGGCTAGGGCTTGAGCATGCTCAGTTTGCTCCTCTCCCCCTGCCTTCCCCCCCCCTCCCTGCTGTAATTTGAGCCCAGAGCTATGAGTGAGCAGTGAGAGACTCAGGCAGGAAGTGATGTCAAACCAAGCTAATATGGCAGCTGCTATCCTAAACAAACAGACAGAGCTTCTAGAGCTGTTTACTCAGGTATGGTAAAGTATTCTGCAGAATAAATATAATGGTATAGCTTGCACTATTGTGGATAATCTAATGGCAATAAACTGCTTCAGTAGCTTTCCTTCTCCTTTAATCAACGTCTGATTTTGACTTTACTTCCTTTCACTCTTACCACCTGACTACTCCATTATTCCCTAACTCAGCTGGTTGCACAGTTCACATACTAACCCATAGTTATTTTTCGTGTTAACTAAACATGGATTTCAGGAAGATTTTTTTAGTAATGTCTGACTTTTTCTTGGTGGGTAGTTGTGAGAATTTGCAATTGGTACTCTTGAATTAAATACTCTGACACCACAAACGCCAATGTTTCTTGTTGTATCCTTGTGTTTAAAAACTGAAATAAAATTTGTTACAAAAAAAATAATGAGAATAATAAATAAATAAATAAATAGCATCTGTGGATTTATATAACTATGCCCAACAACAGTTCTTGCTAAATTTTTACAGAATGACAATGTGAGAATCAAATGTATAAATAAATTATAGGGGTTATTTGCTTTGCTGCAATGGTATTTTATTTAAAACAACATTTTTTCCTGTCCGTATTTATTTTACTTTGTATAATTTCCAATTTATATTAAAAAAATATACTGTCTGGCAGTTAGACTTTTATCTATCCTCTTTATTTGTAATTGGCACTAATACAAAGACATAGTAAATGCTTCCCTCCATGTTTCTGCTCAAATGATTGTTGAACAATAAACAAGCCAATGTGCTTGCTGATAATAACAAGACTCTGTGCTAGCTGCAAATATCAGATCAACGGGTGATGGATTTGGCAGCTCATTATTTTCTGCAGTTTTCCGATGTTTGTTCTATATGGTTTTTGTCCAGTGCCTTCTAATTGTCTTCATTAAATAAGTTGTGCCACTTGTTTAATGTGCATAGATATTAATAGAGGAAAGGGTAATGTGAAGAAATGGATATGATTGGGGCTTATTTTTCTCTCTAAGGGGTTCATTTACCAGATGGAGAAACACTTTACTTCTCCACCAAGCCCAACAACAATATAACAAGCCCTGCTGGTGCAATCCAGCAAAAGTATCAACTCACACAGCCCTGTTTGTTTTTAACATCCCTGGTGGGAAAGAAAACCATGTACACTCATTACAACAAGAATTATGGCTGAGTGTCACTTGGGATTTCCATTATAAATTATTCCTACATAACACAGAAGGGCATGCTGACAGTTCATCCAATGTCATTTTGAAGAGAAATGTCCATTCTAAACCCCTAGGTATCAGACATTGCATAAGTACATGTATATATATCTGTTACTTTGTTGTTTTATATGTTTAGACAGAAAACAATCAATGCAACTTCTCAAGGGCCACCCTTTCATCCAGGAGGAGGTCCCCTGTTTTTAATGGCAATGCCTATTTCAGGTCCCAAGGGACAGCGTTATTTCTCATAACCACATATCATTCATAAGGACAGCAGCAAAACTCATGCAGGAGAAGGTCAACAACTACTTCTTGTTGAGAAAACATTTGCCCCCTACTTAAAATGGCCTACAATAGTCCACCAATTTCTTAACCAATCACATTTCAGTATTCCATATGGTACAACTAAATTAAATGAAATTTGTATGTAGATTCTTAGCTTCAATCTGACATCCATTTACACTTATTGCTTAGGAAAGCCCAGTTCTGTTACCCACCATGCTCTGTGGGAAGGAGGTTTTACAGTTGGTTTGATTCTATCCATAGGATATATAATACATAGCCCTTTTTCTTTTGTCTCCAGTTATCCACTTATGCCAAATCACTCAATCCAATCTTAAGTCATTCTATTGATGACGTTTTAAGGTTTTTCAACCACATAGCACTATTGTCAAGAACTGGAACCGTCACAACACTCTTGGCCAGCTTACTTCACTTCCCATTTATGTGAACAATATCTTCTTCAGGCTAAGACTGGCAGGGCTGGATTTACATAGTGGGCGTCCCTAGGCGCACTGCCGTTCGTCTCCCCTGTCCCCTCCCCTATATTCGTGGAGATTGTCATCATCTAGAACAGAGCAATGGGGAATGGTGCATGGGAAATTTAAAAAATGATTGTATCTCCAGCATATCACAATGTTTTTGAACCAATGTAGGTGTGGTTGGGCAGCATGCTGCCCCGCTAAGATCCTGCCGCCCTAGGCCCGGGCCTGAAGACTGGCACTGTCTGGCTGGGATTGCTCAGGAAGGCTAACTGTGGCATTATCTGCCTATCAAAGCCAGTGTTTGTCAAAGCTCTTCACTCCTCACTATATTACTTTATTTGTCTCAATGTACACCACGGTCTTTTCACACAATCCACATCCACTGCCATCTCTCATCTGAAACTTTTCTATTTTGCTGCTACTTACAGATGAAGCCACTTGGATTTGTGAGTTAAATGCGTCATGACTCAGGGGTAATTGAAGAAACTGTGTTATCTTAAGTCATCTTAACTCATTTAATGCATTTAACCTTTTCATTAGCATACCAAAGATCCATTGTTCACAATGGTGAATGCTTTAATTAGATGGGATGTTGTGACGCAGTTTTCTGTGTTAAATGAGATAAATGGGATATCTGTGTTTAGTTATTCTGTGTCAAACAGACAAACCAAAGTGGCTGCATCTGTACCTCTAGAATTCCATCCCTATATTCTTCCATAAGGTATGTGCTCTGGTTTGATTTTCTGGTTTGACCCTTGCCTGTCCGACTTCGCTTGTATTCTGCCCGCACTGACTGATTTGACTACGCTTTTGTCTGTTCTTTGAACTGTGACCTTCTGCCCAAAAAGACTTTGCTAACGATCATGTCCCTCTGCTCATCCAGAACCCTTAGCTTGGCTCCTCTCTTAATAAAACCTGGCAGCATACAATTAGCCGAGGGCTCCTCCCGAGGTGAAAGGAGGGCTGTTAAAGGCGGAAGCAAGAGCCGAGACCAGGGAGCCTAGCATTGGTTCTGGTACCGATCATGACAGTTTGTCTTGGATACTCATTTCAAACCATAGAAAATGTATTCCACTAAAGTTTTATAACAGAAAAATATAATTTTGAAAGAATAAGCAAAATGCATTCTTAGCCTTAATAATGTTACAAAAAGTCTTCTTAATCTTTCCATGGAAGGAACCAAGTTCTTTCCTAGCTCAGAGGTGATATATTGAATAAGAAGCAGAAATGTTGATGTTGGATAAGTGTTGCTTAGTGATATAGTTTAAACATTATTTCCTCTTTAAAAAAATGAGTACAAATTTTATTGAGGTATAGCAGCAAAAGAATATGTTGGTGTATAACTCTGATCACAATATGCTCACATTTCAACTCTCACTAACTCCCTCCTCAACCCCTGCTATTCCCCAAACACGTACTTACCGTGACTTGCAAGCTGTAGACGTGTCACATCTCTCTTCTTCCTTTGACTCTCTTCACTCTAATATCTCAGCCATCTCTTGTCCTAATGTGGCTATCTCTGTCTACTATAGTACTCTCACCACTGCCCTAAATGAGCTTGCTCCTATAAAAACGAAACGTTCTAGACCCAAACCACTTCAACCTTGGCATACTGCTCATACAAAAGCGCTCCAAAGACACTCACGTGCACTTGAGCGTCGCTGGCGCAAATCCCGTTCAGAATCAGACTTTTGGAGCTACAAATCTGCCCTGCGCTCCTTTAACACCAGCCTCTTCCAAGCCAAACAAACATACTTTACTTCACTCATTAACTCCCTTTCTAAAAAACCAGCACAACTTTTCTCCACCTTTAACACTCTCCTTTCCCCTTCTCCACCCCCTCCATGCACATCTGTCTCTGCTCAAGATATTGCTGAGCACTTCAAAAACAAAATTGACACTATTAGAAGGGACATTACACTACTCAACCCCCCTAGACTTCCACCACCCTCCCTTCACACTCCCCAGTCTCTCCTGTGCTCCTTCACCCCTGTCACTGATGAGGAAGTCTCAAAGCTTCTGGCCTCTTCTCACCTTACCACCTGCCCGCTTGATCCAATTCCCTCAAAACTTCTCCGCAATACCAATCCTGGTCTAATCAAAGCCTTAACTCACCTATTTAATCTTTCGCTCTCAACTGGACTGTTTCCTTCTCAACTAAAACATGCTCTTGTCACCCCCATTCTGAAAAAACCCTCTCTTGATCCCTCCAATCTTGACAACCTCCGACCTATCTCTCTGCTACCTTTCATCTCTAAACTACTTGAGCGCCTAGTCTACAACCGACTTACCTCATTCCTCTCTGACAATAACCTGCTAGACCCCCTACAATCTGGTTTTAAGCCACAACACTCCACGGAAACTGCCCTGACTCGACTAACTAATGACCTTTTAACCGCAAAAGCCAACAATCATTTCTCACTACTAATACTGCTTGATCTCTCAGCCGCATTTGACACTGTAGATCACCCTCTCCTCCTCCAGTCCCTCCAGTCGCTTGGCCTTCGTGACACAGCCCTGTCCTGGTTCTCTTCTTACATCACCAATCGTTCCTTCAGTGTCTCCTACAATGGAGCATCATCTTCTCCCCTACCTCTTTCTGTTGGAGTTCCTCAAGGCTCTGTCCTAGGACCATTACTATTCTCCCTCTACACTTCCTCCCTTGGCAAATTAATAAATTCGTACGGTTTCCACTACCACCTCTATGCTGACGATACTCAGATCTATCTCTCATCTCCTGATCTCAACCCAGAACTCCTAACTCGCGTCTCCTCCTGCCTGTCCGCTATCTCTACCTGGATGTCGCAACGCTACCTTAAATTAAACCTCTCCAAAACTGAAATGGTTCTCTTTCCTCCAAATAACACCAGTAGCATCCCCGAAGTATCCATCATAGTTAACAATTCCACTATCACCCCCTCTCCCCAGGCCCGGTGCCTTGGGGTTATCCTAGATTCTGCCCTGTCATTCACTCCTCATATCCAGTCACTTATCAAATCATGTCACTTCCACCTAAAGAACATATCCAAAATACGATCATTTATCACCCAAGACGCTGCCAAAATTCTTATTCACTCTCTCATCATATCGCGTGTAGACTACTGTAACTCGCTTTTAATTGGCCTCCCCCTCCAGAGACTGTCACCTCTCCAGTCCATAATGAACACTGCTGCGAGGCTCATACACCTCAGCAACCGCTCCTCCTCTGCCTCGCCATTCTGTCAATCCCTGCACTGGCTTCCGTTACCTTTCAGAATCAAATTCAATTTAATGACACTGACTTTCAAAGCACTTCACAACTCTGCTCCACCCTACATCTCTGAACTCATCTCTATATACTCACCCACTCGCTTACTACGCTCCTCTACTGACCTCCTACTCAACTCTTCTCTCATAACCTCCTCACATGCTCGCATTCAAGACTTTGCAAGGGCTGCACCCCTCCTCTGGAACGCTCTCCCACGGTCTGTCCGACTTTCTCCCACCCTTTCTACTTTCAAAAAATCTCTGAAAACGCACTTCTTTCGAGAAGCCTACCCTCACTCCGCTTAACTACCAAACGCAACACCACATACAATACCACATTTCTCACCCACTTACTTCGATCTTGCCCACTCCCACACCTTGTGTATTACTCCCTCCCCTTTAGATTGTATGCATATGCATAGGGCCTTCCTCACCTTTTTGTACCTGTATTGATTGTGATGTCTGTTACTCCATATATTCTATATATGTAATTTGTGTGATGTAGTTGTATAATCACATTTACTTTACAGTGCTGCGCAATATGTTGGCGCTATATAAATACATGTTAATAATATAAAATGTATTTCTCCTGCTGAAATGTGAATGTTATTTTTAATGTATCAGACAAAGGATTTTATGAAGGCAACAACTAATTTGCCTCAGCGTGATGCATGCCCTGTAGTGCTGATTGCAAAAGAAAATGGATATTGTGCATTTCATTCTTCCAGGATATATATGTATTCCTTATCTCTAACCTTATAGTGATACCATACATCGGCTTTGTTATATTTATTTTTTTCAAAGCTGAGTATTAAGAGCTACAAATGAAGTGTGCTCATCACATTAATCACATCTGAAGCAGTTCTATCCATATAGGTCCCAGTAACAGAGAAATGCCATAAATCTATTTTACCAGATAACTAGCGAAAACAATATAAAATCAACATGGGTTGGCCAATAACAAAGTTATGTATTTCAATGCATTGTAAATAAATCTCCCAGTCTCCCCAGCACTTACCCTTCAGATCACTTTTTGCCTCAAAATCGTCTTTCTGCTCAGCATTTATTCAGGTCACTTCCCAACAGGTCAATACATTTTTTTTCCAACATTCTTATTTATTCTCTTTATTTCATCTCTTTTATTTCCTTTCCACCTCTTTCCTTTAGTCTTTTCACAACATTTGTACAACATATTCTTGCCACCTCAGATCTTCCCTTTCTGTTCTACTCCCTTTCTACTTCCTTTTCTCCCTTAATTCTACCTTTTTACAGTTCTCAATCTCTCTTCTTCTCTTTACTTCATTGTCCTTTTCCTTCCCCATTTTCTTTTTATTATTTTGCTACTCTCTTTTTTTTAGTATAGAAGTACAATGTAACCATATAACCATGGGACAGATTTGGGGGAACATTCTTGTTTTGGCTAATTTACACTAGAATTTTGTTATGCTTTTTTTTTTACCAGAGAAATCAATTGTGTTTTTTAAAGTAAAAAATCACCCTACTAACTACAAGAAAAAAAATGGAATTTAACCCCAATAGATTTGGAGCAGCAGAGAGAAAAAATGCCCATTGACTCCAGTGCATTTGGTGTGCGAAAAAAATGCCCATTGGCCCAATCATTTTGTGAAATTTAGGCAAAATTTTTGCGAAATGAAAAAGGGCAGTTTTATTCATAGCTATTTGCTTTTTTTAACTTAGGTCCCTTTTGAGTTCCTGGTGGGGGGGCTAATATCCAAAAATGTTGTGGTTTTGCTTTGAAGAGAGATTCAAGTGATTGCTAGTTTGGTAGCCATTATGATTTGATAACATTTTCTTGTTTGTTTGGAATTTGAATGGCTGGGATAATAGAAAAGTGAAAGGATCTTTCAGGATCTTTTGCGTGTTTTATTCTTAAGGAGAGCATATATTTCACCCCACATGTAACAACAAACAGTAAATAATAAATACTTATATTTTATATCCAATGAAAATGATATATTTTGAGTATTTCTACACATGTATATTTAGATTAATGAACTTCAGGGTTGGTCTGCTTATTTTTCCAAAACTGCATCCTGCTCTGAATTCCATTTAATTCAGATAACATCATTTTAGAAAAAAATGAAATGACATTTAAGAATTACAGAAGAAATGATACAGGTCTGCATCTTCCTGTTTATACTGTAGAACATATAAATCTGAGGGCTATGTCTATAATACAATACATAGCTACATATCCAATTGAACTTTATATCATTTATAGAAAAAATTATTTATAAAAGCTATATTTTAATCAGTTTTTCCGCTGAATTCCAATTTATAATGCTGAAAAAGGTATATTTGACTTGGATCTATTCGTTTCCATATAAAAAGTATTCTAACAAACGCAAACATGATCTGTCTAGGTGTCTTGTCTGCTCATACATTATTCATCCCCAAGGACAGTAGCCGCTAATTGAATTCCTGATTTTTACAAACTTCTTGTGTCAACTCCAGATTTTTTAATCTCCTGTTTTGCTCTCTCATATCCTCTTTTAATAGGCAATAACATTAAACTCGGTTTATTTACCTTTAGCTCAATACTGATTCAGTCCCTGGAAAACAAAGACAAAGATACATCAGAACATTATGCACGAGGGAGCATTTTGAGAACAAACTGTACTATATGTACGATGAGGTCCAAATACAGTTCCAAAGCAACCATATTTTGCAAGGCAGTTTGACCTATTCAGAGTAATACAACTCTATAGTTTGGCAAACAAAGAAGGCCTTTATGATTACATGAACAAAATGGAAAGCTTATGATAGACCAGCTGTACTTTTCATGTTGCTCTAAAACAAATGCAAAATATTCTTCAAAGGAGAACTATTAGTTTAGATTTTTAGCAGACATAAGGTATGGAGATCCAAATAACAGAAAGATCCTTTATCCAGAATACCCCAATTCCCAAGCATTTTGGATGATAGATCTTATATACTGTATATATATAGAGAGAGAAGGAGATAATGTATCTATTGTGAAATATAAGGATATTATAAGCCACAGATGCTTATAATCTATGACTATTTAAAGCAGTGGTCCTCAACCAGTGGCTTGTGAGCAACACATTTTTAACCAACCCTTTGATGTTGCTTGGAGGCAGGTTTTGGTTGCATATAAACCAGGTGTACTGCCAAACAGAGCCTCCTGTAGGCTGCCTATTCGCATAGAGTCTATCAAGTTGACAACCATGGCTCTTATTTCGCAACCCCGAAGCTATTTTCATGCCTGTGTTGCTCGCTGACTCTTTTTATATTTGAATGTGGATCACGGTTAAACAAGGTTGGGGACCTCTGATAAAGGTGCATAAAGCCAAATATCCTTGTTTTGATGATCCGTCCCATGGAGGAAGAAATGGCTAAATGTCAACATTTTGTATTGTAAGATGCCCTCTGTGTCCTCACAAGCCTTCAGGAAGTATGAGCTATTATTTAGAACTCTGTATTAATGCATAACTCTAATAAAACTGTCTGATTAATATACTGAGTAGACCTGAATGATTCTAGTTGAGCCCTAGGGGAGGAGGGCAGGCTCGAGTATTTATTCAAATCCTCATTGTGGACAAGAATCATATATGCCTAGTGGAGAATCATATGAGAAGATGAGTTCAGGTATGGGACATGTTATCCAGAATGCTCGGGAAAAGAGGTAGTCCGGATAACAAATCTTTCTATAATTTGGATCTTCATACCTTAAGTCTACTTGAAAATCATTTAAACATTAAGTTGGTTTCGCTTCCTATAAGGATTAATTGTACCTTAGTTTGGATCAAGTACAAGGTACTGTTTTTACAGAGAAAAAGGAAATATTTTTTTAAAAATTTGGATTATTTCTATCTATGTGAGAGGGCCATATCTCAATTCAGAGCTTTCTGGATAAGGCTTTCCGGATAATGGATCCCATACCTGAACAAGACATATATCATATGAATGCAACTTGTTTCCTCTAGTTCTAAAGTGACCATGGTTGGGGTAAGGGTTTTGAAATTAGCTTGGTTGGCATATCTGGGTTGAAAGAATCTATAATTCCTGATAAGTAGGGAAATATGCACTACTGACAATATCTGGCAGCTTTTTAAAGCCTAATTTCAGTCATACCAAAAAGTCAGGAAGATTCTTGAAATGTGGAAGAGTGAGGCAAAGGTGAGGGAGGGGGGTCTCCCAAGGGTTTCAAGAGACCAGGCTTTGTGTTTGAAGGGTATCCGGTAGCCTCCCTATAACCAATGTGTCTGTAGGAGCAGCTGCTTAAGCCTTCCATGGATTTAACGATTGCATGTGTAAAGTTGTGTTGGGATTGTAGGGGCTGGGGCAAAAATACCAGAGCCAGTCTTATTCCCCAAGACAAATGTTATTATAAGTGTATTCAGCTTATGTAATAAGTAGTGTACAATAGGGAATTTCATGTTATAAAATATTTACAGGAATTTCGACAGACATTTTATATTTTTTATAATATTTTTACGGCCCAGAGGGAAGGCATTTTTATTGAAATCTGATACAAAGAAAGAAATGCACACATTGTGAAAAGTTATTTTTCTCTTTGTCCAGCATAATTGGGAATAAACTGATACATCCATATAAAAATATTAATAAATTAATTTTCAATATTTTTCTTTTCAGATTTGGCCAGTACATCTGTCAGGATCAGCCCAGTACTTGAACTCTGGTTGTGCTGTTCACTGCAGCATTTACCTCATGAGCCACTGGGGGCTCTCAGGACTGGTCCTGAACTCTTGTGTCTATTGTTTCTGTTATCTGCCTGTTCACAGTATGTTTTCCACCCACCTCGTTTACCCTCATGTGTCTCCCATTTCCTAATCACCTTCCCTTTCTAAACCCCGCCCTGAGCTTTGCTCAGGGCTGAGTCATTGAATGTATTCTGTTTGTTCCTGACCTGCCAATCTGAATCTGAATCTGAATCTGAATCTGAACCTTAAAAACCTTGTTTGCCTTGTTCCTGAAAACCTTGTTACCTTGTTTCCTGAGTGAGTACCTTTTGTTCCTGTGTTCCCCATTTTTCCTTCACCATCTGGATACCTTGATTAGCCTTTTTGCCTGTTCCTGCCTTTTGGTTTCTGTGTTTTGACTGCCAATAAACCTACTATTACTTTCATCATCATGTCTTTGCCTCCAATCACCTATGGCTACACCCCTGGGCTCCCACCATATCCACTCCCCTTGGAGTGGCTATCCTCGGTTACAGCGGTTCCTCGCTGTGAACATTACAGAATGACTCAGCCCAACTGCAAGAAGCCTTTGGGAAAGCCCTCCATGCCTTCTGACTCTGTTGTTAAACTGCAACTCCCTTGGGATGGAGAGGATAAGGCAGAAGACGCCATCCATTTCACTGATGATGTCTGGCAGGATTTTGACTGGGAGGATTCAGTCTTCGATGAGGACTGGGAGGATCTAGACTCGGATGAAGATGAACTACAAACTGCTATATGGCCTGTGTCAGATTGGCCACTTCCAGTTTTTGGGCCCTTGTCTCCTCCACAACCTTCTGCTTCTGTGGCAGCTGCCAAACCTAGGTCACCCTCTTTTTCTCTCAGACCTGAACCCCAGTTTATTAGTTTTTCTACGGTTTCCCAGCACCCTCTTCAGTCACCTGCTCCTGTGCCGGCTCGCCAGTCACCCGCTCCTGTGCCGGCTCGCCAGTCACCCGCTCCTGTGCCGGCTCTCCAGTCACCCGCTCCTGTGCCGGCTCTCCAGTCACCCACTCCTGTGCCGGCTCGCCAGTCACATGCTCCTGTGCTGGCTCGCCAGTCACCCGCACGTGTGCAGGCTCGCCAGTCACCCGCTCCTGTGCCGGCTCGCCAGTCACCCACTCCTGTGCCGGCTCGCCAGTCACCCGCACGTGTGCAGGCTCGCCAGTCACCCGCTCCTGTGCCGGCTCGCCAGTCACCCGCTCCTGTGCCGGCTCGCCAGTCACCCGCTCCTGTGCCAGCTCGCCAGTCTCCCGCTCCTGTGCCGGCTCGCCAGTCTCCCGCTCCTGTGCCGGCTCGCCAGTCTCCAGCTCCTGTGCCGGCTCGCCAGTCTCCAGCTCCTGTGCCGGCTCGCCAGTCTCCAGCTCCTTTGCCGGCTCGCCAGTCTCCAGCTCCTGTGCCGGCTCGCCAGTCTCCAGCTCCTGTCCCGGCTCGCCAGTCTCCAGCTCCTGTCCAGTCTTGCCAGTCACCTGCTTTGGTGCCGGCTTCCCAGCCAGTCCTCGCTCCTGTGCCGGCTTCCCAGCCAGTCCTCGCTCCTGTGTCGGCTTCCCAGCCTGTCCTTGCTCCTGTGCCGGCTCCCCGAAAGCTGCCTGTGCCGGCTCCCCGAAAGCTGCCTTTGCCCGTTACCATGCCAATGCAGCAGTCTCCGTGCCTGCAGGCCAGCCGGTTCCAGTCTCCGTGCCTGCAGCTCAGCCAGACTCCGTTCCCGTGCCAGCTCCCAGACGACTGCTTCTTCCTGAGCCAGTTTCTGTACTGTTTGCCCTGGCCTCCGGGCCTGAGGACCTGTTTGCCCTGGCCTCCGGGCCTGAGGACCTGTTTGCCCTGGCCTCCGGGCCTAAGGACCTGTTTGCCCTGGCCTCCAGGCCTGAGGACCTGCTTGCCCTGGCCTCCGGGCCTGAGGACCTGCCTGCCCTGGATAGTTCCACTTTCCCTGCTACTGGACCTGGTAGGGCGGTTAATCCTGTCTCTATCAGGTCTATTGCTGTAAGTGGTGGTATTGCTGTCCTGGCTTGCCTCTTCCTGTTTCGGGTGCCTGTGCTCCTGGTCCGCCACCTGTGATGGGTGCCTGTGCTCCTGGTCCGCCACCTGTGATGGGTGCCTGTGCTCCTGGTCCGCCACCTGTGATGGGTGCCTGTGCTCCTGGTCCGCTACCTGTGATGGGTGCCTGTGCTCTTGGTCCGCCACCTGTGATGGGTGCCTGTACTCTTGGTCTGCCACCTGTGATGGGTGTCCAAGCTCCTGGTCCGCCACCTGTAATGGGTGCCTGTATTGGTCCTGTCTATCTTCATGTCCTGGCTTCCGACTCTGGCTGTGATGTCTTGGCTCCTAATTCTGCCAATGTTCCTGATCTGGCTCCTGACCCCAGCGACTTCTTTGTTTTGTTTTCCCATCCTGGTGAAGCTCCTGTTCACGCTTCTGCTTCTGTCCATTTCCCCAGTGTTTGGACTAAAAAGGATGGGGGACAATTTGATCCTGGGATCGCCCAGAGGTCGATCCTCAAGGGGGGGTAATGTCAGGATCAGCCCGGGACTTGAACTCTGGTTGTGCTGTTCATTGCAGCACTTACCTCATGAGCCACTGGGGGCTCTCAGGACTGGTCCTGAACTCTTGTGTCTATTGTTTCTTTTATCTGCCTGTTCACAGTATGTTTTCCACCCACCTCGTTTACCCTCATGTGTCTCCCATTTCCTAATCACCTTCCCTTTATAAACCCCGCCCTGAGCTTTGCTCAGGGCTGAGTCATTGAATGTATTCTGTTTGTTCCTGACCTGCCAATCTGAATCTGAATCTGAACCTGAACCTTGAAAACCTTGTATGCCTTGTTCCTTAAAACCTTGTTACCTGAGTGAGTACCTTTTGTTCCTGTGTTCCCCATTTTTCCCTCACCATCTGGATACCTTGATTAGCCTTTTTGCCAGTTCCTGCCTTTTGGTTTCTGTGTTCTGACTGCCAATAAACCTACTATTACTTTCATCATCATCATCATGTCTTTGCCTCCAATGACCTATGGCTACACCCCTGGGCTCCTACCATATCCACTCCCCTTGGAGTGGCTATCCTCGGTTATAGTGGTTCCTCGCTGTGAACGTTACAACATCACTGCTACAGACCATGTTTTTGATCTTTTAGCAAACTGATATAGTAAATAAAAGGTTTAAAGGAGAATGAATCTCTCAAACCAAAAAATATTCCCAAAGATGGTCTTGTATATGTTGCAGTAAAACACTATATTAATTCCCCTCCAAGCCTTAAAATAAAGCTATATTAATAAATGATCATAATCCTGATTTAAATCCTTTGTGGGGACCATCTTTCCTATCTTGTACGTAACTTTCTTTTGCCTGCCTTCAGCAGCACTGTGTTGAAAGCACGGGAGAGGGTGCAGGCTGTGGTGCTCTCAAAAAAAATATTTTTTTTTTGTTCAAACTAGCAAATAAAAAATAACTATTATTGTTTACATAGCAGCAGAATATTCTGCAGTGCTTTACATAGATTAGACATCATTCTTTACTTTACAATCTAGCTCTGTCCCAATCATACATTCACTATGGAGCTAATTAACATGCCTGTATGTTTTTAAAGTATTGAGGAAACCTGTGTAAGCATGGGAAGAACACACAATCTCCTGGCTGCAATCAAACATAAAGTAGGACCCCAATGCTACAAGACAGCAGTGATAACCACCACTGTGCTCCCTGATTACTGTACAGCGCTTGCTACTTTCTTCTTTCAGCCCCCCACCCCATTTTAAATAGCAACTTTTTGCCTCTGTAGAAGTGACTGAGCCAATTCATTCTCTAGGTCACCTTGCTGTTCATTAAACAAGGGCATGTGTGTTTAATTTAATACACATAGGCTTGCTCTCTACTTCAGAGATAACAAGGAAGAAAAGTTCCCTGGCAGTGGCTTTTTTGGGTGCACTAAGTTGATGCAGTTCCATCCTCCAATAAAAAGTCTTAATTTGCGCAGATAAAAAGGTAGATTAGGGTCTTACGCTTTTCAAGCGCTTCCCCCCTTAATTCATTATAGAAAGGCTGAGGAACATGTAGCCATCTGGCAATAAGACACTGGATGGTGAGCTGGGATAATAATGTGCTAATATGTTTCTATTTTCTGATGCAGGTCTATCCTAGTCAGTCTCAAGGTAAGACAGAAACATTGACTAGCAGTGAGCTGCATATTCATAATATTAATTCAATGAAGGAATACATTGGTATGCCTTTATATACTGTTCAACTTCAGGGTTTTCAAAGTATAGAACTAGTAGATCTTCAAAAAATGCTCTACTGTGTACTAAGTAGTTTTTTTTTTCTGTCAATAGAGCACAAGATAGATTTTACACTTTCAGGTCTGTTCCGGGGATAGAAAACACTCATCTATTCAACTGTTGTTTAAATACAATTCCTCTTTTCCCCAGCCAGCTGCTGCAAGCCAGATGAATGGCATATATGATGGGAGCTGTACTTTAACAACAGCTGTACAGCAGCAGGTTTCTTGTCCCTCTTCTTCAGTAAAAATGACATATTTAATCTTACTATACTGCTATACACCTGCTGAAAAATCCTACTGCAATATACATGAAGAGCTTATATTATCAATATAACTCCTGCCTATAACAGCATATCACTTTTTTCACTTTTCCCTGGTATTTACAAGTCATGTTTAGTAGCTAGCCTCTAATATATATTAGTATTAAACTAGAAACTTCTCATTTTATGCAAGTTTCCTGCCAATTGTATCTTCTAGATTGAGTAATGATGCTGATATAGTGTTGTGCTTGAGTAAAATGAATTAGAATTATTATATTAGGATAACTGTATGTGCCAATAGAGGAGAAGGCCTTGAACCTAGAGGGACCACAATGATTTATATAGGTCCAATAACCTATAGCAAAGGTACCAAGGCTCATGTGCAGCAACCATGGCTTTTTATGGCTACCTATTGAGTCCATAGACTTTTCATTATGATATCATATTTTTAATGGAATTTGGCCCTCAAATAGTTATTGTGATCCAGTCACAATGGTATTATGAATTGTATTAAGACAGGTGCTAATGTTCAGTTTAAATGACTGAAATCATAAATTGTTATGAAACCAAGACAAGGATTTTAAAGTGACATTTACAGTGTTGCAGGTCCCCTCTTCTAATTTGGCTTAATGACCTCCTCCATGCCACTTTCAAACCATCTACCTTCTTGGTTGAAAATATGCACATTGATGTCCACAAAGAGTGCTCCTTCCCATTTAACGGTAGATAGACTACTGAGTATTGTCCGGAAGAGTTAGGCCACAGTTGGGCCATTTGCTTGTTTGGTTTCCCCAATGTATAGCTCTGTGCACTTAACTTCATAGGGCACCATTGTCTCATAAGTCTCTAATCTTGCCTCACAAACTTTGCTGAGAAAGTTCATGATGTTGTGAATGTGGTGTACTATATTACCAACTAAGGGGACTTAAATATTGGTTAAGTATTTATCAATGTTCTAATTCCTTCCTTGTGTTTCTTAGGGAGTCCATATAGTGGACTATTGTTCTGCACTAATTACAGTACTTGAAGACGGCCCTGTCTGGGAGTGATTGACCTTAGGTCTCTTTAGTGCTGTACATACATTTTTTTTTTCTGTGTGTGTTTAATTCTGAGGAAAATTATGTTTAATGAATGACTGGACAGTGCATATGAAATACACTCCACCACCACAATAACAGAAACTCTACCTTAAAAGATTAGACACTGGTTTAGGGTTACAGTTAATGTTTTTTTAAAGGCAAGACTTTCTTTCTTTTCATGTGCACAACGGATGTCTTGATGTACTTAACTGATCAAGCAAATTACCTCAAGTATATTGGTTTAATTTTTAATAAGGCTCGGCTGCTAAGACACAGTTGACTTGAGAATTAAACAAACCACAGCTGGTGTGATCGTCTCTTGATCACATATTGAACATGTTTTATTGTTTATTTTATGAAGAGCTGTAATACTGTCCCAAAATAAAAACAGAACGTTCACTTTTAAATAAATTTATAATAAAAAAATACAAGTACAGACCATAAACCTGCAGGTACTTTTTAATCAATCCTTTTTGTGAAACTACTTTTTTAAAAATATCTGGCGATTGATGTGGAAGAGAAGAATATTATCTTGAAATTCTTGTTAATACTTGATGAGAAATCCAATGAGAAAAAAATGATCTTTATAATGCTGTTGATTAATGTGATTAATTTTAGGATTAATGCTGTATAATATAATGCAAAAACCTTTGGTATTTTTACAGTATTTTGATATACTCACACCTTTTCACATTTTCTATATATAAATAAAAATAAAAATATATATATATATATATATATATATATATATATATATTATTTTTTTTTTTTTTTTAATTCTCATGCTCATATTGTATGGCAGTAATGTGCAGCAATTACATATTTATAATAATTAGCAGCAACAAAGTGCCAACATACTTTGCACACATTGGCATATCCATTAAGCAGATTATGCAAAAAAAACCAGTAGAAAATAACTATTTTTTACCAAATGCATTGGAGTCAATTGGAAGGTAAGTTACATTGCGGTTAAAGTAGTTTTAGCTTTGTCATAGTATATAAGATGCCCTACCGTGTTAAGAGAAGCTCCTTTCCACTATACTACAATACCTATTAATACTATAGGTATACAATATCTAGGAAGATACATCTAAAACATTCAACATTGCTTCTGGTAGAGAATTGTCCAGCATTTTAAACCCTTGTGGGTAATGCAGTCACCAACATCCATGCACAATGCTTCCATTGAACTTATTCATGTAGGTGTTAGCTGAAACGCACAGAGATGCAAAAGTGTGATCCAGTTGCAATGGTACCATGATTCTAATTGAGTTTGCATTTTTAATTTTCTTAATTGTAAGTGTAAGGTGTTGTGAAAGCCCCAAGTTAAGGATGTCAAAGTAGCACTGTATATTGCTGATAAACGGCTGTCACAGGCCCTCTTTTCTGAATTCAGTTCCCATAATTGAAACCACAAATTGTACATACTACTGAGAAATACTGTATGACATTTGGAGACTTTGACATGCAATTTCTTGCATCTACATAATTAATATAAACTTGCACTAAAAATTTATTATTGAACATTTTATGGAAGTAAACACTTTTTTTTATTGGTTAAAATGGTTCTTGTTTAAAGAATGAACAAGAACAAATCCACGGGTAGGACAATTTAGATTATTGATCTTATGTTGCGTACTTCTTTAATTACAAAATATTTATGTAGCGCTATAGTAAACTGCTTTATGTGAGGGCAGTTTTAGCTACTTTCCTTTGTGGGCTGAGACCAAAGATGAGCTCTCTTTCTCCGTGGTAAGCCCTTGCAGCGGGGTGGAGGCAGGGTGTAGTGTAACTGTGTGCAATGCACAAGAGATTGGGCGCCAGTAGTTTGATTTGCTTAAACAATAAACTGAGTTTATTAACCAAAACCAGAGTTCACCATGGAGCATGGAACATAGAGTGAAACAGAGATCAATCAAGGTAATACAATATACTCACTGTATGAATATAGAACAACTCTCTGAAGAATAAGGAGTACATGTAGAGAACAATGCAGCTTGTTGGAAGGTATTTCCCCAATCTTCAGGATTGCCTTAAATGGAACTCAGAAACTCTTACTTCCCTGAGATTAACACTTAGGCCCTACTATGGGGTCAGTAATACCCGGGATCTTAATCCCTCTAATCTCCTCAGCGGAGCTTTGAGCTGCTCAACTACATACCCTATCTATCACTCCTATAACTATCACTTCACTATACTCAGGCTGAGTTCCACCACCCCTAACCTCTGTGGCCTAACAGAGGAAAGGTTCAGCAGCAATGGCCTCTACCTCATGGCTTTCAAGCCCTTTCATATTATACCACAGTGCCATCTAGCATCCACTGTGAGAACTGCAGGGATGACATAAGCACAAGGTCCCCATAAGGACCCACTGAGGTGTCCATATTACTAGGGGTGTGCCTGTCTGAAATGTGTAAGGGTGTCTAAGATTTTCACATCCCTACATTTATAATAATTAAATAAGTTATTTCCTAAGACTCATCTGGTCTTCCTAAGACCAAATGAGAAGACCCCTTATATAAATTGGCACGGTCATTTAGCTATGTAAGCCAAAATGTAGACGCACTTTATTAAAATAAACAACCTAAGTCACATTATTAGCTAAGAACACTTGTCTCTTTGACTCCTTTGCAGCTGGAGCAAGCAAAAGCATCTTTTGCTAAACATCTCTCTCTCAAATTAAGGGGGTTATGTAATAAAAGGCACTAAAGTTGGCCATGGGCAGTGACCCATAGCAACCAATCAGCAGATAGCATTCAGGTAGCATCAGTCACCTGTTTTAAAGTAAACATTTGATTGGATGCTATGGGAAACTGCTCCTGTGTAACAGTAACAATCTATAAGTTCAACAAATGTATAAAGGGGCAGCTATAGCAAAATGTGAGATTAGAGCTCATGAAAGAAATATTCAGAAAAACATACCCATTTTCTATTCATTATTATGGGATTTTTAGAATTGTATGTATCAGTATGTGAAAGCTAGATATCACTATTTGATAAGTACATTTCTAATAATTCCATAGGAATGAATAGAAAGTGGGTGAGTTTTTACTGTGGTGAGCTCCAGGGCCGGAACTAGGGGTAGGTAGAGTAGGCACGTGCCTAGGGCGCAAAGCTGGAGGGGCGCCAGGCACGCACCTTCTCTGCCTCAACTATGCCCCAGTCCGGTCCCTGCACTGGCTGACGTATGCGTGTTTGCGCATGCGCGAAAAATACTAGTGCGCATGCGCGAAAAATACTAGTGCGCATGCGCACTCATATTTTTTCACGCATGCGCATTTGTGTCTTTTCGCGCATGCGCACTCAGGTATTAGGCGCTTTGCCGGGCCAGGCTGCCTGGGGCGCCTCCCCTCTTTGGCCCGGCACTGGTGAGCTCTAATTTCACATTTTGATAATTCTGCCTCAAAGACTTTGGTTGATTTTGACATATCGGAGTCATTGTAGCAGCCAGCTCATTGGGTGTGGCAGTTGATAATTGTATACTGTGGTTAACTAACACTGTGCTTGGTTTATTGAAAAAGCACACATTGGTGCCACAAAAGCTACCACAAAGATCTAAGACACCAGTAAGAACACCAGTGCTCTAGTGATTGAATGACATGCTTAATTTCAGTACATTTACAAAGACGTGACTTGTAAGTATGTCTACCGCTTATATCAGTTGTTAGTTGCTTATGTGTGTAAATATATATATATATATATATATATATATATATATATATATATATATATATATATATATATAGATATACACATATATTTATTTAATGAATACTCCCATGTATTGTACATTGCTGCAAAATATGTTGACGCTTGTATCAGTTGTTAGTTGCTTATGTGTGTAAATATATATATATATATATATATATATATATATATGTGTGTGTGTGTATTTAATGAATACTCCCATTTATTGTACATTGCTGCAGAATATGTTGACTCTTTATAAATGCATTAAATATAATAATAACCCTTTCCCGCCTTCCAATCACTTGTATTAGTATATGGTTAAGGCCTTGTGATTGCGTTTTCTTGCATCCTAAAGTATTTTCACAATGCTTAGGACTTTCATTGTAATAAAAAAAAGAAAACAACAACAATTTTAACTTGATTTACCAATGCAGAAGCTAAGTTGGATACATCACAAGCATGCTACATTGCACTCTTTTGTAGCCACCTTCTATAAACCTGTAATTCTGGGGAAAAACATTGCATTGGTGGTAAACAAGCAAAATTAAAGAGATGATGAAAGAAGGGCAGATCAGAAGACAAGGTGAACAAAAAACTGAGAGGGTGAAGTATAAGATACAAAGAAGTAAAACTGGAATTGCGTGTGTGCAGATGTAAAATGCAGACAAAGGCATGATTGGAGAAAAATTGATAGCCTAATCGGTGTCTCAAAAAAATAGAGAAGAAGGAAAGCACAGATGGTCTGCCTGGAAATAAGAAGAGAGAAAGGAAAGTGCCAGTGAAGGGGACACAATGAAAGCTAGGAGAGGAAAAGCAGAAAATAAAGGTTAAAGTTGACAGAAGAATAACATGAACTGTTTAGAGGGGGTTCAGATTATAAAAATAGGCTAGCAAGAAAGTGCAGAAAATGGGTGAATAAGTTGCAGAGAGATACAAGTGAGAACTAAGAAGGCAGAACAAATAAAAGGTTAAAGGAAACATGGGAAGGAAAGTACATACAAAAAATGAAAAGAGGACTATATATACAGTATATATAATGAAATTGCTGTTTGAGGAGCAAACAGTAATAATACCAGACTGTCAACAGGTGCTTATTATTTTGGATCCTGATAGACCATCCTTTACTGTCGGTGACACTGCACATGCTCAGTATCCTCTGGGCTGATGGGAAGAAACTAAGCTTAGGGCTCAGTGGGAATCATCATGGCAAAGAATACATTGGTTTCTAAGCTGACATGTAAAGTGAATCTGAATGAAATATTAAGCATATTTGAATATTTTTGTGACTTTTATATTATCAGCTGAAAAGAAGATATGGATCTACTGGGGCATTTTTGAAAGCAGCACATATCATCATTGCTAAAGGCCTGTGATTGCCTGAAGCTAGTAAAGAATTCCAAACATAATGTGTAGTATTTCTAACCTACTGCTTTGTAGGAGGAGAAAAGAAGGTGAAAAATACTTTAGAAAAATAAACAGTGGCGTAACTACCGGGGGAGCAGGGGGTGCGATTGGGTCAGGGCCCCCCCGGCAGCTCGCGCACCATTGTGTTTAGGCAAATGCGGCTGTATTTGCGGCCGTTTCCAGGTGTACGGAGGGGGCGGGGCCCGGCTGCACGTCCCGCACCAGGGCCGTCCCCCTCTAGTTGCGCTGCTGAAAATAAATGCACTAACCAAGAGAAAAGGGTGCTGAGTAGAGCATGTGGAATGGAATGTCAGTAGAAGATGGGTAGGAAATGGGTGCAAAATGCATCTCATATGCTTTGCTGTATATGGTTCTGTAGATGCACGAAATCTAAGATACTGATCGGGATTTGGCCAGGATACCTTTTTTCATCAGGTGTGGGCCAAATCCATGTGCCTGGCTGAACTGAATCGGAATTCTTAAAATCATGTGACATTTCTTCACATAAACAAGGAAGTAAAAAAATGTAACTCTTTTTTTCTTTTTAACCCTTCCAAGACCTGATTTGCATAAACAATTAGGGTTCGGATTGTTCAGTATTTGACAGAATCTTTTGGGATTCGGCCAAATCCCAAAACAGTGAACAAGTCTCCTGGGTATCTAACAACACTTTTACATCAATGTAAATTATGTATAAGCTTTCAATCCTTCTCACATCTCAAAACACCTCCTGCTTATGGGGAATTCAGGTTTCTTTTATCAAGTATCATCATCATTGTATTACTCCATCTACAATTTATGAATCATATTTCCAATCATCTGTGTCTGAAAAAAAATGCATTACTTTCTTACAGCTGTTTTACAGCACACACAATTTCCTTTATACAGAATATTTAAATTAGCCTCACTGTGTTCATGTTATTACATCTCATCGATCACCGTGGCATTTGATAGATATCACAAAAGCACAATTATGTTTATTACATCAACAAAGCAATTTAATATCCTCTGAATATTTTGTGCAGGTGGTATCACGCATCCTAATTTTAAATGTATTGCTATTTTTTTTCCATAATATCCAATCTTAGAAATCTGCGGGATTTGTTTTAGTTAGAACTTTCTTGCGCATCAGCTTATTTTCCTTGGTAGATTGCTTTTTAATTGCATTTTATTACAAGTAATATCGTATGAAAAGAAGTCAATGGTACATTAAAGGGGATTTCAACCTTCTGCTCTTCAGCAGAGATTCTATGTACCAGATGTTTTATACAATGTCCTGCAGAATGTGGATGATATTGCTTTATTATTTGCTGCATTCTGCATTTAGTCCTAAAGTAGTTTCTATTTTTAGTGGGCTTAGCAGGAAGCAAATGTACTTTTTTATTTCCTAGTGCTAGGTATTGGCATGTTTAGTTAATACCTATTCAAGAAACATAGAGTTGCCAGTAAACCCTTCTTTCCTCTAGATTACTTGTATTGTAAACAGTGTGCAGCAATGCTCACATCAGTCATCTGCTTTAAATTCCAGATGAGGGATATTGCTTGTTAATGCAGATGATTATGTTATTAAAATTTAAATGGATGGTTCACCTTTATGTTAACATTTAGTATGCTATGGAATGGCTAATTCTAAGCAACTTTTGACCTTATTTTTAGAGTTTTTTATTTGCCTTCTTCTCACTCTTTACATCAACTAGAGAGCTGTTGACTAAAAATCGAAATCACTCTAAAACCAAAAACAATAATAAAAAATGAAAACAATTGCAAATTGTATCAGAATATCACTCTCTACATCATACAAAAAATGAATTAAAGGTGAGCAAACACTTTAATACTGGTTGATGGAGAAGGTAGCAAAATGACTGCACCAATTCCTCCTAACACCTTGGGGCAAATTCACCAAGGGTCGAATATCGAGGGTTAATTAACCCTCGATATTCGACTGGGAATTAAAATCCTTCGACCTCGAATATCGAAGTCAAAGGATTTTAGCGCAAAAACTGCTTTGATCGAAGGAAAAATCGTTTGATCGAATGATTAAATCCTTCGAATCGAACGATTCGAATTATTTTAATCCAACGATCGAAGGATTATCCGTCGACCAAAAAAACTTAGGCAAGCCTATGTGGACCTTCCCCATAGGCTAACATTGGGTTCGGTAGGTTTTAGATGGCGAACTAGGGGGTCTAAGTTTTTTCCTAAAGAGACCGTACTTTGACAATCAAATGGTCGAAGTAGCCCATTCGATGGTCGAAGTAGCCCAAAAAACACTTCGAAATTCGAAGTTTTTTTACTTCGAATTGTTGCACAGCAAAAATTTTTGGACACGCGTAATTTTTTTTTGGACACATGATGTAATACAAGTCTATGAGTGTCATTTCCGCAGCGAAACATGGCAAAAAAATTCATCCATTCCTACCCATTGGTACTAATGACAAAATAAATGGTAGATGGAAGCCCTTAAAAAGTAATTTCAAGGATGTAGGCTTTACGATTAAGGTCTTCCAATGTCATTTTTTCTGAAATTTTACTGTGCCACGTGCAAGATTAGGAAAACAGCAGGAGCGTGGCTCAAGTCTTGGTGTAGGAAGGAAGGGTTTGGGTTCCTAGAGCACTGGGATGATTTTTCCTTGGGGTACAACTTCTACAGTCATGACAGATTGCACCTCAATGCAAAGGGGTCCACTGTGCTAGGGGAAAGAATGGCCAAGAGGTTGGAAGTTTGAACTAGGCAAAGGGGGGGGGTGAGAAAGAATTATGGGGAAGCTAGGGTAGATGGAGCAGTGGTATTAGAAAGGTCATGGGGAGGAGTAGGGGCATACAGTTTACCAGCTAAGGATCCCTCTGTTACAAGGAAAACAGACTAATACTAACTTAACATATAATTCTCCACTAAGTAAGGCAAAAGTATCAATTGTAAACTGGGCAGCAAACTAGAAAATGAGGTTCAATGTTGATAAATGCAAGGTTATGTACTTTGGCAAAGATAATATAAATGCAAGTTATACACTAAATGGCACTGTGTTGGGAGTTTCCTTAAATGAGAAGGATCTAGGGGTCTTTGTAGATAACACGTTGTCTAATTCTGGGCAGTGTCATTCTATGGCTACTAAAGCAAAAAAAGTTCTGTCTTGCATAAAAAAGGGCATCAACTCAAGGGATGAAAACATAATCATGCCTCTTTATAGGTCCTTGGTGAGGCCTCATCTGGAGTATGCAGTGCAGTTAAGAGGGCTATAAATGAGCTGGAGAGAGTGCAGAGACATGCAATTAAACTGGTTAGAGGGATGGAAGACTTGAATTATGAGGGTAGACTGTTATGGTTGGGGTTGTTTTCTCTTGAAAAAAGGTGCTTGCGAGGGGACATGATTACACTTTACAAGTACATTAGAGGACATTATAGACAAATAGCAGGGGACATTTTTACCCATAAAGTGGATCACCGTACCAGAGGCCACCCCTTCAGACTAGAAGAAAATTACTTTTATTTGAAGCAATGTAGGGGGTTCTTCACAGTCAGGACAATGAGGTTGTGGAATGCACTGCTGGGTGATGTTGTGATGGCTGATTCAGTTAATGCCTTTAAGAATGGCTTGGATGATTTTTTGGACAGACATTATATCAAAGGCTATTGTGATACTACGCTCTATAGTTAGTATAGATATGGGTATATATAATTTGTATGAAAGTAGGGAGGGGTATGTGTATGGATGCTGGGTTTTCATTTGGAGGGGTTGAACTTGATGGACTTTGTCTTTTTCAACCGATTTAACTATGTAACTATGTAACTGGATAAGGTAGCTCAATATTTGTAGATGCTCTTAATTTTTTGTGATTCTCATTCTACCATTTTTTTATGGATACATGAACTTAAGAGGTGGAGCCATATCATGAAGTTAATAATACATATCCATTCAGAGCCAATTATTGAGATCAGTCTAGATCACCCTAGAAACCATCCATTGGTTTGAATAAAAAAAAACTATAATATATATAGAAGATGATGGAGCCTGAATTAGGGATGCACCGAATCCAGGATTCGGTTCGGGATTCGGACAGGATTTGGTCTTTTTAGCAGGATTCGGCGAATCCTTCTGCCTGGCTGAATCAAATTCGAATCCTAATTTGCATATGCAAAATAGGAGCGTGGAGGGAAATGACATGACATTTTGTCAAAAAAAAGGAAGTAAAAAAATCCCCTTCCCACCCCTAATTTGCATATCCAAATTAGTATTCGGTTCGGTATTCGGCCGAATCTTTTGCGAAGGATTCAGGGGTTCGGCCAAATCCAAAATAGTGGATTCGGTGCATCCCTAGCCTGAATAGAAAGATGAGTACTAAAAAGTAGCAATACCAATCTGTAGCATCTGTAGAAATAGGTCAGATCAACTGGACTTTTCTTGAAGAAGTTTCACCAGTCATCCAACTGGCTTTCTCAATTCAGAATTACTTGTAACCAAGATCTGGAATAATTACCCTGGAATGTTGCTCCAATCAGCATAATCTTTTTATCATAATCAGCAAGGATTTCACGAAGACTGGTTGTCTAGAATTAGCCATTCTATATCATACGAAAACCTAAAACTTAAAGGTGAACCACCCCTTTAAAACCTAATTCCTCAAAGTTTTGTGAAATGCACTGAAGTCAACGAGCATTATTATTATTATATATTATTATCTTTTTTTTTTTGTGCAAAATGCATTGAAGTTAATGGTCGCTTTTCATTGTGTTTATTTTTTTTACAGAAAATACATTGAAGTCAATTTTTTACGTGTTTTTGTAACGCAAAGTGCATTGATGTCTATTGGAATTTTTTGTTGTGACTTTTTTGCACACACTTTTTCTTATTTTGTGGAAAAATGTTGGCAGCTACATTTTGCCACTGTTTCACAGAAAACAATTCTCTGGAAGTGAAAACCAGAATTTCACGGTGAAGCCATGCCTACCAAAACATTTTTTATCACTAATTACAACAATGTTAGTGTATCTCAGAAGCAATCACTTGCTGTGCAGTAGTTACATGTTCCACCACATAACAACACTGTAATAAGTTAATCTCATTCTACTCTGTGGGTCTGTACCCATGGAAGCTGACATCAGTGCCTAAGGCAGAAACAAATCATCTTCTAGCAGTGATTCCCCAACCAGTAGCTCGTGAGCAACATGTTGCTCTCCGACCCTTTGGATGTTGCTCTCAGGGGCCTCAAAGCAGGTGCTTATTTTTGAATTCCAGGCTTGGAAGCAAGTTTTAGTTGTATAAAAACTAAGTATAGTGCCAAGTAAAGCCTCCTGCAGGCTGCAAGTCCACATAGGAGCTACCAAATAGCCAAGCACAGTCCTTATTTTGCATCCCAAGGGACTTTTTCATGCTTGTGTTGCTCCCCAACTCTTCTTACATTTGAATGTAGCTCATGGGTAAAAAAGGTTGGAGACCCCTGTTCAAAAAGGAAAGGAGCATTCTGTCAGTGTGCCACTTAGTAGCCTTAAATCAGTCCAAATAGGTAAAACAGAATAATTCTGCTCTCAAAGCACAATGTGCAATCATTTTGAACTGCAGATGTGATAAACATATTTTAAGATTTTAATTGCTGTAACCACTGTGCATCAGGTGAAGTGTTTATAGTATTAGCCAAATCAAGTGCTAATTAATGCTCTCTGTATCTCCAGGGAGTTAATCAAGATTCAGATCTTAATATGAGACAAATGTTTATTTTGATCTGAGCAGGTTATTCTTCCTCTAGTGAGAAAGAAAATGAGGAGACAGGGGAGCAAGGACAATTTTTAGAAACCTAAAACCCTTTTATAGATTTTTAGACAATAGTAGAAATAATGTAATAGCATTATTGAGTAATGGAAATGCCACCATAGCAGCAACATCGATTCTCTCCCAACCCCTTTCAGAACAACTAGCAAAATTAAGCTGATATTTGTGCTTTGGCAGTGTTCGCTTTTAGCATGCAAGCACACAATAATCTCTATTAGAACAATACTTGAAATGTTCAGTTTGCTTATTATTAGCATGAGATTGTTGTTGTAGCCTCAGGTTCTAACATAAAGAATCGAATCAGAGGGTGAAGCAAGCATAACCATGGGCAGCCATAGTTGCTGTGATGAAGAAATTGTATCCAATGACTCAACTTACACAAATGATCATGAAAAATGGTGAAGTTGTTGTTTATTTAGTATTAAGCAGTAACTAGGAACTAACACTTTGTACAGGTATGGGATCCGTTATCTGGAAACCCATTATCCAGAAAGTCCCAAATTACAGAAAGGCCTTCACCCATAGACTCCATTATAATCAAATAATCCAAAATTTTAAAAATAACATTTTCTCTGTAATAATAAAACAGTACCTTGTACATGATACAAACTAAGATATAATTAATCCTTATAGAAAGTAAAACCAGCCTGTTGGTTTTAATAAATGTTTATATGATTTTCTAGTAGACTTAAGGTGTGTAGATCTAAATTACGGGAACACCCATTACCTGGAAAGACCCAGGTCCTGAGCATTCTGGATAATAGGTCCCATACCTGTAGTATTATTCAATATAAAGCATAAAAAAGACTTCCTTACTGCTTGTATGCTTTGTTAGGGCTATCAAGCTCATTGGGCCAGGGGAGAAGGGTAGAACGCAGAAGTCATTATGAGCTCGCCTACAGGTAAATAAGGAAGAAGTTTGAAAATTTTCAAGATTTTTATTGCCTGAACGCCAAAGTGAAAAACTGCTAGGATGGCAAAACATCTGAATTCTTGTGTCATGACATCTTAGTTGAGACCAAGTACAAGTCACTGTTTTATTATTTGGGGAGAAAAATATGTTTTCTGAATTTTCTGACTGAAGTTTAGCAGAGGGGGTATGGCTGGGGGTATCTGGGAAATGGACATCATGTCTAGCCACATGCCAAATTTCAGAATAAAATACAAAAAAAAAAATCTGTTTGCTGATGCATTTTGAAAAAACAAGTTTTCCTCTGATAGTATCCCTTTAAAGGAACAGTAACATAAAAAAATAGAGTTTTAAAGTAATAAAAATATAATGTAGTGTTGCCCTGCACTGCTGTGTTTGCTCCAGAAATACTACTATTGTCTCTACTATTGTTTATATTAGGGTTGCACTCAGTGGCGGATTAACACTATGTGAGGCCCCTAGGCTACACTTTCCACAGGGCCCCACCCCGGCCCTACCCCAGTATACCCCCACATACCCTCCATTGCCATATTGAAAAGGCACAGAATAACCAACTCTCTCTCTCTCCCCCTAAATCTCTCTCTCTCTCTGTAGGCCGGGGAGACCCATGTGAGAAGCCAGGGTGCTGGTAGTCGGTCGCTACTCACGATACTGCTGCCCTCCTCAGACCAGCAGGGCTTTCCAGGGGCTGCTGTCACATTGCTTAGTGCAGGTTCCGTACCTGTACGAAGCAACCAGGGGATCGGGCAACTCGTGCCAGTGGTTGGGATCCTGCCCCATGTTCTCCTCATCTTCCTCCTGCATAGCCGCTCCGCACTCTCACCTCTCCACCGCTCCCTGTACACACCCATCCTGAGCTCCTGCTGTCAGGCCCAGGGTCTGGCTGCCAGGGGAAAGCCTGGGCGCTGGCTGCTAGAGGGTCCAGGAGGAGTGCAGACCAGGCCCGTAATAGTGCAAAGTCTCATCTTGTGAGACTTGTGACGTCACGGCCACAAAGCGCCATTTAAGCTTCTGGCAGGTCACGGTCTACAAGGCATATTACCGGCATCTACTGGTAGACCGCGTCCGCAATCGATGTCCTGGGCTCCCCTGAGCTACAGCCAGGGGAGTGGATGGTGACATTTTTTTTTTAAATTGCAAAAAACCCCATGGGCCCCTGACCACTATGGGCCCCTAGGCTATAGCTTAGGATAGCCTAGGCATTAATCCACCCTGGTTGCACTGAATCCAGGATTTGTCAGGATTCAGCCTTTTTCAGCAGGTTTCGGATTCGTCCGAATCCTTCTGCCCGGCTCAACCGAATCCTAATTTGATAATGCAAATTAGGGGCGGGGATGGAAATTGTGTGACTTTTTGTCACAAAACAAGGAAGTAAAAAATGTTTTCCCCTTCCCACCCAAAATTTGCATATGCAAATTAGGATTCGGATTTGGTTCAATATTTGGATTCGGCTGAATCCAAAAACTGTATTCGGTGCATTTCATTACTTTAAAACAGTGTTTTTTTGGTGTTACTGTTCCTTTAATGTTACACAGTGTATTGAAGTGTTGAAGTAGCAATGTAAATTCAATTCGAATTCTTTTCTTACCCAATCTTTATAAATATACCCCTATGTAAAGGCAACAATTAAAGCCTCATATACTATTGTCCCAGATGCAAATGCCAGTGTCACGAAACAGAATTGCATCTCTTTGAACTCAGTTTATTATTATTGAGTTTACAACCGCTTTTATTAAATTGGTAGATAAATATTTTGAGAGGTTTATGGATACATTATTTTTAACTTTTAGGTGGCCCACTGTATTGTCATTTCTATAGTACCTGTTCTTATTCCCAAATTGGTGCTTTCCTTTAATCGACTGCATTCAATAAACTTATATGTCCAGTCATATGTTATTCAAAACATACTCCAACACAAATTTGCACAAAATTCAACTGACTGGCATGGGAAGTCCTCAGCATATAAAGTTTCTTTCACTACTCCAATCACAATGGCACATTGTAACTCTTCAGAGAGGTAACATCTGAAACTCTATCTTTTCCTTAGGGATGCACCGAATCCACTTTTTTGGATTCGGCCGAACCCCCGAATCATTTGTGAAAGATTCGGCCGAATACCGAACCGAATCCGAACTCTAATTTGCATATGCAAATTAGGGGTGGTAAGGGGAAAACATTTTTTACTTCCTTGTTTTCTGACAAAAAGTTATGCAATTTCCCTCCCGCCCCTAATTTGCATATGCAAATTAGGATTCGGATTCGGTTCGGCTGGGCAGAAGGATTCGGCCGAATCCGAATCCTGCTGAAAAAGGCCGAATCCTGGCCGAATCCCGAACCGAATCATGGTTCGGTGCATCCCTACTTTTCCTATAACAGTAACCAGACAGGCCCAGGTATGGGCCGAAACGTTGGATGCACAAGTTGAAATAAAAACCTTTTCTTCACGCAACATTGAAGTGCGGGTACCTATCTAATCAATATATATATATATATATATATATATATATATATATATATATATATATATATATATATATATATATATATATATATATATATATATATATATATATATATATATAATGTGTGTGTATATATATTATTCATATAGGAATACTTATATACACAGGTCTGTACATTAACATATACCAAGAGTATAAGGAAATCAAGGTAACAATTAATACTTAATTTATAGTGATAATGACACCTAGGGGCAGATTTATCAAGGGTCGAATTTCGAGGGTTAGAAAACCCTTGAATTCGACCCTTGAAGTAAAATCCTTTGATTCGAATATCAAATTCGAAGGATTTTAGCGCAAAAGGTTCGATCAAATAAAAATCGTTCGATCGAATGATAAAATAAAAAAAAAAACTTAGAAAAGTGCTCTGGAAGGTCCCTATAGGCTAACATTGCACTTCGGTAGCTTTAATGTGGCGAAGTATGAAGTCAAAGTTCTTTTTAAAGAGCCAGTACTTCGATTATTGAATGGTCGAATAGTCAAACGATTTTTACTTTGAATCATTTGAATCATTCGATTTGATTGAATTCGATCGAATTTGACCAATTCGATGGTCGAAGTACCCAAAAAAATACTTCGAAATTCGAATATTTTTGCATTCTAACTATTCACTCGAGCTTAGTAAATCTGCCCCTAAAAATTTTATTTTCAAAATATTAATTTACATTGAAAGTTACCTATAGGTCATGTTGATTATATTTTGCTGATAGTTATTCAGTTATTAACATGTATTTTTAGAGTGCCAACATATTGTGCAGTGCTGGCAGTTAGAGTTTCTAATGCTAATGGACTATTGCTGCACACATATTGTAGCCCCCTTATAGAGGAACATGCATCAGGAAAATACTTTTATGGAAAGATTAAAAAATTGCATTCAAAGGCAATATAATAATAGATACAGTATAAAAGAAAGTTATTTTCTGCTCCCAGTGTCTCTTTAAAGGGATCCTGTCATCGGAAAACATGTTATTTTCAAAACACATCAGTTAATAGTGCTACTCCAGCAGAATTCTGCACTGAAATCCATTTCTCAAAAGAGCAAACAGATTTTTTTATATTCAATTTTGAAATCTGACATGGGGCTAGACATTTTGTCAATTTCCCAGCTGCCCCCAGTCATGTGCCTTGTGCCTGCACTTTAGGAGAGAAATGCTTTCTGGCAGGCTGCTGTTTTTCCTTCTCAATGTAACTGAATATGTCTCAGGGGGACATGGGTTTTTACTAATGAGTGCTGTTCGTAGATATACCAGGCAGCTGTTATCTTGTGTTAGGGAGCTGTTATCTGGTTACCTTCCCATTGTTCTTTTGTTTGGCTGCTTGTGGGGAAAAGGGAGGGGGTGATATCACTCCAACTTGCAGTGCAGCAGTAAAGAATGATTGAAGTTTATCAGAGCACAAGTCACATGACTGGGGGCAGCTGGGAAATTGACAATATGTCTAGCCCCATGTCAGATTTCAAAATTGAATATAAAAAAATCTGGGTTTTTTTTCCCATGACAGTGTCCCATTAAGCACGGGCATTCTGTCACTATGCTATATTCAAAAACATATTCCATTACAGTGGACTGAAACCCAGCTTGCGGCCCTCTAATTAATAATCCGTCAGTAAAATGCACCTACAATAAATGTAAGAAACATCATAAACTTCTTATTTTCATATGTCTCCTCTCTTTCAGACTGCACTGCAAGTATAACTCCTGGCTGATTGCTAAGGCTGAAGGCACTATGGGAAGAATTGTCACAGATAAAAGTAGATGCTGTTTTAAAATAAATACAATTTTTGCTTATGCCTTTTATTTCAAGGATTAGTTCAGCATTATATAATATAGAGCAAAGGAAGCGCAGTGTGTATTCTGTAAATTTTTATGTTGTTTCTTTTTCACAATTAGACCACTGGGACTAAATAAGAACAGCTCTTAACCATACTAAATTATGAAAGAGTTCTATAAAATGGCAGTAAAAGCTTTTCACTCTGTTGTATCCTCAATATATAGTGATGGGTGGCACAGTTTCTTTAGTGCGGTTTTTAAATTTCATTGGCTATTAGTAAATGTACTCCTATTTAATTAAAATATTTATTATTAAAATGCATTCATGCATTATTTAAATCTATAAGAGTTAGCAGCCAATATATTGTAACCTTCTTAACTTTTAACTGCAACTGAGATCAGATTGTCTTGCACACACTAAAAAGCAAACATGCTCCATGCACTCATATACTGTATGCAGTTTTCTTCTTTCATGGCCTGGGTGTGCTAGCAGTGGCATTCCGGTGTATTTGTGTAGAAGCAATAGAAGGTATCGGGAACTCACTTTGCAGATCAGACCACAAGTATCACTTAAAAAGTAGTAAAAATTTGTATTTAGACAATCATATTAAGCTTCATGCGTTTCGTGTCCATCTGACACTTAATCATAAGCTTAAACCAATTCCATGTGATGTCAGTATTTTAAGAACAAAATACCAATATGAATAGAGGGGAGGGACAACTGGTAATTCCAATCAGAAATTTAAAGGGACCATGCATAGAAAACATCAATGAAAATTAAAATACAATTCTTTCTGTACAAAAACATTTTTTGCAAAACCAATTCACAAAAAAATTCTTAAAGGGATACTGTCATGGGAAAAAACTTTTTTTTCAAAATTAATCAGTTAATAGCGCTGCTCCAGCAGAATTCTGCACTGAAATCCATTTCTCAAAAGAGCAAACAGATTTTTTTATATTCAATTTTGAAATCTGACATGGGGCTAGACATTTTGTCAATTTCCCAGCTGCCCCTGGTCATGTGACTTGTGCCTGCACTTCAGGAGAGAAATGCTTTCTGGCAGGCTGCTGTTTTTCCTTCTCAATGTAACTGAAGGAGTCTCAGTGGGACATGGGTTTTTACTATTGAGTGCTGTTCTTAGATCTATCAGGCAGCTGTTATCTTGTGTTAGGGAGCTGCTATCTGGTTACCTTCCCATTGTTCTTTTGTTTGGCTGCTGGGGGGAAAAGGGAGGGGGGTGATATCACTCCAACTTGCAGTACAGCAGTAAAGAGTGATTGAAGTTTATCAGAGCACAAGTCACATGACTTGGGGCAGCTGGGAAATTGACAATATGTCTAGCCCCATGTCAGATTTCAAAATTGAATATAAAAAAATCTGTTTGCTCTTTTGAGAAATGGATTTCAGTGCAGAATTCTGCTGGATCAGCACTATTAACTGATTCATTTTGAAAAAATTTTTTTTCCCATGACAGTATCCCTTTAAGTTGAAAACTATTTGCAAAAGAGCAACCAGAATGTCAAAATAATGGTAAAGAAATTGTAGAATCACTTTGTACGTTTTATATCATGTTTGTATATCAAGTTTAAAGAAAACACAATTATCTGCTAAATTTTGGTGAGCTTTGATCTCCATCCCACTGTTTTTCACACTCTGCTCTTCTCTTTCTCTGCACTTCATATTATGGTTGAGATCTCTCCTTATGTTTCAGACCTAGGATTTTAAAACCCAAGTCTTGAGTTTGTTTACTTTACTGCTTGGCGTAATCCTCCCCTAATGATTGACCTGGGACTTGAGTATCCGGGTACCTTGATCCATTAGTGAGCCTTTTTTTCTTTCTGAGTTAACTGTTACTTTCTTTTTCCACTATTTACTTCCTATTACTATATCTCTCTTGATACTACACAAGAGTGAAATGAGAATTTAATTTTTTTTAATTTTTTCTTCACTAAATTTTTCCTTGGTTTTCACTCTCACTCCTAATCTTTCTATCTTGCTAAAGAAGGGTTCACAAAAACATGTCAGTTTTTCTAGTGGAGATTTTGATTCAACTGATGAGTTTGATTCTGCTGCCGGCTAGCCCTCTTCCTCTTTTTCTTCAAGGGAAACCAGGGCTCTGGAGGTCTTTTCCGGGGGACTTCAATGAACAAGACTACACACTCAGGGAACAAGATCCCAGATTTCTCAGAGAAAGACACAGGGATGCGAATCAGGAATGAGAACAACAGACAGATCAGAAGAGGAAGATCTAACAAATCCTCAGTCTTACACCCTGGGAAAAAGAGAGAGACGGTATTAAATCTTTCATCCAGAATATTCAATAAGAATAAACTGAGCTTCCTTGGAAAAGTTTTGACTTTTTGGGCTTCCAAACAATTTGATTTATTTGAGATAAATCAAACTGGACGTAAATCGTTTTATTCGTAACATTATAATTAAGAAAATTTTTTTGACTGTGAAAATGAGTTTATGACTGATAATATTGAGACTTCACATAATTTAAAAAGATTTGACACCTCTAATAGTCTCATTTTTGAGGATACTTGCACTATGTTGTCATTAGAATCTTTACAATGTGAAAGTGGTGAACTTGACATAAGAACTGGTGTGGAACAGAGAGAAGTTATACTGAGATTCCGTACTACAACAGATTTTTACCCCACCTACCTTAGAGATACAGCTATCAATGTGTATCAAAAACAAGTTGAACAAGATCTCATTCAACTCCATAACATAACTAGATCTTGTGCATTAAATCACAAGGGGGGTTTGGTTGTAGTAATGGACAAAACTACATACATAGCCTGACAACTGGTGTCTGAGACTTATGAGTTACTTAAAGACAACCCCTTACAGAACTTTCAAAGATTTTTGTTCCTTTTGGTAGACAAATATGTTGATTTAGAAGTCCTTACCAAAACTATTGGTGACTATTTGAAAGTCACACATCCTACTTTGGCTATCTTTCATCATTTACCAAAGGTTCGTAAACCAACCAGACGTAGGCAGACCCATAGTTGCGGGTATAGGTTCCCTTGGAAAACCATTATCTGAAGTTGTTGACTACTACCTTCAGCCCCTAGTATTACACTTACCCAGCTACATTAGGGATATATAGCTATAATTACAGTGAAAACCATCCTTTTAGTTCATTTGGATAGGTGACAGATTTTGACAGCTTTGATAGTTTCTCTAACTATTTGATTGCAAATGATTTCAATCTTCATTCACCTTTGACTTTCACGATACTCAAATTAATTTTTTGGATATTTTATTGACGGGCCATGATGACAAGGTTGTGATGTTTCTCTACCGTAAAGATTGTGCTGCCGATACCATTTTACAAGCTTCTTCATCACATCCTAAACACCTCATTCATAATATTCCAACTGGCCAATTTTTATGCCTCAGGCACCTATGTTCTGAATTTCATGATTTTCTAAGAGAATCATGTAATTTGAGGGATATGCTACTTTCCAGGGGATACTGCATATGGTTTCTTATAATAGCCTTCAAAAGGGCTATTTAAAATTCACGTCATTCACTATTGAATAACAACTCCTCCAGTGACCTGCACAGATCTAGACAAATGACCTCAGGAGTCAGGACTACCTTTACGTATTCTTACCCATAGCCCTCAGTTTCTTCACATTAAACATATCATTAAACAGGACCCATCACCCAAAAAAATTATTCATAATCCTATTTTATCACATTAGTCAAGCAAAATTGCAAAATGACTTACTCCCGTTACAGTGGCTTCCCGCTGTGAACGTTACACCCCCACCCCCCCTGAGCTGAGGGCCTGGGGCAGGAGAACTTCGGCCCCTGCTTTACTTTGGTGAGTTCTCTACACTAAATAGACATATTTGTGCTTATATTTGCTTTTTGGATTGCTGTGTATTTCTCTACTTGGAATGTGGTCAGGTTCAATGACAGCTTAAGATGAAAATGGGTTATTTCATCTACTCCATTACCACATTTTCCATCAGACAAAAGGGCCACTGTTTAGCATAGGCATAGGGGGGAAACCAGAGTCAGTTTACCCTTCCACTGTACCAGGGAATTCTAAGATCTTTCTGGGCCTGTCATAGGACAATGCCACCATAGCCATGATACAATATACAATTTATCACATTTATTTCAGTTCTTAGAATGAACTATAGGTGAGCCACAGAAGGTCCAGTGCAACACCAGAGAAAACGTAGAATTTTCTTCAGCAGTACGTTCATATTCCCAGTCTTCATATGTTCATTACGAAAGAAAAACAAAAAAGTGATTGGTGCTTATTTTCAGCCTAGGTAGTAGTTGAGGGAGAGGCTATCTAGAAGATAGGCAAACAAGGATTCAGGAATGGCAGATAAAGTAAAGCAAGTCTCCGAGGCTTTGTGTGAATTCGCTGACTCATGAATCCATTACCCAGGAGTCAGGATAGAAGTCACTTCTAGTTTACTTTTATTACAGCTGAACTGTTGTGCTATTATTATTCCATCTTATCAGAGAAAAATGCATTAACTGATATAAACATCAGTA
This sequence comes from Xenopus petersii, assembly GCA_038501925.1. Taxonomy (NCBI): domain Eukaryota; kingdom Metazoa; phylum Chordata; class Amphibia; order Anura; family Pipidae; genus Xenopus; species Xenopus petersii. The sequence goes on along the minus strand of CM076673.1, from coordinate 156,833,862 downwards.
CTGATAGTCAGAGCAACTTTAAGCATCAAGTGACCAAGGACAAAAGTTCCATTGGATAGCGCCCACTAGGGATGCACAGAATCCAGGATTCGGTTCAGGATTCGGTTTGGGATTCGGCCAGGATTCTGCCTTTTTCAGCAGGATTCCGATTCTGCTGAATCCTTCTGCCCGGCTGAACCGAATCTGAACCCTAATTTGCGTATGCAAATTAGGGATTGAAAGGGAAATCATGTGACTTTTTGTCACAAAACAAGGAAGTAAAAAATATTTACCCCATACCCCCCTAATTTGAATATGCAAATTAGGGTTCGAATTCAGTTCAGTATTCAGCCGAATTTGTCACTAAAAAAACCCACCCATTAGTAATGCTGATGCTAAGGGCTCATTTGCAAGAAAATCCATGTCTAAGAAAGATGGTAGAATAGCCCAAGATAATTTAAGGTCCAAAGTTCCTTTAAGAACCTTAATTAGTTATTTTTATTTCAACAGTCATTTTCTCTCTGTCCTCAAGTCACTATACCCTTTGCCCTCCAAATACTGTGCGAAACAATATGAAATCAAAAATCATAAATTATTCTGATTTTGGCATACAGGTATGGGATCCATTATCCAGTATGTTCCTAATTATAGAAAGGCCATCTCCAATAAACTCTATTATTATTTTAATTATGTATTTTTTCTCTCGAATAATAAAATGGTAACTTGTGCCAAACTAAGATGTAGTGAATCCTTATTGGAAACAAAACTAGCCTATTGGGTTTATTTGATGGTTACATGATTTTCTAAAATACTTAACGGGAAACTATACCCTGAATGAATACTTACACAACACAGTTTATATCAAACTAGACATTATGCCCGTTAAATTAACGAGCGCTAGAACATATGTAGAAAATTCACCACAGACGGTCCGTGGGGCACATGCGCAGTAGCGCCAGAGACGGTCCGTGGGGCACATGCGCAGTAGTGCAATCCCACGGACACAGGGACTGGACGCAGAGACACTTCAACTTTATTATATAGGATTAAGTGACGTATTAAAGAATCTTACCAAACTGGGTTATATATTTACAGTAAATTTTGCCCTATTACATCTCTTGCCCTGAACTACCATTTTGCGATGGTCTGTGCTGCCTCAGAGATCACCTGACCAGAAATACTACAACTCTGACTGTAACAGGAAGAAGTGTGAAAGCAAAATACAGTACTCTGTCTGTCTGTTAATTGGCTCATGTGACCTAACGTATGGTGTGTTTGGTTTGTTTGTGTGCACTGTGAATCCTAGGATCCCATGGGCGGCCCTTATTTTTTAAAATGGCAATTTTCTATTTAGGATTACCCAATGGCACATACTAATAAAATAGTATATAATTATGACAATGGTTTATTTACATGAAGCAGGGTTTTACATACGAGCTGTTTTATTCAATATAATTTTATAGAGACCTACATTGTTAAGGGGGTATAGTTTTCCTTTAAGGTACTGTATGAATGTCCAAATTACAGAAAGATCTGTTATCCAGAAAACCCCTGGTCCCAAGCATTCTTGATAACAGTTCCCATACCTATACTAGGCTGCAGTCACTCCTCAAGTTCATTGCACAAGGTTGCCTGATCACCAGCAATTAAGTATTACTGTAGCTTATGAGATAATTATTGCATACAGTGTATGAATATAGTTACCATACTTTGATAGTATCAGCTTCTTATACATAACAACATATTTATAAGTCGCAATAGAAAAGTTATGAAGGCCGTCTGCTTTTACTTAGTTATGTAGGACCACTCAACTGATTCTCTCTCTTTGTTATTTGAATTTTAATGTGATATTTGAAACATGCTCTGCTGGCTGCGAATGTGCATCAGTAGCGAGTATGTTTGCAACACAGAATGACTGCAGAACAAAAACGTTTCCATTGAAGTCAGATTAATTGAAATAGACTTCTCTCCCTGTAGGAACTCTTTGCAGTGCTTTAATCTGTTTCTTGAAACCTATTACTCAGTATGGGGAGGCAAGCAACACTGAATTCTTTACCCTGCAGTTTCAGAAAATATAAAATGCAAATGTGATGAATGGAATAATATAAGTCAGAAATCATGCTTCTTTTTAAATTTTTCCTATTTCCCAATGGATTTCATGCTTAATAAAACTGTGCTTTGCTTAGTTATCATGTATTACAGCTGGGGGAGCAAATGATTGGCTTTGCCTTTTGCTTTAATCGCCTATTGAAAAGGGTTTTAGATTCAGATTTTAGATCTTAAAATTAGATTTCTAATAGCTCTCAGCAGATGTCCTACTGAAGAGCCATCCCATGCTCTAATCAACCTTGTGCTATTCTCTATAAAGTGCCAAGCAACAATCTGCATTAATCCTTTTTACAGCCATAGCTAATTCCATAACAATTGCATTAAATGTTCTGCAAATGGAACTGCCAAGATTATGATTATGCAAAGGTTTATTGTGCCTGAACATGCTGCTGATTCACTCAAGGGCCAGTTGCTCAAGACTATGACGTGGGCTTAAAAACCCTTAGTCAGCAAATAATAGAACATTTTGATATAACTTGGTGTACATTTACAAAGCAAATTAAATATCAGTGTTCTATAATCTATAAAATAAGTTGTTCAGACTCACCTTCAGTCTTGACGTCACTGGGGAGGAGGTATCTATCGGAAAGGCTCTCAAATTCTATCGCAGAGACACTAGGAAAAAGAGTACTACCCCTATTAGCCTACCTTCTGACACCCATGCAAGGAATATGACCAATGAATGCAGTCTGATAAAATATTGTCAAAGGGCTAGATCACAATTTTAAGAAATTAAAATGATTGTATTCTGCAGTCCACTTAATAAAACCTCCTTTGCATTTGTAAAGCTGGGTTTTGACCAAATTGGACTTCACCAACTCAAAGTGGTAAGTGGAATAATGGCATGTAAATGGAAGTTTTACATGCAGAATGTATGCACAAGTTGGACAGAGGCAGATTCATCAAGGGTCTAATTTCGAATTCATGGGAGTTTTATAAAACTTCTATAAACTCCCATGAACTCGAAATTTGACCAATCAAAATTTATTTAAAAAAATCAAATTTTTGAGTTAATAGGATTGACCCAAAAACTTGAATCGAATTTGAATTGAATTCAATCTGAATTTTAAAAACTGTCAAGAAGGCAGCAATCAACTCCAAATTGATCCCAGGATGTCTCCCATTGACTAAGGTTGGAACTACACAATGTGTCTTCTTGAGATCCGACGCGCTGAGAGGAAGCGCATGCGAGGAGACGGATGTGGATGTGGATTATAAAGTAACTAATAGAAATGTCAGACCTTGTTGCTGCATGCATCTGACACAACATGACTGTCGGATGAAGACGCAACATCTGACAGTCCGACATTTCTATTACTTGTGATATTGTATAATACAATCTCGAGAGAAGAAACCCTTTATATACACAAATTAAAAACATTAACACCACATAGTCTTAATATAGATATTGATTTAAAATGTTTTTTAAATGATTAGTATAATAAATTCATTGTTTTTATTGATATGTATAATCTAATTTATAATTTTAATCTTCTACTGAACTAGGACAGTTGAATACACCTGTGTTCAATTAATTATGCAAACGAATGAATGAATGACCAATGAATGTTATTTAAGTAATGATGTAAAAAAAACATGGCGTCTGCCTCTGATGAAGTATATGAGATACGAAACGCGTTGGGCCCTTTTTTATTATCAAAACTAATAAATATTTTATAATTTACTTGCTAGTAAAGTTGATTTTATACCCCAAAAATGAAATACAGAATCACCAAGTCAAAGACCCCACAGGGCATTGCAGGGAGGCGGTGGCAGCACGAGGAGAGACATTTCGGCGTCCTAACCCACGCGGCAAGGCATCGGAATGCTCCATCCTCAAACCGACAGAGCAAGCGGAAGGAAAGAAATCCGGAAAGCGGTTCTATCCACATACCGACTCCTCATCTATCTGTGGCGGACATTCTTCGCAGGAGACGGAGATTTTCTTTCCTAGAGACGCCTTTCCTTACCTGACACTTGGTAAGGGCAATTGCCCCTAGAGTACTTCTAAGAGATTCCGGCAATATTACACTATTGCAGCTACTTGTAACAGGTGCGCTTTAAAGTCTGACTCTACTCCCTATTCGGTGCAGTTAAGGATTCAGCGGTTAATACACTTAACAAGAATTTAAACCCTGTGAGTAGTTCCGATCAACAATCCACACTATCTAACAAACAGTATTACACTATATACGTTTTATTCTTTATTTAGATATTGGGGACGTATTATCGGCTTATCGCACTAAACCCCAAACCTCTCTTTTGTGTATCTTTGCGGACTGTGTGGATTTGCATAAATCTTTGGTGCAGCTAAACTTTTCCTAATTGGACCAAGCGCAGCGCTCACACCTACTTGATATATGTAGTGTTGCTCTGTGCTGGTAAAATTGGTGCATTTGCTTCAGAAACACTGCTACCGTTTATATAAACTAGCTGCTGTGTAGCCATGGGGGCAGCCATTCAGAGTTGAAAAAGGAGATACACAGGATACTCAGCACATACAGTAATAGACAACCTCTGTAGTATACAATGTTATTCTTCAAAACGTATCTGTTATCTATTATGTATTCTGTGCTTGAATGGCTGCTCTCATGGCTACACAGCCATTTATATGAACTATAGTAGTCTTTCTGAAGAAAACACCAGTTTTACCAGTGCAGGGCAATACTACATTATATTGTCATCTCTATAAAACACTTACATTTTTAGATGTTACTGTTCCTTTTGTCAGCCGCTATATGTCTATATGCTGAGTGAGTGTGATGATCCGGCGGCTGCGCAGGCTGGTAGACAAGGCGGGTTACACATCTGTTACATCTGTCACCTGATTCTGTGGAGGATGGCCAATGCTATTTTTGCACTTAATCAACTTGATACAGTTAGCCTACATGTCTCAAGGGATCAGTTAATTGTAAAATACATTTTATGACATATGGGGAAAAGAAGCCTAAATACTGTAGCAAATATTTTATTCTACTATATTGCTCGTGGTGCATTGTGCAATTCACTTACTATCACCTCTGTTTGCAGAATGATTTTTATTTGATTTAGCAGAACTGGAAGTGGTCTGTAGAGCTTTCATCCTGTTAATGACTGCTGAACTGCTTTTTGTGCCAGTGACTTGCTTTGAGATCCGATTATAAATCAAGGGTTGAACTCTAATGATGGACAAGCGCTATAAAGAAGTGCAAATTATGGCCGACAAACTGAAAAGAGATGGATGGACATCATGAATGCCAAAAACTTGATAGATAACTACATGGTATTCTGGGCAGTCTAAATTAGGGCAGCTGAAGTACACAGATAAAGGAGAAATTCATGAGCATCTTGTCAGGGTGATAGATGATTTGTATGTAAATACAAATTATAAATCATCAGAGCTCAAATGTTAAAGATCTGCTTAAGGATAGAAAAGACACAGCAGAAAACATAAGTTTCTATTGGTATTTTTCCTTTTCCTGAACTTAATTATGTTTTGTTGTTCACTCATCTATCTATATAGAAATCATCAGAGCTCAAATCTTAAAGATCTGCTTAAGGATAGAAAAGACACAGCAGAAAACACATTTCTATTGGTATTTTGCCTTTTCCTGAACGTAATTATGTCTTGTTGTTCACTCATCTATCTATATAGAAATTATAAAAAAAATACTTAATAGTTGTCAGCAAAGTCATCGCTAAGAAGAAGTAATTAGAAATTACACATTCTGCACAATTACATTGTGCACTTTTTCCCCTCCAATTTGTGCCCGTATGTTGCCACTCAACCACTTAGACTGTGCGCTCTAAAGGGCAGGGACTTCCTTCCCACCGTGTCTCTCACCACATAGCACTTAAAGAGATACTGACCCCAGACAGGGGCGCTTCAGGGGCTGATTCCTCCTGCGGCAGGAGCCCCGATGCCGCCCCCCTCCAGCTCCGCGCTTCCAACTTCTAGTGTTGGAACAGGTTGACGGGGCTGCATCGCTAGTGCTGTGAGCACTATTACGTTTGCTGCACTAGCAAAGTCAAATTTCAGTTTTAAAAAAACAGAAGTTACCAGAGGCAGCTTTTTGCCGCCCTGGTAACTGGCCTCTCTGTGCCACCTGAGGCAAGGTTCTCACTTGCTTCATGGCAGGAGTGGCCCTGACCCTAGAAAATAACCTTCTTTATAGGGATGCACCGAATCCAGGATTTGGTTCGGGATTCGGCCAGGATTCGGCCTTTTTCAGCAGGATTCGGATTCAGCCGAATCCTTCTGCCCAGCCAAACCGAATCTGAATCCTAATTTGCATATGCAAATTAGGGGCGGGAGGGAAATTGTGTGACTTTTTGTCACAAAACAAGGAAGTAAAAAAATCTCCACTTCCCACCCCTAATTTGTATATGCAAATTAAGGTTCGGTTTTGGTTCGGTATTCAGCCGAATCTTTCACAAAGGATTCGGGGGTTCTTCCGAATCCAAAATAGTGGATTCGGTGCATCCCTACTTTTTTATATCTATCATAACAAAGTCTTTGAATGCATTTTATATTTGCCTGGTGCTTTTACATTAACTGTCTGATGTCCCATGTTCTTCTATGAGAGGGCTGCCATATTTGTGCAGCAGGAGTCCGTTAGCGTTAGAAACTTTAATTGACAGGTTGAGAAGGGACACAGTCAGGTTAGCAGAACAGTCAGGTTTAACTTCAAGTAACAATTACAAAAGCAGAAGTATCAGTGAAAAATTATCAACATGGCCTATTGGTAATTTTAATTTTAATGTAGATTAATATTTTAAAAAGTAAATGTTTAGTGTCAGTATCACTTTACACCGTGTGTACTCTCTATACTTCTTATGTGACTTGTTTTCTCTGTGTGTACTTTTATATATTGTACTATTATTTAAATTGTACTTTAATGCATTGTATTGTGCTGCAGCTCCTTTAACAGCACTTTACAAATAAAGTTATATGGATAGGTATATGGTAATCACCTATGCTGAAAACAAGTCACTGCTCTGCCCCTCAGGGTCCTGGCCCTCTCCTGGCAGTACAACCAGAAAAAAACTGTGTTCAGTTTTTCTACATGTGTTGGTACTTACTTGGAATCTTTGTGGTGTCATCACATGTCATATTCAGGGCATCTTAATCCACACTCTAGGGTGGGCTACATATGGACAATACAGCACAGGATGTACTGTACTATATTTATTTATCATAACTGTCAGTTCTGCCAAACAGAATACTAATGGGCTCAACCATTAAAGTTGTTGTACTAATATAACGTGGACATGTGACACTATTCATAATGCATACCAAATAAAGCTCAAACACGCTCAGTATCACATTCACTGTCAAATATTAAGGGGCCAATTCACTAACTTCGAGTGAAGGATTCAAAGTAAAAAAACGTCGAATTTCGAAGGTTTTTTTGGGCTACTGCGACCATCGAATGGGCTACTTCGACCTTCGACTACGACTACGACTTCGAATCGAAGGATTCGTAGTAAAAATCGTTAGACTATTCGACCATTTGACAGTCATAGTACTGTCTCTTTAAAAAAAAACTTCGACCCCCTAGTTCGCCATCTAAAAGCTACCGAAGTCAATGTTAGCCTATGGGGAAGGTCCCCATAGGCTTGGCTAACTTTTTTTGATCGAAGGATATTCCTTCGATCATTGGATTTAAATACTTCGAATTGTTCGATCGAAGGAATAATCCTTCGATCGTTCGATCTACTATCTGCGCTAAATCCTTCGAAGGATTTCAATTCCCAGTCGAATATCGAGGGTTAATCAATCCTCGATATTCAACCCTTAGTGAATCAGCCCCTTAGTGTTGAACCATATTAAGCCACCTGTTGTGGTCACAGTCCAGAGAGATTGGCCAAACTCAACAATCATTTCTGAAAGTATTACAGCTAGTCATATAGCAAGTTATCTGTGCCAGCTGATTTGAAACTGATAGTAAGTACTCTTAAAAATGTTAATTTGTGTCCACAGAAAGGTCCCATCAACACAGAACAATTATAAGGAGAAAAAGAGGGTTCAGGGTTCAGCTCTATTATCTATTTTATTTAAAAATAAATTGCTTAGTAGGGCACAATGTCTCTTTTATTTGCCCAATAGTATGATCGTTATAGTATGAACGTGTGACATGCAGTATTTGGGTACTCAACAATTGCTGGAAATTTGGGAAGCACAAAGTCAAATCATACTGTATTGTTATAAGTGTTACAGCTGGGCTGCATAAAAGAAAACAACTGCTTTGTTGTAAGAATAAGAATACAAGAAGAACTATCTGTTCCACAGAAATGCAGTACTAGATACTAAAGAAATTATATAAGCAATGGCAATGTAGTAGAATAGTTACATACTGTATATAGCTAATAGGGTCCCCTAAAACACAGCTGTAATGCTAATGTGAAGCTTGTGTCCCTTTCTTGTAACCTTTAGCACATCACTTTTTCCCTGTTCCCTTATGACAACATACTAATGAGTATTATTCCCTACCATGATAAAAGACAGATGCAAGTTAATTATTCAAACCTACACAATAAATACCTCTGATAACTCTTTTTAAACTTTCCTTCCTACAATAAATTTACATTTTTTTTTCATTTGTTTTAATTTTTTTTCTCCAGGTCATGGTTGCCCTAAACAACATTCTTTTTCCCTTCTTTTTGTATATGCCAGATGTAGGTACTCATTTGGTGCTCTTCCTCGGTGAGTGGAAGCCAAACAAAACATAAGTTATTAAGAATCATTTTTATGTGCAATGTTTTTGCCTAATGTTAGGCACAGAAAAAGGTGCCATGGTGATGCGTCCCTAAAATGCCTTTAGTTGAGTTAATAGTGCTGTTCCATCAGACTTCTGCACTGAAATCTGTTTTTTAAAAGAGCACGGGGCTAGACATTTTGTCAGTTTCCCAGGTGACCCCAGTCATGTGACTTGTGCTTCAGTCACTCTTTACTGCTGTACTGCAAGTTGGACTGATATCAACCCCCTCCCCCCAAGCAGCCCATCTGCAGAACAATGGGAAGGTAACCAGATAACAGCTCGCTGGTAGTTAAGAACATTACTCAATAGTAAAAAATCTATGTCCCACTGCAACTCAGTTACATTGAGTTGGAGAAACCATAGCTTGCCTGAAAGCAGTTCCATAGTGCAGCACTGGCTCTTTCTGAAAGCACATGACCAGGCAAAATGGCCTGAGGTGGCTGCCTACACACCAGTATTACAACTAAAAAAAATACACTTGGGTTAGGAATTAAAATTTTACATGGTAGAGTGAATTATTTGCGGTGTAAACAGTGTAATATAGAAATAAATATAATAATATAGAAATAAAAACTACATCATAAAAATCATGACAGAATCCCTTTAACATAAATATGTAATGTGCCTATTTTATCCCATTGCTGTTATTTGGGTTAAGAGCAATGGCTTTAATATCAGCACACAAGGCAAATAAGGCATGGCTCACTAATGTTGAGTATGTGTTGAAGAACAATGTCAGGCTGAAAACTATTGTTGAATCTAGAATTAAAGGCTTTAGGACTAGATTCCATCACAGAAGCCGTTTTAGATATCGTCACTGAATGTATCAGAGACTGCATTCTTGGCAAGCAGATCATTCATATAAACACATTATATGTAAGTTTCTGTTTCTATTTTTATATTATTATAAAAAAAAATATGTGAAACAAAAATATGTGAAACAAAGCATATAGCAGACCAGTTGACGTTCTCTGTACTGGAAGCGCCTGCCCCTTAAAAAATACATGTTAATATGTAATGATTCCTATAATAGATCTATTTTTAAGGCCTTTTTTAAATTGATCTGTATTAACAGCTAAGCTAAAGATTTTTCCGATCCTTCCTTTGCCATCATATTGTATTAAACAAAACGAAATACCACCACAAACAAAATGTCTACTTGGACTCAGCATTTTAGAATAGTGCAGGGGTCTGAACCAGTATATTTATTACATAAGAAAGTAATTGACCATAGAGCCTCATGTCTCGATTATCATATGCATGTGCTAATTTACCTGAAATCATTTTATGCTTTAGTGAATTTAATAACACTGTCATACTGCTGACCTATCAGACCTGAATGTAATATGAATTGGCTTTGGAATTAATCTTTATTCACAACAGGGGAATATTCAGATGCACTCTGTGTAGATTGTTTAATACGGGTACATACTCAGCCTACTGTATATTAAATATGTTTCACAATATGTCATATTTAAGAAGTACAGTATAACGGGGACTAGATGTTACATGCATTCTCTTTTCATTATACACATACAGTATGGTACAGGTATGGGACCTATTATCCAGAATGCTCGGGACCTGGGGTTTTCAGGACAACAGGTCTTTCTGTAATTTATATTTATACACCTTAAGACTACTAGAAAATCATTTAAATAAACCCAATATGCCGGTTTTGCCTCTAATAAGGATTAATTATATCCTAGTTTGGATCAAGTATAAGGTACTGTTTTATTAACACAAGAAAAGGGAAATCATTTTTAAAAATTCGGATTATTTGATTATAATGGGAGTCTATGGCAGCCTTTCCCGCAATTTGGAACTTTATGGATAACGGGTTTCCGGATAATGGATCCCATACCTTTAGTTTGGTAGTGATTACAAAGTCTTGTTTATTCTGTAACAACCATTTCAGTTATTTTCTTTTTTACAAACTGAACAATAAGAGGGTAGCCTGTGAGTACCCTGATACCTTAAGTCTACTATAAAATCATATAAATGTAAAATAAACCCAATAGGTTGTTTTGACTCCAATAAAGATTAATTATATCTTTAGGATCATGTACATGTTTCTGTTTTTTATTACAGAGAAAAAGGATATCATTTTTAAAAAAATTAAAATGCAGTCTATGGCAAATGGCCTTCCTGTAATTCTGATCTTCCTGGATAATGAGTTTCCAGATTATGGATCCCATACTTGTACCAGATGTATATGTGTATGTTATATGCTGATTGGTATGTTTGTAATGTTTGTTCATTGGTGTTTTTTTTGGTATGTCTAACTTTGGTTAAGAGAATTTTGTGACTTCTGACCCTGTCCAGTCATTTCTATAGGTGTTCTAATGCTTCTATTCCCAGAGAGTAACATAAATATGTTGGAGTTCATTAAAATGGAAGTGACATTGATTTTGCAATTCTTTCGTGCTAAGAAATTCGAAAGGGAAGTGTTCCCTGTTATGTATTCTTTTATGTGAATAATAAGAAAAGTCAATTGTGCAAAGGTGCTGTTGGATATGTGGATTGAGAGACTCATTCTCATACAAATAAAAATATTTTATTTAAATATGAATGCATTAATCCACTCCATAATGGGATACTGGGATTTCAAACTAACAAGGGAAAGTTGTGCTCACCACTATTTTTTAAAAACATTAGGCGGGGGTGCAATGAGGGTGTGACCACAAAATACATATAGTCAAATACAAGAGTCCTCTGCACCCATTATCAATATATTTAAGACAGAGACATTTTGTGCATACTGCTACTGAAAAATGCCTTACCCTTTAAACAAAACAGGGATTGTTTGTCCATATATTGCAATATATTTAAGCTGGCCAACTACGTCAAAGTCATCCCATATCTGGCCAGTCCTATGCTCAATTTTATCTGATTCATTAAGAATTCTATTGCTTCATTATACATTTTACAAAGGGACTAGGTTTTATCTGCAACTTACTTGCTGCTTTCAAAGTAAACCCCCATACTTGGCTGCCCTTTTATTAGACACCAGTGGGATCACCTGACTATAGCTGGGAAGGGTGGGAGCTACAACATGGAGCTGGTCACTGCTCCTGTATAACTATAACAAACAAGGGAACGTTGTGCTCACCACTATTTTTTAAAAACATTAGGCGGGGGTGCAATGAGGGTGTGACCACAAAATACATATAGTCAAACACAAGAGTCCTCTGCACTCATTTTACAAAGGGACTAGGTTTTACCTGCAACTTACTGGGATTTCAAACTCTCACCTTGATCTGTGTCCAACCCTTCAGTTGTGAAGTGCAAATCTGGTGACCACGGGATGTGCAACATTCAAGGTTCTATGCTCAGGTACCAGTAGAACCAGCAAAGTAACTGTAAGGATACCTGGTGGTCTAGTATGGCAGCAGAGATGCCCGTCACACTTCCTGCGGGGCGGGCGCCTTTGTCCTTTTATTTGCAGCACGCCACATGGTGTCATCACAATTGAAGCGAAATTCAAATATTTAAAGGCACCACATGCTAGTTCTCATAGCCGAACATAGGTCTATTGTTAGATAGTTCCTGGGTGTGTTTATTGCCTGGTTTCCTGTTCTTGACCCTTGCCTGTTCCTGACCTCTTCTGATTAGTTGCCTGCAGTTTGCCTGTTTGTGACCATTTTTCCAGATCCTGGCTTTGTACTGTGTTACTGATTGGTTTGACCCTGGCCTGTCCCATGACTATAACCATCTGTTCTGGATTTTGGGATACCAAACATGACAGTAACTTTGGTTGCTAGGTCCCACAGCAAAAATGTTAAAACATACCCCTTAAAATGTTAGTCAGATGAGATGTTTTGCAAATGTAACACCTATTTGGGCCACTCGGGGTTAATTCACCAGCTAGAACACTAGAGCATGGGTTGCACGTGACTTACACCCAGGGCAGGGCCTTCGCTAAGTGGAAGTGTTCCCTCTATGGTGTAGTGCAACTACATCCCCCCAGGCTACTGTGCACTCAAAAACAACTTGGGTGCCGGGAGGTTCTTAACAATCAGGAACGGTTTATTTACTATGCTCGAGGCAAGTGACCTCAGGTTTCAGTACTCACGCAGGAGTTGAGGAAAACAGCACATTGAGAGTTCACACAGATCAAAGGCAGGCTCACACAGAGAGAAAACAGGCAAATGCAGTACAACCTTTCCCTCCTGGAAGTTGTCAGGAAAGCAGCTTCTACCCTAAAGTCCCTCCTCACTGAGGTCCCTGACTGGAGGCAACGCACAGAGCCTCTGGGAAGCTACTCCTTTACTGCAAATCCTTGTTGGAGCTTCAGCTGCTCTTTCTCTCTATCCTATCTGCCTTTCTCTCTTAGAGAGACTATGACAAGTCTGCCCTAGTGTAACTATTCCTCATTCATGGGGTTACCTGGTCCCCGACTTGGACACATGCCTTCTTCTGGGCTTATTGCACTCAGTCCCCCTGAGCACATCCAGCTGGATCAGCATCTAGAGGCAAAAGAGGAAGTGGCCACTCCCTGCACACACTATATACGAGTGAGTCAGAGCAGTGTCATCAAATCTCTCAGCCTATCACTGTAAAGGTTATTTTGTAACAGGGATTCTACCCAATAACCCAAGGAAATGGTGAAAAGATTAACTCTATAGGGCCTGTATCCCTATAGGGCCTGTATCCCTATAGGGCCGTACACAAATATTTATTAAATTTACTGACTCCCTGGGTTGGCTTCCCGCATCATAACACCACAGGACAGTTATAGGATATCATTAATAATACAAGATTTGGTTAATCTGATCATGCAAATCTGCACCTCCAGAATACAGTGGGATATGACTGTGGCTACATTGCCAGGGTAATCTTTTTTAAGTTTCTAAATATAAGAGCTCTCACACAACATATAACATACTAACACTACAAGGAGCAGAAATGTTCAGCTGTGAGTCTCTGTTCCTGTTAGCTCTCTACGTCCTCTTCCCCTACACCAAGAGTGTAATCAGGAGTTGCAGCATACTGCAACCTTTTGTCTAACAAAGTGGTTGGACAAAAGATCACATCTATAATAAGCACCGTGAAGTTGCATGGAAATTCTATTTTTTCATCAAATACACAGTGACTCGAGAGACATCAAATAGGATATGCAATAATCAAGAAATTATTCAATCAAACAAGTAGATCACATTTGGATCTTGCTCATGTATGATTCACATTTACTCAATTGTTTATAACAAAATCTCTGGAAAGCCTTCTACTCAAACCCAAGAATTGTTCCTGGTAGCCTCCATCAAAACCCCACTTTTCCAGTGATCTTAAACTGGGGAGGAAATGTGGTTGCTCTCTTCATTATCTGCTAATTCCCCATCCACCAATAAGAGGGACACTGACAAATTCACAGAATAATCTATGGAATCTATCACCAACTTGACCCAAGGTCATATCCATGTTTGACAGTCAAAGTTAGACAAACCATTCTTGAAACACCCGAGGCTTACCTTTAGAATTCTCTGGTTTAAAGAATTCAGCTAAGGGGAATGTTCTCATCTTGCCTCATTGCAGGAAAAGCCCTGATAACAACACAATAACTAATTGTAATTATTTATTTATAATACAAGATCCATGAATAGCCTTTAAATTAGATCCTTATAAATGGTGCTCAGTCATGTCATCGGCCTTTAGCCTTATGTAGTCATGGAACTCCTCTGAGACTTATAATATTCTTACATTTTACAATAGGGGGGTACAATATTCACTATTTTAAGTAATAGTTTCCCATCAAGAGGTAATCAAATGTCAATTTAATATACAAAAAAAAGTTACAAAAGCTCCTTTTTTCCCCCTTGGATTTATGAAAAATTCAAATTGGGTAGGAGTGTGATTGATGTTATATATTTGGGAAAGGTCTGTCCTAGATAGTCTGTATAGTGATACAAAGATCAAGTGGAGTCTGCTGCAGTGTATAATTTCGGATAAAATTAACAAGCCCCTCTGACCACATTTTTTTATAACTTGTATTGTCTCCACATAATAGATCTTGCAAATGCTTTTCTGTCTTCCCATTTTCTAATGATTTTTCAATTTCCCATCAGTTTCGCATGAAATAAATTCCAGATGATTGCTTTATGCACAGTCCATTCATGGCGCATTGTTATCTGTAAGGATGGAGTTTATTTATATATACAAGGCAAGCTGTTAGGGAAAAGGGAAATTTCTGGCGATGTGTGCTGATTTGCATATTTTTTTCCCTGACAACCTCGTCATGTATTCATAAATACAGTTCTGCAATGCAGAAGACAACCATACCTCCCACACAGTCAATTAACTAACACTTTTCTAGGTATAATGATGTTGTTCTGTTTAGATAAAGTAAATAATATGGGGTGGCCATCCCACCTAAAGGCATGCACATCACTAATGTTATGATCTCTGCTTAATTCTTATTAAGCGTTATTTAAGATTTGCTGTTACATAAGCTATATTAGTAATGTAGGAGTGCCTAAGGCTTGGCACAAACCAAGCTCTTCTACTCACAACAGAAGTTACTATTAAAGATTCTGGGACTGATTATATTATAAAATTCCAACTGGGGAATCCTAAATGATTCCAAGCAGTTTGGAATTATTACATTTAATAACACTTTCCTGACTTTTGGGAACAAAACAACATGTTTATCAAAGCTGTAGAATGTGCTAGTTCATCAGAATGTGTCCATCTGCTTTGAGGAGTCTAATACCATTGTATCTACAATAAATGTGTGTGTGCACACTAATAAAATATATAGATATATTAATAATAGTAAAGTGCAAAACTGGCTCATTTCCCTTTGCTGAAAAATTCACAAAATGTCTCCAAACAGATTGTAGTCAATTGCTGTACAGGTATAGGATCTGTTATCCATAAATCTGTTACCTAGAAAGTATGGAAGGGCTCTCTAATAGCAACATAGTATAAGATTTGGGGGCCGATTTATCAAGGGTCGAAGTTAAATCCTTCAAATTCGAATATCGAATTCGAAGGATTTAGTGCAAATCCATTGATCGATCGAAGTAAAAATCGTTTGATCGAACGATAAAATCCCTCGAATGTAACAATTCGAATGATTTTAAGCGATCGATCAAAGGATTTTTCTTTGATCAAAAAAATTTAAGAAAAGTGCTGGGGAGGTCCCCATAGGCTAACCTCGGTACAATGTTAGCCTACAAGGTTTAAATTGCCAAAGTATGTAGTCGAAGTATTTTTTAAAGAGACAGTACTCGACTATCGAATGGTCAAATATTCGAACGATTTTTAGTTCAAATGGTTCAAGTCGAAGTCGAAGTTGAAGGTCGCAGTAGCCTATTCGATGGTCGAAGTACCCAAAAAAATACTTCGAAATTTGAAGTTTTTTTCATTCGAATCCTTCACTCGAGCTTAGTATATGTGCCCCATAATGAATCCTTATTCGTGGGGAAACAATCCTATAAGGTTTATTTAATGTTCAAATGATTATAGCAGTCTTAAGAAATAAAGTTCCAAATTACAGAAAGAAAACTTATCCGGAAAACCCCAGGTATCATACCTGTATTTTTTCCTGGTGAAACAAAGCCCATGGAGAAGTTCCAGTGATGCTTTTGGCATTGTTTTTTTCAGTACAACAATCAGTATTTTTTGTAATTCTAATAATGCCATAGGAGGTTTTTCCCTCATTTTTCTAGTGCAAAACAAAGTGAATGATGAAATTGTAGCAATGTTTCACAAAAATAGGCTAAATGTAACAGGCAAAAAAAGTTTGCTTATCCCTAGATTGCAATTTGAGTTGTGATCTGTGTTGAATCACATATCACTAACAAATTATTATGGCTGTGCTGCCCTTCAGCTGTTTTCTAGCATGGACTTACTCCATGGAAGGTCCCAATTTTGGATAAAATCTTTATACATCTTTACTCAGATATATATAAAATATATTAGCCGTTATTCTTTATCTTAAGACTATTGGTAAATATTGGCTAGAATAGTCCAACATTTAAAGCAGAATAAATACAGATGGTTTGTCTGGGTTAGAAAGCATAAAGAGCTCTCTGCAACTTTTCTTGATTTGTTTCAGGACTGGGACCATTTAGAAGAGTGAAGGAAGAAATAAACCGCATCTCACGAGGAGCATGTCTGATTAATAGGGGCAGTTGATCAGTTTAACTACAATCCATCTATGCTGCTCATATATTTTATAATGCATGTTTATTCTGAACTCAAAAAAATACTACAGAGGTAGCGAATCAATACGATAAATTGAATCCTAGGAGGGTACTGTGGCTAAGTCGTTTCCATGGCTTGTGATCACTGAGCTGCAGAAGGCCTTTTCCATCCAGTTGCTGACTGTGCCACAGTTTTTGTCTTACCTCGCTGGCTCTGATAAAAGACCATCTTGGGTTCTCCTTCCATGTCAGCTCCTTAGTGGGCCTGCTGTCTGTGTTGTTTTACGGCTCTCCCAGTGAAGTACAAATCTGTATTGATTTCAGAGGAACCAGAGCTGTAAATTACTAGTCATGACTGGCTTGGTTGAACACAGATGAAAATCTATTGATTTCTCTAACGCTTTAAATCTAATTAGCACAAAGGATAAACTATAACAACTCAAAGAGAAAGAGAGTAATTAGAAGAGAAATATTCCTCTTAAAACTGTTATAGAGTGTTCAGAGATATAAAGGGAAAGGGTGAAGAATCTATTATTTCATATGAGGGGTACTCTTCATCTAGCTGTGTTTGTGTGTATAGTGTTTGTATCTATGCAGTATGTCAACACTAAAATGTAATTAACAGAAATAGCAAATTGGACACATGCCCTAACACACTTTTCCTTGTATTTGATTGGCATCATACTGCTTAATCATGCGCCAAAATAAAACATTTTATAGCAGGGCACTTAGTAAGATCACAGTAACAGATAGAAGCAAGAAAGCAATGATTCTGTGGATCTGGCTTTTTATTGTAGAAACTAGGAATGCACTGAATCCCAAATGTGTAAAATACATTTTTGCAGGATTTGGATTTGGATGAAACCAAGTCCTAACACTATATAATTGAATATAAATAGTGGAGTACTGTATTTCTGCTGGAGAGCCAGCAATTTCCTCCAGGTGTAAAGGTTCAGGAATTCAGCTAGACCTTGAAGCAGTGTTTGGTGCATCCCTCGTAGAAACATCCAACCTCAAACTCTTCTGCTATCACCAAAAACAAATTAAAAGACTTGAAACAATCTATTCTATTTCACTAAACTTTATGACTGGTAGCTGATCCCATCCTCCTTTTACAGTCTGCATCCATTTGTTGCACACAATTGCTTTAGATTAGTCCTAAGGTAATATCACTTTTATGTAGCACAAGTAGATTCTACATTATCCCTCGAGAAAGGTGTGACTTAAGCTTTCTTATTCATTTATGGAGAGGAGGATGTTTAATATGATTGCATCCTTCATATAATGTTGACATTATAAGTAATATGAGAATTAATATGGGCCATGGGCATAAATTGTAAACAATATAAAATCAATAACACTAAGTAAATTTGTAGTACTATTGTACCTCCCAAGAGGGAGCTCAGTTTTATGTAGACATTCTAACACTTGCATTTCCTAGATTTGAGAAATTCCTATTAGCCCAAGGGACACCTAACACATTTCTATCTGAACTAATACAGTACTGCACCCACCCCAATCCAACCCAACCCATGGATCCACAGTTGTGTTCAAAATAATAGCTGTACGATATTATTAACCCGATCAATCATTGTTTTTGTTAGAAATTATATTTCTACTTGCCAATTTACTGGTAGGTGTAGTAGAGTAATAGAAAACCAGCAGACACAATAGTCATGACATGCATGCTGGTGATTGTGTGTACATGAATAATTAATTGAAGCTTTTAAAAAATAACAATAGCTTGTTTCAAATAATAGCAGTGTGGAGTTCAAATAGTGAGTCATTCATTCTGTAAAAAAACAGGTGTCAATTACGTCCCTTATTTAAGGAATGAGGCAGCAAATGTTGTGCATGCTGGTTATGGTGTATTTCTCTATGAAAGTAAAGAGCAAGTGGGTTGTTTCAGACATTGTTCAGCAAAACAGAGTAATGTGGAAGCTTTTTCTTGTCTTTCTTTGATTAAAAGGTTGATTTGAGAGGAGAAAACAGATAAAGAAGTGCAGAAAATGATAGGCTGCTTAGCTAAAATGATCTCAAATGCTTTTAAATAGCAGCTAAAACCTGAAAGACGTGGAAGAAAACCGAAAACTACCATTCAATTAAAGAAAAGAATAGCCAAAATAACAAAGACTCAGCTAATGGTCAGCCCCAGGAAGATCAAAGAAGGTGTAAAGTTACCTGTGAGTAGTGTTACAATTAGAAGATGCCTATATGAAGCCAAGCTATCGGCAAGAAGTCCCATTGTTGAAAAAAAGACATGCTGAAGATGTTACAATTTGCCAAAGAACACATTGACTGGCCTAAAGAGAAATGGTGCAACATTTTGTGGACTGATTAAAGCAAGACTGTTCTTTTTGGGGCTAAGGGACACAGACAGTTTGTCAGATGACCCCCAAACACTGAATTTTAGCCACAGTACACTGTGAAAACTGTGAAGCATGGTGGCACAACCATCATGACATGGGGATACATAGTTAGATCGGGTTGAAAAAAAGACCAAAGTCCATCAAGTTTAACCCCTCCAAATGAAACTCAGCATCCATCCATACACACACAAACACACTGACCCCTCCATACACTCACATAAACTATATATACCCATACACTAACTATAGATTTTAGTATCACAATAGCCTTAGATATTATGTTTTTCCAAGAAATCATCCAAGCCACTCTTAAAGGCATTAACAGAATCAAACATCATCCATCAGTGCATTCCACAACCTCACTGTGAAGAACCACCGATGCTGCTTAAAATGAAAGTTCTTTTCCTCATTTGAAGGGGAGGCCTCTGGTGTGGTGATCCTCTTTATTGGTAAAAATGTCCAGTGCTATTTGTCTAAAATGTGCTCCAATGTACTTGTAAAGTGTAATCATGTCCCCTCTCAAGTGCCTTTTTTCCAGAGAAAATAACCCCAACCTTAACAGTCTCCCATCATAATTTAAGTCCACTCGCAAGCGCCTTTTTTCCAGAGAAAACAACCCCATCCTTGACAGTCTACCCTCATAATGTAAGTCTTCCATCCCTCTAACCAGTTTAGTTGCACTTCTCTGCACTCTCTCCAGCTCATTTATATCCCTCTTAGGGTCTGGAGCCCAAAACTGCATTGCATACTCTAGGTAAGGCCTTACCAAGGACCTATAAAGAAATTATGTTTTCATCATTTGAGTTTATGCCCTTTTTATGCAAGACAGACCTGTATTTGCTTTAGTAGTCACAGAATAACACTGCCCAGAATTAAACAACTTGTTATCCACAAAACCCCTAGATACTTCTCAGTTAAGTAAACTTCCAACACATTGCCATTTAGTGTATAACTTGCATTTATATTATGTTTGCCAAAGTGCATAACATTATGTTTACTGCCCAGTTTTCCAATTTAGTCAAATCACTCTGGAAAGTGGCAGCATCATGCATGAAACCTATAGTTCTGCACAATTTTGTATCATCAGCAAAGAGAGAAACAGTACTTTCAATGCCCTCCTCCGGGTCATTAATAAACAAGTTGAAAAGCAAAGGACTAGGTTCAGAGCCCTGCAGTACTCCACACGACCCAATTCGAAAATGTTCCATTCAGCACCACTATTTGTAAATTATCTTTTAGCCAGTTCTCTATCCAGTCTGGCAAGATCTATTACTCACAATTTTGTAACATCAGCAAATATAGAAACAGTAATTTCAATGCCCTCCTCCAGGTCATTAATAAAAAAAGTTGAAAAGCGAAGCACCAAGTACAGAGCCCTGCGGTACTTCACTAACAGTAGATTCTAAACTCATTTTTTTCATCGTTCTACACAAATGAGGAACCAGTTAATGAAGGTTTCCCAATTCTAGTAATACAACTAATGATGCATGGTTCACACATGAGGAAATTCAAAAGAGACTAGAACATGCTAAGATAAACAAAAGTCCGGGGGCCAGATGGTATTCATCCCAGGGTACTTAGTGAGCTTAGCCCTGTGATTGCTAAACCTCTTTAGTTAATTTTTAAGAATTCATTGAGGTCTGACATAGTGCAGAGAGACTTGCGAATTGCTAATGTGGTGCCTCTATTCAGGATTCCATTCTCAGCCTCAAAACTATAGGCCAGTTAGTCTGACGTCAGTGGTAGGAAAGCTTTCCAAAGGTTTAATAAAGGATAAAATACTGGACTTCATAGCAAATCATAATACTATGAGTGTGTGCCAGCATGGTTTTATGCGTAATAGATCTTGCCAGACTAACTTAATTTCTTTTTGAGAAGGTAAGCAGGGACCTCGATTCTGGGATGGCAGATTTACTTAGACTTTGCTAAAGCATTTGATGCAGTGCCACACAAAAAGTTACTGATTAAGGAATGTTTGCCTGGAACATAGTATTTGTATCTGGATAGAGAACTGCCTAATAGGGATGGGCGAATTTGACCCGTTTCGTTTCGCCAAAAATTCGCCGCTGGCAAAATGTCGCAGACGCCCATTAAAGTCTATGGGCGTCAAAAAAATTTTGTCGCGCGGCGAAATTAATTTGTCGCGCGTCTTTTTTTTTGGACGCACGCCGCCATACAAGTCTATGGGCGTCATTTTTTTGGCGAAACGAGGCGAAAAAATTCGCCCATCCCTACTGCCTAAAAGATAGACTACAAAGAGTGGTGGTAAATGGAACATTTTCTAATTGGACCACTGTTGTTAGTGGAGTACCGCAGGGCTCTGTACTAGGTCCCTTGCTTTTTAACTTGCTTATTAATGACCTGGAGGTGGGCACTGAGTACTGTTCTATTTTTGCAGATGATATTAAATTGTGCAGAACTATAAGTTCCATGCAGGATGCTGCCACTTTGCAGAGGGATTTGTCTAAGTTTGGAAACTGGGCAGCAAACTGGAAAATGAGGTTCAATGTGATAAATGCAAGGTTATGCACTTTGGCAAACATAATATAAATGCAAGTTACACACTAAATGGCAGTGTGTTGGGAGCTTCCTTAAATGAGAAGGATCTAGGGGTCTTTGTAGATAACAAGTTGTCTAATTCTGGGCAGTGTTATTCTGTGGCTACTAAAGCAAGTAAAGTTCTGTCTTAAGAGGGATATAAATGAGCTGGAGAGAGTGCAGAGACGTGCAACTAAACTGGTTAGAGGGATGGAAGACTTACATTATGAGGGTAGACTGTCAAGAATGGGGTTGTTTTCTCTGGAAAAAAGGCGCTTGCGAGTGGATATGATTACACTTTACAAGTACATTAGAGGACATTATAGACAAATAGCAGGAGACCTTTTTACCCATAAAGAGGATCACCGTACCAGAGGACACCCCTTTAGACTAGAAGAAAAGAACTTTCATTTGAAGCAACATAGGTGGTTCTTCTTAGTCAGGACAGTGAGGTTGTGGAATGCACTGCTGGGTGATGTTGTGATGGCTGATTCAGTTAATGCCTTTAAAGTGGACCCGTCACGCAGACACAAAAATCTGTATAATAAAAGTCCTTTTCAAATTAAAAATGAAATCCAATTTCAATTTTTTATTAAAGCATTCATAACTGTTGTAAACTCATTTAAAAATCTCAGCTGTCAATCAAATATTGTCTGCCCCGCCTCTATGCCTAGGCATAGAGGCGGGGCAGACAACTGCTTTCACTTTCCATTCAACATGTCACTGCTCTCCTCACATTCTCCTGTTCTCTTCACCGTTTAATTGTGTAGCCAGGGCATGGGGATGGACTTCAGGTCCCCTATTCTGGTGCACAAACAAGATTCTGAGATGATACAAGGCTTGTCTTAATAACAGTGTCCACAAAATGGCTCCTGCCTGCTTGTTATAATTATGAATTCCCAGACTGAAGGAAACAAGATTCTAATAATTTATATAGTGTAATTAAAGTTCATTTTGCATGACTAATGTGATAAAATAGGATTTTGAATAATTTTTTTGGGTGACGGGTCCACTTTAAGAATGGCTTGGATGATATTTTGGACAGACATAATATCAAAGGCTATTGTGATACTAAACTCAATAGTTAGTATAGATATGGGTATATATCATTTATTTCAAAGTAGGGAGGGGTGTGTGCATGGATGCTGGTTTTTCATTTGGAGGGGCTGAACTTGATGGACTTTGTCTTTTTTCACCCCATTCAACTATGTAACTATGTAACTGGCTCAATTAGAAAATGTTCCATTTACCACCACTCTTTGTAGTCTATCTTTTAGCCAGTTCACTATCCAGGTACAAATACTATGTTCCAGGCCAACATTCCTTAATTTAACCCAATGATCTTCAGTGTGGCACTGTATTAAATGCTTTAGCAAAGTCTAAGTAGATCACATCCACTGCCATCCCAGAATTGAGGTCCCTGCTCACTTTGTCATAGTCTGACATGGGTGAACCATGCAACATTAGTTGTATTACTAGGTTCCTCATTTGTGTAGACAGATGAAAAATAACAATTCAGTAACAGTAACAGTTTTTTTCTGTTCTCATCAACCAGCTCACCCCCTCTGATATTAAGGGTCCCACTCCTTCCTGCTTAATTTTTTACTATTTACATATTTAAAAAATAATTTTGGATTCTTTTTACTGCCTTCTGCAATACCCTTTTCCATATAAATTTAAGCTTGCCTGATAGTTGTTGTGCATGATTTATTGGCCTCCCTGCACTTGTTAAATGTTTTGGCTGTCCCAGCCAAGCAAGTCTTTTCTTACCCACCTCACCAGCAACACTTCTATTAAACCACAAAGGTTTTGTTTTGCAATGATGTTACTTGCTTACAAGGGGAACATATTTATATTTATTAAGCAGCATTTTAAAAAGTCCCATTTTTGTTCAGTGTTTAAAGGAGAAAGAAAGCGTTCCAAATCTGAATACATATGGGGGATGTTTCTCGAACTATGCTGTTGGGCCTATTTATCTCATACCAGGGATTGTGGCTCTGTATCAATACATCAAAATACTTGAAGAGGTCACGTTGCCTTATGCTGAATAGGAAATGCCCTTGAAATGTGTGTTTTATCAAAACAATGACCCCAAACACACCAGTAAATGAGCAACATCTTGGTTCCAAACCAACAATATTGACGTTTTTAGTGGCCAGTCCAATCCCTGGACCTTAATCCAATAGAAAACTTGTAGTGTGATATTAAAAATGCTGTTTTTGAGGCAAAACCATGAAATGCAAATGAATTGTGAAATGTAACATGTGCCAGACTTTGGTTGACGTCCAACGTCTGTGCAGCAGTTCTCAGAAACACTGATTATACAACTAAATATTAGTCCAGTGATTCAAAGAAAAGCAAAATATTTATAAAGACTGCAAACACTACTATTTTTGGAACAGCCTAATATTCCCTTTTCTTCACTTTCTGTAAAGGAATAACACAAATTTGATATATTTTCTTCATGTTTTGATTTGGAATAGAATGTGCGGTGTTCCCAATGTATATGTGTGTATGGAAATAAAAGCTACAATAAGGCTTTTGAGATTTATTCACTGCTAGTATTCTGAACAAAACTGTTTATGTCAGAAAAACTCTCTCCCCTGTCTGATCGAAACTTTACTGTCTATAAACTTCCTCCAACTGAAATGACTGCAGTACAGATTTATCAAATAAAGGGTCACTTTTTGAAAAAAATGCCAAATGTGTCCAATTATGAACTTACAACCCAACTGTATAGGCAGTATTTTAGAGTTTCTTGTCAGGAGGTCAATTGCACATCAGTTGATGACAGTGTTGGACTGGGACACCAGGGGCCCATCCAAAAATCTTAGACCAGGGCCAACCAAAAGACCTTAGATCAGGGGCCCACTCTCAGAACTATTATAATTCCTCTCCTCACGCAACCTCTATTCTGCTAGTCTCTTTTCTTTACATACTATAATCTATTATTCAATCTATTTAGTCTCTTTGTTCTCATAGAAATAGGTAATGGCCATGAAATATATTGAAGAAGAGGGCCCACTGACATCTGGGCCCAACGGGAGTTTTCCTGGTATCCCTGTAGGCCAGTCCGACACTGGTTGATGAGGTGCAAAGAAGCTTGAGCTCCTCCTCTGTTCTTCTTTTTCTTCCTTGTGTGGTTGTTGCCTCAACAAACAGGACAAAAAAAATGTGTACAAATGTATTGTAAGTTGTACCAGATCTGGCTGTAATTTTCTCCGTAAATGGATGAAACCTGAAACTCTAATTCTAACTGACAGGAAATAACATGGCACTGTTAAAGTCTGTGCTGAAAAAAAATGTAAAGATAGAATAAAAATGGAGTCAATTATGTGGTGACAGTTTACCTTTAATATCACTGCAGGCAGCATTCAGGGAAAAAAATGGAACCAATTATAAGACAACTAGATGACGAGATTATTATATAATAATTATTGTTTTCCCTGGTAAAATTACATCTAGCATGTGAAAGCTTCACAATTATTGTAACACCTATAAGATATAATAGTACCATATTAATGCAAAATCTTTGATAAATGACAGTACAATGGGGATTGATGGAAGATGGTACCATATTAATACAAGACTGAAAAAATCATATAATTTTTATTCTGGGAGAAAGAGCACATATCTTTCAGAAGCCATAAGGCGTCCCAGATTTGTTTGGTTTTGGCAAAGTGCAGTTTAAATACTTAGCCTGGGGTCAACACAGCAAATTTTTGTATTAAGTCAACAATAAACATATTCATAGTAACATAGTAAGTTAGGTTGAAAAAAGAAACACATCCATCAAATTCAACCTTTTAGTTTCTTGGTTTTTTTTTATCTGCCTAACTGCTAGTTGATCCAGAGGAAGGCAAAAACCCCATCTGAAGCCTCTCCAATTTGCCTCAGAGGGGGAAAATTCCTTCCTGACTCCAATCGGACTAGTCCCCGGATCAACTTGTACTATAAGCTATTTCCCATAACCCTGTATTCCCTTACTTGCTAAAAAGCCATCCAACCCCTTCTTAAAGCTATCTAATGTATCAGCCTGTACCACTGATTCAGGGAGAGAATTCCACATCTTCACAGCTCTTACTGTAAAAAACCCCTTCCGAATATTTAGGCGGAACCTCTTTTCTTCTAATCGGAATGGGTGACCTTGTGTCAGCTGGAAAGACCTACTGGTAAATAAAGCATTAGAGAGATTATTATATGATCCCCTTATATATTTATACATACTGTAGTTATCATATCACCCCTTAAGCGCCTCTTCTCCAGCGTGAACATCCCCAATTTGGCCAGCCTTTCCTCATAACTAAGATTTTCCATACCTTTCACCAGCTTAGTTGCCCTTCTCTGTACCCTCTCTAATACAATAATGTCTTGTTTTAGTGATGGAGACCAAAACTGTACGGCATATTCTAGATGGGGCCTTACAAGTGCTCTATACAGTGGAAGAATGACCCCCTCCTCCCTTGACTCTATGCCCCTTTTAATACAGCTCAAGACCTTATTTGCCCTTGATGCTGCTGACTGGCATTGCTTGCTACAGCCAAGTTTATCATCTACAAGGACTCCAAGGTCCTTTTCCATAATGGATTTGCCTAGTGCAGTCCCATTAAGGGTATAAGTGGTTTGGATATTCTTACATCCCAGGTGAATGACTTTACATTTATCAACATTGAATCTCATTTGCCACTTAGCTGCCCAGATTGCCAGTTTGTCAAGATCCTGTTGCAAGGATGCCACATCCTGGATGGAATTAATTGGGCTGGATAATTTTGTGTCATCTGCAAACACTGATACATTACTTACAATACCCTCCCCTAAGTCATTAATGAACAAGTTAAATAAAAGTGGACCCAATACCCTGAGGAACCCCACTAAGAACCTTACTCCAAGTAGACAATGTACCATTAACAACCACCCTCTGTACCCGATCCTGTAGCCAGTTTCCTATCCATGTGCAAACGACTTCATTAAAGGAGAAGGAAAGCCCCAGGGCGCAAAACCCCTCCCCCCTCCCCTCCATTGCCCCCCCTCCCTCCTCCCCCCTGGCCTACCCCTCCCCCTGGGCAAATGCCCCTAACTTGTTACTCACCCCTCTGCGCAGGTCCTGTCCATGGAGTTCGCAGTCACCATCTTCTTCCACGCGCGTCTTCTTCCTGCTCTGACCGGCGTCTTCTGGTGCATGCGCAGTAGGAACAGGTACGGTACAGCTCTACTGCGCATGCGCCGAATGTCACGAAGTTTTCCGATTACACTTCGTGACATTCGGCGCATGCGCAGTAGAGCTGTACCGGTACCTGTTCCTACTGCGCATGCGCCAGAAGACGCCGGTCAGAGCAGGAAGAAGACGCGCGTGGAAGAAGATGGTGACTGCGAACTCCATGGACAGGACCTGCGCAGAGGGGTGAGTAACAAGTTAGGGGCATTTGCCCAGGGGGAGGGGTAGGCCAGGGGGGAGGAGGGAGGGGGGGCAACGGAGGGGAGGGGGGAGGGGTTTTGCGCCCTGGGGCTTTCCTTCTCCTTTAAGCCCAACAGACCTTAGTTTAGAAAGCAGTCGTTTGTGGGGCACAGTATCATTACACAGTATTCATTCATTAACCCTGAAGAAAGATAGCATTCATTAACCCTGAAGAAATGTAACTCTCCTAGCCAATTATATAGAAGAAGTAATTATAAAATATAGTTTACTAGTATAGCAACAAATGTATTGGTTGGCCTAGTTTAATGACAGAACATTGCATTTAGCTTCATTAATATAACCAATAAAACCAGCACTACCTAATTTACATAGAAAATCATCATATTTTACAAATGTCGGAAAAGCAATAACCATCATAGTTAACCTTAAAACATAAACATATATAATAATTAAACAATGGGAGATATACATTTCATGGTAATATGGAAGCTTTTTCTTGTCATTAATATGTTCTTTGGCCTCTGTAACTTTCTCTAAGAGAAAGTGAGAGGGGATAGCAAATCAGGATAAGGTACTCCCATTACTCTTTATTCTTTCAGTTATAGGTATTGTTTTTCAAATACCACCAATGTATATATTTATATGTATTTTTTATTTTGCTTTCTTCATAACTATCTTTTCACAAACTGTTGGAACTGTTGAAATTACATTGCGTGAAGGTGTATAGTTAAAGAATGTATGTAATGTATGTATGTATGTATATATATATATATATATATATATATATATATATATATATATATATATACACATAGTCCATAAATGTTCAGCACACCTTGACTGAAATAATGACCCAGGTGCTACTCTCGTTAGCGGTATACAAAAAACAAAAAAGTGAGGTGCACACCAGGAACGTTTTTTAAATAGTTAAAAAAGTTAAATTTTATTTATTTAATGCATTTAAAAAGGTCAACGTTTCGGTCTGTGTCTAAGACCTTTCTCAAGACCATACATGCGACATTAAAACAGTTCAATGAATAAATAGCTAAAAACCATTGCACTCACCCAACCCCGTGCTGCCACATCCCATGTGATTAAAAACCACTCCCCTCCCTCGGGGGGGTTAAAGAACACACATGAACTCCATCAATGGACTAAATTAAGACCTGCACATTCCTTATTGCAAAAGCCCTTAAATAACCTGTTCCTGAATTAATCATTGTAACAAAATCCCAGGTAATGTTTCTAATATCAACACTGTGACACAATGTAAATAGATACAATAAACACTCATATATAAAAAAACAGCCCGACTCACTTCAACGTTGTTCCAAAAAACATAGGAGGGAACAGTGCTCGTTTAACCCCGCCGGTGCCAGGGTATTCAACTTTCTTATCCAAAACACTTCCCTCTGTAGTAGAATTTTCGACCTGTCACCCCCTCTCCTAGGAGGGGGGATATGGTCGATGGCTATATACCGAAATGTAGGCAACCTATGTCCGACTGCCAAGAAATGATTCGCCACCGGTTTATTAGTGTAGCCATCACGAAACGCCGTTCTAATGGCTGAACGGTGTCCATCCATGCGTAGACGTAATGTCTGGTCGGTCTTCCCGACATAAGATAGTCCGCATGGACATGTTATTAGGTAAATTATATGAGTGGTTGTACAACGTTGAAGTGAGTCAGGCTGTTTTTTTATATATGTTTATTGTATCTATTTACATTGTGTCACAGTGTTGATATTAGAAACATTACCTGGGATTTTGTTACAATGATTAATTCAGGAACAGGTTATTTAAGGGCTTTTGCAATAAGGAATGTGCAGGTCTTAATTTAGTCCATTGATGGAGTTCATGTGTGTTCTTTAACCCCCCCGAGGGAGGGGAGTGGTTTTTAATCACATGGGATGTGGCAGCACGGGGTTGGGTGAGTGCAATGGTTTTTAGCTATTTATTCATTGAACTGTTTTAATGTCGCATGTATGGTCTTGAGAAAGGTCTTAGACACAGACCGAAACGTTGACCTTTTTAAATGCATTAAATAAATAAAATTTAACTTTTTTAACTATTTAAAAAACGTTCCTGGTGTGCACCTCACTTTTTTGGTTTTTTTTATATATATATATATATATATATATATATATATATATATATATATATATATATATATATATATATATATAAAATGTGACATGATGCAGTATTTCCAAGCCCAACAGGAATACTTGATGAGGATTCTCTGCCTAAATATTTTGGTGTTCTTTCAAGGATCAAATCGGCTGCAAGGAATGTATAGGGGAGCAGGGGCATTTGACTGCAGGGCTTCCAAAATTATGGTACATTGCAGTTTCTTAACTGTCCAAGAGGGGACACCAAGATGGTGGTGGGGGCAGTCAAAGACACATTCTGTGTTAACATTGGTCTGTACATTACATTGTTCTAATCACATTAGGGGGGTTATTTATGAAGCTCCGAATATCTGAACCACGAATAATTAGTAGTTTTCAGAGGGAAAAAAACTACAAATTTTTCGAGAAGGTCCCAGTGTCTGTGCAGATGTCGGTACTGATATCCGATGAGTTTGTGACTATGAAGATTTTCATTCATCCAGGTCATGGTATATCTAGTATACAGTAGGTAAATCTAAAAAATTATGTTTGTGGTTTCTGCGCAAAAAATCTTAGTTTTTGCACAAAACCAAACAATTCAGAGTTTTCGGGGAAAGCTCCGAAGTTTGCACAACCCTATTTTTACTGGCTTTTTTCTTCTTAAATAAGGTCCTTTCAGGCAATCGGGGGTTAAATTCGGACCTTGATAAATAACCCCCAAGGATAAATAACCTTGCCAGAAATGCCAGTTGCACCAGTGTCTCAAACTGGAGTCAGTATAGGGGCAAACACATAGAAAGGTTGGGTTGCAATCTAATTTATTACATTTACACTAACACTGTAAAATATATCATCATTTCCGAGTGCAGTGATAATCATAGATTAATAATGCTTTTATTCTCTAAAATTGTCTTATTTTGTAAAGATTCATCTCATTATTTAGACAGCATTAAGAATATACTGCCTGCAAAACATACACTCAGGACTTCTGGCAAAATCCCAAAACTGGAAGACATGCTGCTGTTTAAATAATCATAATCTCAACTGCATTGTCATGATGGTGATTACTGTATTGTTAAAAACATGTACTTCATACATTTTAAAGTCATGTGAGCCTCCTAAATATATATTCATTGATATCCCACATTGCAGAGAGTAAAAGTGAAGCTAGCTCTAGTGGCAATTTTATTTATCTGAAGATAGAATGAGTAAGCAAAATAACGGCTTGCTGGGAACAAGGATACACAGCTACAGATGCACAGACCCCATAGGCACAGGATATAAAATATCAACAAGATTTTCTGGTCATAATCCAATCCTCGATTTTTTTAGTCAGTGCCATCTGTCAGTTATGTCTAAATCCCTATCAGTCTCGCATAATAAAGACTTGAAAAATCGGCCTTTATTTAAATTAAATTTCTCTTTTATAAACATGTATACATGCAAAAGATAAAGGTAATAATGGTAAGGACTAATGGAGAAAGCAATACACTCTCTAAAATTATAAAGTGGTATCTTCTTTTTTCCCAAGCTGCCTCTAGTTTCTTCTTTTTTTTTTTTTTTTTTTTTGTATTTCAAGAATGCTTTCTTTATATTTAATTAAATGAGGAAAAAATATGTTGGTGCTATATAAATACATGTTAATAATTATACATACGTTCTTGTGTCATTGTTTTTTTTTAAATTTTTTGTAACCTTGTGTTTACCAAGTTTACTGCCTCTAGTTTAATTCTACCCAATAATCCCTCTATCCCTCTTTATTTAAAGGCAATTGTAAGAGCTATTTGTCAGTGATTATAACTACATACCTAATTCTCCGGACTGCTCCTCTTCACTAAAAACTGCACCAACCTGGGTGTTTTTGTAGAAACTCACAATGGCCATCTTCTATTGTCTCTTTATTCTGGTTCAGGCCGGTGCATGTGCAGTAAAGTGAAGAGCCGAGCTTAGATGCAAAAAGCTGGTTTATTCACTCTATTCATGATCCTGTGAAAGGAAAGAAGAAGATAGTGGTGAATGAGCTCCTACAGAAATAACCTTGCAGTTTTAAAGGAAAACTATACCCCCCAAACAATGTAGGTCTCTATTAAAAGATACTGAGTAAAACAGCTCATGTGTAAAACCCTGCTTCATGTAAATGAACCATTATCATAATAATATACTTTTTTAGTAGTATGTGCCATTGGGTAATCATAAATAGAAAATTGCCATTTTAAAAAATAAGGGCCGTCCCCTGAGATCGTAAGATTCACTGTGCACACATACAAACCACATGTAAGGTCACATGAGCCAATTAACAGACAGAGTTCTGCCTTTTGCTTCCTCACTTCTTCCTGTTACAGTTAGTGTTGTGCTATTTCTGGTCACGTGATCTCTGAGGCAGCACAGATAGAGTCACGAAATGGTGGCTCAAGGCAAGAGATGTAAAAGGGCAATATTTATGTAAATATATATTCCAGTTTGGTAAGATTCTTTAATATGTCATTCAATTTGATCTGTTGCTTAAGTATTTATTTTGAGGATATAGTTTTCCTTTAAGGCAACAGGAGAACCGGCCCAGGATATAAGGTAAGCAATTATAATAACTGGGTGTGCCTATGATTTAGCACCTCACCCAGTGAGTATACCTTTTATTCTCCTTATAAATAACCCTCTTATTATCAGATTCTAAATTATAGATCATGATAAGACAAGAAAATATCTTGGCAACATCATACACTTTAGTAGTAAATTATAAAGCCAAATAAGGATTTGAGTGTAGTACAAATAGTTCAAATCTGTTACCAAGTCCCAGATATGTTGCTAACCTTGATTTTATTGTTTCACCAAGTTACACAAATCCAGTGGGGCTGCTGAATACAAGAGCCCTCCTTTAAACAATGAAGACAGTTCCTTTTCCATTTAGGAGGTTTGAAATTTCATGATGGGTTTTTCAGGCTGATTGTCCCTGGAGCTACATAGGCCTATGTCTGTTCTCACTTAATCCGTAATCTTAGGACATACTTCCAACCTTTAACAACTCTCTCACAGGAATAGAATGCTATTTCACTTTAAGCACCACCAGGGCTATAGATGGGAAGCCACAGACAAGGTATGGGTAGGAAATAGCCAGATTACTAACCATTATATTATAATAATTTAAATGTTATGGTACCTGGTTGCCTGCATATGGACTACGATTTTGGATGCTGATCTTTGACTATGTTCTGCTTGATCTTCATTTATCTGTTTTACACTCTTGTTCCCTTGCCTGCTTAGAACCTGAGCCCTGGTTCTCTCCCTTGAAGACATGGCGGAATTTGAGTAGCGGATGGCTCCTCCCAAAGAGAAAAGTGGCTTGGATTTCTTGGACAGACATAATGTCAAAGGCTATTGTAAATTTCAGACCGATGTCAACCATGACCGGAACCTTGGCTCTTGTTCTGGGTTTTGGGAGACTGTACGAGACATTAACCCTTTATATTCTGTAATGAAAGGCATAGAATCACTAAAAACACAAAATAGCAGAAAGTAGTCAAGCAAAATTTGATTAGTGATCATTATAGTAACATCAAAATATACTTTTTACATATTTTTGGACACAAGAAGATTAAAAACCAGATTATGAAGCAAGGAAAAGGAACAGATGCTGGTCATAACAATAGTTAGGAGGAGAGACCTTTATCTATAATGCCCCCAACTATAATATTGTATTCAAGCCTCTTAACCCCAGTCTTCTAAAAGTAACTAAGTAACACAAAAGTAACTTAGAGAACAAGTATATCTTTATTTTGGTACTGGCCCAGTTCTTGAACGCTCAGTCCCCTGATAACGTTTTACAAATATAAACTTCAATAGACAAGACACTCCATGTCCAACTTTCCCTACCACCCACCGAGTCAGGAATTCTCTCCTGCTATAATCAAAAAGTGGAACTGTATAGCTCAGCTCTTCAGGGATATTACTGATATTCCAAATACTACAGTCTTCTGAAGTTCCATTAGCAGCTCTGTTTGATATATACTGTATTCCCCAAAAATAATTCACTAGCACCAATTACATAGATAGATGTGATACATGACCCTGTATACTCCTTTGCTTTACTGGATACCAGGTCCTCTGGATATAGATTCTGGATAACAGCATTGGTCATCTGGCATTTACCTAATTTCTTAATTTTTTTTTTCTGCAGCTTTAGGTTCTCCTTCAGTGGATGTTGAACCCATGTTCAGAGACTCCAAGGTTTAACTGTCAGTAGGGCTGACTGTATTTTAGGATTATATTATATTTATCTTATTACACAGGTATTGTTCCACTGGGCATATGTCTAGGTAATTTTCATAAGGTAATGTATTACCTGTATGTGAACAATCCTATTACACATTTTTTTGGTCCCTTTATAAATGTGTACAAAATTCTTAGACTGTGCCCTAATTATTTTGTCTTCTCTTCAAATGAAGTATTTCCCATTTCACATTTCCAATCACTGTGCATGCTCTTTCATTTTTTCATCATTTCCAGTTAATAATTGTGCCCTTATGTTTATCTTCATTTTGTTAGCCTGTAGTCCTTTTCCCACATGAGTTCTTTATCAGACATTGTGGCATCATTCTTTTTTCTGGTGTTGTTCTGTTAATGTGCCCACATTTACTCAACCACTGCCCTTTCCACTACACTCTTTTTCCATTGTATGGTTAGCACAGGAATAACAGAAATTACTTGGGCTAAACAAAATTAATTTACCCATGACAACCAATCAAATTGTTTTTCCTGCAGCTGGAGGAAACAATGCTGACTGAGCAGTCTCATAACTAATAAAGGGGCAGGACCAGTAAATAATATAAAAACTGCAATAGCAGTTAGCCTTTCTAACCAGTGCTTTCGAAAAGCTATTCTGTACCATCCACATTGATTCACATGTTGCCAGACATTGAAATCAATTGGGTGCAACTTTCTCACTGGTTGGTCACATAATAAGAGGGGCGTGCTTCTGTAGAGTGTAGACTCGATTTATTAAATTGAGACATGCAGCCAGCTCATCAGACACAGTGTCCAAATGCAGATTATAAAAATACATGGCATGTCCCCCTTTAATTATACTTAAGACACTGGCTTGGTGCATTTGGCCTGTGTTAGATAAGAAGCCCATTCTTTGGGTCCCCTAGGACCCGCTGAATGTGCTGTTTTTGTCATTAAACCCCTTCATACATTCAACACGTTTTTAGGATTTTTTTAATATTATTTTTCTGTTCTGCAAAGGTATTCATTTTTCATCTCATGCGTAATTGATTTGACTTTTGAATTGCAAGCAAACCAGAAAATGGATATGGATCAAAATACATCATTATGTATCCTGCTAGTAGGGAAAAAATAAGCAGATCTAATTAAAACATTATGGAATGTTAATCAGAGAAATGTTTACATTCTTATACAATGGATATACTCTCCATTGGCTTTAAGCCCTTTATGCATGCTTTAGGTTTAAGGGAAACATTTTCTAGTGGTCCAGAATATTTTATTTAGAAATCATTAATTTACGCTGTATATTTACTATATCTTGTACATATCCCAATGTTTAATAGTATATACTTAGAAAAAATAAATAAAACAAGCCTAATTAAAAGTTTTATTAATAATAAAAATATGTATTAATAAAATATGCTTTATTACTATACAGGTAGGGGATCCGTAGTCCCATTTGATTACAATCAAATTGTCCAGGTTTTAAAAAAATATTTCCTTTCACTCTGTAATAATAAAACAGTACCTTGTACTTGATCAAAACTAAGATTTAATGAATCCTTACTGGAAGCAGAAGCAGCCAATTGAGTTTATTTAATGTTTACATGATTTTCTAGTAGACTTAAGGTATGAAGATTGTCTGGATAACAGAAAGATCTGTTATCCGGACAACCCCAGGTCCCAAACATTCTGGATAACAGGTCCCATACCTGTATTAATTAACATTCATTGATGTTATTATTTAATATTAAATTATAGACCCCTTCAGTACAGTTTATGAATTAATATAAATCCAATGTATCTATTTAAGTAGACAGACTATTCTCGTCGACTGATGTGAGTAATTTTCTATAAATCATTGACCTTTATTCTGCTTTAAGAGATGCTCTACATTAGTGATGTGTGGGCCGGCCTGATACCCGCAAGTTTACCCGCGGGAGGGTAAGTCGGGTTTGGGCCGACCTTGCATCCCAATTGGCGGGTGGTGGGGGAGGTTCTGGTTCGAGCTCTTCCTCCTGCTGTCCCCGTCCGCCACTTTACACTTCCGACATCTGGGTTCCGGTTTTATAGCCGCGCACCTGCTCACCCCACCCCTTTTGTGACTTCACCATCAGGGTGGGTCGGTGCGGGTCAATCAAAGGAAGCCAGAAGTCAGGCTCGGGTGGGTGTGGGTGGAGGGAGGCCTGACCCACACATCACTACTCTATACCAGGGACAATGGCAATGGCAATGGTGGAGCTGCCCTTAAGTGTCCAGATAATGATTACATGTATATAACTTGATATTTGCAGTACGGAATGTAAACTTACAATCAAATTCAAATGAGGCGTTGATGGGGGCACCGCCGTGAGACAAAACAAAAGCACAAAAAGACTAATTAACCAAATATTTTTAGCAGTTTTTTTAGATGTTAGACAAGTTTTAGCGAGATCTTGGAAATCCCCATCTATACATTTCAACTTACTTAAACCTAAAATTGACTGGATATTCGTAAATGAGAAACTGACCAGCATTGCCTTAGACAAATACCCCTTATTTCTTAAAATATGGCAGCCCTGGATACTGGGTAGTACTGTAGCAGAGCTAGATCTCTGCAGTTTGTTGTTGCCTTAAGGTGGCCATACACGGGCCGATAACAGCTGCAGACAGACCGAGTCGGCAGCTTATTGGCCCGTGTATGGGGCCCTCCGACGGGCTTCCCCGATCGAGATCTGGCCGAAAGTTTACTGTAACATCTTTAACATCATGGTATGCAAATAATATATCATGCTGTAAACTTTCCTTTTATTAAAACAATAATAAAATCACTGACCTTTATTGCCCATCCGCAACTCACTCTTTCAGTTTCTTCATCATAGTCTGTTACAAAACTGAGTAGTAAAGGCATATTGATGTTGAAATCCTGAATTGGTGTTGGCTTTTGTTCCATGGTGGCTGACATCATCTGAAGAAGAGAAATGATAATGCATTAAGCATATATAGCAAGATTCAAGCACGATTGCCATTTTGGAGTCAGGAAGGAATTTTTCCCCCCTCTGGGGTAAATTGGAGGGCCTTCAAGTTTGTTTGGTTTTTTTTGCATTCCTCTGGATCAGTTAGGCAGGTTATATAGAGTTAAAAGGTTGAACTTGATGGACGTGTGTCTTTTTTCAACCTAACTTATTTTGTTACCAACATTTA
The DNA here is from genome assembly GCA_038501925.1 of Xenopus petersii. NCBI lineage: Eukaryota > Metazoa > Chordata > Amphibia > Anura > Pipidae > Xenopus > Xenopus petersii. The sequence continues at coordinate 156,797,055 of CM076673.1, read as the reverse complement.
TAATATTTTGAGGGAGAAATGATGTGGCATGGGAAAGTAACATGGTGGACATGACCCAGATTTAAGACTGCCCACTGTATGCTCATGGTTGTGTCTCTTTTTTAGATCCAGTGGATTCATTGTCTATACATTCAACTTTTGAATCAAAATATCTACACAATGAGGTGTATGCTATTACAACTCAATTAATGGTCTCCTAGAGTATTTAGCGTCTCCTCATGACAGGTATTCTAAATGTGTTTGAATTTGCTGAAGCACTAATCAACTCAGTCCTCACCATGCTAGGACTCTCCTACGATATGTAATTTTGTCTCATCAAGAAGGAAAGTACTTTTAATAGCTATTTCAAAATCATTAACAGCTACCCAGTATATACTATATGGACTCTCTTATGTGACTGCAGGGTCCTAGACTCTCAAGATTAGATAACACCTTGATAGAACATATTCATGTAAACTCTATGGTTAATGGCAATAGGCACAGTATATAAAAACACTCAATAAAGGTGGCTTCAAACCATCTGCTAGGAAGTTTTATCACAGGATTGTTCAGTCAGCTTGCTATTCAATTTCATGTAAAGTTATATTCAAATGCTAATATTTCTTAAAAAAAAATATTGTGAAACTAAAAATCGAATATGAAAATGAATAATCATGGTGGAAATAAGGGACTTTCTAAATGTAATCAAAAATAATTTTCAGTATACCTTCTTTTAGCAACCTGTCTATCTACTGCATATGCAGAAATAAAAGTCAAATTTTGATTAACAGTTAGGTCAAATACATTGGTGTGTTTCCTCTGCCTAGACAATTTATTAGAGCCAAAATAACCGACACTGACACAGAGCCTACATATATAGAGAGACAGGTTGCTGAAATAATTTGATTATTTCAGAAACTGTACAGAATTTTTACTTGATTATATTTTAAAATAGTCTAATTTACACAAGCCAAAGCATATATAAATGTGTCATGATAGTTTTCCTTTAATAACCTTTGCATTTTACATAAACCCAGTTAGTCTGTAAACTGCTCAAAGCAGGGACTTAGTGCTCAGTTTTCTTTGCTAATGCACTTTTATTTACTCTCCATCTTCTGTAACTATTTAAGCTTTCGGCTGCATGTCTGCAATTATGTATAGTGCTGTGTGTCCTGTGCTACTGTATAAATAAACCTGCACAGGAGAATTTGACAGGATTAAAAATAAAAGTCTGTCTATTATCCATCTAAGCTCTCTGTGGATTTACAGTAGGGATATATACTGTACTACTACAACCACATACTTTTTGTCAATGCTGAGTATTGGTTATCCACATAGACAATATAATACTATTAAATACTGAAACTTGAAAAAGCAATATACTGTGTAATGCTAAAATATTATTACAGTTATGGGATGCATTATCCAGAAACCCAATATCCAGAAGGTTCGAAATTCTGGGAGGCAATCTCCCACAGACTCCATTTTAATGACATAATACAAATGTTTTAAAATATTTCTCTGTAATAATAAAACAGAACCTTGTACGTGATCCCAATTAAGATTCATCCTTATTAAAAGTAAAACATCTCTATTGGGTTCTCCTTAATGTTTAAATGATTTTTAGTAGAATTTTCAGACAAGCCCCTTATCTGGAAAACCCCAGGTCCCAAGCATTCTGGATAACAGGTTCCATACCTGTACCTTTTAGCATCAATGTCTAATATGCTGTACAGATAAATAAAATACAAACAGTAGTATAATAAAAAAAAAACCTATTTGCACTCTCTACTTCTTAACACCTAACCACTCTAGTGATTTCAATGCATTGCCATGTTATATAGACACTCTGCATACTCTCCACCATAGGGGGAAACTGCTGTGAATTCAAATGTAGCATGTGGCATACGTGCACATAAATGTAAACCTTTCAAACTAACGTAAATTTGCTCAAAGTGTTTTTCTGAGCACTTTTGCAATATACATTCATTTTGTTTCTAGTATTCAAGATATTAGCAGGTTTTTTCACCTGATGGACATGCTAGAACATTTATTTACTGATAAAGAAAACGTCTTGTGGGGTTTCTCTGCTCAGAAAATGAAATTAGTGAGCATAGAATCATCATCTTGTTTCTCTAATCTGCCCACATCACAAGACTTTCCTTTTCTTATTAATTTTCAACCTACTATGTCCAGCCAGCCAAAATGAACAGCAGATGTGCAGTGTAAAACAGCTAATATCTTGAAAACTGTAAAAAAAAATTCAAATTAAAATGTTTTGAGGGTTTACATTTCATTTAAAAGAAAAAAGTGATGCAAGCTTCATTCTCCACTCAATGCAGGGGTCTTACTTATGCATCATTCCCAGTCTGCCATCTTTGTAGCCATGATATGTTATAATGATTTCTGTCCTTTTCCTCTTGTGAAAGTGTTCATAGAATTGGGCAAGCTGCAATAGTATTGAAATATGCCAGTGGGGATAGACCCAAAAAAGAGTGAACAGATTGGCACGGTTGATTTGATTTTTATATTCCAGTTAAATATTCTACTAAACACACTGTAATGTAGAATAGAACATGGCCTCATGAACAGTGATTGTAAAAAGTGACTGGAATATGTCCAGTTTCCCAGGTAAGGAAAGGGCTACCAGGTAAAATCAGTGATAGAATCATAAGCATTTTTGGTCCAGGAATAAAAAGGATGATTTATCCCAAGCAAAAAACCAAGACACTGAAGCAGTGGGAACGTCATACATATTTATGAGGCTCTTTAATCTGCTAAGGTATTGTTCTTGTGGGTAAAGTTTATTCCCTGTGAGGCAGGCAAGCAGTTCTCACTTTTATAAGTAAAAGAAAATATGACTGAGCTGGTTTCAATAATAGCAAAGCCTTTTAGTGTTGCATTGAATATGCTTAATGCTCACTAAAAAGCTTTCACATTTAAATTATTCTATTCTGCTCGCTTTCTGGGGTCATAAACTGCATTAACTCCTTACAGTTCTAGTAAAGATGCTGGGGAGACAAAGAAAGGAATAGATCTATTATTCGCTATTGCCTGCAATACATTGTAATTGCTTCTTTTGTTTTCCCTGGTCAGAGGTTGATTAAATCTGACAATGCATCTCATATGCTGGAATACAGAAGCTATTAAAGTGTGCACAGTTGAAGCCACAACTGCCACACACACACAATTGCATAAACATATATTACTATTTTACAAGTCTGTATCCTCACAGACTCGAATTATTACCACAAATTAATACTGTAGAGAAATTAAACAAAAATGAATAGAGATTTGGAGGTAATCACTTGGGTGCTGGGTCATCTTTAAAAGTTGTGCAGAATTCAAATCTTCATTTGAACCTTCAATACCAACATCTTCTTGCCGGGGCCACATTAAGCAGTAAGTTATGTTATTTGGGCCCTCTAGGGACAGCTCTACTGAAGAGCAAGTAGCATCTCAGGGGTATATTTGTGTGAGTGAAAAAGGGTGAACAGAGATCAATAGCCATGAACCTGAGAATTCACACAACACAGATCTTGGCCTGCAGAGAAACTTCTTCTGCTGCACTCATTACTACCACAGGGTGCAGGCAGATGCCGCGGCTTTCAGCGTTGAAATGCAAGATTTTGCATATTGCACGAAAATCCATGATACTTGCAACACAGCTGAAGAAAAGAGGAGGAGCCATGGGTCAGCAGATTGTCAGCATGATACTTCTAGTGTAACCCCAGCCTTAGACAATTATTTATGAGCTAGCCCTGGTGCTGATGGAAAACTGATCCCAAAAGGGGACAAACCACAAAACAGCAGAACATTGATGTAGAGTAGTGATCCCCAACCAGTAGCTTGCGAGCAACATGTTGCTCTCCAACCCTTTGGATGTTGCTCCCAGTAGCAACAAAGTAGGTGCTTATTTTTGAATTCCTGACTTGGAGTCAACTTTTGGTTGCATAAATACCAGGCATTCTGCCAAAGAGAGCCTCCTGTAGTCTGCCAGTCCACATAGGGGACCAAATAGCCAATCACAGCCCTTATTTGGCACCCCAGGAACTTTTTGCATGCCTGTGTTGCTCCCCAACTCTTTTTATTTTTGATTGTGGCTCATGGGTAAAAAAGGTTGGGGACCCCTGATGTAGAGGGTTTGTCTACACAAAATCATCATTCCATGTGACTCTTTCATGTAAACTAACACAAAAATTTTAATCTTTTGTGGCAGCAACCGATTTCCTACTTGTCTCTTACCACATGACACCCTTAGCCCCCTTTAAACAAGATGGCTCATACCCACATCACCCACTCTGTAGCCCACACTAACCCCCAGCAGCCCACACCAGCTACTTACAACACCCCTCCCCCACAAGACTACAAACTCTGATGCAATCTTCTCTACTAGGGTGAGATACAAGTAGCTGTCAAACCCCTCTGCCCAGTATGTGGCCCCTGCTGTGACTGCTTCTCTTGTGTAAACTTTAAAAATTATCAGTATTAAAATTACTGTAACTGGCCCCTGCATTGTGTAAACATCAAATACAGACAGTAAACTCCTGTATTGTTCATACCTGTAATCCCCCCTGCATTGTTCACATCTGTAACACCTCTATTGTTCACACCCCTAAATCATTGTAGTGTTCACACCTCAGACCCAGCCACATTAATCACCTCATACAAACTGCTGGAGGGGCACCAGCATTGTGTCACTGTACGTAGCACAGTATGAACCGTCTGGCTAAGAGTCCTGATAGGTTTCCCTGTCTCCTGCTCTATTCTGCCTTCCCTATGCTCCCTGTGTGTGCCATTCTCTGCCTGCCCTATGCTCCTTGTGTGTGCAATACTTTGCCTGCCCTATGCTCCCTGTATGTGCCATACTCTGCCTGCCTTATGCTCCCTGTGTGCCATAATCTGCCTGCACTATGCTCCCTGTGTGTGTCATACTCTGCCTGCCCTATGCTCCCTGTGGGTGTCATACTCTGCCTGCCCTATGCTCCCTGTGTGCCATAATCTGCCTGCACTATGCTCCCTGTGTGTGTCATACTCTGCCTGCCCTATGCTCCCTGTGTGTGCCATACTCTACCTGCCCTATCCTCCCTGTGTGTGCCATACTCTGCCTGCCCTATGCTCCCTGTGTGTGCCATACTCTGCCTGTGAGTCGTGAGCCTGGTAGGGTTTGTTCTCTGGGTTTATTAGCATTTGGAAATTGTTGTTAGGGACCCCTAAGTTGTTTAATCATGTGCTGGGGGCAGGGTTGCAGTGTTATTCACAGAGGAGGAGTCATATGGATTTAAGGGTATGTTTTAATATGGCTTGATGAGTGATATCCCTGCAGTGAGAACCAACCATTTGTTTTTTTTTTGGTGTGCTACCACCATCAATGTGGACACAGTCTTAAGAGTTATTGTGATAACATGGGTGTGTTTAAAAAACAGGGAGTGGTTAACACTGACTTCCACGTAGGCCAGAAAAATTCTGGCCCTCGGTACCACAGAAGTTGGACAGCACTGATCTAAAGGGTTAGTTAAAAACTTTACAACAGCATCTACAGCCTTAAAATGTGTCTTACTTTGTAAAAGCATCTCGATTCCTTGTGACCTCACTAGATGGGCCTCTAGTGCTGTCATTAGCGTCAAAAGTGAAGTCATCCCAGAATGAAAAGGATAGTTTTCAATACATGACTTTTTTTGTATTATCTTTCTAAGTAATAATGTTCCAACCAAATATGGGGTTATTATATGGTTATTTTATGGTACGTTGTTCAAGCATATTTGATTACTGTAATCCACTTAAAAGCAAAAGAAACTTCAGTTGAAGTATCTCACTCTTCCGTTTAATCATGGGAGAAAGAGTCTAATTTGTCTTCATAAGTGGAACATCTGAAGCTTTATTTTCTATCAGGCTGGGGTAATCTTTTTCCACTTTTCCAAAGCCATCTGAAGCAGAAATTACCTTGGCTTTTGCTAAAACAGCAACTCCAGCTGCAAGATTCAGCATTTTGGGAAGCAATATATTATTAACAACATTCACCATCTAATAAAGAATAAATTGTGCAGATTTCCCTGAATTTTCTTAATTCTAGATCTTTCACTACACAAGAAACATTCAGTGCTGGAAATATCAAACATAACATTTAGTTCTGGGAAGGACAAAACTGCAAGGTTAGAGATCAATATTGTTATCGCTAATATCCTTTTGTTGAGTTTTTCTAATTAAAGGCAGTTCTTAGCACCTTTACTCTGATAATGAGAGAATGGGTTTGGTCTGAGACACACAGTTAATATTAGTTTAAAGGAGAACTAAAGGTATAATCAATAGGGGCGGCCAAAATGTTAGGCACCCCCAGTGATAATTGCTTACAAGATACCCCATGCTCTTATTCACTAAAAACTGCACCGGCCCTGGGTATTTCTGAGGCTCATTGTTATCTTCTATTCATCATTTTCCATCTTTCCTTCTCCTTTAAAAGACAAAGGAATGCTTTACTGTGACTAAGGGAAACTTGAGAATAAGGCAAACTCCAGTAACACCACACAACACCCCCAAACCTAAAATTAGATGGAAAGGCAGCAGTTTCTTTAACATAAGTGCTCTTTTTAGCCAGAATCAGTATTTCCACAGCTAACATTGTTTTATATAAATAAAGTATTTTCCTGAAAAATAGATGTTTCTACTAGTATGTGCCCAGCACATTAGAGTGGCTACAGCGTCGGACTGGGCTGCCCACCAGGGCTGCCTACTCAGGGCCCCCTTCGTTTTATCTTACGCCTAAACCCACAATTGCTCACTCACAATCGGCTGTAATTCGTTTTTGGCAGGAAGAGGATCTAGGACTTGTCCGACGCTGCTGGGCCATCTGGGGTCTACCTGAACTGTGACTGAAGGCTCGAGGCTCCTGAAGTCCAACAAGTCTGAATGGGGGAGCAGGCTGGGCCGCTAAGCGCACAATTGGGTTTTTTCCCATTGTCCCCGTGGCGTAGTCTATTTGATAAAATTAATAGACTTAATAGAATATACATAATCTGTCAGTTAAGTATTGCTGTAGTATGTATTGTTTTACTTTAAACACCCTTTGACAAGCCTCAGACTAAGCGGCAGAAGAAAGGGTGGAATGATTTGCCACACATCAGCAGGCACTGCAGTGGAAAAAAAAAAACGTGTAAATATGGCATCATTTTTTTACTCGTTTGTTCTTTGAGCAACTTCTTTCGGAATTTACTTACAAAGGTCTATAGCGGTGTAAAATAACATCAATAAATTTGGCAATTGCATGGTGTAAAATAAAACACACTTTGATAAATTTGCCATTTAATTCACACAGTTTTTTAAATTTTTTTTTCACAGAATAATTAATAGGCCCCTAACTCTCCATCCTACTGATCTCCCCAATACAGCCCAGTACAGGGAAACCTTGCTAAAGCCCCAGGTCCCAGGTCTAACCCTCACACTTCCCATGTACACATTAACCTTGTGATCCTCCTTTTTTTGGCTTCCTCCAGCTCAGCCCTCCCTGCCAGCCTTTCATTTAGCCCGTCTTACAAATCATCTCAGTTCATCCATAAGGGTGGGAGTGAGGGAAGTTCTTCTCTACACCCTGCCTCTGAACTGTGGACTACATCTTTAAAAGTTCCTGTAGCCACCAAAGGAACTACACTCCCAAAACTTCAATGCCAAAATGAATTTACTTATTTACTAATAGGGTCTAAATGATCCCTGAGTCATCTCACCCAGGGGGCCCCTTCATAGAATCCAATTCATACCAGTGCAACCTGTAATTTTTCAATTCAAATTACTGTGTATGTGTTGTTCCTATGTTGAATAAGAGACTGGAATATGAATAGGAGAGGGCTTGAATAGAAACATGAGTAATAAAAAGTAATACATTTATAGCCATACAGAGCATTTTTTTAAAGATGCATTTGAAAGTTGTAAAGAGTCAGAAGAAGAAGACAAATAATTCAAAAACTCTAATAAATAGAAAATTTGCTTAGAATTAGCCATTCAGTCACAAACCTAAAGTTAATTTACTGTCAGGGGAAAACATGTTTTTTTCAAAATGCATAAGTTAATAGTGCTGCTCCAGTATAATATATAGTATACTCCAATATATATATATATATATATATATATATATATATATATATATATATATATATATATATATATATATATATATATATATATATATATATATATATATATATATATATATATATATATTAATAATATATATATATATATATATATAAGTTTGCAGCGAAGCGCCAGGGGACAAATATTCACTACCGTGAGCGTTTGTGATGTCAGTGACTGGCTGCCTAATAATCTCCCGGCAGCTACAGTGCACCTGTCCTTACCAGACCCAGGCCCAGCAGTGCAGATCAAAATACATTTTTAAAGAAAATAATTTTAAAAATATGTATTAAAAATAAAATAAAAATTAATTAGTGAAAAAGCAAGATGGACCCCTAATCCTTCTGTACCCTTAGGCTATAATTACATATTAAATCTCCTAACATTTGAAAAATGGAAAGAGGGACAAAAATATTGGGTACACATATTGCAGCAACATGTTTAGCCACACCCATTTTATAACTACACCCCCTAATTACCACGTCCATTTTACAAAAATTGGCAGGTTATAAGAGTTTGAACACATTTCTGGGAGTTTTAGGGCCATGTTTTATGTGTTATAACAGTTTTCCTAATGAAAATGAGATCGCCCTTTAAGCTGCTAGTCTCAGTTTTCCCAAGAGACTTGTTTATCTTAAATAGTTACCATGAATCTTTGATTATCTTAAATTGCTGCAAATGTATCTAACTGCTGGTGCTTCATAAACTTTGTATCATTTTCTGGCTTCAGTGCAGGAGATCAAAGAGAAACTAGGGACTTTTTAATAAAAATCTGGGACTTTGGGCTGAGCTGTCAAAATCAGGACTGTCCCGCAGAAAAGTGGGCAGTTGATAGTTATGCAACGATATATCAGTAATGAAAACAAATAAGTCACATGCCTATTCAGATGATGGCTTACTGGCTTTTTAAGGAGCTGTCAACACAGAGCTGGAAGAGCAGGCATGAAAAGGAAAAGGGATACATAACCATCCAAATCTAATTCAGTGCATTGCTCACAGCAAGCTACCTGCAGTTTTAAAGAGCAGCATTCTTTCATGTTTCAGTGCACATTACTCACCGCTGATACTGTTCGTATAGATTCAAATGTGTATATATATATATATATATATATATACCGTATATACTCGAGTATAAGCCGAGTTTTTCAGCCCCAAAATATGCTGAAAAAACGCTACCTCGGCTTATACTTGGGTCAAGCGCAAAAATGGTCGCCGGCGTCTAAGAATAGACGCCAGCGCCTAAGAATAGTCGATGGCGCCCAAGAATAGTCGCCGGCGTCCAAGAAAAGTCTCCAAGAATATTCGCCGGCGTCCAAGAATGGTCGCTGGCATCCAAAAACAAGACACCAGCACCTCCAATGGGAGCAGAAACCCTCAATTTTTGGATTGAAACTTACCAGAAGCTGCTGCATTTCTCACCCTCGGCTTATACTCGAGTCAATAAGCTTTCCCAGTTTTTGGAGGTAAAATTAGGTACCTCGGCGTCATGATCCGGAGCACTCCCAAGTTGTAGACAATGCCTAGGTGCTGGTTAAGTAAACAATATCAACGTAGCAAAAAGAACCACACAACCAGGTCTTTTTAAATGTGGAAAAACAAAAAAGTCTTTATTTCGACGTTTCAGCTCCTAACTTAAGCCGTCCTCAGGAAGTTCCTGAGGACGGCTTAAGTTAGGAGCCGAAACGTCGAAATAAAGACTAATTTTCTAGTTGCAGGTAAAACTTAGTCCCTTTGTAAAATGTATAATTAAGCAATTGAATTCTTAATGAATCAGATGAAAATTAAGCGTAGGACTGGCCAGATATGGGATGACTTTGACGTAGTTGGCCAGCTTAAATATATTGCAATATATGGACAAACAATCCCTGTTTTGTTTAAAGGGTAAGGCATTTTTCAGTAGCAGTATGCACAAAATGTCTCTGTCTTAAATATATTGATAATGGGTTGAGTGCAGAGGACTCTTGTATTTGACTATATGTATTTTGTGGTCACAGCCTCATTGCACCCCCGCCTAATGGTTTTAAAAAATAGTGGTGAGCACAACTTTCCCTTGTTTGTTATAGTTATACAGGAGCAGTGACCAGCTCCATGTTGTAGCTCCCACCCTTCCCAGCTATAGTCAGGTGATCCCACTGGTGTCTAATAAAAGGGCAGCCAAGTTTGGGAGTTTTACTTTGAAAGCAGCAAGTAAGTTGCAGGTAAAACCTAGTCCCTTTGTAAAATGTATAATGAAGCAATAGAATTCTTAATGAATCAGATAAAATTGAGCATAGGACTGGCCAGATATTGGATGACTTTCACGTAGTTGGCCAGCTTAAATATATTGCAATATATGGACAAACAATCCCTGTTTTGTTTAAAGGGTAAGGCATTTTTTAGTAGCAGTATGCACAAATGTCGCTGTCTTAAATATATTGATAATGGGTTGAGTGCAGAGGACTCTTGTATTTCGCTATATGTATTTTGTGGTCACACCCTCATTGCACCCCCTCCTAATGGTTTTAAAAAATAGTGGTGAGCACAACTTTCCCTTGTTTGTTATATAATAATATTGCTATTTCAAGAAGTTGATGCACTTTGCTGCAAAACTGTGTAGTCACAAAGATCACAATTTTATTTCTTTTTCACAAAACTACAATTGTAAGACGGTGATTGCCATCTTCTGGATAAAGCTGAGTACACACGCTTGCCAACCTTCTAAGTATCCAGCTGCATTACCCAAACAATATTTTTTCTAGAAACTACACTTGTAGAATGCAGTTATTCATTTTATAAAAGTTTCTGTAAACAATGGCATTTGTAAAAATATATGAAAGTCAGGAATTCACACAATAATATTTTTTATCCCAGCCTGAGTGACAGAAATCAGAATATGGTAGGTTTCCTTGAAGATACTGCCCTCTCATGGCAAAGGAGGAGAATTCAACCAGTTGTGTCTCTTAAATGAAATAGGTAATACTTTTTAATACAAATGCAGAGAAAAAACCCACCGCGCTTCTTGAGATGAAAGGCTCAAATCAGTTAAAAAAAAAAGATCAAATATCATGAAATCAAGGGGTAATATAGCAAGGTTCAAATTTTTGCCAAAATACAAATTTTTTTGCACAAAAAATTTATTTTTAATGTGAATGAATTGGCATCTAAAAGCAAGCAGGTTCATGTAGAACTCAATGGGAGTTTGTTTAATTCTAGTTTTAAATCAAGTTTTTGAGTTTGCAAACTCACAAACCTATAAACTCGAAAGATTAGCGGTATTCAAGTTGTTTTCAACATTATATTCAATTGAGTTTTATACATTTGGATTTTCTCCTAAATAATCAAACATTTGAGTTTTTTTTATTCTGCGTTTATTCAAAGTAGAAAAAACATCACAGCCTTACAAATTAGATTTTTGATAAATCAACCCACATGTTTTAGCATTATTTACATTGGGAGTCTAAAACTTTTTCCCAACTAGATATTTAACGGTATACAAACCAGAAACGTCTACATATAAAATCCCTAGGACTTCCCATTGATCTAATTCAAGCCCAGGCCCGGATTTGTGGGAAGGCCACCTAGGCCCGGGCCTAGGGTGGCAGGATTTTAGGGGGGCGGCATGCTGCCCAACCACACCCACATTGGTTCAAAAACACTGGGGATTCACAGGAGATACAATCTCCATGAAAATTTGCACGAATAAAGGGGAGGGGACAGGGGCGACAAATAGCAGTGGGCCTAGGGGCGTCCACTATGTAAATCCGGCCCTGTTCAAGCCAAGAATATCTTCGATGATAGACTTAACTTGGATTGCCAGTGTGTGACACTGATAGTATGATCTCATGTTCTTTGTATAATATGTCTGCAATTTTTTTCATGCCCTAATTTTGCAATGTATACAGCAAATGAAATTTCATAGAGATATACATGCTACTGGTCAGGTGAGACTATTAATCAGCTTCGTTGTATTTCATGTCTATTAAACACAATATACTCTATATTCTGTGCCTGACTATGTTCATTCAATATTTGTAATTCATCGCACAAAATAAAAAGAAAATGGAAAGGACGCCAGACAAATATATAAAATATGAGCATTAAAGTATGTAATGGGTGTAATATGGTAGTTCTCAGGAGAAGAAAAAATAGTAGGAGAGAGGTTGTAGAGTAACATAGTAACATAGCAACATAGTAAGTAAGGTTGAAAAAAGACACATGTCCATCGAGTTCAACCTTTTTTTTTTTTTTAATAACTACCTATCTGCCAGTTGATCCAGAGGAAGGCAAAAAAACCCATCTGAAGCTTCTCCAATTTGCCTTAGAGGGGGAAAAATTCCTTCCTGACTCCAAAATGGGTGTAGTCCCTGGATCAACTTGGTCTATGAGCTATTTCCCCTAACCTTGTATTCACTTACTTGCTAAAAAGCTATCCAACCCCTTCTTAAAGCTATGTAATGTATCAGCCTGTACAACTGATTCAGGGAGAGAATTCCACATCTTCACAGCTCTCACTGTAAAAACCCCTTCCCAATATTTAGGTGGAACTTCTTTTCTTCTAATTGGAATGGGTGACCTTGTGTCAGCTGGAAAGACCTACTGGTAAATAAATCATTAGAGAGATTATTATATGATCCCCTTATATATTTATACATAGTCATCATATCACCCTTAAGCACCTCTTCTCCAGCGTGAACATCCCCAATTCGGCCAGTCTTTCTTCATAGCTAAGATTTTCAATACCTTTTACCAGCTTAGTTGCCATTCTCTGTACCCTCTCTAATACAATAATGTCCTGTTTGAGTGATGGAGACCAAAACTGTACGGCATATTCTAGATGGGGCCTTACAAGTGCTCTGTACAGTGGAAGAATGACCCCCTCCTCCCGTGACTCTATGCCCCTTTTAATACAGCTCAAGACCTTATTTGCCCTTGATGCTGCTGACTGGCTTTGCTTGCTACAGCCAAGTTTATCATCTACAAGGACTCCAAGGTCCTTTTCCATAATGGATTTGCCTAGTGCAGTCCCATTAAGGGTATAAGTGGCTTGGATATTCTTACATCCCAGGTGCATGATTTTACATTTATCAACATTGAATCTCATTTGCCAGGTTTGGGGGTAATGCACAAGTGAGAGCAGAGAGAGTTGGATGAGCACATACCACATCATTTTCTCTCTCAAAATCAATCAAAATGGTACGATAATCCAGAAACAGATGACGAAACAGATGACGAAATGTGGAAGGAGGCTCTTGAGCTAACACCACAAAAGACCATTTTTGTAAGATACATGTAAATAGAGGTCAACTTGTTTAATAGAGTTATTATCTTCAAATATAGACTGGCCAAAGTTTATTAATAGTGTTGGTATGTTTCTTTACAAGATGTTTGAAGTTATACTAAACACGTTTTGGCTCTCCCAAATAGATAGTCCACTAGCCTATGCCTTTTTGGTATTACTGGAAATATTAACATGTTAACTAAACTCAGTTTTAGTTTTTTTCGGTACAATGTTTCTGTTTTACAATAATGTGTACAGTTAAAATGCAAAAACCAAGAACATCAAATAAGCAAAAAAGCAAGAAAATGAGAGCCTCTGCGCCCCATTTTGGAGCTTTAAACAATACCATAGGAGTGCTTTATAATGCCTTTGTACCTTTATAAATGCATGAAATATTGCTGGTTCTGCCTAATGCTGACCAATATTTCTTGTTTTAACAAATACTATTATCTAATAATATTTATAGATTCTCAATCTAGGATATTTTCAACTTCCACTATGCTTATTTTTAGCTCCCCAAATATATCACAAGGTTCCCTCTGTCACTTCTGTACAGATTCTTTTGGTAAACCACATGTAACTTTCTCCATATAAAGGGCAAACCATCAATTACCTGAGAATACTATAGCAGAAACCAGACAATGTGAAGAAGCATGCAAAGGGGAAGTTAGATACTGCTTTAAATAGAATTACAGTACATCGGAAAGTAATCACTGAAACTTTGTAGTTTATGTATATTGGAAAATTGCTTGGAACTATAATTTTTGGGTTTACAACCACTTTAACCAAACGACCATGTGCACTAGGGGCTTGTTGTAATCAAATTGTAAATAGCTGTTTGTATATATGGATTAGTGATGTTTGGGCCGGCCCAAAGCCCACGGGACCCGTGGGTCGGGCTGGTTCAGGCTGACTCCTGCAGTACATCCTTGAGCGGGTTTTGGCAAAACTTTAGCCTCCATTCTCCCCGCCTGCAGCTTTCTTCTGTCCCACTTCTGCTTCTTCCCGTGCCTTCTTATTTACTCAAGCAGGCCCCACACAGGGTGTATAAAGAGGGGAGGGTGCGCTGCGTTAGGCTCGGGTGTGGGGCGGGGCACAGCAGGTTAGAGTCGGGTGTGGGTCGAGTTTTTCCCTACCCACACATCACTAATATGGGTGTCCTGCAGTTTCAGCTGACATAGCAGACGGTGATTGACATATTTGAAGTAACAAGATTTGAAGTTACATAGTTAAATTGCTGACTGATTGCTATTGATAACTGTGCTAGGTAAATCAAACCCATTGGGCTCCATGAGAAAATTTATTTTATGGTTTATCACATCACACTTGGACAGGGGTCAATAAATTCTGTTAGTTTTTTTTCCATAGACTGTCACATAAAAGTATATTGAAAACAGTGAGATCAGTTTTTCTTACTGAGTTGCATCTGGCTTTATTGGAAAATCTGTAATTAAATTACGAGATAATATTTTCTCCTCAAAAATAATTTCCCCTAATAATTTACCTTCCTCATCTGTACAAATGTTAATGTTTAATGTAACTATACTCTAAGTTTAGGCTGATATTTAGGTGATGATCTGGACTCCAATCCTACATATGGTCTTTATATGGACCAAATGGATTAAATGGGAAAACAGTGCATTTCTCCATATAAATAACTTGTACCTTGTACAGTAACATATTACTGCACAATGATAGAGAGCACTACCTGCCCAAATACCTCTTCCGATGGACAGATATAGTTGCTCCCATGTAGCAGGCACATGAACAATGCCTGTTCTCAAACAGGGGACATGCTGGAGTCTTTCATTCCCTCCCTCAGGCACAACTCACCAGTGACTCACACAGATGGGTCAGGCATCCACAGTGACTTAATCCTCAGGCTGGCTCCCAAGCTAATCCTAGCCGAGCAAGACAAACCTGCTTTATTCTTCAGGACACGGCTCCACAAAGTGCGAGCACCTCACAAGGCAGCTGCTGTCACAGTCTCTATACTGCCTCCAATCTCTAAACCTTCCATGGTTGAGCTCACCAGGCTTGGGGCCCCATACCCCAAGCCCTCCAGGGCCTCTCAGATTCCTCAGGTCCATTACATTTTTATTGCAGTTCCTTTTTATTCCTGCTGAAGTGAAACTGAAAGAAGCACTGAGCACATGGCAACTCGGATTTTTATACGCCTTCCGTACACCTACGGAATCTGCCAGGGCTCACTGTACATGGGAAAAATTACTCACCCCCCCTCCCAGATCCAATTTAGGTCCAAAACTTAGCATAGCAGGACACAGCAGGAGATTTCCAACCATGTGGAGCTTTTCAGACCAAAAGGGAACTTAACCCTATGGGTCCCTACATGTGGCTGTAGTAATAAAATAAAGGGGGGGATTGTGACCAGAGTTTCTTGCTATGTGCTATGTTAGATATATGGGAAAACCATTTACGGTCTATTATAATACTGTCCTTAAAGGAGAACTAAATCTCAACAAGAATGGGCCAGAAATGCAACAGCATTTAAGGCTACCACAGTGATTTAGCAGTCATGAGTTGTGCATTTAAAAGTGCCACTAGTAGATCCCATCTTCTCTTCTGTTGATTTATAGCACTTATACTGGGTTGGTGTCACTTACCCAAGCTTAGAAACTGATTCACAATATACCATAAAACATATATATATATATATATATATATATATGTAACGCTTTCTTGGCCTATTCTGCCAATTAGGAGTTAAGGGTGACCAGCTAGGTAGTGAGCATGGGTTACGTTGCGAATCCTCACCCAGGGCAGAGCCTTTGCCAAATGGAAGCTTCCCCTTTAATCTGTAGTTGAACTACAACTCACAGGCATATAAGTGCAAAATAGAATAATGGACGCCAGGAGGTTCTTTAAAAAGGTAAACAGGAGCACAGATGTATTATGCCAGAGGCAAATGACCACAGGTTTACTTACAAATATACTGAGGACACAGCAGGTGGAATCACTTTGGACACTACAAGGTTCACAGTCAAACAGGTGCGACTCCCAAGGATATTGCAGATAGGTGTACATCAATTCCCAGTTCAACCGACGTTGCACAGTGAGGGGATCGGGATCTATCAGGTAGGGTACAGGTAGTCCTTTGCTCACCTAGATGCCTATCAACTGAGTTCCCTGCTCTAAAGGCAAACAGGCCTTGTGGGAAGCTACTTCCTCCTACAATCCTCGTTGGAGCGACAACTGCTCTTTCTGCTACACCTCTCTGTCTTTCTCTCCTAGAGAGACTATAACAAGATCTTACTATCTTAGCTGGTCCTCGTTCACGGGGTTACCTGGTCCCCGACTTAGCACCAAAGGTGTCAGGTCCCTCTGGGGTAAATGCTTACTGGGGCCTATGGTGATCCCAGGCTCAATGGGGATTCACCTAGCAGCAGCACCAGGAGCCAAAGAGGAAGAGGACACTCCCTGCACAGCACTATATAGCAGTGTGGCAGGGGAGTGTCATTACACTCTTTGTCCAATAGGTGTGGGTGTTACACTTTACCAGTTACAAGGGCTTGGCCCAATAACAAGGGAAAAGAGAACTACATACAAAAGGTAGGGGATTAACTCTTTAGGGATAGGATATCCTATAGGTCCCTACATATATATATATAATATTAAATTCCCAAAGTAAGGCACAATAGTAGTTTATTCAGAATCCCATTATGTAGCAGCTCAGAAACCACCCAAATAATATTAAGCACTGTAACTAACAAATGTGACCCTTTCTACAGACTTTTTTGTATTTGCTACGGTTTGCTAAGATTCGATTTCTGATTATAACTAAGCTTCCCAAAGGAGCTTGGAGCACACTGAGCGTGTGCAGTGTCATTGACACTCAAAAAATGGCCTAACAAGATCAGAAGCAAATTTAAAGGCATGGTTCATTATTCTTATTTGGAAGCTAAACATCTGGGCTAGTAAGTTCAGCATATTAAATTCAGCATTTCTAGGCAAATTATTTTATAGGCTTTAGTTTTCTTTGAAACACTAGTTTTAAGTAGAAATATTAGAATCATGTAGTGGTTCCTCCAATACTAGTCCATGAGGCTGTTTGTGCAATTGCTCCAATCCAAGTTGTTGACATAAAAGGAAACAAAGGATAAAAACAGAAACGTTGATTCTTGCATTTTATTTTATTAGATTTATTTTATTACATCACAGAAAGAGATCAATGTATGCTATCTGCATGCAGAGGAAGACAGTATTAGTTCTAGTTCTGGGTTACATCAGGTTTATATCTGACATGTGACAGGTTCTAATAAAATTATGTCATGCGATTTAGAATGCAAGCATCAGCATATAAGTCTCTGCACCGTTCCAATCCATATGGGCATGCTATATTTACAGAATGAAACAAATGATGCTCAGACCTCAGAACTGAAGAATATTTGAAATCCTGTATATAAACATGTTGAGATGACTAAACTACCTTTGAATGATCTGTGAAGGAAAACGAATAATAATAATAAATTGGATGCATTTAACTAGTCATGTTCAAGTCTGGGGTCTTGATATCCACCAACAACTATTGAATTCCAAGTTAACCTGCCTCATGTTACATTTGTACAACTCTAGGTGTCAATGTGGAATCATTTTGAAATGAACTGGAGTAATCATGCATGTACTGTGCTATGCCATCCTGTCTTGTACATGTGATCTGTACCTCTTGACCCCCAATACAAAAACAAGCTGATCAGTCACACTTTGTTGGATATTAAAATCTCTTGTGTTTTATTTCTTTGCCAGTCTGCGTGAATGAACTTCAAATGCAAAATCAGAGAGATCTAGAAAGGTATACAAGTCCCCAGAGATTTGTTTTCATTCAAGTTACGTGTACATTTATAGATGGAGCAGCCTAAACTCAAGCATCTGGCGCAAACAGCCACAACTTTATTCACTCGAAACCAAATAATGGTCTATGTGCATCACTGCATATTCATCATTTAAAATGGGCAACTTTTTAAATCTCCATTAACTTATAACCACCATGAATTAATGGCAATAGGTAAACAGATGGAGCAGACTTTTCAAATTCTCAATTAACTTAAGACCCTGCTCACCAAATTAATAGTAATATGCATATGCTGATGGAACAGACTCTTTAAATCTGAATTAAACTATGATCCCCGTGAATTGATGGTAAAATTAAAGGTATACAGATGGAGCAGACATTTAAAATATCCATTAAATTAAGACTGTAATCTATATTAGTAGACATTTTTAATTAGAGATGTAAAAAGCTGACAGTTTTATTACCATATAAAACAAATGTAAAAACAACATTCCCAACTTATATTATAGAAAATATTTGTTGCATTGTTTTTTAAAATGTTATTATTGGCAATAATCATCATCATCATCTTAAAATGAAAATAATACAATAATTAAAAATAGAAGAACATTTTATATTTTTTTAAGTATTTTAGTTGTTTATTTTAGTTCTATTTTTATTCTTGTAAATAAACAAAAGTTTTGACAATTACATTTAAACTCGTGGGTGATTGGATCTACACAACTTTAATCAATGTTTTTTTCTCTTTTTTATTTTATGAATAACTAAAATGAACATTTTTGAATCAATGAGATGTACTGCTCTACTGTATTTTATTCATGTGTCTTGAATGAATTATTTCAAGATGTCTATCAAGATTGTCTTTATTTTCAACATCGTGATAACATAATAATCACATCTGGCAAAATGGATTATTACCCTTAAGACAAATTGTGGATTTATTATTGTACACATTTTTTAATAAATGGCAAAACAGCAATCCTAGATATCTAAATAACCTTAATAGATTTAACCTGCAGAGACAGAGAATGAAAATTAGGTGGATTTTTGTCACAGTCCTCTACGCTGAGATGGTTCCTTACAATCAAGTTCTTACATAATTGACCACAGTGTAATGAAATCATCTAAAAAGCCTGAATTATTTCTATATAGGTTGACTTAAAGAGAAAATATACCCCTTTCTGACATGAGCTCATCCAGTTGTGATTATGAATGAAAATGTGCATAAAATCTATCTGACTAGGACTTTAAAATCCTTTGACTTCCAGAGGATCTGATTACAGAAACAGAGTGACTTCAAATCACAAATTCTGTCACTTTCCAATAGAACAAGGCGAGGGAGGGTTGGATAACTCTGTTTTGCAGATGTTTCTATAAGTAAGTCCTATAATATCTCATTTATACTTGTATACTTTAACTTGCATTTTCTACAAGGATTATAGAGAAGCCTGTTAATGATTATGAGAATATGCCTAAAACCTGTATGGTTTCAGTGCCTTAAAATGAGGTTAGAAACTCCACAGTAATAGCAAACAGGAAAGCTCTGAGTCTTTTGTTCCTTGATGTAGTTCCATGGGCAGGGGGCAAAACATTCAAAATTGCCCACTTTCACTTGAATAGCAATTGTTTTCAGGGATGGATGCACTTGCCTTTTAGGTGATTGTCACTCAGAAACATGGCTGTGTTTCCAAGTGGCAGTGCCACCCATGGAATTACTATTTGCTGGGGGGGGGAGCAAAACATTAACAATTGACCCAGGTGCAATTACCCTTTCAAGTTATTCATTTAATAAACTTTGCAGTAAAATAATTGTACTGGGAAGTATTTAATGTGAGTACTGAATGCAGTATCAGCACACTTTCCCTTATGGACACCAGTGAAGACAGTATAAGGTATTTTAACTAGTGTGAAAGTGGTAGCACCCACTCATATGTACTGCAATAGATATATGTAAATATATACAGAAAGAATGATTTATATTCTAAAAGTCATTGTCTGTTTAAGAGAAGCTAAAACTGAAACCCTGCTTATAACAGAGGACTTACATCACCTAAAATATATTATGGCTCTTAGCGTAAATCTACGGATTTTTTTAAATACTTTACTATAACCCTCCCCCAATACACTCATATACACACACAAAGTGTTTTAATGTGCAGCCCAAAATTGCACACATCCTTCCACTGGTTCAAATGCAGTTTTTAGTTGGAAAAAGAAATATACAAAATTCCCAGAGTAAAACACACGGGTGTGCCATTCGGGTGATCTGTGTAATGTGACTCTGTGCACTTTGGATGTGCTGAAATATCTGCACACTTGGAGATAGTAGTACAACTCACACTGATAAATATTCTTGAACCGTGGAAATAATAAACACCAATGGAGCTGGACATAAGAAACACACAGTATACAGTACAGTATAGTTATTCTTAGTTAGGAGACATACACCAGTCACCAGTGCTATGATACAGGGGTCAGTATGTTGCAAGTTGTGCTTCTGCAGCTACTAATATCTCAAACTTAGGGGCATGTTTACTAACATTGGAGATAAATATCTGGAGAGATTTCTGGAGATGTTGCCAATGGCAACCAATCAGCAATTAGATTTAAACAGCCATCTATAACTTAGAAAACAAAAGCAAAGATCTGATTGGTTGCTATGGGCAACATCTCCAGAAATCTCTCCAGATATTTATCTCCAATGTTAGTAAACATGCCCCTTAGTGAGTTTAGTTAAAAGAATAACAGGCAAGCAGCAGTCCTCCAGATGTTGTTATGAACTCCTAGAACCCATGCAACCCCCCATTCCCCCGATACACACACGGCCTTTGGCTGTACTTTGACAACATCTGGGGAGCCAATAGTTGCCTATAACAAAGTTTTATGCTCTGTTTTGTGTTAATTGTAATATTCATAGGAATACAAGACACTAAAGGTTTCATGCCTGAGACTGAAGTTATAACAAGCTGGATACAATTGATGCACCATATTATAATAAAGATATAACAGCTTTCCCAACTGGAAAAGAGCAAACAAGAGAGTCTGCAAAGTATCCATAGCAGACAGTGGCAGTTCAAACAGAACTTGCAGAACACAAAAGGGCATATCAATACACAAAAAGCATATACAACTGAAATGAATTGTGATGGGCGAATTTGTACTGTTTCGTTTCGCAGAAAAATTCACGAATTTCCTGGGAAATTTGCAAAGTGGCGAAAAAATTGCATCCAAAATTTCTTGATGCTGGCGAATTTTCACGCCAGTTTTGCAAATTTATTCGCCAGCATCGAAACGCAGAAATTCGGAGCGAATTTGCACCTGCCAAATTTATTCGTCCATCACTAGAAATGAAGGCAATGCAATTTGCAGGTAGTGCACCAGATGATTGATATAGTTGATCTCTATGTATGTATAAGAACTACAGATTTAGAGAAAAGGGCTAAGATAATAAACCAAAATGATTGAAGCAATAGAAAGTGTTAAATGAGCTCATTCTCAGCTTATTGTTTTGCCCTGGGGGTATAATGAAATAAGCACACTGCCAGGGTAATGTCTGTGCTTTCTGTTCATGGGACTATAAGGTATTTATTGGGTAACTTATGTTTGCATTTTAATAATAGTCAATACAGGTATGGGATCCGTTATCCAGAATCCCATTATTCAGAATAATCAAATCATTAAATGTTTTTTAAATGATTTCCTTTTTCTCTGTAAAATAAAACAGTACCTTGTACTTGATCCAAACTGAAATGTAATTGATCCGTATTGGAGGCAAAACCAGCCTATTGGGTTTATTTCATGTTTTAATTTTTTTTGTGGACTTAAGATATGGTGATCCAAATGA
Organism: Xenopus petersii; assembly: GCA_038501925.1. Classification (NCBI taxonomy): domain Eukaryota; kingdom Metazoa; phylum Chordata; class Amphibia; order Anura; family Pipidae; genus Xenopus; species Xenopus petersii. The sequence goes on along the minus strand of CM076673.1, from coordinate 156,775,041 downwards.
CAGAAAGATCCCTTATCTGGAAAACCCCAGATCCCAAGCATTCTGGATAACAGGTCCCATACCTGTAAAAGAATTTCATTACTAAGCAAAAGTTAAACCCAAACCAGGTAAGCAGAAATGGCTTTAATTTTAATTTGTAAATAAAGGTTTGGAATTTGTTTTGGTATTCAGTTGAATCATTTGTGGAGGATTTTATATTCAGCAGAAACCAAAACTTGCCGTATGGAGCCCTATTGTGCTTATCATTATACTGAAGTTTGACTCTAGTTCCATTACAGTTACAGTATATGCAGTTAAAACAATGAAAGTAAACATCTGATTAGTAGGCCTGAAACAAACTTTGCACTTGCTTTTAAATTGCCCCAAGCATGCTTTCATTTGTCAGTGAAGACCAATAGCTTAATACGTGCATCTTCTTTTTAATCAAATCAGCTTTAGTGCAATGCGCTATTTTCAGGGAACAATTACCTTTTGTGATTTGTTTGTGAAATTAGTACTTTTTATATGTTCTATGCAGATATTATTCATATATATAATATAGGGTGGGAGCTACAACATGGAGCTGGTCACTGCTCCTGTATAACTATAACAAACAAGGGAAAGTTGTGCTCATCACTATTTTTTAAAACCATTAGGCGGGGGTGCAATGAGGGTGTGACCACAAAATACATATAGTCAACTACAAGAGGTCCCCTGTACTCAACCCATTATCAACATATTTAAGACAACGACATTTTGTGCATACTGCTACTAAAAAATGCCTTACCCTTTAAACAACACAGGGATTGTTTGTCCATATATTGCAATATATTTAAGCTGGCCAACTACGTCAAAGTCATCCCATATCTGGCCAGTCCTACGCTTAATTTTCATCTGATTCATTAAGATTTCTATTGTTTCATTATACATTTTACAAAGGGACTAAGTTTTACCTGCAACTGAAAATTAAGCATAGGACTGGCCAGATATGGGATGACTTTGACGTAGTTGGCCAGCTTAAGTATATTGCAATATATGGACAAACAATCCCTGTGTTGTTTAAAGGGTAAGGCATTTTTTAGTAGCAGTATGCACAAAATGTCGCTGTCTTAAATATATTGATAATGGGTTGAGTGCAGAGGACCTCTTGTAGTTGACTATATGTATTTGTGGTCACACCCTCATTGCACCCCCGCCTAATGGTTTTAAAAAATGGTGAGCACAACTTTCCCTTGTTTGTTGGCTGTGAGGTTGGCAGAGCCTTTAAACCTGCAAGACTCATTTTGGATTAAAACTGCTACATATAATGAAGGAAAACATATACTTAAAGGGGAAATGTTTTAAATAAGCACCCAAAGTGAGGTGGATTTTGATAAATCATAAAGCAGGGGAAAAGGTTTGGTTGAGAAAAAAAAAAACGAATACAAATTTTAGAACTATATATATATAAAAAACATCCACTAAGTTACAATTTTTTTCAATAATGTGACATACATAATAATAGGAAAGTGTCAGCATTACATTATGTTACGTTAATTAAATGACAGTATTTTTCGTTTTTCTGTTATGTTATCTGGTTACTTTGTGTCACGTGCCAGACTTGGTGAATATTTTGTACTCTAATTGACTGGGTCTGCTTCTATAGTAAGAAAGGTATTTCCAAGGGGCAATTTGTATTCTAGTGTTTTCCAGACACAGTTAGTCTGTGGTGGTACTTTGAATGCTGCCCTAACTCCTGCCCAGCAGACCAGTTAGCATGATGACTGGGAGAGATTAGGGAATGCCAGATTTAAGACACGGGGTATTTTAAAGAACAATGAAAGGATAACAAAGGGTTGGAGTGCCAAGTTGTTAGGTACCCTACCGCTGATTCTAGTCATTCACTTACAGGCCCTGTGGCATAACTATAGAGTAAGCCCAAACTGCGGCATCCTCTATGCCAGTCTTGGTGAGCACAAGCTCTGTACAGATATTCTTCATCAATTACTCTACTATACATATACAAACTCAGAGGATGCCGGGCCACTGAAATCATACGGTGACAAGGTACAGAGGGTACAGTACCCTGCCCAACCCTGCATTTTTAGAAGCAAAAAGATAGTCAGGGGTCTGAAGTAAACAACTAAAATCACATAACAACCCCCCTTCCCTCACTGAATCCACCTTTCCTTGTATTTGAAGTACCAGAAATGCCTGGTCTGTAGAAAGATTCATTGTGTTCTCTTTTCGGTTTATCTGTCCAGAATGCAGCCATGTATAGCTCATTAAGAAAGCAGTATTGTTGGACATTTTAAACTAGTAACTGTCGGTAAGTGTAAACATGTGGCGAAAAAGAAAAAAGACAGCATTTGTATATACTTGAAATATAGGCTTCAAGCAACAGCATAATGCTATCCCATGTTTATTTATTGGGTATCTGCCTGGCGGAATGAGCTTCAGTTTAACTACAAGCTACAAAGAGAGACCACTAAATATCACAAAGTTTTGTGCTCATACATGTCATATAAAGAGCCAATAAGACTGAACAGGAATTCAAATGGCACCTGTTGGATGAGCTATCTCTAAGACAACTATTCACCTGTTTGGCATATCAATACAAACTGTATAATACTGTACAAAAAGACTTTGTGCCTCAACAAAGTATTTCTTTTATAAAAGCTACATGTACACATTTCTTCCTTCTAGGTCTATTATCAAGCTAAGAAATAGGTTTTTCTTTTATGGAACGACGTCAGTAAAAGCTTTTATTTATATAAGATGACGTAAACCATTTGTTCTCTAAACGACAGGTTCTCAAACCGGTAATATGGCAACAAGCACAAGAATCATTGAGGAATTATTTTAGTCAGCATTCTGCCCACTGACAAACACAAATGCTGCTTTCCCTATGTTATTATAGAAGAGTCTAAGAGCATCTAGTAGTTGTGTTGTTTCCATCGCTAATACTACAGGTTCAATTGTGAAGACTTTGGAAGACAAGACATTAAAAAGTTTACAATGAACTGGTACAGAAAATGAATGTGATATAATTCCATGGCACTTTAGTCACTTGCCACGTGATTTTCATTCTGTAGGACATGCCAGCGTTCGATTTTCTTATCTTTATTTTTCAAGCATTCGTACCAGTGTTTCAACCTCTCTCCTTTAGCGTTGATGCCCAGCTGACATCCACCTACAAAGAAAACATCATTGCATGATGAACTGTTTTAATGGAAAATTATACCCGCGAACCGTGCAGGTCTCTATAAAAAATATATTGCTTAAAACAGCTCATATGTAAAATCCTGCTTCATGTAAATTAACCATTTTCATAATAATATACTGTTTTAGTGGTAAGTGCCATTTTGTGATCATAAATAGAAAATTGTCATTTTAAGAACTAAGGGCCACCCCTTGGCATCCTATGATTCACAGTGCACACATACACACCATACATGTTAGGTCACATGAGCCAATTAACAAAGTTCTGTCTTTTACTCCCACCCATCTTCCTGTTACAGTTAGAGCGACAGTATTTCTGATCAGGTGATGTCTAAAGCAGCAAAGAGAATATCATAAAATGGGGCCTCAAGGGAAAAGACGTTAAAGGGAAAAATTTGCTTAAATATACAGTATATACCAGTTTGGTAAGATTCTTTGATATAAACTGTTGCTTAAGTATGCATTTGGGGGGTATATTTTCCCTTTAAAGCAATCTGCTTGCAAACCCTATTTTAACACTCCTTAGATGACACATGAAATTGTAACCACGCCTGTACCTCTCCCGAATCAGCATTGTGATGTACCACAAATACCATTTGTACGCAGCTATAAATCTGATATGTTAAGAATTGTAAAATTGCAATAGTTGTAAATAACCCCATTATATCATATTGCAACCCACCCAGGGGTAAAACTTTCTTCTGTTGGTGCTTAGTTACACATGCAGAGCAAAAAATATTCCCATTTGCTTATTGAATTGTAATTTGTTTTCCACGAATCTCAAAAAAATTTTATTCTTAAAAGCTCTAAACTTTGACATTTATTAAGTAAAAAAACACAAAACCTTTAATACTAAACTACGCTAAGTAAAAGTTGGTGAGGTTCTATAGAAGTCAATGGAAGCTGCGCCAGAGCCGGGCCAGGCCAGCCAGGTGCCCTAGTCAACCTGACTGGTTGTGGCGCCAACTGGGTGGGCGCATGATCAAATAGATGCTTGCAGGTGCATGCGTGAATAGAAGCTTGTGCACATGTGCAAATTGACACATGTGCAAGTGGACAGTAGGCCAGAGAGGGGACCGGACTAGGGGTAGGAGGCAGAGAACGTAGGTGCCTGTTGCCCCCCCCACCTTTGCGCCCTAGGTACGTGCCTACTCTGTCTACTCCTAGTTCCAGCCCTGAGCTCATCTTATTGGACCACTTTTAATCCAATCAGACTTTTAGAGATTTTTTTTTGCCTGAAAAACTTGGATGTTTTAGAGGTTTTTGAGGTACTTCTACTTTTTAGAGCATCGTTCAGTGATTTTTTCGTTCGTACATTTTCTATCCGGATCTTAGAGTTTTTCAGTTTAGTTGTAGTTTCAAAAACCTCGAAAACTACTAAAATCTGACCTTTAATAAATAAGCCTCCACATGTCTCAAATGGAAAATGATGACAGGAACCCAATGAGGCACCCTACAAATGCTTTACCACTAGCTTTGTAACAGTTTACAAGAGCTTACCAATGTAATCATTGGATTTTCCAATGTCATAATCCCACACAGAAATATCCAGCTGCTTCTTGGCCAAGTCGCTGTGCTTGATATCATAGAAAAACTCCTGGAAATACAGATAGGTAATGTTACTAAAGAAAAGTAAAGTTCCATTAATCTTATATGGAAATCTGAATGCTTAAAATAACTATAAACACTTTTTCTCCCTATGTTCGACATGAGATTTGTTTAACATACTGTCTTTCAAAATGTTTTCAGACCCTAGAACAAAAATGTTTCTAATATAATTAGGCAGCTAAAAATGTAATCTCTAAAGGCTGGAGTGACTGGATGTCTAACATAATAGCCACACCACTACTTCCTGCTTTGCAACACTCTTGATTTTAGAGTGGCTTCTTAATACTATATTGTTTTTCTTAATGTTGCAGGTGGAGTATGCTGTGTTATCAGTGTTCAACCACTCCTTCTGCACAAGGGAAGGAATGATGACTTCCATGAGAGAGTTAATAAAGCATATCAAGCAGACATGTTAAATTTGTGGGATCTGGCCCCAGGAATTTATTTATTGTGAATTTTACTGTTTAAGTGCATAGATTTGTGGAGTATTGCTAGGTCTCAAAATGCCATGGAAAGAATCCCATCAAGGTTAACTTTGCAATGGTAACGTTTGTAATGCTGAAAGGGGAGACTCCTATTTTGTACTAGATACGGTGCACTTGGTGGGCCTGGATATTTTTAATTTTGGCTTGAGTGTGGGAGTGGAAGTCACCATACAGGGGTGGGGACTTAGTGGCTGGTGGCCTGAAACTGTTGCCAGGGACTTAGAAGTCAAACTTACATTACTTTTTCTTATGGTTGTTTTATTGTTTATTCTGTATTTATTAAACAATTTATTGTTATGTTTTCTATTTATTATCTCAAGTCAAATTGATAAAGCTGTGGCCAATAACAGAATGTTGACATGTTAGGTATCCATTTGGCCAAGCTTTACCAAGTCTAAACAGCTCAGTGTCTTCATACCTCATTAAATTCTGGATTTAAAGTTTTTTTCTTTATTTGAGTCTTGCTTTTTGCCTTCTTCCCCATGTCTGGTTTCAGCCACCTGTGCATTAATACAACAATACAACATCAAAATGTGTTACCTATAAAATAACTATTACATATTTTTATTACAGTGATAAACTAATTGAAGCCCAAAGAAGAACATGTGTTGTAAGTTGTTCAGGGAGAGAGATTCATAGAGTTAGGAAGAAATATTACAGTAGAGAAACCTTAAAAAGCGTTAAGGTCTAGACAAGAAATCTTATAAGGAAGGGTAGTCATGTTTTAACATTTTGGTGGCCAAAATGGTTTAAGGTTAAAAATGTTTAACAGAATAATTAAACATTTCATAACTAGCACTTAAACATCTTATTCCCATGCCTTTCATCTATAGGTGGTTCAACCACAGCCTATGGGCCTATTCCCCACATGCTGACCATGCCTCCTAACCATAGTGTGTGTAAATTTGACTAAAAGGACTCAAACTGTAAGATCTACTCAGGGAGGGACTTAAATATAATCTCTGTAAAGCATTGTACAAAATGTAGATATATTAATAATGGAGTATTCATTTTACTCACTGCCTTCATGTAGGTGTATGGCAGAGGGAATTGCCCACAATTGGTTGACTTCCTATTAATGGAAAGCTGCCTTCACATAATTTTATATAATACTTGATCACTTATTTTACCCTAGATGAACAGGACTACAAAATTACAACCTGCAGTATAAACTATGCAAGGACCAATTACATTTCAGGAGGAGAAAAAATAATGTAATGTAAATGTCTATATTAAGGACACCAGACCAGAATACAGTGTAGGGAAGACGGAAGGGGGAAAGAGAAAGGGAGCCCAGCCAGCACCACATTTGCTTAGCAGGAGCAGCATCAGCATCAGTTGTATACAGGACTTTAATTTGCCACAGTGGGCGGTGGAATGCTTGCCTGATTGTTACCACTAAGTAGCCGACTGGAGGTGATGTAGGCTCTTGAGGAGCATGGGTCCCACACGAGTGGTGATAATTGGTTGCCTGGTTTCACTTTCCCACCCAACCATAAGGGCTGGCATGTCAGGTAGCCCCGGAAGGGGTAGAATAGTTGTTTCTTGGCAAGCATTCCTTGGAAACAGGGTTATTTCCTTATGTTTCAAGATTTTATATCTGTTGGTTTAAAAAGTGTAATATTTTCTTATTAATGTATCTGTTTTTTAAAAGTTGTATTTAATCTGTGGCCTTTTTAGTCGCAAAAATGGATGTTGTTATTGTGTCCTGAGGAGAAGGGATCATGAATGGAACTCAGGTAAAAGCATTACTGGGAGATAGGGATTACAGTTGGGGCGGTATCTTTTACCTGTGGTGCTTGATGCTGCCCTTGTCAATATAAAGTATTTAAAGCAGGGAAAATAAGTATTGAAACGTCAACTTTTTTCTCAATAATTATATTTCTAATGGGGCTATTGACATGAAATTTACACCAGATGTTGGTAACAACCCAAGTAATTAGGGATTGGCAAATTTCCTTGCCTTGTTTCGCCACAGAATTGACGCCCATAGACTTGTATGGCATTGTGCGATCAAATAAAAGACGCGTCAACAAAAAATTTGCTGCGCGACAAACTGTTTTTTTAGCATATGGTACTGGCAGACTTCATATAACTGAAGGAAGGATGAATGGAGAAATGTACTGGGACATTCTTGATAAGAATCTGCTGCCATCTACCAGGATGCTGAAGATGAAATGAGGGTGAACATTTCAGCAAGACAATGATCCCAGACACACAGCCAAGGAAACTCTCTATTGGTTTCAGAGAATTAAAATAAAGTTGCTAGAATGGCCCAGTCAATCACCCAACTTGAATCCAATTAAAAACCTAAGGAAAGAATCCCCAAGTTCATCGAAGAGGCCACTGTAACCTTCAAGATTTGAAGACTGTTTTATGGAAGAATGGGTCAAAACCACACCTGAGCAATGCATGTGACTAGTTTCTCCATACAGGAGGCATATTGAAACTGTCATTACCTTAAAAGGCTTCTCTACTAAGTATTAAATACATTTCAGTAAGCGTGTTCAACACTTTTTCCCTGTGTCATTCCACTTTACTACACAAAACTTAATCTATGGATTTACTGTATTTGTTTTGAGTTCTTTGTACTTGTGGATTACTTGGGTTGTTACCGACATCTGGTTTAAAAGCTCCATTAGAAATACATTTACTGAGAAAAACATTGCCATTTCAATACTTTCCCTGCTGTATGTTCATTAATTTTGCAGTGTATTTTGTTGATGGTATGAAAAGCAATATTAAGCTGCATTATAATTATTCCATATATATATACTCACAATTTAACAAATGGGTCAGAGTAGCCATTAGCATCCATTGCTGCCAAGTGAACACAACGTACAATTCCAACAATCAGACCCCCTTGCTGGGAATTGTACATTAGAGACACTAAAATCTTCCCTCGTTCTTCAACATCTCCCCCACGATCATTCTGGAAAAAAGACAGAATTAGATCAGATGATCTACTGAGTGCCTTTACTGAGTGCCTTTAGAGTCAGAGATTGTTAAAATGGCAATCATTAAATTGTAACATCATGTGTTCAGATGTCATAACCATCTATCTAAAGACTTTGACAGGGACTATGAAAGTGCCTCTCACCAGAACAAACTTGATTTACATTTAAACTCCTATAATCTTCAGTAAGGTGTTGCATGGGACATTGAAACAACAATCACATAAGAGCTGAAGGACAGCAGGATGGTGCCAGGTAGTTGTAGAAATGTTTGTCAAAATAATTTTCTGTTCTCAAGCACCACAACAGAACATTCTTCTGTGTTTCTAATAGGGATGCACCGAATCCACTTTTTTGGATTCAGCCGAACCCCCGAATCCTTCGCGAAGGATTCGGCCGAATACCGAACCGAATCCGAACCCTAATTTGCATATGCAAATTAGGGGTGGGAAGGGGAAAACATTTTTTACTTCCTTGTTTTCTGACAAAAAGTCACGCAATTTCTCTCCCTGTCCCTAATTTGCATATGCAAATTAGGATTCGGATTCGGTTCGGCCGGGCAGAAGGATTCGGCCGAATCCGAATCCTGCAGAAAAAGGCCGAATCCTAGCCGAATCCCGAACCGAATCCTGGATTCGGTGCATCCCTAGTTTCTAATAAATATACCTTAAAATTTTTCCATAAAAAGTTAAATATGCCTACTGTATCTTCTACATTATTAATAAGGAGAGAAGGAGGAGATAAAAATAGTCTTGAAGAACACATAATAATGTCATTATGCAAAACCAGATCGACAAATATTTTTAGTCAATGGTATGTAGGGTCACCTTCTTTCAATGTAGAAAACAGAAACCATCGGTCAGCAACATGAGACCTCTTTTTTATGCAAAGAAATACAGCCCTAAGACATACACAGAATGGATTCGTTTTTTTCCTAACTTATCAGCCCTGAGGTCACATAGATGCATGATGTTCAATTTGGCTATATGGCCATGCGGCAATAAGGGTTGACCAAATTTCCAATCATATTTTTCCATATGTATAGTTCTCTTTACTAGGAATCCCTACTACACTACACATAGAGATAAGGATTCAACCCTTAATTCAAACCCAGTCAATCTCTTCTTTGTGCTCCATTCCCTGTTATATCTTTACCTTTTGTTTGTTCTTCCTTCCCTGCCATGTAATGTGATTAATGTTTGTTTGCCTTTTATTAGTGTTTTAGCCTTAATTCTGTCTGCGCTCCCTTTCCTTTCATTATCAATGGCTCTCAAGTCCCTCCTTTAGGTTTTACATAGGATGTTGACCTATAAAAACCACATCACATGGTGACATGTCGTCAGCATTTTTTTGCACATGAAGATCAAACACAGGAGATGCCACTGATTTTAATAAATTATTCCATAGGATTGGTTTGCCATGTGGCAGCCTGTTCTGTATGCAAATACCTGGAAATCTGTCAGAAGTGGAACATTTGTAATTAAAATCTGTCTTGATAGTATGCTACAGTAATGGATGTATTCAAATGAGATACGCCTGCCTTGCCTGTGTTTTCCCCATCAGTGTAAAGCTATGAAATTCTGTGAATAACAAAAATGCACAACCAAAATGTAGCATATTGTCTGTGAGACCCCCACTATGCTGTTATTGATATTTATGATTTTAATCCATTTAAACTGCTAGGAGGTTGCCATGGTAACTGGAAATGTCATTGTTTAAGCTATTAGACTTAACAATAACATATTTTGTTCCATAACTGATTTCTGAATTTGGTGAACATGTAAAAAAGTCATAGAATATTTTCTAGCATAGGCCTTAGACTATCACTATAACTTTGTTATACCGTAAGAGCAATTGATAAAGGCATACCATGCACATTATACACTGATAGGTATTGGCATTTTCAGAACATTATACAGTGAGGGTAAAGGGTGAAAGCATTCAACCACATTACAAATTGCAAGAAATGTCTAATTATATCTACAGCACATTGTTTAGTAAGGTGGTTGAACAATATCATCTCAGGAACATTATAAAGAGAGAGCAATGGGTAACATAATATGATTGATATATTTATTATAATTACTATTATTATAGCATCTACATATTAAGAGTTTGCTCTTCTTTCACATTGGTCCAAGTGTTACCTGCAGTTTAAATCACCCTTATTATATTCCAACAATGAATACAAGCTCTAGGGTCAGGAGCCAATTAACCTGCCTGTATGTTTTTGCCCATTGCACACAGAAAACCTAATAATCACCTCTACCTTCAATCCTAATGACTCACAGTTATGTGGACTGTAGAATGTTCTGCCCTTGCTTAGATTACTGTTACTGGCTCTACAACATCCTAAAAGTTAATTTTTAGGGAACACCTTTTTTAAATGAGAACTAAAGACTAAAAAGCAGTAGTTTACAAATGCTGCCCATTAAGGCCCCCCTCAGCCCTGTAAAAATCTGTCAATCCAAACATGTCCCCAGTAGCAACCTAACTTCTTTTCTGCAGATTCCCTGCACATGCTCTGGGCTGCTGTCGTATATAATATGTATACAATATGCATAGAATATACAGTAAATGTCATTACACAATGCTGATTAGTAATTAATTTGGTTTATGATTACACTGCAGCTCAGAAACGAATCCAGTTCGAGTCGGAATTTAATAATCAGTCCTGTAGCATCAGCTCTATGACAGGCCAATCACATTTTCATCTTGATAATTTGTGATGACCCCCAAACTCAGCTTTTCAACAACAGCCCAGGCCACACTGAGCATGTGCAACAAAATCCATGACAGGGAACTCCTGTTCACAATTTTAAAAGTCTAGATGTTGAACCTTTAAAAGCTGGTGCAATAAGTTCAGCATATAAAATATAGCATCTATAAACATGTTTATTTTTATGGTTTAGCTCTCACTAAAGATGGTAGCATGTGTAGTCATGTTCATTTTAAGGGTTTAGTTATCCTTTAAGGATGTTTAATGCTCTAATAGTTCTAATGCATATGGAATGTTTTAGCTCCAGCCCATCTAACAAGAAAGTAGAAATGAACCACCCAGTGAGAGGGTTGAATTCTTTTTGTAAAGGTAAATCTGCTTCCTTAATTTCTTATGCAAAAATCCTCTGATTGACTGTGCTCTCTGCAATCATAGTGATGATGAATTGATGAATACTCCAGATGGCACTTCAATTTACAGCAGGTGCTGCGGTCACAAGGTTCAAGCAATGTGAATGAAACTGAACACAGACACAGGAACTCATTTCTTCTACTTGGATATTTTGTTCTTTATTGCTCTGAATATTTTCTGTGACAGATATTTTCATTGTCTTGTGTTTAGTAATCATTCACGTTGTGGTATTTAATGTTTTTTAGATGTAAATGTTGTGTAGGTTTCACTATGCATAGTCAGTCATAATTTAATATACTAGGAAGGAAGGGTGGGATTTACCTTGTATTTACAGTAAACATTTATTTAGAGCCAACCCTTTGACTGTCTGGAAAATTTCCCTGAGCTGTGTAATGAACTGACATTACACAGTAAACAGTAAACAATGTGCCAGTGGGAAAATTAGGGGAAGAGTACAGGGAGGGACGGAGCACCTATGGTCAGGGTCGGACTAGGCCGGATCCGCACCCAGATCCACAATGCCTTCCTTCCCGGCACAAATGCCTGCGCTCCTGTGTACAAGTGCGCACGGGGCCACATGGTAGGAGGGGCCGGGGGTTTCAGAGGGGGGCCCTGCCTACTGCCCTTTATGAATATAGCACTACAAGGAGGTAGCTCTGTATTTATAGGGGCAGCCGCAGGTCTCCTGTGCTCCAATATGTGTAAATTATTTAAAACAGGAAGGCAGTGTGAGAAAAATGGTGGATAGCTCCCAATTTAGTGCACTTTGCACACTGTTTACCTATGTAAAGTGACCTCTATAGAGTTTGACTGCATTGAGTAGTTGAACATCATGCATTCTATGCTGCACTGGAGTTCAGTGTCAACACAGTGTTCTAAAACCCCGAAAATGAAAAATCATGAGCTTTGCCCAGCACTGATTTAAAATGCATGCAGTGCAAGTTACTGGGGTGATTACCAGTGTTTGGTTAAAAAAAATATATTTTTGTAAATTGGCAGAAAGGGGAAATAGAGAATCAATGCTAAACCAATAAATCAACACCTTGCTGTTGTGCATTGTGTTTGTATGCAAATGAGACAACATAGTGATAAGCATTCAAGTAGCAAAACAATTAACGACTATAAATATAAAACCATGCTCTATGATCTAACAGATATGCTGGTGGAGGTATAGTCATGAGTGAGATAGATGAATAAGAGATAGTTTTCACTTAAAATCAGAACAAATGTTTAAATCACTGGGGGTCAAAATGCTTCCCCCCCCCCCAGTGATTATAATTGTTAACCTGATACCCTGGGCCGGTGCTCCTGTTTGCTAATAACTGCACAAAGGGTACTTCTAAAGTAGTCGCCATTTTCCTTGGCTTCTTCCCTCTTATATTCATTTCGGTCCTACAGGTACATACACAGTAGAACGAAAGCCAAACTTAGACTAAAAAAGACCCTTAGACTAAAAAAAGCAAGTTTCATTCTTGCTACTGAGGAAGAAGATCATGCCCAAAAGAGCTTCTATGGAAATACACAGAAATACACCAGGGCAGTGCAGTTTTCTGCTAATAGGAGCACTTGCCTGGGGTATCAGATATGATATTAGAATGATTTAAAATCGATATGTTCAGTAAATATCTGATTTTATGTATAATGAAACAGTACAAAGAAACAATATTCAACATTTGAGGTGCCTTACTTCATCCTCATAGAGAGCCATCCCACGAACAGATCCTGTAGTCCCAGCACGTTTCATCTGCAGTTAAAGTAATAAAAATGTTAATTCTAACAGTAAAACAGATAGTGGAGGTGAAGCAAGTAGCAGAGTGATGGACCAATTCTGTATTCCCCACAGCATACCGGAATCACGCGCTCCAGGCAAACATTGAAGCTCTTTTTCTGGTTTGGTTTCAGCTTCTTCAAGGAAAATCTTGTTTCACCAATAAATTCATTGTGGCCAAACTTATCCTCATCACAGACAGAGATTCTGCAATTCAGTTGTATGATAATCAGTTAATATCAAATATAAGTAATAATTTGTTTAAAGAAGGAAGCATAGGCTGCCCAGAAAATACAAGGTTACAGTATAACGAATGCATTTTGCTATAATACTAAAGAAAGCCAATAGCCATTGGTGCCTCAGCCGCACCGGGCAGCCCTAGCTCTGATTCTCCAGATATCAATGTAGTATACAATTCTGTATTTTAGAATGCCTAATTATGGAAGTTTGGAAAAAAGTGTGATAATGGAGCCTACTAAGAAATATCTGAATACTGACCTCCCACATATTCCTGTTTTATATTTGCCCCCAAAAATCTATAAGTTGTTAGTATTTCTACCATGGTGACAAATAATATCACACACAGAATGAATTCTAGAATTGCAGTCCTAATTTGTAGAGCTATCTCCAACCAGTTGACCAAAAAACCTGTGTCTTAAAGTCACCATTATAACAATCTTAAAAAAAAATGTACCAGTATAGCTGTACAAAACTTGGATTAGAAGCATATATTGTTAACTATAGTTAGGAGTATATAGCAAGGATATTGTTAATGCTCACTATGGATGGACTATATGTTAAGTATATGGGCAATACATAATTTCTAAGCTAGGTTAGTATTCCAGGCAGTATCAGGAGTAACCTTACTGCCTCATATTCAACTTAACTATTATGGAATATAATGCCATTTAACATATGTCTTTTTGGACAGTTTGCTAATATGGATACTCTTATACACTGTCATCTCAAATGGAGAGACTACATGCTGTTGGGCATATCGGTTGGTTGGTGAGTGGAGTTGGAGCGAAGGTAATTCTTGTGTGCTTGTTAAACATTTGTATGCATTGGTTACATATATACTTGAAAAGCGGTCTTAAATATCCAGTTCAGCAAAAGAATGCAGGTGCAAACCTGGTGGGACATTCACTAAGATTCGTTGTTGCGCCAGCGTCCGCTTCGCCGTACTTCGCCAGGTGTATTTTCGCCAGCGCTACGCAAATTCACTAAAATCCGAAGTTGCGCTCAGGGGAAGGTTGCGAAGTTGCGCTAGTGTTAATTTGCCAAGCAAAGTTACGCTAGCGATGGTTAATTTGCATACGGCGCCAAATTCAAGTTACAATGGAGGTATATGTAGCAGCACTACACAAGCCTGGGAAACCTTCAAAACAGCAAATAAAATTTTTATTTTGCCCTACACATGTGCCCACTGTATAGTTAAGTTGCCATGAGTAAGGAAATGTAGGGGGGAAGGAGGGTAGCCCCAAAAAAAATGTTGATCTTTTTTAGCCTATCACCAATAAAAAATGAAAAACCGCCAGTGTTTTTTGGGACTTAGAAATTTTTTTAACTTTTTTTGAAGCAATACCTATCTACTCTATTGCACTTCGCCTGGTCTGAGGTGGCGAACGAAGTCTGGCGTAAAAGGTAGCGTTCCGAATAATTCGCGCGTTAGTGAATTTGCGTAGTTACGTCCGTTGCGCAAATTAGCCAGGCGTAAGGGTGCGAAGTAACACTAGCGAATTTACGCCAGCATCCGTTAGTGAATCAGCGAATTAACAAAAATGCGCTACGCTGGCGCATTCACACTAGAGTTAGGAGCTTCGTCGTTTAGTGAATTTGCCCCCTGGTCTCTCAATATCGTGCGCGGTGCTTGGGGCATAGTAGGACGGCACCTCCACTACTCAGACCGAACTAAATGCTCCAGCACACGTTTTCTGCTTAAGGGTTAAATACCCGTGTTTAATGTCAAGCCAAAAGGTTACAACGTTTCAGGGCCATACCCCCTAACCTTTTGGCTTGACATTAAACACGGGTATTAACCCTTAAGCAGAAAACGTGTGCTGGAGCATTTAGTTCGGTCTTAAATATCCAAAACATGTCATGTGAGCTACTTTAAGCAGTGATTCTGCATTTGCCCAGACTCACTTTTTGCATAAATAACCTTTTGGGGTATTACCTTGGAAACAGCTACCTGGACACACCATTGCATGTTATAGTGTCTTTATGCATTTAATTATTAACTTTATGAAATAAGATCAGTCAGTACTGGAGTGGACCCTATACACCCTAAGGTCTTCTGCAGCCACATCTGTTGCTGTACCCTTCACTTTATTGATGAACATGTCAATTCTAAATCTGCAGTTGGAAATCCAGTAAACGTCTGTGCAGGGCAACACTTTGATTGCTTTAATGTCAGCACCACTTTAATAAATATTGCCATGAGTGTGATCAAATCGTTTGTTTGACCTTTTCATCATTCCTAAAGCAACAAAAGCCCGAAGCAGTTACATAAGCCACTACAAAACTGATAGGATAAATACAATACAGCTACTACTTCATGTACAATTAGAAAAGCTGAAAAAGCATGGCCTGTGTTGGGTTTAATACCAAACCCTTTGCTGAATAGCACTGGATCAATAATAATCTGGAATAAAAGAAATTGTTCTCCCAACCTTAGCGTTTTCCTCTGTAGTTCTTCATCAGTGATCCCGTGATAGACAAGAGTCTCATTCCATATAGGATTACGAGTGTTTCTGAGTGTCTTAGTGCGTAATTTGTTAGCCTAAATATAAAGAATACCAGTTTTAATTTTACCCGGTAGATTCATGTTTCCAAAGAAGCAAAATTTATATGCATTTTATGACTCATGCTCTACTGTGCTTGGGGGGGGGGGTGATGTATAATATAATCACATGGAATGGCTGTTTTTTTATATGTGAACATTAATTAGTGTTTGTGAATATAAATGACAATTGTAGAAAAGTATGCCAGAGATGCTTCTTACAGTGTATACACTGTGCTTACAGTGCAGTGGTTTCCTCTGGGTACTTAAGTCTCTACCCAAAAGCTATTGATGAAATAAACCGTAGAACATGTATGTTGTGTTATAATGAACCTAGATTACTAGATAGGAGGGGGGATTTATTAATGATGATCTCTGTGAAATGTCAGCTCTGTATACAGACTAATTAAAAGGGATTAAATAAAAAGAGAAAAGTATATACTGTATCTGAAAAGGCAGAGATTATAAACATTGGAAAACATGCATAAAGTTATACATGCGAGATGTTTATAAATACTTGTAATGCGAAAGATATATTATGAATTTAGGTGTAAAAAGGAAAAGAAAAATAATAGACTTGGGACTTAGAAAACTGTTAAACTTTTTTTTGAGGAACTCCTATGTTCTCTATTGCACTTCGCCTGGTCTGAGGTGGCGAAGGCAAGTCTGGAGATTGAGGTAATGGTCAGTAAAATCAAAAATGTAGTGAATTAGTGTAGTAAGGCTCTTTCGGCAGAGCGAAATTCGCCTGGCATTAGAGTGCGAAATTGTGCCAGAGTCTATCTCCTTGGCAAAATTATGCCAGCGAACGTTAGTAAATCGGCAAAGTGCTGAAATGACGTCACGCTGGCGAATTTTCGGCAGCTTTAGCCACTTCGCCCTTTAGTAAATTTCCCCCTTAGTTTCACTCTCACTCATATAAAAAGAAGAGATCATGAGTTCCATACTTTGTTCTTTGGTACAGGTACAGGACCTGTTGCTCAGAATGCTGGGGACCTGGGGTTTTCCGGATTACGAATCTTTCCGTAATTTGGATCTTCATACCTTAAGTCTAGTAGAAAATCATGTAAACATTAAATAAACCCAATAGGCTGGTTTTGCTTCCAATAAGAATTAATTATATCTTTGGATCAAGTACAAGGTACTGCTTTAGTCTTAAATAGAAAAGGAAATCATTTTTAAACATTTGGATCATTTGGATAAAATGGAGTCTACGGGAGATGGCCTTTCCATAACTTGGATCTTTCTGGATAATGGTTTTCCAGATAATGAATCCCATACCTGTATATCATAAAATGTCCAATTCCTAAAAGTCATTGCTTGCTCAAATCAAATGTATTTTGAGTTTATTCTTTTCTAATGATACACATGGTTCTCTGTAGTCACTAAAGGTGGCCATAAATGATTTTTTCTCTCCCTGGTTTTCTCATGACTGATTTAAGTGCGATCTGACAAATCCATCAAATTATTGTGAGGTTAGTGGGCACCAAACGATCCTGCAATCTAATGATTTTCAGCGGACTTCTGTCAGAGAATTCATAGGTCAGGTTAGAAAATTTTCCTTATTCACAGTGAAATCTATCCATTCTCCAATTGTTTGCGGGGAAAAAGCAGGCATCTATCCACAGTTTTTCTGGCTTCAACTAGACAACAGCGCTTGAAATAGTCTTTTTAGTTGTATCTCTAGTATAGGTCAATCTAAAAACAACTGGACTTGCTGAGTAATCAATGAAGACGTTTCACTACTCAACTGAGCAGCTTCTTCAGTTCAACTGACTGGTGTGGGAAGTTCTCGGCATATAAACTCTTCCACTAATCCATTTACAATGGCACATTGTAACTCTTCAAAGAGGTGACATCTGAAGAAACTCACAGAGGTGTTGATTCTGTGTAGTTGTGATAGGATTATCCAATGTGTCATGCAACTCCTAGATACAGGTGTTACTTGTGAGAGTTGCATGAATGGATGTGTGAAGTGTTCTGAATCCGCCGGGGTACAGATGTTAGAACAGCATTGTATGTAGCAGACATTGTATGTAGCAGACATCAACTAAAAAGACATTAGATTGTCTTTTTAGTTGATTGTTTAAAGAACATTTAAACAATCGTTTCAAAATAAGCTTTGTCTTGCGATAACAAAAAGATCTTTTAAAAATCTTAACATATATGTCCACCTTAAGTATAACAGTATAAAAGATCTAGAAATGTTCGCCAGGGTCAGTAGACAAAATTTTATCCTGAAATTTACAATCTACTGTATGTCCACTGACTAGCTAGCGTTGACACTGTTGATTTCAATTTAATTATCACAATGGAACAAACATAAACTATTCTAATATGAACAGACAAAGATGAGTTTTGATGTGCTCCTAAAAGAAAGAAAATCCCACAATTTTAAAAGGTATATTAACCAACCAGAGCATTCCATCCACTGTGAATTACCTTACTCGCCCCTGGTAAAAGATGCAGCTTTACATAAGGATCAGCTAAGCCATTGGAGTCCATAGGTTTTAGGCCCTGGAAAAAATAAAATGATCAGAGTTTTAGGTGGAGCATTTGTTTGCAGTAAAGGAAGGTACAAGCTGGTTTCAACGCATTTAAAAGCTAGGAAACCTGTAGATGTGTCATAATGCAAAATGTGGAAAAAAGGCATTAACAATTATTAATCAATCCAACAATATATATCTTTATTATTTAAAAAGTAATCAACGGTTTCCTATTTTTAAGAAACAGACAAATATTTGAATGTAGAGGATTATTATTATTATTATTATTATTATTATTATGTGTTTACTGAGACTGGGTGTCATGTATTGAGGGTTATATTAAAAAAAAATCAGCTCATTATTGCTCAGTCATTTCTTAGAATTTATGTTGCAGTTATTAAGAAATGCTACTTGTTTAAGTTTGCCACAATTTATTTTACATACAACAGATATAGATGAGGTTTTGGTCTCTATGATTTTTTTATTTCAAAATACTTGCTTTAAATGCCTAAAAACGCAAAGTACATTGTGTAGTATACGCTACACATTGGGGCAGATTTATCAAGTTTCGAAGTTTTTAGTACTTCGAAATTCGACCATCGAATTAAAGTTTTTTCAACAAATTTGGCAGTCCTGTGGTCTAATAAAAATCGCTTGATCGAACGATTTTAGTGATCGATCGAACTATTTTCCTTCGACCTCTGAAGACTTAGAAAAAGGTTGTAGAAGGTCCCCATAGGCTAAAATAGCACTTCGGCAGGTTTAATTTGGAAGTCGAAGTTTTTTTAAAGAGACAGTACTTCGATAATCGAATGGTTGAATATTCAAACGATTTTTACTTCGAATCAAAGTAAATTTGAAGTTGTAGTATCCTATTCGATGGTTGAAGTATCCAAAAAATTACTTCGAATTTCAAATTTTTTTACTTCGAAAATTCCCTTCGACCCTTAGTAAATCTGCCCCATAAATAAAATGAAAAACAAAATAAAAAATCTTTAAGGTAACAATGACGCAATACATCATCAGTTTACAAAAAACTACCTGCGCAGAGCAAGAGTATTTATTGAAGGACCTAAATGCTGCCATTGAAAGTAGGGATGCACCGAATCCAGGATTCGGTTCGGGATTCGGCCAGGATTCGGCCTTTTTCAGCAGGATTCGGATTCGGCCGAATCCTTTTGCCTGGCCGAACCGAATCCGAATCCTAATTTGCATATGCAAATTAGGGGTGGCGAGGGAAATCGCGTGACTTTTTGTCACAAAACAAGGAAGTAAAAAAAAATTTCCCCTTCCCACCCCTAATTTGCATATGCAAATTAGGGTTCGGATTCGGTTCGGTATTCGGCCGAATCCTTTGCGAAGGATTCGGGGGTTCGGCCGAATCCAAAATAGTGGATTCGGTGCATCCCTAATTGAAAGTGTTGCCCTGCTCTTTGCGTAATGATGGAAGACAAGTGTCTTTATTAACACTTACCTTTGCTTTGATAATGCCGCATTGCAAAGAATTATTTTCTTGGTCATAGAAAAGACTAAAGTCCAGAGATCCAAGCGTGGCTAAGAAACACAAATTTAAAAAAAAGAATACTTTTCATTATAAGAAAATCTCAGACATAAATGCAATGTTGCGTAAGCACACATTTAATACCTAACTGGTATTCCATCCAATGAAATAAATGTTAAGCTGCCATTGTACATTGCCTCCTTAATAAAACCCTATCTTGAAAATATCTAATCAGTCAGCTAGTTAACTAGCTAATTTAATGTTATTTTTCACAGAGCAACCAGTAAATTCAGGGAAAGCTTCAATATAAGTGCATTCCTTCTTTCAAACAGGTTGCCTGAGAGCTTGCCAGTTTGTTCTGTACATAAACAAAACCTATCTCCTTACTTGCTTCATCCGAGTCATAGCTATTGGCTTCCTCTTCCTCTTCTTCTTGTGTTTGTGGCTGCCTCGCAGGAACCACTGCTGCTTTTGGCACAGATGCAGTGTATGATGCAGTCTGTCGAAGGGGACGGTCCTGTCTAATACCTTGTGGTGCGAAATTATCAACTTTGTCATTTCGAGAAGCTGACGTGGAGTAGGTTGACTCAGGCTGAGAAGCAGTAATAGTAGTGCCACCTATATGACCATTACACAATACAATAAGTCATACATATGAAAATCAGTCTATATTGGTACAGGTATGGGACCTGTTATCCAGAATGCTTGGGACCTGGAGTTTTCCGGATAATGGATCTTTCCGTAATTTGGATCTTGGTACCTTAAGTCTACTAGAATATAATGTAAATTTTAATTAACCCCAATAGGCTGGTTTTGCTTCCAATAAGGATTAATTATATCTTAGTTGGGATCAAGTACAAGGTACTGTTTTATTATTAAAGAGAAAAAGGAAATCATTTTTTTAAAATTTGGATTATTTGATTATAATGGAGTCTATGGGAGATGGCCTTTCAGTAATTCGGAGCTTACTGGATAACGGGTTTCCGGATAACAGATCCCATACCTGTACTATTAAAAGCAGTGACATAGTGGTTGAAGATTGAAAATACAACATACTCAAGCCCAGCCAATTTATTCATTCGGGGAAAGGGTTTTTAAGGGTCTTAAATTATAGCAATGTAATGTAATTTCTCCCTTTGTTAATAACCTTGAACACCTTAAGTATCTAGCAGAAGCATCCATTAATAAGTAATTCCCCAAATTTCCCCTTATTGAATCTTAAATCCTTTCTTCCAGGAACAAAGGAGGACCCCATACCAGAACACTTGAATTGACACTTCAGAACTGTGACCTCAGATTTATTTGAACAGTTGATGCATATACACTAAAATGAATATCTAATAAATAAAAACTTGCCAACCTTGCTCTTCAGGAAACCTGTGTGCCGGAGCTGTTCTTGCTGCTGGTCTACCACTTGCTGGAGGAGTTGAAAATAATAGCAATATTATAACTATGTACAAACAACTCAGAATCATTTTTATGTACTGCTGGGACTTATATTTTATATATAGAAAAAAGTCTGTTGAATAAGAGAAAATTTTTAAATCAATATCTGAATTATTTACTAATAGAATAAAAATGGGCACTTATTTAAGTCAAAAATTAGCATTTGATAACTGGGGGGCTCATTTATAGTACAGCTATGGGATCTGTTATGCATAAACCCAGAAAACTCTGAATTACAGAAACCTCAACTCCCATAGACTCCATTTTAAGCAAATCATCACATTTTTTTAAAATAATTTTCGCTGTAATAATAAAACAGTACCTTGCCCTTGTTCTTACCTAAGATATAATTAATCATATGATATTATGTTACTATGTTAAGGTACGGAGATCCCTTATCCAGAACACACCAGGTCCAGAACATTCTGGATAATGGGTACCATATTCGTTACACAAATAGCTTTATATACTTGGATGCATTCACTTTCCTTCATGCACCAACTATACATACTATAAACCAGTGTGGCACATTAACAGGCATATTTATCAAAATCCAAATAAAAAAGTTCACCCAAACTAAAATAGATTACTAGACCTGCTGATACAGAATATGATCTCACTACCCTCACAATAATATGTATGATAGTAACAAAAAAAGTGTAAAACCTAGACTACAAGCACATAAATTTGGTTTTTATTTAACATTTTTACATAATTTAATTTACATAATTTACATCGTTTTTTTCGTCACCCTCTGGCTTCAGTGAGTACCTTGCTGGGTAGGCTGCATGTTAGTTCCTTGGACTGCAGAAGTAGATCTTGTTCCCTGCACTGAGCTTCCACGTTTCACACCTGCAAATAAAAAAGGACGCAAGTAATCAAAATCCATTAAGTGTAAAAAAGTATAGCATATCATCTAGTAAATTGTGTTTCTATATATGAAGGCCGTTCCGATACACTTTGCTACACAAGTTGCTTGCTGCATTTGCCTTGTCCTTTGAGGAGGCCTCTCATTCCCATAACTAGACAAATACATTCATGCAAAAACAGTACACAGAACTTACCAACCATGTGCACTGCTGGAATCCTCTTATTATAAATTCAACACATGTGCAAATAAATTGAGAGAGCTTGTTAAACACAGGTACAGTATATGTAGAAGACGACAAAATATATGGGTTTGAAAAATAAATGTATTATGATCTTTCATGCAAAAGTTTTTATATCAGAATTTCTTATGCCCATGTACCAACTGGGGCAGCAAATTAAGAGGTTCAGGAAGAGGTGGCCATTAATAGTGATGGGCGAATTTATTCGCCAGGCGCGAATTCGCGGCAAATTTGCGTGATTTGCCGCCAGCGAATAAATTCTCGAAACGCCTGCGAAAATTCGCGGGAAAAATTCGCCGGTGTCAAAAAAATTTTTTTTCGAAAAATGGACGCCAAAAACAGGCGCCAGCGTCAAAAATGAGACGTCCGCGCCGTTTCGCAAATTTTTCGGCGAAGCGAAACGACGCAAATTCACCCATCACTAGCCATTAACTATAATTGCTTACATCTGAGGCACTGACATATTTATTGTGAAGTAATGTCAAAGATAACGTTTTTAAGTTGATACCGAGCACATCCAAGATGTATCCTCTTTTTTTGACTTATACAGGTCAGATCCCTACAGAATAGTCTGCCAGATATTTCTTAATAGTTAATGTGGCATGGACTCCATGTAAGAGGGATTATAATTAATTTTACAGTTGCTTTGTTTGGCCACAAGAGGGCAGTTTAGTATAGGGATTCCATGGCATTAAAGGGGCAGATATATATATATATATATATATATATATATATATATATATATATATATATATATATATATATAAGTTATATAGTTACATAGTTAAATTGGGTTGAAAAAAGACAAAGTCCATCAAGTCCAACCCCTCCAAATGAAAACCCAGCATCCATACACACACCCCTCCCTACTTTTAATTAAATTCTATATACCCATACCTGTACTATGGAGTATATAGAGCTTAGTATCACAATAGCCTTTGATATTATGTCTGTCCAAAAAATCATCCAAGCTATATATATATATATATATATATATATATATATATATATATATATATATATATATATATATATAATATATATATACATATATCATATATATATATATATATATATATATATATACAATGAAGGTGGTCCACAAAATTGTCCATATGCTTTCTTCCATAAATTACACCAACGTTTCGGCTCCTGCTTGAGGCCTTTTTCAGGTTAATTAATACAAAGTGAAACATACTATTTATACCATGTGACAATCGTTAACAACCAGTCTCCACATAGACGTAACTATTAACTATACATGTGCCAACTATTTATACCCAATGAGCGTCCTGTAAATCTGTCTAGGTATATAATACACAAAAGCCGTGAATATCTTGTAAATTATATCCTTATAAACGGAGAGTTCTGATGTCATCAGTTATAAACGGTGAGTTCCGATGTCATTTCTGTCACATGACTCACTGAAATTTGTGTATTATATTAAATAAAGTACCCCCAGTTGCAAAATATGAGGATATTAGAAGTTACCTCGGCGTTCCATGACCTGTATAAAAACACTCGGCCTTTGGCCTCGTGTTTTTATATGGTCATGAAACTCCTCGGTAACTTCTAATATCCTTATAATTTACAAGAGGGGGTACTTTATTCACTATATCAAATCATGTCTTTAAAAAACAATGCAGTGCATATCCAACATAAGGTATAAATAGTTGTCACATGTATAGTTAATAGTTATATTTAGAGACTGGTTGTTAACAATTGCCATATGGTGTAAATAGAACATTTCCCCCATTTTAAACATAAAAATATGTTTTTTATTCAGAACTTTTCAAGGATCATCTCATCAGCCAGTAGTTTTTCCTCCCTCAATCGGGTGCAGTCTCTTTAGTTATATAAAGTAATGAATGCACTCTATTGCAGCAAACAAATCATTATAGGAATAGGAGATCCTGTAATCCAGTAATTGGCATATAAATTGAACAGCCGAATGAGCACTGAAAATGATTTCTCCCTGCAGACAGGCACTGTCTAGGTTGGTATAGGCAGAGGTTATTTAGCCAGTGCAGCAAATTAATTCTCCCAGTAAGCTAGCACACAGGTTAAAAAGCATTAAAACTTCTAATCCAACCTATTTCTGTGCAATGCTCAGAAGATTTGACTCAAGGGACACAGGTTTGGCCTTTCCTGATTGTAGTGGAATTGCTTGGAGACATACAGTAAACTGAATCTTACAGTGTAGAACTAGACAATTATTTTTTAAAGTGCTAGGAAAAAGACACAAATGACAGTGTAAGTAGTTAGTTGCACATGCAAGATATTCCTTTCAAAAGTGTAATTACTGCAGATGTTTTGAAATTGCCATTTTTGTAATGAATATATAGCAATGTTTTTGGCCACAGGCTCGCTTGAATGAAAAATTAGCTTATTGACACAGTGCTTATATCCAACTTTATAGAATTTTTCGAGAACTTTATTCAACACACTTTTATGATTTAATGATTTTTAATGATTTAACAGTTGCCATTTCATTGAAAAAAAGATTACATTAACTAAAAGCAATGCTATTAGACATTGCCTGGTTCACAGTGCAAACCTCAAGTATCTTCAAGTATATTCCTATGGGCCTGTGTCAATAATGACATTGTTTTGTGACGTTTCTTGAGCAACTGTTCTCAAGGCTTAAGCGGTGCACTGCGAACAATTCATCACGAGATGCAACATCATTGTGCAAAAGGCAGCCC
This sequence comes from Xenopus petersii, assembly GCA_038501925.1. Lineage (NCBI taxonomy): Eukaryota > Metazoa > Chordata > Amphibia > Anura > Pipidae > Xenopus > Xenopus petersii. The sequence goes on along the minus strand of CM076673.1, from coordinate 156,749,887 downwards.
TGGCCTGCAAATGTATCATGTTGAGTGAAGAATGGGTTGCACTGACCTCAAAGCTTAATTTTGCAATTCAGAGCTGTCTAGACCAGAGGAGTTTTTATTTCTTTAGTCTTAGTCTTCTTTAGTCTTATCTGCAGATACGCAAAGGTGTATATATTGAATTTTCATTTGGTCTACATTGCAAGAAGGTCACTATCCCTTGCGATGGGGCTAATTGTAGCAAGGTAAGTTAAAGTTAATTTGTTTGGCACAAGCGTTGAATGCTTTCCAGTTTACAACATTTGGGAAATCCTTATTGCCATCTTTGCTAAGTTTTATTTTTTAAAGCTGCTGAGAGTCCCACTAGCTCTGTTTAATCAGAGGTGAAAAAGAGTTGACTCGGGACCCAGAACAAATGTTCAAAGGTTAGCAAAGCTATGATGTGAATTTTGGTAGATTAACAAAGTATTCTGTGGGGTATTGGTTACATAGTTAGTTAGTTAAATTGGGTTATATCAAAGGCTAAAGTCCATCAAGTTGAAGCAGTCCAAATGAAACCCAGTACACACCGATACACACATTCACACTAACCCCTCCATATACACACACACAAACGACAGTATATATATATATATATATATATATATATATATATATATATATATATATATACTTAATTGTAGATTTTAGCATCACTATAGCCTTGGATATTATGCTTGTCCAAGAAATCCTCCAAGCCACTCCTAAAGGCATTAATAGAATCAGTCATCACAACAATGTACCTAATGTAAAGAACCACCTACGTTGCTTGAAATCAAAGTTCTTTCGACTATTTTAAAGGGGTGGCTTGTGATGTGGTGATCTGTTTTGTAGGAAAAAAATATCTTGTGTACTGTAAAAGACTAATCATGTCCCCTTGACAAGAGTCTTTTTTCCTGAAAGAAGAACCATAACCTTGACAGTCTACCCTCATAATTTAAATATTCCATGCATTTAGTTTAGCTGCATGTTTCTGCACTCTCTCCAGCTTATTGATATTTTTCTTAAAGACTGGAGGCCAAAATTGCACTGCATACTCAAAAAGTGAGGCCTCACCAGGGACCTATAAAGAGGCAAAATTATGTTTTCATCCCTTGAGTTTATGCCCTTTTTATGCAAGACAGAACTTTATTTGCTTTAGTGGCCACATAATGACACTGCCTGTAATTAGACTATATCTACAAAAATCCCCAGTTCCTTCTCAATTAAGCCCCAACAACCATGTAGTGTATAACTCACATTTATATTATTTCTGCTAAAGTACATAACCTTACATTTATAAAACACAAAATAGAACACAAAACCTCATTCTCCAGTTTGCTTCCCAGTTTTCCAATTTAGTAAAATCACTGCAATGTGGCAACATCCTGCATGGAACTTATAGTTCTGCATAATTTAGTATAATTAACAAAAATAGAAACAGTACTTTCAATGCCCACCTCCAGGTCATTAATAAACAAGTTAAAAAGCCAATGACATTGGTCCAATTAGAAAATGTACCATTTACTACCAATCTTTGTAATCTATCAATCAGCCGGTTCTCTTTGCAAGTATAAATACTATGTTCTCGGCCAATATTCTTTATTTTAACCGGATGGAAAAGACTTAATAAATCATTAACCTTCTGTGTGGTACTGTATCAAAAGTTGTATCAAAAGTTTTATCAAAGTCAAAGTAGATCACATCCACTGCCACCCTAGAGTTGAGGTTTCTGCTCACCTCCTCATAAAAGGCAATTCAATTAGTCTGGCAAGATCTGTCATCCATAAAACCATGTTGGCACAAACTCATAGCATTAGTATTTGACATTAAGTCAAGTATCTTGTTCCTTAATAAGCTTTCCTCTCACTGAAGTCAAACTAACCAGCTTATAGTTTTGAGTCTGAAACATGATCCCTTTCTGAATAGTGGCACCAGATTAGCAATTGGCCAATAGGCACCAATGAATCCTGAAAAAAAATAATAAAGATGTTTGGCAATCAAACAGCAAAGAATACCTTCTAGACCTTCTTTTATGTTTACATGTTCTAGCCTCTTTTCAATTTTCTCTTGCATGAACTATGGATAAGTAATTGTATTACTAGAATTGGGAGTATCAAGAAGAAACCTTCATTAGTTGTTTTGCTTCCTCCGTTGTGTAGAAAGATGAAAAATTACAGTTCAGAATCTCATCGACCAACTGACCCCCCCCTGGTATTAAGGGGCACATTCACTTAGTTCGAGTGAAGGAATAGAATAAAAAAAACTTCGAATTTCGAATGTTTTTTTTAGCTACGTCGACCATCGAATTGGCTACTTCAACTACTACTTTGAATCGAACAATTCAAACTAAAAATGGTTCGAATATTCGACAATTCCATAGTCGAAGTACTGTCTCTTTAAAAAAAACTTTGACCCCCTACTTTGCCACCTAAAACCTACCGAGGGGCAATGTTAGCCTATGGGGAAGGTTCCCATAGGCTTTCTAACAATTTTTTGGTCGAAGAAAAATTGTTCGATCGATGGATTAAAATTCAATTCGAAGGATTTAATCGTTTGATCAAACGACTTTTTCATTTGATCGAACTATTTGCGGTAAATCCCTCGACTTCGATATTCAAAGTCGAAGGATTTACATTCGGCAGTCGAATATCGAGGGTTAATTATCCCTCGATATTCGACCATATGTAAATCTGCCCCTAAGTGTCCCATCCCTTCCTGTTTAATTTTTTTTTTACTATTCACATATATTTTACAATAATTTATAATCATTTATTTTAGCTCAATTTTAGCTTGTCTGATAATGGTTTTCCATGATGTACTTGATAAATGTTACAGCTGTCCCAGCTAACTTGAATGCTTTAAAATCAGGTCTTTTATTACCAACCTCAACACCAAAACTTCTATAAAATCACAAAGGTTTTGCTTTGCGACAACATTCCTTGTCTTACAAGGGGAATTTACGGATGTGTATTTATTAAGCAGCAGTTTGAAGGCATCCCATTTTTTTCCCCATTTTTTTTCAGTGAAAACCCTTTCCCAGTTAATACTGTTCAGAAATGCCCTTATACTGGCAAAGTTTGCACATCTAAAATGTACTGTTTTATTTGTACCCTTATAGAGTTGCATCTGTAACATAATCTCAAAGGAGACCATGTTAGGATCACTAGTCCCTAAATGCTCACCTCTACAAATGCTAGAGATAAATTTGGTATTATTAGTTATTACAAGGTTCAAAAGTTCCTAGCAGGTTCCTGAACAAGTTAAATTAAATTGTAATTTAGCATATTTACAAACCTGCTAGCTTTATCCGACTTGGCAACCCCATTACCCCAATCAATCTCTAGATAATTTCAGTCACTCATAATAATTGGTGAGGACCAATACACTGAGCCTGCTTTTGTGGAAACCCCAACTCTCCCTCCAACCTAATTTTGGCTTGAGGATTAAAGATGCAGGTATAATCTCCTTGCACTATTACTACTATTTCTACTAGAAACTGTGTGGACTATTGAGACTGAAGAATCTTTGCTAGTGACAGTGACTAATGAGAATCAGGTTTATTCTCTTCCAACTAGTTTCTAATGCTCTGTAAAGGTGGGATGTCCCCTAAAGGGTCATTTGTCCATTTACTACAAAAATATTAACACCCTTGTCACACTTACATACAGTACTTAGTAATTCACTTTAGCACACAGAGTTTGCCTCTGATAATGTTCAGTTTAAACTTGATCTAGTGATGATTGAAAGCATTCAGACTTGTTTCCCTTCTTAGGAATTTTCATTCTTTTAACAATGGTAAAAATAGTTACAGAAACTGCAATTGACTTGACAAAGTTCAGAACTGCAACAGTTCTACAATCAAAAAATGTAATTATTTCCTTTCTGTCATTTGCTTCTAAAGAGAATGCAGCTGTATGATTATCACTGCCAGCTCAACTCTAAATTCTTGATTTGAAAAACAGCATGAGAAAAACTGAAAAAAGAGCTTGAATACCAGGGTTGTTGTGTGTGTGTGGGTTTTGTGTGTGTGAACACAATATGTATCCAGTTTTACTCTTTAAGAAATTAGGATTTGGCTTTCATTTTGCCAGTTAACCTACACAGTCCTTAAGGGCACCTGCTGTAGAAGAGGCCAGTCACCATTTATCTTCATAATAGAATGATGTGGTTTAGGTTAAACATAACTATTCTATAGAATAATAAGGGCTCGGGGAGGAATACCAGCAATTTCCTTAGTCACAATGAAACCTTCCTCCACAAATGCAATCTCTCAGGCAGAGTGATTTTGTTAATGGAGTTTTTACAAAAGTCCTTTTTCTTCCTAACACAAAGGAGCCGCATAAGGCTGTTTATCACACTGCAGCATATTGGTTTGGGAAATAAGTGTTTTGGTATGATTGCATTCAGCAGTCAATGGATGCTTCATTTAGTGTTTGGGATTAAGAGTTTTTATTTTCACAGCTAAAACCTACTGGATTACTTATTTAAAGTTGAAAAGAGGTATTGCTATTCTTGTTATCATTTTTATGTAAAAATATCCTTAGAGAAATAAGTAGTTACTTAATCTGTTTACTGGACTCCCCAATTCAGTAGAATTCTATAACCTTGGCCCTGTATCATGGGGCAGTGACGCAGTAGATCACCAAGACATATGGGAACAGGCTCATTACAAAATATGGTGCACAATATAAATACACATGGCACTCATTTCAGAGGCATTTTTTCAGAAGTAAAAGTACAGACAGACACTTGTGATCTAACAACAAACTTAAATAGTTTTTTATAGATTTTAAGACAATTCAAGGAGGGGGGATTTTGTACATCCAAAATTACTCGTATCACATCCGTGGCCTTTCACATAGTACAATATGTTAAACCTTGTAGAGATGGACACAAGCCAACATTCCATTGTACCCTTTTTGGCTCTACAAATAGAGATAAAGAATGTAACATGAGAACAACCTTAGAACACTGTGAACAACCTGACATGATGTATATCTTCAAGTAAAGAAACAGTCATTATAAAGGTGAAGATACAGCATTCTTTATCTACGCGTCCGCTCGCTTCTTACTTCTTCTGTGTTATCATTTCTATCATTCCCAGTCCTCCCCAATGCACCAAAACAGGACAAAAGAGAAGTTGGAAGGAATGTCCTAGCTGGGGTAGAATGAGTGATGTCCAAGTTTCATTACAGTTTTTTTTTTGCTGTTTGATTTCATAATCATAATAATCATAGTTAAAGGGAACATTTTCTTAACATAAAAAAAACATGTTATAAATATGTAAAAACCTATTAAACTAATTAAAAGTGAAGAAGCCCCTACTTTATATTCCAAATCCATGAATCATTCATATTACACAAATATTGCAGATTTTGTTGGAGATCTTGTGAGTATTATTTTCATTCCAACAGGACAAGAAACGAAAACGAGCAAGAAAACTAGTGAGCCAATCCGTTCAGGGATCTCTACACCAATAAACACTAATCACGTTGTAATGACTGATTCATGTTTATATGCAGCAAATGACAAACATAACAAAATTGCTCTTCAAATACAATTCAAATTCATATTTATATATAAAATATGAATATTAACAAAAGCAGCCACCTTCTACAAGTTTGCAACATTAGCAGAAACAACAGAAACATAGGATATAACCTTGGTAGTTATAAGTTTAGCCATACTCAACTAGAACAACTTTGATTTAAAAAATGATGGATCCTTTACATCAAGCTCAGTTCATTTTATTTTTTTACATTTAGAAATAATTCTAATTCCAGGTACAGTAAAGAGCTGTTAAAAAAGCATATCCTGCAATCAATGAATCAAAACTTAAACCATTAATTTAGCAATTCCTGAGTCATTTGCAAACCATTGTGAATACGTTATTAATTATGATTTAGCAGATGATTTCACTGGTTTGACAGTTTAGTGCAAAGTATTTAACTGAGCAATTTACAATCACATTTATTATATTTTATTATTATACTCTTAATTAGTGCCTTAAATAGCAGCATGATTTGCAAATCTTTGTAGAAACCTTGTTAATGGCTTTAAAATGTAGTACATATCGCTCCTATTTTTGAAAGGATTATTATTAACATTTTATTCAGTGCTATAGAACCTATAGCTTCTTATAACATTCAGATCATTCTTGCTTGCACTAAAAAGAAATAATAGCTAGGTTCCAAATTACCCTAAAAACCATGCACTGATTTGAATAAGAGACTGGAATAGGAGAGGATCTTAGTAGAAAGATGAGAAATAAAAAGTAGCCTTACAGATCACTTGCTTTTAGATGGGGTCAGCGACGCCCATTTGAAAGCTGTACAGAGTCAAATGAAAAATAATTATAAAGCTATAAAAAATAAATAATGAAAACCAATTAAAAAAATGCTTAGAACTGGTCATTCTATAACATACTAAAAATTAACTTAAAGGTGAACCACCCCTTTAAAGAGGCAGTTTTATTAAGGTTTGAATAGTAAATTTCAAATTCTGGAGTTGAATTTTTGGTAAAAACTCACAAATTCGAGTTGGGAATAATCCAAACTCTAATTAGAATTTTGGATTTATCATACTCGATCCTGGAAGTAACTTGAATTTGATTGGTCGCCAACTAAAACCTGCTGAGTTCATGTAGAAGTCAATGGCAGAGGTCCGTTGACCCATTTGAAGATGTTTTCTTTCGGAAAAAACTCGATTCGGATTGCGTTCGAATTCTATTCACGTTTTCAGGTCGGAAGTACTTGTTCAAGTTTTATATGTTCACGGTTTTTGTTAAATAAGATATCATTTGAGTTTTAAGGTCATTTGAGGTAAAAAAAAAAAAACCTCTATCACTCGATCCTTTGATAAATCTGCCCCTATGTGAGCAGACCCTGGTTCAATTATGGCATTTTCCTTTTGACCCTGGACAAGTCACTTAATCTGCTGTTAAAGCACTTTGATTCCCATGGAAGAATAGCACTATATCAATAATTCCTTTTCTCTTCATTGTGTCACATTTTAATAAATATTCGGTTTTATCTGTCCAGTTTGTTAGTAGGTGAGAAGAAAGGGCCATGTTGAGTTCCTGTGCCGGCTACACATTCATTTCAAATACAGAAATACAGTAATTGATTGGAAAACATAGGCGACATGTAAAACTCTTCATTGTATATCATTAATTGTATATTCCATAGCTGACACCTAGGGGCAGATTTATCAAGGGTCGAAGTGAATTAGAGGGAATTTTCTAATATTCGAAGTAATTTTTGGATACTTCGACCATCGAATAGGATACTACGACTTTGAATTCAATTCGAAATAAAGTACTGTCTCTTTAAAAAAAACTTTGACTTCAATACTTCGCCAAATTAAACCGAAGTGCTATGTTACACTACTGGGACCTTCTACAGCGTGTTTCTAAGTTTTTGAAGTCGAAGTAAAAATCATTCGATCGTACAATAAAATTGTTTCGAATCGTTCTATTTGAAGGATTTAATTGTTCGATCATTTGATTTTACTTAGACCACAGCATAGCCAAATTCGATGAAAAAAAATTTGAATTCGATATTCGAATTCAAAATATTTTAATTCGATGGTCGAATTTCGAAGTATTTTTAACTTCCAAATTCGAACCTTGATTAATCTGCCCTTAATCTTGGTTCATTTAAATTGTGTTTACTGTTTCCTGAACAAAATGGTAGAGATTTTGGTTAAAGCAAGTTGCATTTTTTGCAGTTTTTAAATAGGGAAAGAAGCTTTTTCTTTTTTCCACTTAATAGATAGAAACAAATCCTGAGTGGTTTCATTCATCTCCATTTGTTATTGGATTCATGTCGAAATGGTTATACAGGTATGGGACCTGTTATCCAGAATGCTCAGGACCTGGAGTTTTCTGGATAACTGATCTTTCCGTAATTTGGGTCTTCATGCCTTAAGTCTACTAGAAATTCATTTAAACATTAAATAAACCCAATAGGCTGGTTTTGCTTCCATTAAGGATTAATTCTATCTTAGTTGGGATCAAGTACAAGCTACTGTTTTTTTTTTTTTTTTTTTTTTAAAACTTGTTTTTATTAAAGATCAGCACATAGCAGTTACAAAGTCATAACCAAGAAAGAAAATGTCCAGAATATTTTTGTAACAACATGTAAATGCAGAGAGCACAAAATATCAAGAACAGTAATCATAAAATAAAATAAACAAATAGCTCAAACTAAGGAATGAAAAAGGCAAAAAGAGAGAGGTCGAGAGAAAGAAAGGAAAGGAAAATTCCCTATATAGTGTTCGATAAGTAAGAACTTAAGAACCTGTTGGTGAGATGGATCCCGGGGGACGTCGGACTCAAACGTGGTTGGTTTAGACGGTGGTCTCTGAGATACTGGGACGACTCCATAACCAGCGGATGTTCCGTAAGTATCGCGGTATCATACCAAGTTGTATAGCGGAACGTATGTATCGTAAGGTGTCTAAGCAATATCGGTAAAGATTCTATGTATGTTGACCAAGTCACAAAAAATTTATCAGTGTTTTGTTCTTTTCTTATTGATGTTTCCAACCAGTCCATGTGAAAGATAAAATGTAATTTTTGTTTAACGACTGCTAAGGCGGGGGAATCAGTATTGAGCCATTGTTGTAGAATTGTTTTACGGGCCGCAGCAGCTAGTTTTCCCATAAGATTCTTATCAGATTTCGAGAGTCGTGTCAAAGTAGTAACATCACTAAACAATGCCCATTCCAAATGTGCTAGAATGGGTTTACCAGTCAACTGAGCACCATAGCTAGCAACCTCCGTCCAAAAGGTTTGGAGAGAGGGGCAAAACCACAGACAATGTAAAAGATCTGCTTCGGGGGAGTGGCATCTAAGGCAGTTAGCAGAGGGCAGAAAACCCATTTTACGTCTTCTGATTGGGGTCAGGTAAGCGTTATGCAATATTTGTAGAGACATTTCCTGGTACCTACTGACTGGAAGGAGCTTCATTATTTTCGTATGGTGTTGAAAGATAGCAGAGGGTGTAGAATTCGGAATTCCTAAGGTCCAAGCAAAGCCCGGCCTTTGAGTGTCATCCAAATCTATCAGCGTTCTAATCATTTGATATAGTTGTGATGTAGTATGTCTCACTCGTCTGTTTTGCCAGAGTAAATTGAACGGGTTTGTTTTGTCAACGGCTGACATACGTTTGAGCACAGTCGACGCAAAATGGAGAAGTTGTAAGGTCAGGAAGACATGGCCCGCCGTGAATGGGAATTTGACCAGTAGGTTAGCGGGGGAGAAAACAGTGTTGTCTGCATTTAGTACATCATGTAAGTTTCGGAGTCCCTGATCTCTCCATTGTGACAAAATAGGATTACGGACACCGACAGGGAAATTTTCATTGTCCAGCCACGACAAGTAGGGAGAAACAAACGGGGAAAGCTTTTGTTTTTTCCTAACCGCATGCCAAGCTTTATAGGTGTCTATGAATAAAGGATTGTCGCGTAAGGAAGACGGGATGCTGGGAAGTGGCAAATGAAGAGCGCAACTAAGGGAATGGTTAGGTGCTGTGTAGGAGTCAAGCGTTGTAGTCGTATAAAGATCCCTGTGTAAAACCCAGTCCCCAGCATAACGAAGAAGCGCTGCTTCATTATACTCCCTGACGTTCGGGAAGTTAGTCCCACCTAAATGTTTGGGTTGTTGTAGTTTGAAGAGGTTAATCCTCGAGCGTTTCTTATTCCAGATGAACAAACGGAAAGCTTGATTTAATTTCTTACAATCGGATGTCTTTATATAATAAGGTAACATCTGCAATGGATACAACATTTTGGGAAAGAGAAACATTTTGATAAAGTGTATCCTGCCTAAGAAAGATAGGTTAGTGTGCCTCCATTGATGTATTTCACGTAAAATAGTGTCTATGGTCTTCCGTATATTTAGGGAATAGGTGTCTTTATGGTGAGCTGGCAAACTAATACCTAAGTACTTAATACTGTGCGTGGTTTTTTTAAAAGGGAAGTGAGGAAGCCAATCGGCTGGATCGGAATGATGCAATTGCAACGTTTCGGTTTTGTCTAGGTTAACCCGAAATCCCGCAATATTACCAAAACGTTTGATTAGTTGTAAAATAATAGGGATATCCGTCTTAGGTCGTCCCAGAAACATTAAAATGTCGTCGGCAAACGCCGTGACCTTCAGTTTAGATTGGCCAATTTGGATACCATGCAAGTCTTGATGTTGTATTAAGTGTTTTAACAATGGATCAAGCGCTATATCAAAAAGGAGGGGCGAAAGTGGGCAGCCCTGACGGGTACCCCTATGAATCAGGAATCTATCCGAGTTGGTGTTGTTTACAGTCAAAAACGTAGCAGGTGCCAGATACAAATTTTTGAAAAGGTTGAGCATATGTATGCCAAAATGTTGGAACTTAAGTAACCGACGTAAGTGCATGTGTGTTATTCTATCGAAAGCTTTGTCTGCATCCAAATTAACTAACATGCCATGTTTCCTTTTTTCTAGGTTACTAATATAGATTGCCGTCAAAACTTGTCGTAGGGCGCGGACCGGATACCTATGTTTAAGAAAGCCTACCTGGTTTTCAGTGAGTATGGAGGGCAATATGCGTTGTAATCGATCAGCCATGATTTTGTTTAGGATTTTTAAGTCTTGGTTCAATAGCGAAATCGGACGATATGAAGTGGGATCTGTGGGGTCTCTGCCTTCCTTGGGGATTAATATAATTCTAGCAACATTAGCCTCGTGCCATAATGGATTACCCTGTAGTGTATCTGAATACAACGTGTGTAGAAGGGGAGTAATGTCTGGTGACAAAAGTTTATAAAACTCTGCGGTGAATCCATCCGGTCCCGGTGTTTTCCCATTTTTTAGATGTTTAATAGTATCCGATATTTCCTTTTCTGTAAGGGGCGCATCTAATATTTCACGATCCTGAACTGACAATTTGGATAGGTGAGCTTCTTGCAAGAATTTGAGACCATCTAAGGGATCATCAATCGGAGCTTCATAAAGTTGTTTAAAATGATCAGTCAGTATACGTCTAATGCCCGCTGGGTCCTGTGTCCAGCCAGTAGGTGACCGAAGCTTTTGTATATATGTGGCCCTAGATTGTTGTTTCGTTATATATGCTAACAATTTCCCTGACTTATTACCATGTCTATAAAACAGATTTGCCGTATGGCTTAATGTGTTGTAGGCTTTTCCAGTCAATAAAGTATCAAAAAGCATTTTCGTCTCTTTGTATTTATTTTTGTCCGTCTCTGAATTTGTTCTTTTAAAAGCGGTATAGGTTTCCGTCAATTGTTTTTGTAAAAGAGTATATTTGTCATGATAAGATTTTTTCTGGTTAATCAAATAGGAAGTTATCTGCCCCCTCAAGACCGGTTTTGCCGCTGCCCATAGAAGTTGTGGATTATCCCAGTGATCAATGTTGTCGTCCACATAATTAGCCCAGCTAGTCTTAAGAAACAATTGAAAGTCTTCATTGGTGCTTAGATAGGCCGGGAACCTCCAATTAAATGATCTAGGTTGGGGTGACTTCATCTTTAAAGTTATCGATACCGGGGCATGGTCAGAAACATCAATATTGCCTATCATGGCTTTAGTCAGTGCCGGCAGAAGTGATTGAGAAATGAAAAAATAATCCAATCGTGAATGTGTGTTGTGGACACCCGAGTAAAAGGTGTAGTCCTTTGTTATAGGGTGGGCGTGTCTATAGGTATCACATAGGTGCAACGTATCACATAATGTGTGTAGAGGTCTAGCTCTAGTGCGAGAGTGAATCGTGGGTTTACCTGACTTATCCATGGAGTCGTCCCAGATAGCATTAACGTCACCACCCAAGATAAAGTTGTCAGTCCCCCAGGAACTCATTGTCTGCAAAACATTCATAAAAAAAGGTTTGTTATCATCAGTAGGCGCATAGACATTTACTATGGTATAGACTGTGCCATTTAAGTCTAGATCTATGATCAACAACCGTCCATTCTTATCCTTATGAATACGTAAAATGGAGCATTGGAGGTCCTTACTAATCAGAGTTGCTACTCCCTTCGATTTAGATTCATACGAAGAATCAATTACATATTGTAGCCATTTACCCTTTAACGTTTGTTTATCTTTCCTCCGCCAATGGGTTTCCTGCAAAAGGACTATTTGGGCCCGTTCACGTTGTAAGCGATCTAGCACTTTACGTCTCTTTATTGGGGTGTTAAGTCCTCCAACATTCCACGAGAGCACCCGGAAATGTGTAGTGGAACTAGCACTGGACCCTGCAATTCTATCCGTGGCCGACATAGTTGCAAATTAACCCACCCCCTGTTTTTGATGTATAATAACTAGATTTAGAGAAACCGTGGGGAGTGGCCTGTCCCAGCAAGCAGGCCATTTATCCCGAGATATGTCCACATAGGGAAAATTTGGGTTCAGAAGGCTAACAAGATATCTCATGTACATAGATTGAGCTACAACAAACAAATGTAAGAAGAACAATAATAAAAACATGTGTAACATAGCTTCAATTCAACCTTTAAGGAGGTGAAAGAAAAAAAAGACAAAAACTGAAAGATATTTCTCTCATTGCCCTATTATGTCAAGTTCAAACCAAAATGATGTAATAGAAGAGTCCGCAGGTACAAGCGGAATCCACAAGGAAGACTCTGAATCAACACATTCAGGGTTGGTTGGATTTTTCCCTATAATAGTCCAAAGCAAGTTGAGGGTTCTCGAAGAACAAAGCTCTGCCAGTGTCTCGTTCGATGATTTTCAGTTTCGCCGGAAACAACAGGGAGAATCTATACCCTGATTTGAAGAGGGTCGTACAGACAGAGGAGAATTCTTTACGTTTCGTGGTAACAGAGGCCGAAAAGTCTTGGAAGATAAGAAGGCGACGATCATCATATTGAAGTAATTTCGTTTTCCTGTAGGCTGTTAAAATGTTGACCTTATCAGCATAGTTGAGTAGCTTGAGTATGACTTGTCGTGGTCTGGTTGAGTCCGCAGCAGGAGGGGGACCAATTCTATGGAACCGTTCTATGACAATGCTGGATTGAGATTCGGTCATGTTTAGTAGAGCCGGCAGTTTTTTGGTCAACAATTGTTCCAGCTCAGCACCTTTCACCGATTCTGGTATGCCGACTATGCGAAGGTTATTACGTCTGCTCCGGTTTTCTAAATCGTCCACCTTGTCAGCTAGGATAGAGATTTCTCGTTGTTGAGTGTCAACAGTACGTTGCGTTTTATCCAATTCGTCTTCCAATGTACCAATTCTTTGTTCCGCATCTGTCAATCTTTGAGATTGGGTGGTAAGCTGTTGCAAAACTTCAGTGATAGATTCTTTAATTCCAGCAAGTTTCAGATCAAGCAGAGGACCCAGCGTCTGAGTTAGATCCTGTAAAGGTATATGTGGCGATTTAGGTGAGTTAGAAAGTTCAGATTCTGATTCCATTGGATCATATTCTGGTGTGTCTTTTTTGTCTTTCGGTTTCTGTTTCAGTTGTTTTTGCGGTTTGGACGCCGAACGGCCAACATATTTATCCATAATGGACGCAGAAGGGAACAGAATGATTCTTACAGTAGGAGAAATGGTTGTGCACAATATGCAGGTAGGGTCAACTTATGTAGACCAAAGGCAGCTGTGATGGTGACCCTTTTGGTAGGGGCAGGAGAGAAATACAAATGGTCACAGTCACATTAAGGCATGAACGTGGTGCCAATCAGCGAGTTCCAATATCGTGGGGAAAAAAAAAAAAAAAAAAAAAACTGTTTGTCCCAGAGAGCAACAAATGCTTCGTATAGAAATCCCACTCACGAGTGTTGCGAGTAAGTGTAGCAGGTAGACAGTAGTGGCAGGCAATAGATGTAGGAATGGTGTCCAATCACGACAAGGTGGCAGGAAGTACCACCGCAGGCAGTGTAGCAAAAAGAGGTAAATAACCTCAAAAGGTCAAGGGACCAAGTGCAGTTCCGTGTCCCACCAAGTATGAGCTGGTAGAGGTAGATGTGGGGTGCGATGAGGGCAGGTCGTCAGGCCTACATCCCACGTAGTGGAACAGGCCTTAGACGGGTAAAGTAGGTTATGGCCGCACCCCAAATAGCAGTATAACGTAGCCGCAAAGCCCCAAGTTGTACAATATAGTACACCGCCTTCCCGTGACCAGAGTTTAGGCTGAGGGTATTGAAAATGGGGACGTCCACTCACCCACCCCGTGTCAAGGGTGTATGCGGCCTGGTCCGGGTCCACGGATATGTGCGCCGTAAAAGATGGAGGCAGGGCCTGCAGCGTTCGTAGTATGGGCGTTGGGGTGTAGCACCGTCCCAGGAGTGACCGTGGGCCTTGGGTATCGGACAGGCCTCGTGGTGGTGTGGTGCGGAAGAAGAGGACGCCGGCTATTGAGGTGCGGCTGCGAAGGCCCGTGCGGGCGGAAACTCCACGTGGGGGTTCCGGCCGTGTAGAGCAAGGCGCCTCAAAATGTAGCCTCACCGGGATGTCGGTCGTCAGCGGTTCCGGCAAGTCCGGGGGGACGAGGCAGGTAGGGCAGGTAACAGCGGTCTGGTGTCGAGTCGCCGCTTCACACGGTGTCGTGGTGTGGGCCCAAATAAAGCGTGTGGGCCAAACTCCCGGGGTAGCTGGAGGGGGGAAGCCCGATGTTGACAATTATCGTTACCCCCTGTTATCCTGAGGCACCGGAGCAAAAAGTTTGGCCACAAAGATGTGGATAATGTGGCGATGGCCTCAGATCCTCTGTCCCGGTCAGGAGCTTGTGTAAAAAGCAGCCATCTTTAGGGCCGCCCCCCGGAAGTGAGCTACTGTTTTATTATTAAAGAGAAAAGGGAAATCATTTATAAAAATTTGGATTATTTGGATAAAATGAAGTCTATGGGAGTAATTTGGAGCTTTCTGGATATCGGGTTTCCGGATAAGGGATTCTATACCTGTACTGTATTTACCAAAGTGTTTTAGTTCTGGCATTAGTGAATGTGGAGAGAGTTTGGTATTCTCTGCTGCCTGTCTTGTTTAGTTTGTTTGATTCTATCTCAATGATGAGCTCAACTGATTTATAGTTTGCACATATATTAATAAAGAGTTTTAAAAACGCCTTTCTAGCGCTGCTATTGATTAGGGCTTGTCGAAATTGTTTATGTTGGTTTCCTATAAATGTTTCTTTCTTTTGCACATTTAAGTTCATGGTATTCTTCTACATTTTTTTCACTATTACAGATGCATCTGAATCTTTCTGAGAAGAAGTGGAAGTGGAAACACCTTTCATCAGAAGTGACAGGCAGGAATATTCTGGCTGTAATTGGCCTGTCACTACTGTATGACAGGCTATTTCTATTAATTATACTGTATTTGCAGGCTCCTTGGCTGGGTGTGGGCAATTCTCTGCCATCTGCAAGATTCCAGCAGAGAAAAAAATCCCCTATTCATAAGCCTTATAGAGCACAGGAATAGTTATTTCCTTTCTTGATGGCCATAGTTTATTAGAAAAAAATGTTGATGTCGTAGTGAGAGATATTATAACAAAGCACATGACAATTTAAAGTTGCTGCATTAAACTAGAGGAAAATAACATTTCATTTGAAGCTGCATAGGTGGTTCTTCACATTGATGTTGTGGAATGCCCTACCGGATGACATTGTGATGGCTGACTGTGTTAATGCCTAAAAGGAGAACTAAAGCTTAAAGGAACACTATATCCAAAAATGAATACTTTAAGGGGTTGTTCACCTTCAAAACATTTTTTCAGTTCACTTGGTTTCAGATAGATCACCAAAAATAAAGGCTTTTTCCAATTACTTTCTATTTGTGACTGTTTTTCTAATATTGAAGTGTAAATTAAATTTTTTACCTTCTAAAGCAGCTCTGGGTGGGTCACCTACTCTTTAACGGCTCTAATTGGTCATATTTAGTTGATACATTTCTTATTTTTGTCCTCGCTGAGCAGAATCCCTATGTTTCATTAACATTTGTATCAATTGATACAATAGTTGCTCATGTTCCACAGATACTGCTGAGAAATGTCTCAACTAAATGTATTGAGTAAATGTAGCAAATTGTAACAGTTAAGTATCTGCTCCTGCATCACTGAGCTGCCAGACTGAAACACTAGAAACAGGAAAATTATACTTTAAATTTTCATTACGGTAAGAAATAAAAGATGGAAAGCAATTGAAAAAAAGTATTTGTTTATGGTGAACAACAGATTAAAAACAGTTTATATAAAATGAAGTGGCATATAAAAGAATCTTGCCAAACTGGAAACCTCATTTTCTGCTCATTTGCAATAACCCCTAAGCTTCGCTTCTCAACAGCTGCTCAGAGCCCACTGAGCATGTGAGTGTCGTAGACACTTTCCAAGATGGTGACCCTCTGTGACAAGTTTGAAGTCCTGGATCATTGCTACTATTGACAAGCTGAAACTTTAGGCTGGTACAATAAGTTCAGTATATACAAATGGCATTTTTAGCCATATTAATTTTTAGGGTTTAGTTTAAGAGGGCTTTACTTTAAGAGGTGTTTAAATGATTTCTTGAACAAGCATAATATCAAAGGCTACTGTGATACTAAAATATACAATTAGGGGCAGATTTATCAAGGGTCGAAGTTTGAAGTTAAAAAAACTTCGAACGTCGAATTCAAAAAGACCAACCGAATAGAGGTTGAAGGTTTTTGGGGGTCGAAGTGGTCCGTATTCGGCCTACTTCGAATAGTTCGATCAAAGGAATAGCACCTTTGATCTACTTTGATTCAATGTTTTTCCCCCAAAAAACTTTGATCTCTCAAACTCCACCAATTGCCTCCATATAGGTTCTAAGAGGTCCCCCATAGGCTAAAACAGCACTTCGGCAGCTTTTAGGTGGCGAATGGTCGAAGTCGAAAATTTTAAAGAGACAGTACATGATAAGTTTCGATATTCGAATTTCAATTTTTTTTCAACTTTATTTCGAAGTTGGACTATTCCCTAGTCAAAGTACACAAAAAATAGCTTGAAATTCGAAGTTTTTAACTTCGAAAACTCACTTCGACCCATGATAAATCTGCCCCTTAGTGTATGGGTATGGCGGAGATACCCCTCCATATCCAGTGGTCTTTCCATTCAAAACATCTAGCAACTAATCTTTTGTTCTTTTTTATATTTGTTCCATAGCAAACCCTTTAAATGAGTTACACTGTACAACTTTAGAACTCAAGTTAACTACATTTTTAAAACATTTGCTCCTATAAGATAATTATTTTAACAGATTGTAAAAAAAAAAAAAAATTAAAAGTTTACTCACCTCCTGGACTTCTGTTTATGTCATTGTCTGCACCACTGTATGAGTTGTCTCTGGTTTCTTCTCCCTCATATTCATATTCATTATCACTTGGTGCCATTCTTGTCTCTGTCTTACGAGCAGGAGGAGGGTAATTAGTTCTTCCTGGATTGGTAGCAGTTGATTCCTTTCCTGAAAAAATAGAAATACAGAATAATTGTATTTAACTTTTGTGAAGTTATACAGATATATTCTTATATTTCATAAATAATGGTATCAGTATCCTTTCAAAACCAACTATGCGATGCGCCATCTTGCTCTTCCTTCAGTACACTTTGATTTTCTGCTGGTCTGAAGGTTATATCTACAGTATTTACTCTCTATACTGTATGTCTACATACATACACAGTGTTCCTTTTTCTTTTTTTTTCTTTCTTTTTTTTTTTTTTTGCAGCATTCCCATATGGTGTATTCTCTTCATAATTGTTCATTAAATTGTATTAGTTCAGTTTTATGATACTCTCTTTACAAATATTGATTGAATTATTTAAGAATGAAAGCCAATGTATTTAAAAATTGATGAAAATTAGAGGTATCCATGCACCTTTCCTACTTTTTCCTACATTTCTACAATTATTTTCCTGACAAGAGGCAATTGAGATGATAAAAATATAACTTTGATGCTGAAAGAAAACAATGGCTCCTATGGGGAAGGCACAGCAGAATTAGAAAAGCTTCGGCAAAAGCAAGGGACAACCCATCACATGATTTTAATTTCACAACCCTCTTCTACTATTGTTATCAGTCATCTGCAAAGGTATTTAAAGTAGAGTTAACCCCCCTACCAAAAGCCCCCCTAAACTTCTAGGAATTGACCCTCTCCCACCCTGCGATGTGCTTTAGTGTAAAAAAAACCTTTAAAAAATTCTGACCCTAAAATTGCAGAGAAGTGGCGCAGTAGGGCCAAGTCAGGAATCAGTTTCAACTGCGCTTGCACTAATCGGTGTTGAGACCCAAAGATTATAAGAAGAGCTGAAAGATGGTGCCTGGGAGCTCCCCTGCGCTCCTCTGCATTTAAAGGAGAACTAAACCTCAAACTAATGAAAAACCCTACCCTCCATATTCCCCCCTCCCTGTTCCCCCCTACCGCACAAATGTTAATATATGTAAATGCCCCTAAGTCTTTATTTACCCCTCGTTGCAGAGTCAGCGCAGCTGAGCACACAGGCACCATCTTCACCGCTTTGGGAATCTTCAGGTCCCTTCACAATTTCTGTGGCTGAGGGTGCATGTGCAGTTGTTAGGGACTGGAAAATTGCTACAGCTGCCAATGCGCCGATACACCTCTTACTTACTGAAGTTTCCAGAGGCAGTGAAAGTGGCTCCCATGAGCTCTGCTGCACTGACTTTGCATTGAGGGGTAATTAAAGACTATGGGGCATTTACAGGTATTACCACCTGTGTGGGGGGAACAGGGAGGGGGGACTATGGAGGGTAGGGGTTGTCATTACTTTGGGGGTTTAGTTCTCCTAAGCACTAAAGCACATTGCAGGGAGGGAGAGGGGAGGGGGCAATGGCTGGCAGTTTATGGGGGCTTTTGGTAGGGGGGGTAGTTCTCCTTTAACAAAGAGCAATAAGTGCAACTGTAAGTAAGCCAGCAATAGGCAAACAGTACAACAACATTATATACAGTATATTCTCAGTGACTGAGGATTAACCTTAACATACTGTACATACTAGAATACAATATCACATGCTTTCTTTTATTTCTGCTCCAGCTACATGTGCAAGAACAGCTATATGCCAGAAATATGCAAACCTAAACATATCAAATTATTCAAGGAATGCTATGTCCAGTACACAACATCCAGCAAGGCAAACTAACTGCAAAATAATGAATGTGAAACACACAGAATCTGTGCCATGCTCTGCTTTATTGCCTGCTAGTATTTTAACCAATTCTTTGTCTCAGAAACACTGTCATCATATGGTGGAGAAATAAGAACTGCAATCAATGTGTTGCAAAGGAAAATAGGCAGACTAAACTAATCACTTACATGCCATTACAGCGAATTCATTAAACGATTTAGCACCAGAAAGTCAATTTTGGCAACCATTTCTCAAGAGTATTATTGATCATTCTAGTGTTTAAATAGCTTAATCGAACGGAACGGATTTATTGTGAATATTTCTTACATTTCAGTGATACAAGTAAGGTTAAAGGGGACTTACTTTAAGAAATAATTCCAAATCCTATTTTACAAAACAAAATAAACTACGCTAACATTATAAACATTATTAAATTCTTTTTTAGTCTTGGAATTTGTAATCACAGAAAGCAGGCAGGTGCTATTTAGTGGACACTGTCAAGTCAAGCTTTGCATTATATAAAAAATATATTGTGTATGTACCAGAAAGGGGCACCGGATACCCGTGTCTATACAGTAGCTATACAATTAGATAGTTAGATAGGGAGGGAGAATCAATGGAGGGCAGTTACATATAGGAAGTGCAGAATGAGAGATGAAACTATGCATTGGGCATAGAGGAGGGGCAGGCAACATATGAGTGACAGCTGGGATGATTAAATAAGTTTTTAACGGGTATGGATATTTTAATAAAAAAAAGATTTTGGATTTCATGTTTCATTTGAAAATAACTTTTATTATACAGCTTCTTTTAATGTCTGGGTAACAGGTCCCCTTTAAGTGACAACTACTATAATTCAACAGTGGTCATATGAATTTCTCTGCCAATGGAAAACTGACAGCAGGCAAAAGGGTTTCCTATAAGCATTTAACTATAACACAGTAATCCTTTTTACTTCAGAATATCAAATACAGTTAATACAAATGCTACTATGTCGCCATGGGGAAGTCATTCAAATTCCAGTTTAAAATAAACATGGTTCACATGTAATTCTCGGCCAGAACTTTATGGTGAAAACTATTTAAAAAAGGATTTATTTGACAATATACAGAATATACAGTTTATTTGTGGGTGTTGGGTGAACAGAGGCAAAAACAGATATTGAAAACAAGCGTTAATCCACAGATAGCATCTCCTGAACAGGTCCATACCTTCCATGATAAAATAAAGACAAATAATTAAGAAATTCCTTTTGTTTCTCCAGGGGGGATTAAAAGGATAACATCTTCACAATAGCAGCATGAGGTAGATGTATGTGTTGTGATAGATTCCTTTTTTTTTTATTAAATGGATTACTATAATTCATATATGACCTCTGATGAATCTGATAACCTTGTCAAAATAATGAGAAACAAAAAGTTGTGATGGAGTTTAATTACCACAAGACCTGAGGACTGCAGTAAAAAAGAAGAGTTAGATTTTATGGAAACCATAAAGGAAGTATTAATACATTGGGCTGGGTTGAGGTTTGGTGCAAGCGAGGGGAATGTTATACTCAATCCGCACACCAGAATTCAGCTTTGTTGAGCAATAACCATAACCCTGTTTGCTTTAACTGCAGTAAAGCACTGCGTATCTTGACAGCGCTATATAAATAAATGATGATGATGATAACCGGGTTGATGCTGAGGCCTGTCTGCCATTATTCCTATAGGTAAGTTACATTCAAGTGTTTCTCCTTTGGCCACAGAGCTACAAAATGCCTGTGTCTAATTGCCCTTATGGCCCATGACCGATGAAGTGTTTTCATTAAAGCTGCTTATAACTCCTGCTAGCCACCTTGGATAGCTTCCCTTTAATGGACAATGCTGTGCTGAACCCCCCCCATGGATAATTATTGCACCAAACACTGCCTCCATCAGTGCCATTGCCATGAAAAGCTGAGCAGACTGTAATATTATGAAAAGTGGTTTTCTTGAGAACATACAAACGTCAAATAAATACATTTGTGTGCATATAACCATATCCTTCATACTGGACTTTTTTCATTCTATTTTTATTGATTTGCAGCCGTGTAATTTCTTTCATGTATAGTGTTAGCAGCAGAACTATCGGTCCTTTCATGTTGATCGATAAGGTAAACACATTACTAGGAACTTTCAGGCATAAAAGTAGGTCATTATATTAAAAAATCCTACTGTGCAACAAACTGCAGTAAACACGTCAGCATAGAAAAATTGCTTGCCTCATTCTCTCCATTCACGGCTTACCTTCTGTGCACCCTCTGCTAAACATTACATTCTAGCATAACAAAAAGCCGTGTGTTTCCCTATACATGCATTATATGATTCATTGCTATACTACTCAGTCCTCTTAGTTGTCTAAGCACCAGCAAATTGACAACAGTTGCAAGATAGTAAACATTTCTTAGCAAGGGGGAAGAAAAAGAAAGAGCCCCCAGAAATGCATAATCCAATCCTCACAATTGTTTTTCTGTACAGAACAGACCGATATGCGATAAGGCTTCAATGAGCAGCGTCAGATTTAATCACACAAAAGCGTGCACATTAGGTTTAGAACTGGTTACCATGGTAATAATGGGAAGCAGAAGTTAATAATGTATTTGGTTTTACATTTAAAGATTTTCCGCTTTCTGTATTATACAGTAAGCAAACTAATTCCACTTACCATAGGGTTCTTGGTCTGGCTGTGCAGCATGCTCCATTTGGGCTGAAACAAGGTAAAACAAATAATTAGCATCATTACACTCCACAGTAAACCTTTTGTATTTATATTGCAAATTTCACATCAGGATCACACACCAAAGCTGGGTTGTGAGGCATGTCTAGCAGGGGATATTTATTAATGCAAACGACATGGGATTTATTGGTTCTTGTACAATGTGGACAACAAATCACTTTCCAATGTCAGTGTCCCTGACATATATTGCGGTGAGCCACTATGACCCAATAAACCTGTGTTTATCTTTAAAAGTTAAGACAAAACAAACGTTAATTACTTATATTAACCCAGTTCCTTTCTGTTTTGTGTTATATAAAAAATAACTTGTGAACAGATAACATAGCTACAACAAATAATTCACGATACAAAAGGTCTCACAAAGATATTAGAGGCTATAAAAAAATAGTTCTGCTTCTTAATTCGTCCTATTAAAAAAAACTATGATTGTGTTCTTTAAAAAAAAAAAATCACACAATGAGGCAAGCCATGCTTTAATGTATTTCTTAATCATAGCTAGCTAGATTTTTTATGAATGACCTTTTTTAAGCCCCATCTGCACTGTGTGTTCCCATCCTATATGTTAATATCGACTTTAGCTGAACTGCATTTATTTATGGCAACACACCCTGCAGTTTATTAAGCCTGCAATACAACTCACAAGGTACAAATATACTATATATGCACCCATGAGTGGTGTGTAGCTATATATATATATATATATATATATATATATATATATATATATATATATACTGTAAATACACACACAGCAATTGCAGCATGTCTCTCAGTATCTAAATCTTCTGTGGCAAATATTTCATAAGTAGGGCCCAGTGATTGAAACCATCAACATGGCACTCCTTGTTGCATAGCCTTCCACGCATAGAACATGTTACCAGGAATAATAACAGCAATCAGTCACCTCGACTCTGAGTGCGAGGATAGTGTTTCGGCTCTGGACCAGACTCCTCTGATACAGCAGAAGCCTTCTGGGTCTTTGACTTGTCCACTGGCATTGGCTGTGGTAGAACATGCTTGGGGAAACCTTTAAAGAACCATGCCCCAGATCTTTTCCACACCTAGAAAGGAAAATCAGACCAATTAAACACTTTTAAAAATCATTACTACTTAACTGTTAATGTAGGTAAGTAAGGTTATTTCAAACATTTACAATTATAGGGGATTGATGAATAGTGTCCTCATTTATTGTGCATTTGGCAACTGAAGGCAGAGCTGTCAACTTCCAAGTTTCCAAGTTTGTGACGTCACCTGTCCAGTTCTGACCAGGACAGCCCGGTTTTCAGGAAAGATGTCTGGGTCAAAACTGCCTGCCTGTTTCTCCAAATTAGGAAAACTAGGCAGGATTCCCCGAGATTGATGTGGCGATCAGCCAATTGTGATTGCTGGGTTTCATTTGAAGGGGTTGAACTTGATGGACTTTGTTTTTTTCAACCCGATTTAACTGTGTAACTATACGTATACAGTTGTAATACAACAACACCCTGCCTCCACACCGTTGGGAGGGCCCACACCTGAGTGTCTTGAGTCTCATCCAAGCAAATATATGGTAAAGCTTCTAGATCAGGAGAAAAGGTGCCGCTCCATTTCACTCTAGCCTTGCAATCTTAAAGAAAACGCTCGCACTCTGATCCAGTCTTGGAGTTACTGTGGGTGCTGGGTCAAAGCTTTAGCATACAGTAATTAAATAGGGACCCGCACTCCAATGTTGATGGGCTATGTGTATAAATATGCACCACTAACACTTGTAATTTATCCTTGATAAAGGCCCAGGCATGGGCCGAAACGTTGGATGCACAAGTTGAAATAAAAACCTTTTTTTCTTCACGCAACATTGGAGTGCGGGTCCCTATTTAATTACTATATATATATATATATATATATATATATATATATATATATATATATATATAAAGGATGGCAGCAAAAAAGATGGAATGCCTTATCCTGAATGCTCAGGACCCAGAGTTATCCCAAATAAAGGATCCTTCTGAATTCAGGCTGTACACAACATTAAACATAAAAGTAATTTATATATTCTATTAGTATTGGATTATGCCATTTTACATACCATTAAAGCACTGACTTATAACTACAGAGAAGTTTTTGGATAGTGCTGGCCAAATTACTGAACTATCTGTCTAGCTGTCCAGCTTATGTAGCTTTTAAAATCATCAATGGTGTACTGAACACAAAACAATATTTTACTAGTAAGAACATTCTGCTCCCCAGTATCTGACGGAGGTGCCAGGGGCCAACTATAAAAACTTTGACTGCACGCCTACTCTCCAAACTATTTAATCTTCTTTGACTTTCTGTTTTCTCTTAATTGCTTCTCCTTACTTACTGCCATCTAACCTTCCCTCTTTGTTCACATTTAGAAATGAGGAATGGACATGGTATAGGCATACAAGGCAGATGATAGGGTGAGGAGGAGGGCTCACTGGGAGTTTTCCTGGTATGTTGCACTTGTGAAATCCATTGCCTGGGTTAATACATCAAACCCGCCACCCATATTATTTTGTCAAAAACAGTGCTTCAGTGTCGGGCCAATACATTTCTTAAGCATAGGGGTAAACTGATTGATCATAGAGAGAAAGGGTATAGCCATAAATATTTGGTGTTAACATTGCACAGGCTCGTTTAAATGATAAACTAGTCACAAAATACTCTACAACACTCTACCAATTCATGATATTTTAAAACCATTGTCTTCCCCATCTGCACATAAATCAATACTGACCTCCCGCTGCTCACTGCATATTTTGCACAGATATATGGAATGAGGACGACTGTTGGTCTGCACGCCACATTTTGTGCAAACATTCTGCGAATAAAGCAAACAATCATTTTAGGTATGTTTAATTTAATTTATGTACAATACGATAAAGAAGAAAAGAATTTGTGTTTAAGCCCATAACAAAGGTTGGCTGCAGGTCTAAAGATCTAGCCAATAACATTTCTGCATTCCAATAATCAGTACATGAATTGCTAGCTGTGAAGTGATACAAGACCTAAAGCAAACTGTTTGCCTGTTAAATTTATTGCATGCACTGTACACTGTCTAAATAATAACAGCCTTGCATGACCTGTAAAATATATTCTTGTAAACAGTGCACTTGTGTTTTTTCCTTTTGTTTGCACAACCACAATTGTCTTAAAAAATGCCCCTTAGGGGGTTATTTACTAAGCTCCAAATTGTGTTATAATAGGGTTAAAAAAAATCACAAATTTTTCGGAATTTATTAAACCCCGAGGGCTAAAAAGCCCGAATATAAAACTACAGCATCTCAAACCTGTCGAGGTTGCATAAAAGTCAATGGGAACAGTCCCATCGACTTTTGGTTGTGTTGGGGGTTTTGGGCAATTTCACTATGTTTTTGGAGCTTTCGGAGGAAAACGTCGGAAAATTTTGAGTTTTCGGTGAAAATTCACGAAAAAAAACGTGAAATTCTGAGATTTTTCCACAAAGGTAATTTTCGGGAAAATGTAATAATAAATAAGAGTGGAAAATGTAATAATAAATAAGCGTGGAAAACCCGAGCGGGTTAGATCAGAGTCTGTAGCAGCCGATACTGAGATAAATTCGGACCTTGATAAATAATCCCATTAGTGTCAACAGTTTTTCATTTGTATTACATAACTGCAGCCTTGCATTTCATTTGTATAATAAAATCCTTAGCTGTATTTGTAGATATTCTGCTAAGGGACATTTTCTAGGTCACAAATACAGCAAAGGCATTAAGGAAAGGGGTTTAATCTATGTTGACATTTTAATAAATTATCTTCATTATCCATGAGTCAACCTCATTGTGGAAAGCATCAGCCCAGGCTCAGTATTCATGGTGCTACTATGCAGAATGTATAGCTTTATTTCTTTCAAAGCTTTATTTCTCATATTATGTGATATTTTAAGGTTAGGGATCTGTGGCTATTAGAAACTACAAGTCAGAGCATTCAATCAACAGATGTTCTGCTTTGTAGTTCGCAACAGTTGGAGGGCCATGAATTTGAAAGACACATACAGTAAGTAGTTAAATGTAGGTGTTGTAATTAATAAAGTATAAGATACATGGAAACCAGAATTTGGTTTAGCATTTAGACAAATAACACTTTATGTGAGATATAAATTCAGCCAACACCTTAATGGTGTTTGGATTTGAATCTTAAGCCTTAAAGTCTTGTGAATTCAATGGATAGCAAAATTCAATGTGCAAAGTTTTCTGATTCTGTAAAATCCGAGATTTCAAAAGAGAGTTCACAGGTTGACAAGTTACAAGCAGGTAAAAGTACCAGGTCTAAGGGAGTGTGATCCTATTGTAAGGGAGCATGCCAAGCGAGGGTTACTTTATGAGAATAAAGATTAACGAGGAAGAATAATCATTTTAACTAGTTAGGAAAGGTTAGGAAGGTTAAGAAGCAGTGAAGCTGGAGGGAAAAGGTATCCTAGCAACCTTGTCTTCTATCCCTTAAATATATAGAAATGTTTGAGCATAGGGAGGGGTTGGAATTACACAGTTAGGACTGACAAAATATCATTATACATCCAATCAATTGGATGAGTGCAACAACAGGAATAAATGTAAAGGTCTCAGTGTAAATCAGAGAGAAGGAGGTACTGCAGATTTAAGAGAACGGATGATAAAGAAGAAAAAGAAGAGCATTATTATCCTTTAATTATAGAGGTACCAACATACTGTTCACATCAGTCCCTGCCCCCTGTGGAGCTTACAATATCATCTCATCTCCTATCACATTCATACAACCCATAAAACACATGCACATACAAACACTAGGGCTGATTTGCTTGAGATCTAATTAATATGTGCACAAGGAGAACATATCAATTATGTGAAGATTGAATCAGAATTAAACGGAGGCAAGCCAGCAATGATAACTACTACACTTCTGTGCTGATGCATGGTTCTTATGTCCTTTTAGTTTGCTGCACTGAGATCTTCCATATCCCTAAATGACATTTAACATGTAATAAAAAGATGGATAGTTCCTAGATGGCATGTGTTATCATTACCTTTTTGCAATCTTCACATACTACACACTTTGCTCCTGGCAGCCCTAACTGTTCCCCACAGAGGATACAACGATTCACCCCATCACCAGACACCGTTTTCCGCATATCTTCAAGATTGTCAACCAATCGACTGCAAAAAAAAAAAAGGCAAACATTTCAGCTAGTGATATCAGGAATAAATGTCCCAAACCCCCCAAAGTAATAGGCAGAAAAAATAATGTTGTAGCTAAAATGTACAGTATATATTATACATAATTACAACCATTAATAAAAATAAATGACTCATTTAAATCAGATAGATTGTTCTTTAACCCTTTAGTCTTGGAATTAAACAAATTACTTGCCCTTGAAAAACACTGCCCAGTTAGTGATCCGCATGAAAGTCTCCAGTTTTCTGTTCTAATATGGTCTAACGCACAATTTTTTGATTATACCGGAGTCTGTCAAGCTATGCTCACTAGTTAAAAAATCTGTATCCCAGCATATGGTGCTTACCCTGAAAAGGGGGTGCTCCCCAAGTATGTCAATATAAGGACAAATTCGACAATAATAATCATTGCATAGGTATTCCTACCTTTCTCCCTATCCTTTTCGAAATCCTGAGATATATACTGTAAATCAGAAAGCCCTACAGTGTGTAACCTACATATAAAGTAAAGACCACCACATATCATAGTGGCACGCTATTCAAATAAATAAGTATTATACCCTTTTCCACTGAAATTTATGGTGATAATTTAGGGTGATATATTGTTACATAGTTCATCATGTGTGCCAAAAACAAAGTTTGCTCCATCTATAGCTACCTGTGATGCACTAGTCTGGCATATAAAGGCATATAATGGCATGCTAAAGCTCATAAAATATAATGCAGCAATAAAAATAATTACCTGTTTTGATTGGTAACAGAGGGAATATTGCTTTAGACATTAAAGGGATACTGTCATGGGATTAAATGTATCAGTTAATAGTGCTGCTTCAGCAGACGTCTGCACTGAAACCCATTGTTCAAAAGAGTAAACTGATTTTTTTATTTTGAAATCAGACATGGTGCTAGACATATTGCCAGTGTCCCAGGAGCCCCCAGTCATGTGACTTGTACTGCCTGACATATATAAGAACAACACTCAATAGTAAAAACTCATGTGCCACTGTGACTCCTTCAGTTACATTGAGCAGGAGAAAAAACAGCCTGTCAGAAAGCAGTTCTATAGTGCAGCACTGGCTCTTTCTGAAAGCACATGGCCAGGCAAAAGGACCTAAGATTGCTGCCTACACACCACTATTTCAACTAAAAAAATACACTTGTTGGTTCAGGAATGAAATTTTATTTGGTACAGTTACTGATTTAAAGTGGGAACAGTGTAATTTAGAAATAAAAACTACACAATAAAAATCATGACATAATCCCTTTAAGGGCATTTATCCCAACAATAATCTGACATTGTATTGTTCATCTCACTTCAATTTCACACTTGATTTTAAGTTAACTGTTCTTTACAAGTTGTTATTAGTACTTGAGTTTGTGTTCATCAATGTGCCACAATGAGTATTGGAATATTAGTAGGTTACTAAGAGCATACACTAGGGCAAGATGCTGAGGAAAAATATAGGAAAGCATTACATAACTATAAAGCTTAGAGATCCTTCAAAGGAACTGCCAAAGGCTGTCATAAAATATTACAGCAAGGCAATTTTATGAAAGTTTGCAATTTATAGAGCAATGAGAAAGTTAAAGCCCTGGAGCTAAAACATCAGGGGCTGTATGACAAGGGCTCTGAATGACCAGCAGCCAGAGTTTACTGGTTTATGTTTAGAGATTGGCAGAATCAAATGAAGCTGTAATTTGGTGAGAAACGATGAGTTAAGGCAGGGTAAAGCTGGGCTAGAGGTGGAGAAACAAAGTGATGTGATGTAAGGGGAAGGAGCAGTTCCCTTCCTTATCTTTTGAGCAGATAGAAACATGAGGTAGAGCTCTCTCTGTAATATAATGTTATTAGCTACAGTATATACACATTAACTCCTCAGAATACTGCTGGCTTGTGGGGTGTTTTGGGCAGGCTGCCTGTTGTTTCTAGGGATGTAGCGAACTGTTCGCCGGCGAACTAGTTCGCGCGAACTTCGACTGTTCGCGTCCGCCGCAAGTTCGCGAACGTCGCGCGACGTTCGCCAATAGGCGTTCGCGTCAAAATCGTTCGACCATTCGACCATTCGATCGCTAAAATCGAACGATTTTCGTTCGAATCGAACGATCGAAGCCATTGGATTGAATGAAATCATTCGATCCAATGGCTTCGATCGTTCGATTCGAACGAAAATCGTTCGATCGAACGATTAAAATCCTTCGATCGTTCGAATCGAACGATTTTCGGATGTTCGAAGTTCGCGAACTGTTCGCTTTTTTTGCCGGTGTGAACACATACTCGGCAGTTCGCTACATCCCTAGTTGTTTCTAGCTGTATATTAGCTGTTTTAGAGCAGTCATTCACTTAGGCAGCATGAAAGTCAGCCTGGGCCAAAAAAGGCATCCTCTGTATTATACAGAAATCCAGGCTGTGACACTAAATTGTTGCTACTGCAATTCATCAGACTATACAGAGAGCTGTAATGGGAGTATACAGAGAGAGCTGTGTTGATTCAGTTAGGAATAGGTGCAAGGCCTGAATACAGTAACTTTCCTAGGATTTGCTTTATTAAGTATGCATATTGCACCGTATTTCCATAGATTTCCATAGTTATTTGATTCATCAGCCTGTTTTCAGATTGTTACCTCTAATTTTACTAGTTTTTTATGAAGTCTCTGATTTTATCTCTATATACATGACAAATCCATGCAGAGTTTCCAGGCTATCTATATATGTATTTGGACAAAATTCCAGCTGTCTCTAAGTGTACCCTGAGGCTGCACACGGTCATTTGCTAAAGGCTGTCATAAAATATCACAGTAAGGCAATTTTATAAAAGCTTGCAATTTATAGAGCAATGAGAATGGGTTCAAACATAAGCATTTTTAAAAACAACATGAATGCCAGGGGCCGATCAGCTCCCAGCAGGGGAAGTCTGGCCCAAGGAGGAAGCTTCAGGTAAAAGTCCATGTTTGCAGCAACAGACAAGGGATCAGGAATAAGCGTAGTCAAATCCAGGCAGTAGTTCAATAGGCAGGCATATAATTAGCAAAGTCAAGGTTCAGGCAAGGTCAAAAGTCCAGGAATACAATAAACACGTATTTAGGGAAACCCAGGAGTGCTTAAAACAAATCCTATAATCGGGCATTGAACCAACATTCTGGACGTCCTTTTATTTTGAATTTGGCGCCAAAACACGGTGCCCCAAACCCATGCGCCATGGCCGCTGCCATCTTGGACAATTTTCTGCTGCTGGTGTATTTTTTTAAGATTATAAATATAACTAGCATATAACTTGCAGCATATTTACCCCTTAGAACCCTTTATCACACAACATCTTGAATTATTATTGATCTAGAAGCATGCATAGATTGAACAGAGGGGTAAAAAATTAATTCACTGACATGCCACCACTTTTCACAGATATTGACAATTCATTGTGTGTCACTTAATTAATATGTGCATGAGATTATTATTCTTTTGTAGGAAGTGCATTTTATAAATTATACAACCTAGTGCTGATATTCATAATAATTTTGTACAAGCAATAGAGTAGACTACCAATCTTCTGAGCTACCAATATTAACAAGGGGCCTTCAGAAAACATATGAAGTCAAGAGATATAAACACATTTAAGAAGTAATATACCAGTTGTTATAGTTGGCTCATAAAACCTACATTGCAATAATAAATGGCAGTGACAAGTCCTTATCGACTTAACTGGAAAAAGGTTGTGAAAGATGAATATTTACACTGCAAGTCAGACACTATACCAAAAAAAATATTAAAAATGAAAAAAAAAATTGAACAGCGTGTTAATTGACAATGGATTTCTCTGGAGATGAAAGTATAAATCACAATTTCACAGATGCTTTTTGTGCTTCATGTGCATTGTGACCTACATCCAGCAGAACAATAAAATGATGCACAGAACGGCTTAGTAAGATGTTACCATATAGTGAACCATTTGAGCTACAGCAAAATAAAGCTCTGAGACATGTTAATCCACAAGAAAAATAATCCAAGGATCCTTAAACACATTTTGACTTGGCTTCTCGCAGACTTGTGAATTGTACTTCTACAGTATCTCATAGAAAAGAAAAAAATATAGCACTATTCAAATGAAATCACTACCTCCAATTCAGTATCAAATCACAACATACAAGATGGAGTACTTTTACCCAACCCTACATGGCAATAAAAGTTTCCTAAAGAAATACAGAACATTGTGTCATTCTGATTTAGGAGTAGCAGGAGGGGTAGCCCATATCAGTGCCTTGTCGCTCGTTGCAATTTAACATTTTTCTTTTTCCCTTGAAGATAGTCATCCAACTGGCTTTTTCTCAATTCAGAATGACCTGTCTAAGAATAATTGTGGTTATATTCCCTGGAGTCTTACTCCAATCAGCATAATCTGTAGTAAAACCAGTATGTCGAATCAGAGACCTCATGAATGTAAGGTGTTGATTGTATTAGCATGATTAGAACTAAGGTGTTATTAAACTATCTAGGCAGAGGTGCTAAAATAGCATTGTATGTTGCAGACAATAGTTGTTGTTCCCCCCATCTATGTTCAAACTTGGTTTGAAATTTGAACCTCCTCCCTGTCCAGAATGTGAATTTGCCAGTCTTCAAAATCTGTCATTTTTAATCCTAATCCTTTTGTAATTATCATAATTTGAAGGCAAAATCAGAGGCTGGGGTTTTCATTCATTAGGATGACAATCAGGTTTGAATGAGAGACCCTGTTTTATTTAAAGAACAGGCATCCAGCAAAGCCTGATCACACATACAACACATGTTGTGGATGTGTATCATAGCTCAAACAAAGGAGGCATTTGAGGATCTCAGATGCCCATAATGCTGGAAAAGGTTACATGACTATCACTAAAGAGTTTGGACTCCACCCATAAACAGTCAGACAAATGGAGGAAATTTTAGACTGTTGTTACCCTACCTAGAAGTGGTCAACCATCAAATATAACTCCAACTGCAAGGTGTCTAATAGTCCAAGAGATTGCAAAGGAACCCAGAGTAATTTCTCACATTGGTGAATGTTGGTGTTCATGAGTCCACCATCAGGAGAACACTGGGCAGCAATGGTGTATATGGCAGGGTAGCAAGGAGAAAGCTAATGCTCTCCCCGATTACAGTTTGCTAAAGAACTGGTAGAGTAGACAAACCAGAAGGATACTGGAATAATGTTTTGTGGATGGATAAAGCCAAGATAGAACTTTTGGGCTTAAATGAGGAGCATTAAATTTGGAGAAAGAAAAACACTGCATTAAGAACCTTATCCCATCTGTAAAACATGGTGGTGGGAGTGTTCTGTTTGGGCCTATTTTGCTGCATCTGGGCCTAGACAGCGACGATATATATATATATATATATATATATATATATAAAAATCCGGATAGCATTTTTTTTATGGCTTCTATTTTTTAATGCTATCCGGATTTTTTCACAAATTATGGACATCATCTGGTTCTATCACCATGTGCACAGGAAGGACGAGATGTGGACTGCTAAGATTTTATTGTGTATGCACTTTCGGATTTTGATTCACTTTTTTAAATACAACATGTTTCTAATTATGTAAAGTCAATTAAGATGTACAAATCTTTTAATTGTTTTACCTATATATACCTTGTTCACTAATGATTCCGTATGCTTGAGAAAGGGGCGTGTCCCCGAAACGTTGCACTTCCGCACTTTTGAATTAAAGCAAGGGTTTCCCTGCAAACAAGCCTTGTGTGCCGGTATCTTTGTTTCCTCTCTACAAGCAGGGGTCAGAATCTGAGTTTGATTGATAGTTAGGTCTAATACAACAGTGGGGGGGGGCTCCATTTGCCTAGAATATGTATTCAAGCTCTCTCTTTCAAAATAACAATTCCGACACAAATCCTTTATGTTTTTTGTGCTGGGGTCCCTGTTGAAGAGTAAGCTCTAATATACAGTATCTTTTCATCCAAAGGAGCCCCTCCACCCCTAATGCTGTATTACACCTACAGTATCAATAAAGATCTGGCTCGTACTTTAAGTGAAGAGGGAAGTTGTCTGAGAGGGGGATAGTGAAGATTCATTTACTATTTCATAATAATTAAAGTGATTGTGTTTAAAACGTTTCTTATTGCCATGATGTGCAATTTATTTAACTGTTTCACTTGAAATATAGTGCAACCATACTTTGTATTTTTAGTCTTTTCATTTTTATAAATCTGGACATATAAGACATTTTAAAACACTGAACATTTGACAGCACTAAGAATGTCTAGGCAAAGAACATCCATTCTGGGCTCTCTTATCGTACAACCTCTAACAATGGATATTAAGAACATACTGCTAAAAATAGCAAGCGAAAAGTAAAATGTAAGGTTGATTTAAGGAACATAGAGATTGCAACTGTCAGGGTTGGCACCCTAAATCCAGAACCGATGTCAAGCACCCTGGTCTTGGCTCGTGCTTCTGCCTGTAGCAGCTGCCTTTTGGCCTCGGGAGAAGCCCTCGGCTACTCAGATGCCGCCAGGTCTTTAATGAGAGGTGCAAGGCGAAGGGTTCTGGACAGGCAAAGGGGCACAACTGAATGCAAAAGTCTTTGGGCAGAAGGTCGCGGTACAAGGCATTAGACAGAATCATAGTCAGATCAGGCCGGCTCGGGGCAGGCAGAGTAGAATACAAGTCAGGCAGGCAAGGGTCAAACCAGGAAGTAAATCAGAGGGATTAGCAGAAGAGGTAGTCGGATTTCAGGCAGGGGTCAGGATCCAGAAGTCAGAATAGTCGAAAAGTCAGACAGGGGTCACAACAGGAATCAAGAAACAAGAATACAAAGTAGCTCAACGCTCAGAAGCACCAGGAACAAACTCCTATAACGGGCAGTGTGAAAATACAAAATACCTCTTTAAATACATTTGAATTTCACGCCATTGCTCACTGGCGTGATGCGCCTATATAAACAGGCGCCCTTAGTTACCGGGTAGGAGCAGGAGAGGAATCGGCTCACGCAGCGTCCCCGAATTCCCCCCACTAGACCACCAGGGTATGTTTTTGTTACAGCAACTGATGGAACCCAGCACTTCAAGAATGCTACAATTAATCTCATTCATGGGGGAGACCACTGTGCTGGGGAGCAGCAAAGACCCTAGAAGTCTCTAGAAACATATTCAATTACAGGATAATTTCTGTATAATGCAGTTCCTTCCAAAGATCTGCTGGAATTTACAAGAATTTACAAAAAGTATAACTCTATCTTATTCTATTTCAGGTAATTTGCAGAAACTTGAATTTCCCTATAAAAAGAATCCAATTTATCCAATTCAATTTATCCTATGAAGATATCAAGCTGTGCTATTAATAACAAACTAGTACAAATGGCCCTAACATGGGTGCATATTTTTATCCAGCAAAAGCCTATGCTATTTTGAGCACTGTATGATGAATATGCGGAATATAAATTGAATTTTTATTAAGGCCATGCTAGACCACATCAACAGACCTGTCAGGTAAAAAAAAAATGAGAAGCATGCCAGATGTGTCTTAAAAAATTTATACTGTGCAAAACTGAATGCCAGGAATAGCTAATGGTTTTCAAAAAAAGGATACAAGATTTAACTGTTGTATAGATGGGAAACTGCTAGTAACCCAACTGCTATTTGTGTTTCATGGACAGGAACTGTACAATTAGAAACAGCAGGCAACTAGTAACAGCACTAAATAAGCAAATGTATTTTTCACTCTTTTGAAAATGATCAGACAGAAAAGGCTAGTACTATTTAAAACTGCCACTACAGTAGTGATATCTATTAAAATACAAATCAAAGAGAATGTTCCTTACATGCCCTCTGCGAAGACAGGTGATTGTGTGTAGATGAAAAACATCCAAGTCCATTAGTTTCAAACCCAGACCAGACAGCATCTCTTTGGGCAAGCTATGACATTTGAAATGTTCTTCAAGAAATACCCCCAAAAATGTTTATATTAAAATCACCCAAAGCTGTCTAGTAAAGGTGAAAATTCTATTATTAA
Source organism: Xenopus petersii (assembly GCA_038501925.1). Classification (NCBI taxonomy): domain Eukaryota; kingdom Metazoa; phylum Chordata; class Amphibia; order Anura; family Pipidae; genus Xenopus; species Xenopus petersii. The sequence continues at coordinate 156,714,846 of CM076673.1, read as the reverse complement.
TGGACTATACTGGCTAAGTGGCAACCCTAGAAGCAAATTTTAAAAAATGCTGTTGGATATTGTAGTTTTGTTTTGGATTAGTGTAGCACTTGCATACTGGAAAAGATATCACTGTGCTTGCAGCCTGTTTTTAAATGGAAAATACTGTGATGAGCCCACCTAGCCCATGTCCGGCTCCCACCAATCCATATGTGTAACATATTCACAGCAGGTCTGTTGAACGAGATAAGGTTAGTTAAGTGAAATACAGAACAATAGCTCTCTATTGTCAAGACAGAATCTTCATTTAGAAATGCAGAAGCTAGAAGCACAATGATGCCGAAATTATTAAAAAAGCAAACAACAGGCAAATAATCAAAATAAGGTTCAATTTGTCATAAAAACGTGTTCACCTAATTACAGCTTGTGCGTCATTGGTTGAACATTAGGGTAGAAAAGCATTTTAATGGAAAAAATCTTTATGAAAAATACAGTATAAAAAATTGGTTGGTTGGTTGGTTGGAAAACCATATTCTATATAACCCTTTGAATAGGCCAAATAATAATCTATTTTGCAAAAACAGCTCTCTTTACTGGTTCTCCAACAAGGACAACATTTTCCCAGGACTGCTCAACTCTACTACCAAGACTGAGGTTAAAAACGTTATAGTATTGATTGTCTGACATTTGCTTACCTCTAGAGTGAGGTAAAGGACAATATAATGATGAAGGAGGAGGGCTCAGAAACACTAATTCATTGTAAATCGGATGCATAAAAAGGGTTGGCAAAATAAATAATAAAAGGTCCCAAACTTTAGATTAGTAGTAATTTGCCTTATGTACTGTATAAGGCTCATGCATCGGTTGTAGGTGCAGAACCCCCTTGGCAGCGATAATTCGTTATTCAACAATTTTTCAAAACTCAATCATTAACAGGACTCACTGTAGGAGCAACACTGAACTTTAGGACTTTAGTTCCATTTTAAAGCATACAGTGGGGGTTATTTATCAACACTGGGCAAATTTGCCCATGAGCAGTAACCCATGGCAACCAATCAGATTGCTGCATTCATTGTACTGCTTGCAGCTGGCTTTAAAAAGCTAATCACTGATTGGTTGCTATAGGTAACTGCCCATGGGCAAATTTGCCCAGTGTTGATAAATGAGCCCCATAGCTTCATGTTGGTATTCCAATTATTAAAATAAAAATGTATTCTTTTATGCATTACTAGTTTATATTATATAAAATTGCAATTAATTATTGTTTTCTTATTTGGTGGCATTTTTCTGACGTTCATTTTTCCCCATTTACCCTAAGTATTGGCTTTTTTGAAAGACCAAGTTATGAATGGCCCAAGAGAAGAAGGGGTATAACAGCCTCCAGAATCTTTGCATTTACTTGTCAGGTGGTAATACTACAGCCCATGTTTGAAGCCTTTGTTTGTACTCCTGTGACTCTAGTTACTTTTGTTTGTAACAATGATCATCTGTTCATTTATTTGTTCTGATTAATATTGCAATATAATGTATTACTATTGTTACTGCAGAGGTGCCCATAATTACTGACATGGGTTCTACTTTTGCATGAAATTGTCATGTCACAGTCTGTAAAGGCATTACACTACACTGAAAATGTAACTTCATTGGATGTACCTGAATAAACAAAACCCATGTCAGAGGCCATTGTTTTAAAATCATAATAATGGGAATTGCCCAATATAGTGAACCAATGGAATTGTAAAGGACAATACGGAGTTGCTGGAATCTACAGGTTACTGGCATGAGTTCTACTGGCAGATTATGCCTTTTGGTGACATCTAGTTTACTTCATGTGTATCTTGTTTATTTATTTTAGTAACCCAAAGGTCCAAATCCAGGGTGGGTGAGACAAATTATTGGTCAGCTGAGCTGGATACACACCAGTTATACTAAAATCCAATACTATACTATAGTAAGTACATTATTTTTAATAAAAGGGATAATGAAAATGACATAATGATCAAGCTGCAGATTTATCAAAGGTCTAATTTTGAAGTTATGTGATTTTTTTTATTATTAGAGTTTTTAACTCTAATAATTCTGCCCCTAAGAGTTATCTGTAAGTTGCAAAGACATATCTAAAAAAAATCTTTTGAAGCACTATCTACGCCTGTTTTAAAAAAAAAAGTATCCACATCGTTTATCTGTATATTGCAAGATTAATCCCTCCAGTGCTTTGCATTAGTCCAATAAGGTTTCTGGTTGCCTCTAATTGGGCATAAAGAAATGTGGAATCCATGTAGATGAGTTCAGATATAAATACAGTAATAGGCTCAGTGAGCCACAGTTATTTTTATATAAGGAGCAGAAATATGCCCTGGTAAGAGAACATGAAAAATGCACAATTCTCTAAGAGACCAATTTATAGCCTAAACTTCCTCTCTTCAAACTTGGCACCAACACTGCACCTGAGAGAGCCTTGAAATTATATATTTATACATAATAGAAAGTGAGGTCGCCAATCTGCTTACTATATCGCATAATGTGTAACCACTACTTTGGAAAATACCAGCATTAATAATGTATACATATTGCAGTTGCTTTTTATAGAGTAAATGCCATCACTGGAAGCAGAGAAAATGTATCTAGGTTACTGGCAGAATGTATTTAACACCATGAAACAAACCACTCCATACACTGCAATACAATTTCATGGAAGTCATAAATAATAAACTCCCCTTGTTAATAATATATTTATATAAAGTCTTTTCCTGCACTAACACATTTGTTTCTGGTATATTTTGGTAACTTACATAGTGCCACAGTTCATTGTTCCTGCATGACTCTAGCCTGCTCTATGTGGAGTTTTGTATTGGTATAGGAGCCAATACAAGGCTCATATTAGAGATAGGGAGGCTACATAAAAGCAGAAAGGCAATAGCCTATCAGAAACATAAATTAGGCAGGGGAATATTTACCCTACAGGCCCCCAAGATTATGTGCTTAGAGTGGTAACTTTATGGGTGTACACAAAAAAAACCTAAAAAGTTCATAACAAAAGAAAAACATAGGCCTCAATCAAAGAATTGGGGGATAACATTTCTAGCACTGTAAGTTTTAGTATAAGACTAGCTAAAGAACCAGACCAGAATGTAGACCATTGCTGCTGGGCCCAAGGATGGCACAACACTAAAATGATTCATTATTACAGTATGTAGTAGTCCTGCAATTCATATAATACTTACTACAGACCACCCTAAATTACTGGTAAGATGCTATTCACTGCAACACCTGTCATATACTTAAGTTTGCTATTCTCTACTTTTTCTCAGTTACGATTCATATTGCTTTTATTTGTCTCTTCTTGGTCAACCCGCCAGTCTGTTGCATTTTTTCTCGCATCTAGTAGTTTTTGTATTATCTACGTACGTACTTCTTTAAATTGACTTCCAAACATTTTCTCATACCCTAAACATAATTTTATTAATTTAGAGTACTTTAGAAGACAAAACAATAGAGAAGCCTACAATTCACAATACTTCACTGGAAATGTAGATGTCAGTAGAGAAAGCATGGGAAAAGGAAAACTATACCCTCAAAATGAATATTTAAGCAACAGAGTTTACATCATATTAAGTGACATATTAAAGAATGTTACCAAACTAGTATATATACTTAAGTAAATATTGGCCTTTTACATCTCTTGCCTTGAACCACCATTTCGTGATGGTCTGTGTGCTGCCTCAGAGATCACCTGACCAGAAATACTGCAGCTATAACTGTAACAGGAAGAAGTGTGGAAGCAAAAGACACTGGGGCTCATTTATTAAAGCAGCGCAGCGCATAAGTGGACGCAAAAGATTGTCTGCGACATCACGAGTGTGATCGCTAATATATTTGCGTGATATTGCGCATAACACAGAGCTTTTGCGATGGTTTTGTTTATGCGCATTGCGCAAAAGATTGGGCATTTATGTCGCAAACGATGCCGTGGTTGTTAGGGGCGTGGCTGTGGGCGTGGCTACAATGCGCTTGCACTGCGGCCGTCGCAGATTTGCGTCTGTATATGTGCAAAACTGCACCCGGGCAACAGCACCACAATTTTTACGACTGCCTCTTCGTGGCGTAATAGTAACGCTCTTCAAAATGCGCATTCCTGCCCAGCTGCGCTAGCAGAGCCACACTGCTAAACTGGGTTCTGGCAAATACAATGGTGCTGCTGTTGGTGGGGATGTTTGTTAACTCAAAGTTTACTCAAAGATGAACAACCCCTGTAAAGTGCATATTAACCACGCCTTCCACCCAACATGTTTATATTGACCAAGGTTCCTTTAAGGGTATCAGGTAGGCTAAACACCTTTGCAACCAAACAAATATTAGCACAGAAACAAATGCAGATGCGTCTAAGTGAACGCAATATGCGCAATATGTGACGCAACTAATTAAAGCAGCGCATTCATACATGAGCACAACTAATCCTTACCTTTGCGGTATCTTCCTGTGCGCACAATTTATTATAAGCACTGCGACAGCTGATACGCAGTTTCACACGTCGCTCCTGTCTGTGTCTACATTAGCGCACAAAATCGCACTGTTAAGGTATCGTGCGCTACATTATTAAATACTCGCATGCGCTGGGCAAATGTCAGGCCACTGCGCTCTTTTTAGCACTGCGCTGCGTTAATAAATGAGCCCCTCTGTCTGTTAATTGGCTCATGTGACCTAACATGTATGGTTTGTTTGGTTTGTTTGCGTGCACTGTGAATCATATGATCCCAGGAGGCAGCCCATATGTTTTTAAAATGGCAATTTTCTATTTAGGATTACCCAATGGCACATACTACTAAAAAAGTATATTATTATGAAAATGGTTTATTTACATGAAGCAGGGTTTTACATATGAGCTGTTTTATGCAATATCTTTTAATCAAGACCTACGTTGTTCGAGAGGTATAGTTTTCCTTTAAGCGCTCTAAAGCAGAAAATAATGCACTGCTTTACTGCCAGGACCTAGATACATTTTTGGATGCGTCTTCTCTTGAGCTGAAAAGCTTGGAATTAAAAAAAGTCTAAAATCCAGTCTGTACCCTTGTTTTATAAATGTTTGGAAGAAGGTCCTGAGGTCATTATTGGGTAGATACATAATAACCTAAGCATGGCCAAACATTACAAACTGAAGAGCAGCATCTTGGAACGGTCCAGTCAAAGGACACCAAATACATTTGTTTTAACCAAATGACCAATGGTTTCTAGAAAACGTTAACAAGAGACACCTTCTACTCTAACAGCATCTAATTTTAGTTTATTTCAGCAAAATGGGTTGATCCAATCATGATAATATGTGTGCCTTCAAGTAGTGTTGCTTCATATGTGCCTGTAGCTAATTTTACAATGGACTTTTTTTCTTACATTGGATTCACTTGAAATTATTGCATATGCCTGTGTTAATGGAAATACACTAAAGTCATTTTAATTCCATTTTCTCTGCTTGTCAAAGAGATAAGATATATTGTGCATCACACTTCTACCCACACTGGCCATTCACAAAGAAAAGGTTAAAATCTGCATTTGTATTAGAGCAATATATGATAGCCACAGCAGTGAGGTGAAGATGGCAAAGCTTTAAGACATGGCAGAAAGATTTCATTGCCTGGAGAGATGGGCTGTCAGTGGCCTCTTGCTTTTTAATAAAGTCAATTTGTGATCTTTCTTTCACTACAGTTTGGTCTGTCATATACTTTAGGAAACCTGCAGCGCAGGAATGGATTTAATTGTTCTGGGACCTTATTTTATATGTGATAGTTTGTTTATAAATGCCCATAGGCAACACTGGAACATCTTTGGCAAAGCTGTTCTAGGCTCCTTTCCAATCAAATCTGCTGCAATGCAGGTAGGTCAGGTGGAATTTTACCCTTTAGTTATGTTTCCCTGCCAATTTTTGTAACTGATGAAAATATTTGATATCCAAACGAAATACCCAAACATATACAAAGGCAATGACAAATGGATTACATATTAATACAAATTTATTTTTGTTTATGCATTCACAATTTTAAATGTTGCTGCAGTACTGTTTATTGTTAAAACTTGCTTCTGTTCTATACTATTCTGCATTGGCTATGAGCCTCCAAAAACTCTAAAAAAAAAAATACTCATTGCGGCTTTTTATATATTATGGGGTCCCATTCACAGTCATATATTTCAAATAACCTTCCAGCCACAAAGATTCTCATGGGTAATTAGCTTAATCCCCCATCATCTCATTCTAAATGTCAACATAGATTCTATTCTATAAGTTGTGTTCATACATCTCATAGGAAGAGCCTGATAGTTGCCTGTGGCATCTACCACCATCATTTAGGTCAGCAGCATTGTCGTGCCTTTATGTTTTAAAAATATTTGTAAGTCTGGTGAACACTTATAATCATAAAGTGTTAATTATTGTGATGAATGCTTAAAATAATGGGAGAAAATATCATTCATATTTTTATGTTAACATTTTCCCCCCCTCCAACAAAATTAGACACATTACTAATGAAACACCACAACGTATAAACCCTCACTACTCTTGTTTGTCTCACTGCTTTTGATGTCTATGAATTCTTTCTCATTAGCAGATTTATATTGGCTGCAACAACTATTTTATAAGATGCCACCAGAAAAACAGCTACTAACAGCGCAAAATGTCTTTGATTATGCTCATACTTACAGTGATTATACCATCTCAAGGATAACAAAGTCCAGATTGCCTATAGTAGGTAAGCATGAAACGCGTGAGGCCATGTGGGGACATTTTTTGATACTTTTTAACATGTATTAATAAACTATATATTTACTACAAACATGCATGCTCTTGGGATTGTTTTCATGAATTTTAAAGTCCTGGAAATGCAAACATTACATTACAACAAATGTTGTTTTTGAAGTGTGTGAAGCCATTGTTTCAATAATAAAAATACCCACTCCATCTAATTTAGTTGTTTTTGGACCAAAGTGGGCTGCTGTGATCTTCTACTCACCAACTATTGATCTACTAATAGACCACAATCTACCTTTTGGGCACACCTGAGTTGAACAGTAACCAACTAAACACAATATAACAGGGGACAAGTGCCAGCATTTGAGTTGGCATTATTAGCAGTATGCCGAACCAAATATGTATCAGTGCTTTTAAGAAATCCATTTAAACCAAAGACCCAATAAAAACACCAGCGCATTGAGGATAAAAGACATATGGCTGCTTACCAGAGCATCGAGGATAAAAGAAATATGGCTGCTTGCTAAATTAACTTAGAAAATAGAAAGCATAGGTCAAGTCTACAGATAATTAGCCTGTGGGAAGTTACTAAACATTTAAGGCCTAAGAAGTTCACAGAGTACTGGTTAACTGATATGGTAGCTGTTAATTACTTCTCTAACCAAAGGTACCCGTGATTGACTGCACTTCAGTAGATCCTCATAGTAAAGCTATTAAATTACTGCAACAGAGGACTGGTTGCCTCAATACTCATATTACTCTATTAGCACACCCATTGCACTGCGTCAGCACTTGAGTACAGCACAATTCCTGTTGCTTTTAGAGCTCCCCATACAAGGCAGTTAAGTATATTGGGGATATCCCATCTGTCACTGGCTTTGTCAGTGTTTTATTTATTTATTGTATTTATAGAACTGTGATCATATTTGTGATAAAGTAGTGTTCTGAATTCTAATCAAACATATGAGCATACTGGATGGACTTTGATAATAACGGGTTAGAATTACATATTGTTTGGATTATTAAATTGTATTGGGACTTCTACATTTTTCACATAATTAATTTAATTTCTATTATTTGTTTCAGTAGGGACAAAAGCAGAATAGTTGGTGGCACAATGTTTTATACTTATCATTTTACAGCAAAAGGTGTGTTTTATTACATTGGATCAGTTTTATTAACAAATGACACAATTTGCAATTTAAGTAGCACAGTTGTTATATTTTGCCCCTTTAGGTTATGTGGATAACTAGTGTAGATTCCACTGATACTTGTAATAATTGCCCACTAGTACTGCATTTCATGCATTTTTCATTTCCCTTTTTTTATTAACTACAGTTTCACAGAGCATGCAAAAGATTTTCTTAAATGATTTACAGTTGATTTAATGTTATTGAATGCTCTATTGCACAGAAAAAAAGACATATCGGCAAATCTTACAAGCAATAAAAGTCAAGTCAAACAATTTATTTCCGCTATAATTCATGAGCTTCTCCTCCATCTCCATTTTGGAGCTGTGCTGCAGAAATACACGCTTGAGACTCACACATACGATTTCCCTTAATACAGAAACAATATTTGCTAAACCCATATTAGATAACTGACTGTTGTAACACCTAATTAGACTGATATGTGTGCCAACAAATGAGCCTTTATCACCAAATAAATCACATAATTGCTGATTGAGAAGTATTCCTCTCTTTGCTAAAGATTCTTAATCAATTAACTGGTCATATAAGTGCTTGCTTTGTCTTAGCCTATTTTTTTTATTCACCTCTCATATAAAACAGTGTCACACATCACTGTAGTAAAAACAAATCAAATTTCAAATCTGGGGCAACCGTAAGGGGCAGATTTATCAAGGGTCGAATTTCAAAGTTCAAAATACTTCGAAATATCGAAGTCGAACTTTTTTTTCATCGAATTTGGCAATTTGCGGTCGAAGTAAAACCGTTCGGATGATTCGAAGGATTTCAGCGAACGATCGAACGATTTTTATTCAACTTCCAAAACTGCTCTAGAAGGTCCCTATAGGCTAACAAGCACTTTGGCAGGTTTAATTTGGCGAAGTATTGAAGTCGAAGTTTTTTTTAAAGAGAATGCTCGAATATTTCGAAGTATTTTACTTTGAATTGAAGTCGAAGTCGTAGTAGCCTATTCGATGGTCGAAGTATCCAAAAAATCACTTCAAAATTCGAAGTTTTTTACTTTCGAAAATTCCCTCGTATTCACTTCGACCCTTGATAAATCTGCCCCTTACTGTTGGAACATTAAACTTTATATTTATCCCTCCCATCATCATTACAAAAAATTTACGTTATTGTTACACATTTCCCAGTTTTTTTTTTCAAATTCTCTATGTTTAAGCTCAAATACAAGAAATGTTCTCACCCAATACGTTCTTCCTCCATTTCTTCCATTTTTGCTGCACGGGCTATAACTCTGTTAATGATTTCCTTTTCCTCATCTGTAAGTTCTTCATGTTTTCTTTGCCATTCTTGATTATTTGGGTGTACTGACCATCCAGCATCAAGCCTGAAATACCAGAGGAACAATTCATAGTTGGGCAATGAAATTACACATAAATACACTCTGGTCCATTTTATTAAACAATATCATGAAATGAGTAGCTACATTTGTCATTTCAAACTTACTAGATGGTTACAATGAATAAAAAGACAATACATTCAGAATTGTTAATTCTTTAACAGTAAATATAATTAATACATGGATAATGCATTTCCAGCAGTTGGTGATGGGGTATCTAAAACCCCTATACTTACTAAATAAGTATTTGCCATTGGTATTCTTTTTGCTTTATTTACAATCTATATTGTTAATAGTATAAGCTACACTGGCCAGACATTATGCCAGATATGTTACCAAAAAAAAATGGATCTCCACAAAGGAAACTGAATCTTGAAAATCAGTTTAAAGCATTAGTCACAAAGTAGGTGATGTGCAACAACTCTGCATTATAATCAACTGACAAATGGTTGACCTGAGAAAACTGGTCAAGCAGGAACAATTTTAGAAAAGCTGGCACTTTGTTCTCTCGCAGATAATCTTCTTTATCTTTATGACTTAGGTATTTATTAAGGTGACACATTTGAAAAGAGGATGATAAATGATTATCCTTAGAAAATGTGAACTTTACAATGCAGCTAGTTTGGAGTTTAAACACAACAGTCAAATAACGAAGACCATTGCAAAAATGTGTCAAAATATGAATGTCGATATGGTAACCAAAGTAAAATTTCTTCTCCACCAAACTTTACAGTAGACCGTATGGTTTCAGGCAGAAAGAAGTTCTTTTGATATAGACCAAACCAACAATCATCTGTTCCTTCTGTTTCCACCTCTCCAGAATCCAATAGCATAGATATTTAAAGCACTCACAACAGTACATGGCATTGCCAATGGTCTTGCTGGGCTTGTATGCTGCTGCTCATCCCAAACAAAAACAATGAATATGATTATAGAAAGGTTGTCTGGATACATATGGCTTATGTGAAATGCCCCAATGTTTTTGCCCATATAGTGTATAGATCTTCACCAGCAGATAGTAACCTGTAACTCCCTTTCCATAATATTGTGTGGAAAAATATTTACAATGGTCTCTATGCTTTCCTGGGTACAGCCCATGGGCTAATATGTCCACTTGTTTCCATATCTGCTCAGCAATGCATAAAATGTTGTGGGGAAAAGACATATTTCCTATATTACGCTTGTGGTTACGGAGTTTTTGTTTTGGCTTATTGTTAATTCAGTATTATTTTTTTAAATCCAGGATTTTTTTATACAAGAAAACAAAACAGGAGGGGGAAGGAAAGCACATCAAAGTGTTTTTCAAAATTTGCACCATAATACAGTATAATTTTAGTAAAAAAATAAGTAAGGGTCACAGAGACATTTTGAGTGCTTGCATTGCCTGCTTGCTGGCTTGATCTGTATATTGGCATCCACCACTGAGCAGAGTAAGGTCTAGTGTCTCCATGCTAAACATTACTGCCTTTTGTATAGAATTTGAGGCAATCATTTCCTGCTAGCATTAGTCTTTTTTGCAATATAGATAAACCAACTATACAGTAGTGACAAAAAACTGCCCGGTTACTAAATCGGCATGCTTAAAATGTCTGTACTCCAATCATATGCAATCAGATCTCTGTACTACACTAAATGCATTGACTCTTGCTATGATATTCTAAATATTATATTGCAAAAGAACAGATACCCTCGCCCCACCTTCATTCTTCCAATGCTACATGCAGATATAGATGGACAAAAAAAATCCACTCAAGTCCAGAGTAGCAACATTACAAGTCTTTTTTATTTTTAATGGAACAAAGAGAACACAACATTTTTCAGGCTGACCTGCATCATTACTTTGCCCAGAGCATCTATTATTTCCAGTCCTTACGTAAGATCTGTCAGCATGAAAATAGCTGTTGACGTTTGAAAAGAGAAATCAACTGATTGTGTGTAACAAGGCATTACTTTTGTCCAGGTCCTTTTCATCTATCCCCAGACACATTCAGTTCAACAATGCACAGTAATCTGCCTGCTGCTCCCGTACGATCTTTAAAATCCTGTGATTATAAAAATTTAAATGGCTATAAAAACCGAGCAAAACAGAGCAAGGTAATAATCTCCTCATGAATCTTATAATATAAATAGCCATTTATAGTAGTTATACTGTATAATTCTATGACCCTCAACTGAGGTTAGACTGCAGCCCAGAGCATCTCTAAAAGTTATGCTTCTTTAACTAACCTTGCCTTGCTCTCCCTTCCTGTATACAGTGAGAATAAATGGTGGTTGCATTGTGGAGATAGGACTTTTAACTTTCTATTCACATTATAATAACCAGCCCTCTATAGAAAGCAGTAGCCAGATGCAGCAGTAATTACATATATTAGGTAAGGCAGGTTTTAAAGGACAGTTTACATTTTAACTCTGAGCAATATGTAGATTCAAAGGTATTGAAAGACAATTCACAATATTGAAAAATGTTTTGTTTTCGACTTTTTATTTACTACCTGTTCAGTTTGGAGTTACTAGGTCTTTTGGGAGCAAGTGGAATAAAAGTCAGAATTGAGGAGGAGGTGTTATGTAATAAAATGGAACAAAGTATACTATAGTGTTTAATATAATATAATATAGTAATATAGTATAAAATATATTCATAGAAAAAAATATTTTCCCCTATTTTAATAAAGCTGCGCTTCGTTGTGCCATTTACCACTGCACAAATTCTGAAATGGAGGGCTACAAACTGCTTATACAGGTATAGGATCAATTATCCAGAAATTCATTCTCTAGAAAGCTGTGAATTATGGGAAGGCCATCTTCCATTAGCTTCATTTTAAATAAATAATTGTTTTTTTTTAATAATAATTAGTTTTTAGTCTGTAATAATAAAACAGTATTGTATACTTGATGCCGAACAATGATATTGGCTACATTTAGTAGTTAAATCATTTTTATTAGCCTTATTGTATGATGGTCCAAATTACAGAATTAGGATAACAGGTCATTTACTTGTATTATGATTTACTATAGTATAAAACAGCCTGTGGCATGTAGTAGAATCGTTCAGGCATGTGCATAATGATATACTACTGTATTAATACAGTATGCAACCCCTATGTTTTAAATAGTCTGAAGAGTACATAAATGTTTAACATATATGCTGGCTTATGTATATTGGCCTGGAATGTATGTCTATATCTTTGCCTTGTACTTGTGATAAAAATGTGTTTGCTTGCAACATTATATTTGAATGTTCTCACCAACCAGGGGCACTGCTCCAATGAGGCGAATTTTAAAAAATCTCCTCAGGCGGGAGTGCCAAGCAGGGTACCAGGGAAGGCAAAAAAGTTGCCTCCGTTTTTTAAACTGAAAGATCTGCTTTCTAGTGAAAGCAAGCTCGATGCTCTCTCCGCACCCCTCAAACCTACTCCGGTGCAGCAAAGGGTAAGTGATGAGGGGCCTCGGGCGGCTCCGGCATTGGAAACGGCACTGTTAAGGCCAACCCCTACTTTTTCTTTATGCAGTACCGCGAGTATGAAAACAAGTGACACTACAGTATATAAACCTGTTTAATATGAGTATTCTGTCTTTGAATTAACTGAGTGTTCTTTAAAAAACATGAATGGGGTCATTTAAAATAATAGCAGTGTCTTTTATGACATTATTCTATTGCAAAATATAATGTGAATGTTTTGTGGAGTAGAAAAATGTAACTGTATTGTTATAATGTATTTGCTTTACTGCCATAAGAGTTTAAAAAATAGAGCATAAAACATTAGTTTCACTCCTCTGAACACATTTGGTTGCTGTCTCTATAATTGTACCTAATTTCATCTCATAATTATCTTTTTCATGCTTGGAATGAATCATAACATTGCAGCTTTGTACCCTACAACCTTATATAACATTTCAGAAATAAATAATTTAATGTTAATATTTGCAATCTGCACCAAATACAGTAGGTGGTGGGGGGGAAGGTCAAAAAAACACTATTAGACCAGGCACATATTTTGTTGGTGACAGTTACAAAATGAATCAAACATTTTTAAATATCAACTATCACCAAAGAAAAAGAATTTTCATATATATTCCGGAGCACAAAATAGGCATTTGGATATGACTTGTGTATACTCATGAAGATATCATTTTGAAATAACTTAGGGGGTTATGTAATAAAAGGCACAGGGTTGGACTGGAGTCTTGGGGGCCTACCGGGGCTGTAAATGAAGGGCCTTCCTGGCAGTCCTCGGGAGCCCCTTCCAACCTCCAATTCCCTGGCACTCAGCGATTGTATGCGCTGACAAGTCGCATGCACGTACATGTCACTCCGGTTTATTTCTTAAGTGGGCCAGCCGAGAGAGCAGGTCAGGGCTGTCGGGGGCCCATCTGTTTTTTTCCCGGTGTCCCGCCGGCCCAGTACGACACTGAAAGGCACTAAGTTTGCTCAGAACCCATACCAACCAATTTATATATAATTTACTGGTGATCTGTTTAAAAGCAAACATCTTATTGGTTGTTATGGGTTACTGCTCCTGGTCAAACTTAGCACCTTTAATTACATATGGGGGTTAGTGTATTAGTTTGACACACCATATAAAGCAATATCAGAAAGATGGGTGTTCGCTGCCCTGGGGGCTGCCTGCCAGTCCCCATAATATATAAATAAAAAAAACACAGAGTGAACAGGGCATACCAGTCTAAAAATAACACATATTTTGTGGGTTTGAAACACGTTGGGTTTGTATTAAAGCATTATGTAATAATATATGTGTTATTTTTAGACTGGTATGTTCTGTTCACTCTATGCTTTTTTTCATTTTGAAATAACTGACTGATCTATACACCAGTTTGTACCACATATATCATATATTGGATTACCCAGTGATATAATCTTGTTTCACCACTAGTCAGTGTACTTGGTTCCCATTTATAATAACTTTAAAGGGGCAGAGTAGACAAGTGGAATCAAATTTTAAAGCAGTTCACTCTGTGGACAAGCTCGTGAATCAGTTCTGAATCAGTACAATTAGTTCTGTATCTTATCTACAGGCTGCAGACATGGCAAAGTTTGACATTTGAACAAGACCTCAACATTTACATTAGACCACACAGCAATTTATTACAGGTTTAATAACTACAAGTTTAGCTCTATTCATTACACAATTTTGGTATTGGTCCTGGCTATAATCAGAGATTTACAATGTGGTATACAAGAGACTAGAAGTGGCTAATAGCAGATGAGCCAGGTTTACTACTGCTTTTTACTAAATGCATCGGTCAAGTTAAAGGGCAAGTCAAACCCCAAAATTAAAAATTTGTCTAATAAAAAAAACATAATTAGAAATTTTAAAATTGCTTTTAAAGTTATTTGTAAGACTGTAAGCCCTACTGGGTAGGGTCCTCTAGCCTTTTGTTTCCTTGACACTGAGCACTTAATCTGTATTGTAATTATATTTTTTATATTTATGTGAATTGTATTTCTAATAATGCACTTATTGTTACTTTTTAATCCAAAGACCCCTTGTTTGTTACTACTAATTTATTGTTTTGTTGTACAGTGCTTTGCCCTCAAGGAGAGCTTTACAAATAAAAATATACATACATACATACATTCATACATAATTGCTATTGAAAGCAGCAAACTCCTGGTTGTTAATTTTTAAACCAGAGCAGAGAATAGAAAGTGACAGACCAGCATTGCTTTCAGTGGCAAGACATACTGTATATAAATGAATAAAGACCATAGAAAATGAATGGATATTGCAAAGTTGCTTAAATTATATTTTCTATTATTAGGAAAATTGTATTTCACTTTAAAGGGATGTTTTAGACAGAAGAATTTTATGAAAGGCACCTTAAACATAAACGCATCAGCGCAAATATGCAGAAAAGACACAAAGACAAGTTGGCTGCATGTAATTTTAAGGCTATAGTAAATAGGCTGCATAATTACTCTCAGCTAGTAGCCTTACCCTGATATTTGCTCCGGATTAGAACTATATTCCTTAGGGAGTGAGCCCTCGCAACGTTGTGGAGGCAGGACGTTGTGCAATTATAATTGTGTATACAGTAATGCACAATAATTGGGCACCAGTGGTTCTTGCAACGTAATTATAGAACTGATTTATTCTATACAAGCTAATCCACATTCAGTCAAAAATAAGTAGGAACATATAAGAGCAGTAGATAGGCATCTACAAGAACCAATGGTGCCAATATTACAAGTACCAATGGTCAGTATATGTCTTGCAGGGACATCAGCTTGCACAGCGTCTAAGAAGGTACACCCAGCGTTCAGCCTTTTCCCTAAATGGAGCAAATTCTAACGCTTAGTCACTACTTTGGTGCAATTAGAACCAGGGTTCATAATCCACTCAACAGTGGAACCTCAGCTGCTTGGCTAAATAGCCTACTATCTATCTTGACAGCGCTATATAAATAAATGATGATGATGATTACTCCTAGAGTAACCTATGAAAGTGAGCTAACCTTCACTTGCTAGACCTGACCTTGTCTATGTTTCACTTCACCCTTCCTGCCTGTTCAGGTAAGGAATCTAACAAAAATGGACCCTGAGCACGTATGCTCAGCTTATATATGGTAACACAGTGTCACCTAGTGGCTAATCTTGGGATAATTAGGAGTCATGCTTTAACCCAGGAAATGGAGTCTAGCTCCTGTTTTACTAAGGGGCCCTTAATTAGAAAACTTTAAGGGGTCCAATATAAATGGGAATACATTAATCAGTTCTCTACATAACAAAGAAGCAACCCCACCTATTTCTGAATTTTTCATTTAGTCAGTCGTGTGAACTGACTGCTACAGATTGATTTTTTTTCCCATTAGACAGTCCCATCTCTTCTTTTGACCCCTCTCACTGTACGCAGAAGATTTAATACCAATAAAACATAGATTTTTATCTTGATATCTTGACATATCTTTTCCTAACTGGCAAGAGGAAATTGCCCATTGAAATGCGAAAAAGTCATATAAATGTTTAGATGTCTTATTAAAGTAATTTCTCTTCTATGTCTTAAAACAAAATATTGTTGAACAGCGAATAAGTCATTTTAATGAAACCCGTTTTAGTGAAAAACACATGACCTTAAGAACCCGCATACAATCTAATGGCTATTAATGTCATTGTTCCTGTAATTCATTGATGGCCAACTATCTATATTTGACAGGCCTCACACATGGTTCCTGACTAAAGGGCTGAAACTTAGATTTCATATTGGTGGTAACCAAAACAACATTTTGATAGAAGAAATAAGGTTTGATCTGTTTGCAGTAAATTGGTTTGCCCAACCAATTACTCAATAAAAGATCATTGTATTGAAACTTACTGAATGTAAGTGAATCATTTTACTTTATGTCCATACAGGTGATTTTTTTGGGATCCATAAAACATGTCAAGGTAGCAAACAAGAGTTTCCCTCTGATACCTTAGTATAAGGACTAAAAATAAACATAGCAGGGCCACATTCAGATAACAGTTCAGTGCTATAACTGCACCCTTTTGTACCATCACTGCATGAATATATCAATTACAAATGTACATAATAAAGGCAAACGATTGAGTATAAGGACTGCATAGAACTTGAGGTTCCCCAAATAAGTGGATTCTGTCATGGAAAAACAGGCTTTTACAGTATGCATCAGCTAATATGCTCCACCAGCAAAATCTTGCATTGAATCTGTTTTTCAAAAGAACCAACAGATATTTTTTATATTCAATTTTGAAAACTAACATGGGACCAGACACATTTTTAGTTTCCCAGACGCCTTCAGCCATATGACTGAAGTCACTCTATACTGCTGCACTGCAAGTTATAGTGATATCATCATCCTTTCTTCAACCCCCACTCCCAGCAGTTTATGAACAAAAAAATTAGAAAGTAACAAAATAACAGCTCCTTCACACCTGCATTGATAAAAATGCTATCAATAGTAAAACACCCAAGCACAAGCCCATCTTCTTCAGATACAGCAAAGACGATAGCTTTCTATCCAGTGCTTGACCCACTTGATTTTTCCAGTTGTGTTAACAGCCGGAGGGAGGAAACAACTTCCTTCCTAAACAGCACAGATTTGCAAGTAACACTCTCACTTTAAATCAGATTCTGTTCAATAATCTGAAGAAGTGGATCTGATACTCATTACCTCTTCCTTGGAAAATTATTTATGTACAGCAAGTGAGGGTAGGTAACAGGACCACATCAAAGAATGTGCAGAGTGGCTTCTCACTGAGGACACCACGTGCATGTTATATTAACCCACTGGCTGTTGCATGTAGGTTAATATACCTTCCAGTGAGGCTACTCTACAACATTATACATGGCAGCCTATGCAAATTCTTTATATAAGTTGCAGAACATGTTCTTTATATTAGGGTATTACACCCTACAGAGTGTTCATTTTACTGCTTGAACTTGAACTGCCAACTGCTTACTTTCTGCAGTCTCTCGCTTATTTATAAAGCTTTTTCTTACCCTACCCATCAAGTCCATCCCAACAAATATTGAAATACAGGTCCATTCATTAATGTTAGGAGACTTCTTTCCCTGGGTGACTGTGCAACTGAGACACAACAGGCATATACACACAGATCCAGAAGTGTAAACAGAATTAAAAAGACCAGTGAAGTGTATTGAAGGGCAGGAGAATAGAGAAGTTTATTAGAGACTTGTTTGTCACATGTACATGTATGTATGGTTTTGTGGGGTGTGTGGTGTATTCTACAATGTCCCAAATAGTTTTTTACAAAGTAATTGCTTACTGGTATATTGTTTTAATATCTGACATGTAAGCGCCTTAACACAAAATAAATACAGATTGATCGTAACACTTGAGCACCATATATAAAGGGTGTAGTGCCTAGTGCAAGAAGTTTGTATGTTCTCCCTGTACTTTAGGTATTGCTGTTCTATACATGCAAGATACACACTTAGCAGATTATTAAATTAAACCATTTGTGCATTATAGTGACCTCAATTCGAAACGCTAATGGCGCAGGGACAGATGTCAAACCATATTATTATCCTTTATTTATATAGTGCCAAAAGGTATGTGCAGAACTTAAGGAAAAACAAACCCTTAATTAAAAAAAACTCTACCCCCCTACCCTACATAGGCGCCCCTCCCTACTCCCCCCCAGCCTTGCTGCTACCCCAGGCAAATGCCCCTAACTCTTTACTTATAATGCAGAGTTCATGGCAGCCATCTTTGTCTCTTCGGTAATGAGACTGGTGAAGCAGCGCATTTTCTGTTTCGCGACACCTGTGCATTCTGCAAAACTCACGACAATAGCAGAAGCGCCAGTCTCATTCTGAAGATTACTGAAACGGCTGAAGATGACGCCCATGAACTCCACTAGACAGAATCTGCGCGGAGGGTTAAGTAAAGAGTTAGGGGTATTTGCCCGGGGGGGAAGCTAGCTGGGGGGGTTCTTTTTAAGGGTTTGTTTCTCCTTTAACAACGATTGCTTACCATTCACATCAGTTACTGCTGTAGTAGGGCTTTCAGTCTAACAACCTAACTAGGCACAAGCACATTTTTTGTCTGATACAGTCTATGGAGTTTTTTTCACTGAACAAAAACTGCATAGAAAATATCCCATTGACTCTAATGCATTTGATGCAAGAAAAAAAAACATGGAGCAAAAAACAGCTATTGACTCCAATGAATTTGGAAGTTCATCATTATTTGCATACCCGACAGTTTCGATCATAACTAGCACTCCATACCATACATGCACACAAGGGTTATATTCATTAGAAGCCAATTAAATCAAGTATGTTTAGGGAGTATAGGAGGGATGAGGAGTATCCATGTAAATCACTTATAAGCCATAGTATAAATGTAGCTCAAAGAGGATTTCACTGACATTTGGAATGTAGAGAAACAACTGTGTTTAAACCCGTTTCCTGACACCATTGCCGAGCGATTTGTTTTTTTTACATTCATCTGATTGGAGTGTGGAACTGTAGGATTTCTGTAGCTGGCTGCTTGAATTTACATCTGTAATTAGTAATCTGTAATTAGCAGCTCATGGCGTGCAGGTTTTTATGACTGTTTGCCCTATTAAAGCGAATACTCATCATAGCTCTGTAAAGTGCTACATAATATGTTGGTGTTGTATAAATAAAGATTAATAATCATTTACCCATACCTTTTAAAAAATGAAATAAAAATGTTAAAAAAATATTTCATAATATATAAATAATAATTTACCCTTTATATCATAAACGTATTTAAAATCATGATAAAAGGAAGTAAAAGGAAACTTTTGATACTTACTGTGTTTGTTCACTAAGCGAAAGCAAAGAAAAAAAGAGAAAAATAGCATCAGTAAAAATAGTATTTATTGGCTTCAATAAATGTTACCCTTTGAGACCAAAACCGGAACAAGAGCTTGAAAATGCTAGTGGCACAGCAAATGGAAAAACTTTATAATGCGCCAATAAACATATTGCCAAGCTCTTACACTGGACCATTAAGATATAATAGTGATACTCGTATACATAGTGCTGCTCTTTAAATTGTGCAGATGGGGAGCAATGCAATAATTCGTTAATTGGCCTGGATAACCAAATTATGGAAATATCCCTTAGACGGAAATCCCTAGGCTACAAGCATTCTGGATAACAGGTCCCATACCTGTACAATTTGAAAATCAAGTCCTGTGAAGGTGAACTGCTATTGTAATAAAGCACTGTTAGTAGTAATTATTAGGGATGTAGCGAACGTCGGAAAAAAAGTTCGCGAACATATTCGCGAACTTGCGCAAAAATGCGAGCGGTTCGCGAACGGTTCGCGAACCCCATAGACTTCAATGGGAAGGCGAACTTTAACATCTAAAAAAGACATTTCTGGCCAGAAAAATGATTTTAAAGTTGTTTAAAGGGTGCAACGACCTGGACAGTGGCATGCCAGAGGGGGATCAAGGGCAAAAATTTATCTGAAAAATCTGCCTGTGTGTGCTTGGAAGAGATAGTGTAGGGGGAGAGCTGTTAGTGATTTCAGGGACAGATGATAGTAAGTTTGCTGGCTAGTAATCTGCTTGATACTGCTCTGTATTGGAGGGACAGAAGTCTGCAGGGATTTGAGGGACATTTTAGCTTAGGTAGCTTTGCTGGCTAGTAATCTACTGTTCTCTTTAAACAACTGCCATACATTGACCTTGTAGGCATTGTTTGCCCAGTTTTTTTGGACGCAGCCACTGAAGCACAGTTGCCAGAAAAAATATGCCATATAAATGCTGAAAATAGTAATTTTTCGCCATACGTTGACCTTGTAGACATTGTTTGCCCAGTTTTTTTGGACGCAGCCACTGAAGCACAGTTGCCAGAAAAAATATGCCATATAAATGCTGAAAATAGTAATTTTTCGCCATACGTTGACCTTGTAGACATTGTTTGCCCAGTTTTTTTGGTTGCAGCCACTGAAGCACAGTTGCCAGAAAAAATATGCCATATAAATGCTGAAAATAGTCATTTTTTGCCATATACGTTGAGTCAACGTATGGCAAAAAATGACTATTTTCAGCATTTATGTGGCATATTTTTTCTGGCCTCTGTGCTTCATTGGCTGCGGCCAAAAAAACTGGGCAAACAATGCCTACAAGGTCAACGTCGTTGACCTTGTAGGCATTGTTTGCCCAGTTTTTTTGGCCGCAGCCACTGAAGCACAGAGGCCAGAAAAAATATGCCATATAAATGCTGAAAATAGTCATTTTTTTGGTCGCAGCCACTGAAGCACAGTTGCCAGAAAAATTATGCCATATAAATGCTGAAAATATAAATTTTTTTGGTTGCAGCCACTGAAGCACAGAGGCCAGAAAAATTATGCCATATAAATGCAGAAAATATGCATTTTTTTGGTCGCAGCCACTGAAGCACAGTTGACAGAAAAATTATGCCATATAAATGCTGAAAATATAAATTTTTTTGGTTGCAGCCACTGAAGCACAGAGGCCAGAAAAATTATGCCATATAAATGGAGAAAATATGCATTTTTTTGGTTGCAGCCACTGAAGCACAGAGGCTAGAAAAATTATGCCATATAAATGGAGAAAATATGCATTTTTTTGGTTGCAGCCACTGAAGCACAGAGGCTAGAAAAATTATGCCATATAAATGGACAAAATATGCATTTTTTTGGTTGCAGCCACTGAAGCACAGAGGCCAGAAAAATTATGCCATATAAATGCAGAAAATATGCATTTTTTTGGTTGCAGCCACTGAAGCACAGAGGCCAGAAAAATTATGCCATATAAATGCAGAAAATATGCATTTTTTTGGTTGCAGCCACTGAAGCACAGAGGCCAGAAAAATTATGCCATATAAATGCAGAAAATATGCATTTTTTTGGACGCAGCCACTGAAGCACAGTTGCCAGAAAAAATATGCCATATAAATGCTGAAAATAGTCATTTTTCGCCATACGTTGACCTTGTAGACATTGTTTGCCCAGTTTTTTTGGTTGCAGCCACTGAAGCACAGAGGCCAGAAAAAATTAAACCAGTAGGGTTTGCACCCTAGTTTGTAACGGTGGCGGAGGGAGGAGGACGCTAAAGGACAGCTGTGTGTGGAGTCATGAGGCTTGAAGAGAAGGACAGCTGCATAGAAGTCAGAACAAGTCTTCCGGCGTGCAGTAACCCTCCGAGATCCACCCCTCATTCATTTTAATAAAGGTCAGGTAATCGACACTTTTGTGACCTAGGCGAGTTCTCTTCTCAGTTACAATCCCTCCTGCTGCACTGAAGGTCCTTTCTGAGAGCACACTTGAGGCTGGGCAAGACAAGAGGTTCATGGCAAATTGTGACAGCTCTGGCCACAGATCAAGCCTGCGCACCCAGTAGTCCAGGGGTTCATCGCTCCTCAGAGTGTCGATATCTGCAGTTAATGCCAGGTAGTCCGCTACCTGCCGGTCGAGGCGTTCTTTGAGGGTGGATCCAGAAGGGTTGTGGCGCTGCCTTGGACAGAAAAACATTTGCATGTCTGATGTTACAGACCGGCCAAAGGGCTTTGTCCTTGCAGGTATGCTCGTGGCAGGATTACTGGCACCTCTGCCCCTGGAATGTTGATGAGTTCCTGAAGTGACATCACCCTTAAAAGCATTGTACAACATGTTTTGCAGGCTGGTTTGTAAATGCCGCATCTTTTCGGACTTGTGGTATGTTGGTAACATTTCTGCCACTTTATGCTTGTACCGAGGGTCTAGTAGCGTTGCGACCCAGTACAGGTCCTTCTCCTTAAGCCTCTTGATACGGGGGTCCTTCAACAGGCATGACAGCATGAAAGACCCCATTCTCACAAGGTTGGATGCAGAGCTATCCATCTCCGCTTCCTCATTATCAAGGACTGCATCATCCACGGTCTCCTCCCCCCAGCCACGTACAAGACCAGGGGTCCCCAAAAGGTCACCACTAGCCCCCTGGGAAGCCTGCTCCTGTTGGTCCTCCTCCTCCTCCTCCACAAAGCCACCTTCCTCCTCTGACTCCACTTCTGGCACCTCTCCCTGCGTTGCAGCAGGTGCCTGGGTTCGTTCTGGTGATTCCGACCATAAATCGTGCGCTTCCAGCTCCTCGTCACGCTGGTCTACAGCCTCATCTGTCACTCGTCGCACGGCACGCTCCAGGAAGAAAGCGAAGGGTATTAGGTCGCTGATGGTGCCTTCGGTGCGACTGACCATATTTGTCACCTCTTCAAAAGGTCGCATGAGCCTGCAGGCATCGCGCATAAGCACCCAGTAATGGGGGAAAAAAATCCCCAGCTCTGCAGATCCAGTCCTACCACCCAGTTCAAAAAGGTACTCGTTGACGGCCCTTTGTTGTTGCAGCAGACGTTCCAACATAAGGAGCGTTGAATTCCAGCGAGTCTGGCTGTCAGAAATCAAACGCCTGACTGGCATGTTGTAGCGCTGCTGAATGTCAGCAAGGCGTGCCATGGCTGTGTAGGAACGTCTGAAATGGGCCGACACCTTTCTGGACTGGGTGAGAACGTCCTGGAATCCTGGGTACTTGGAGACAAAACGTTGGACTATTAAATTTAACACATGTGCCATGCAGGGCACATGTGTTAAATTTCCCAGTCTCAACGCTGCCAACAGATTGCTTCCATTGTCACACACCACTTTTCCGATCTGCAGTTGGTGTGGGGTCAGCCACCGATCGGCCTGTGACTGCAGAGATGACAGGAGTACAGATCCGGTATGGTTTTTGCTTTCCAGGCACGTCATCCCCAAGACAGCGTGACAACGGCGTACCTGGCACGTCGAATAGCCTAGGGGGAGCTGGGGGTGCACAGGTGTGGAGGAGGAGAAGGAGGACCCAGCAGCAGAGTAAGAAGAAGAAGAGGAAGAAGACGAGGTAGAGAGCGATGGAGGAGTAGAGGTGGTGGCAGAACCGCGTGCAATCCGTGGCGGTGACACCAACTCCACTGTTGTTGTTGTTGTTGTTGAGCTACCCATTCCCTGCTTCCCATTCCCAGCCATTACCAAGTTCACCCAGTGGGCAGTGTAGGTGACATACCTGCCCTGACCATGCTTGGAGGACCATGCGTCAGTAGTCATATGGACCTTTGGCCCAACACTAAGTGACAGAGATGCGGTAACTTGGCTCTGCACATGTTGGTACAGGTGTGGTATTCCCTTTTTAGAAAAAAAATTGCGGCTGGGTACCTTCCACTGCGGTGTCCCAATTGCTACAAATTTGCGGAAGGCCTCAGAGTCCACCAGCTGGTATGGTAAAAGCTGGCGGGCTAAGAGTGCAGACAAGCCAGCTGTCAGACGCCGGGCAAGGGGGTGACAGTCAGACATTGGCTTCTTACGCTCAAACATGGCCTTCACAGAAACTTGGCTGGTGGCAGATGACTGGGAATGGGAACAGGTGGTCAAGGTGGAAGGCGGAGTGGAGGGTGGTTCAGATGGGTCAAGGAGAGCAGAGGTAGAGCAGTAAGATGCTGGACCAGAAGGAGTGTGGCTTTTAGTTTGCCTGTTGCCTTTGAGGTGTTGCTCCCAAAGTGCTTTGTGCTTGCCGCTCATGTGCCTTCGCATAGAAGTTGTACCTATGTGGCTGTTGGGCTTACCAAGGCTCAGTTTCTGACTGCACTCATTGCAAATTACAATGCTTTTGTCAGAGGCACACACATTAAAAAAATCCCACACTGCTGACTTTTTGGAAGTGTGCGATCTGGCGGTAACAGTAGAAGTTGGCGGCATTGGCGGCAATGGCGGGTGCGTTGGCTGGCTGAACACAGGTGCCGATACATGTTGTTGCCCTACTGATCCCTGCGGGCTGTCCTCCCTGCTTCTTCTAAGTCTTATTCTCCTACTGCCTCTCTGACTCTCCGTCTCTCCATCTGAACTACCCTCCTCTTGCTCTCTTCTACTAGGCACCCACAAAACATCAATCTCCTCATCATCATTCTCCTCAGATGCATCAATTTCTTCTGACACATCACAGAAGGAAGCAGCAGCGGGGACCTCCTCCTCATCACTCATCATTATGTCCATCTCTGTCGTGTTCTCTGCCAGAATTAAATCTGGTGTAACGTCCTCATCTCCTTCATCTTCTTCTGCCAATAATGGTTGCGCATTACTCAGTTCAAGAAACTCATGGGAAAATAACTCCTCTGACTCCAGTGAAGAAGGGGCACCGGTGGTGGAGGAAGTGTTACGTGGGGTGGCCATAGCAGTGGAGGATGAGGAGGATGTTGTGGTAAAGTTAGAAACGGTAGAGGATGGGGTGTGCTGTGTAAGCCAGTCAACTACCTCTTCAGCATTTTGGGAGTTCAGGGTCATTGGCTTTTTAAAACTGGGCAATTTGCTAGGGCCACAGGATTGCATAGCAGCACGGCCCCTAGCACGGCCTCTGCGTGGCGGCCTGCCTTTGCCTGGCATTATTTTTAAAAAAACAACAACAACAAAAACTCAGTTGGTTTTTCTGGAAACGATAATACACACAGCTAGATTGCGGTTTGAAGAAAACACTGTGCAAATAATGCCTACAAGGTCAACGTATACACAGCGGTGGATACGGATTACGTAAAATATAAGAATGCTGCTTGAAAAAAAGTAACTCAAGTGGTTTTTCTAGAGACGATAATATTATCAATATTTAGACAAAATGTGAACAAGCTCACACAGCTAGATGGCGGTTTGAAGAAAACACTGTGCAAATAATGCCTACAAGGTCAACGTATACACAGCGGTGGATACGGATTACGTAAAATATAAGAATGCTGCTTGAAAAAAAGTAACTCAAGTGGTTTTTCTAGAGACGATAATATTATCAATATTTAGACAAAATGTGAACAAGCTCACACAGCTAGATGGCGGTTTGAAGAAAACACTGTGCAAATAATGCCCACAAGATCAACGTATACACTACTACAGCGATGGATACGGATTACGTAAAATTTATTATGGCTGCTTGAAAAAAGTCACTCCGGTGTTTTTTCTGAAGACGGTAATATTATGGATATTTAGACAGAATGTGAACAAGGTCACACAGCTAGATGGCTGTTGGTTGAATAACACACTGGGCAAAAAATGCCTACAGGGCAAATAATGCCTAAAAGGTCAACTTATACACTACTACAGCGATGGATACGGATTACGTAAAATTTATTATGGCTGCTTGAAAAAAGTCACTCCGGTGTTTTTTCTGGAGACGGTAATATTATGGATATTTAGACAGAATGTGAACAAGGTCACACAGCTAGATGGCTGTTGGTTGAATAACACACTGGGCAAAAAATGCCTACAGGGCAAATAATGCCTAAAAGGTCAACTTATACACTACTACAGCGATGGATACGGATTACGTAAAATTTATTATGGCTGCTTGAAAAAAGTCACTCCGGTGTTTTTTCTGGAGACGGTAATATTATGGATATTTAGACAGAATGTGAACAAGGTCACACAGCTAGATGGCTGTTGGTTGAATAACACACTGGGCAAAAAATGCCTACAGGGCAAATAATGCCTAAAAGGTCAACTTATACACTACTACAGCGATGGATACGGATTACGTAAAATTTATTATGGCTGCTTGAAAAAAGTCACTCCGGTGTTTTTTCTGGAGACGGTAATATTATGGATATTTAGACAGAATGTGAACAAGGTCACTCAGCTAGATGGCTGTTGGTTGAATAACACACTGGGCAAAAAATGCCTACAGGGCAAATAATGCCTAAAAGGTCAACTTATACACTACTACAGCGGTAGTAAAATAAAAAAAAGTAAAATTAAAAAAAAATGAATATTAAAAAAAAAAAATTACAGTTGGTGCTGCTGAACTACTAGGAGCAGCAGATTAGCACACCAGTCCCACTCCCCAACACTGCTAGACTAATAGCACTGGGCTCTTATAGTAGTAGTAGTAGTAGTAGTAGTAGTAGTAGTAAAACAACAAAAAAATAAATAAAAGCAGTCCTTACAAGGACTACTGTTATTGCAGCAGTCAGCAGATGAGATCAGAAGCAGGACAGCTGCCCACTGCAGCTACATACAGAGCACTGCAGTAGAAGGTAGATTACTAGCCAGCAAAGCTACCTAAGCTTAAATGTCCCTCAAACCCCTGCAGACTTCTGTCCCTCCAATAACAGAGCAGTATCAAAACGATTACTAGCCAGCAAACTTTCAACTGTCCCTGAAATCACTAACAGGCAGCAGCTCTCTCCCTACACTATCTCTTCAGCACACACAGGCAGAGTGAAAAAAAACGCTGCAGGGCTTCGGTTTTTATAGGGAAGGGGAGTGGTCCAGGGGAGAGCTTCCTGATTGGCTGCCATGTACCTGCTGGTCTGGGGTGAGAGGGCAAAAAAAAGCGCCAACAATGGCGAACCCAAAATGGCGAACATCGCGCGACGTTCGCGAACTTCCGGCGAGCGCGAACACCCAATGTTCGCGCGAACAAGTTCGCCGGCGAACAGTTCGCGCCATCTCTAGTAATTATATTTAATTTAACAGAAACAGAGCAACCTAGGGAAGATTCTATACAAATAAATGTCAGTCTTTGCAGAATAACCCATGGGCATATGGTTTACTGAATATTTGGAGAAACCCTATTTATAGCTAGGGTTAATAATTAATATTTGATTCCCAGGTGGGGATAAAGCAGACCATTTCTTCCATGTGTTAGATTAATAGACTACAAGTAATAATTCATGAGTGTGAGACATTCTATACA
This sequence comes from Xenopus petersii, assembly GCA_038501925.1. Classification (NCBI taxonomy): domain Eukaryota; kingdom Metazoa; phylum Chordata; class Amphibia; order Anura; family Pipidae; genus Xenopus; species Xenopus petersii. The sequence continues at coordinate 156,687,403 of CM076673.1, read as the reverse complement.
TGATTAGGCATGAATAATGCCTTGTGTCAATTACAACACTCAATAAAATTCAACTATCAATTAAGTTAAAATGCAACTATCAATTAAGTTAAAATTCAATTAAACTAAAGTTATTTATCAATGCAGAAGAGAATGAATGGATTTATAAATCACCGATTATTTGATCATTATTATTGTCATCACAATTCACCAGTTCTCGAAAAAACTAACTTTGCATATACATAAAAAAATTTAATTTGGGTTTGCATATTAATCCGATCATGTATTTATATAATACTGCTAACCCAAAGATATTCTACTAAGTCAAATATGTATATAGACACATACAAGAGTCCTCTGCACTCAACCCATTATCAATATATTTAAGACAGAGACATTTTGTGCATACTGCTACTGAAAAAATGCCTTACCCTTTAAACAAAACAGGGATTGTTTGTCCATATATTGCAATATATTTAAGCTGGCCAACTACGTCAAAGTCATCCCATATCTGGCCACCTATGCTCAATTTTCATCTGATTCATTAAGATTAATTTCTCTTGTTATAGATATATATATATATATCAAAACAGGGGGGGTTGTGGGAGCACTCTAAAGGCTTTAAAGTATATATATAAGTATAATAAATGCTTTTGCATATGTACCCAAAACAGGGGTTATTTTGTTACAAAGTTATGATCATAAAATTGATAAGCCACCATACCACGTCAAGGTAAACCCCGAATGGCGGTCCCTAACTTGTTTTATTTTTTATTTATTATCAATTTTATGATCATAATTTTGTAACAAAATAACCCCTGTTTTGGGTACATATGCAATAGCATTTATTATACTTATATATATATATACTTTAAAGCCTTTAGAGTGCTCCCACAACCCCCATGTTTTATATATATATATATATATATATATATATATATACATATATATATATATATATATATATATAGTGGTTCAAGGCAAGAGATATAAAAGGACAATATTTACTTAAATATATATACCAGTTTGGTAATATTCTTTAATATTAGGGATGCACCGAATCAACTATTTTGGATTTGGCCGATCCCTGAACCCTTTGCGAAAGATTCGGTCAGATACCAAACCTTTCGTGGAGGGGAAAACGTTTTTACTTCCTTGTTTTGTGACAAAAAGTCATGCGACTTCCCTCCCTGCTGATGATTTGCATATGTAAATTAGGGTTCGGATTCACTTCGGCTGGGCATAAGATTTTGGCAAAATCCGGATCCTGCTGAAAAAGGCCAAATCCTAGCCAAATCCCAAACCGAATCCTGGATTATGCCACTTAATTTGATATAAACTATCTGTTGCTTAAGTATTCATTTTGGGGGTATAGTTTTCCTTTATTCAGTTGCCATCAAAAAGCCTTACCTTTTTTATATTGGACTATTACTAGATATCTTATTTAGCTGAAGACAGCATTATGCAATTCCTCACCCCACCTCCTAACTTTTGCGTCATTCAGATGTGCAAGTTAGTGAGAGCTGGAAGACACAGGTTACTAATGAGACATGTCCTCACCTATATATATATATATATATATATATATATATTTGGGACAATCTGCTTATTAAATATTCTGCTCCTTTCTAAAGTGTTCCTGTTCATAATATGAAAAACATTTTTTTTAGATAACGCCGCCTGACCCGCAGAGCATCCATGAATTAAAGCACAAACAACTAATGTATTTATACGATATTTGTATATGGTAAAAATAAATTCGAATATGGCGGAACAGAATGTCTCCTGAAAAATCAACCTTAGGTTTCTCTGAAAGTAATAAAATAGGTACTTCATCTCATACAGCTGCTTCTTCTGTGAAGAAATCAGTAGTAATTAGTGCAATACAAAATATACAGATGAGCACTTAATAAACTGCTGATGCATGTAATGAAATGTGCATGATATGTATTTCATGTGTACATATATTTATATATATTGACTAAACTTGCCTAACTGCTGCTTACAGTTAAAATTGGTTAACAATATAAAGGGCAGTTAAATTTAATTGCATGATTACTATTTTAAAATTATTAATATATATTATTGCATAGCACCGTCAACGCAGCATTTTACAGATATCTTTTATCAGAATCAGTACTTGTCCAGGGGAATTTCCAATGTAATTTTCCTTTCCCAGCTACACAATGACACAAACACAGGCAAAGGTCACTTTCATCAGGAACCAATTAACCTCCCTATATGTTTTTGAAATGGGGTAAACTGGAGCACCTACAGGAAAACCCCACAAACATAGCAAAACGCTGCCCCTGAGCCACCAGATGCCATCGGTGAGTGTGGTCATTTACCGCGATAATTTTCACTTCATGCTTTAGATGTGTTAATGCTGCACCTGAACGTAATTGTACACCCAGGTCCAACTTTGCACTGGGTGAGCCACATTTGGAAATTTTAAATTCTTTACTCGTGGGATTGAGCTGCAATTTTTCCTGTCTTGTGTGAAAAACATGCAAACTCCATGCAGATAGTGGCCTGGCTCTATTCAATCTCATGCATCACTATTTCTCTGCACAACACTGTTATATCATGGAAAATATCATGCAGCAAACCTTCCTTCATTTCTCCCAGACCAAAAGACATATGGTGGTGTAGAGATAAGACCATTAACTCAGCATCCAAGAATATGTTTCAAATGGTGCTATTAGCAAAGTAAATGTAAATTGTCTGTAACCCCATCTTGGCCACTTCCCTGTGCCATAGGCTATACACCATTAATTTCTTACCATCCACAGGTCCTGAATCCCCTTTGCTAAATGAAAGGATACTGGGAAATTCTCTCTATGGCAGTGCCTCCACCTAGTGGGGTTACACCTATGGGGTGTGGCCCCACTAGGAAACAAAGTATTAAACCACACCAGTGCTGCAACAATATAGAACTTTATATAAATGGAAAATGCAAAGTAAAATACATTTACACATTAATAATACCCCTGAACCAAGAAACCCAATTTGTAATTACCGTAATAATACCCCTGCCCGGGGATCCCATGTGGTAGTCCCAATGCAGGCACATTCCCTACCAGGCAAAGTCCCACACTCCACTACTGGTGGATAAAGAGAGTCAAGGTCCCTTTTCCTCCAAGAACTCTTAACTTTCCCCAGGTAGCGCTACCTGCCCAAATACCTCTCCAGATGGACAGAGGTATTTGCTCGCATCAGCATACAAGTTCAGATCCCCAGAAACGGTGTGTTCCCAGTCGAGCAACTGGTCAATAATCTGTGATTTTTGAGGCACACAGCAATTTGTTTCTGGGTTTCTGTGTTTCTATTTGCTCGTATGTAGCAGGCACACAAACAATGCCTGTTCTCAAACAGGGGACATGTTGGAGCCTTTCAATACTCTCCTTTAGGTACAACTCACCAGGGACTCAAACAGAGGGTCAGGCACCCACAGTGACTTAATCCTCAGACTGGCTCCCAAGCTAATCCTAGCCGAGCATGACAAACCTGCTTTATTCTTCAGGGCACAGGCCCAACACTATCCACAGTTCAAGCACCTCATAAGCCCCTTTCATATCAGCATCCATCCATAGGCAGTTGCTGTCACAGTCTCTCCACTGACTCTAAACCCTCCAGGGGGAGCTCACTCAGGCTTGGGGCCCTGCACCCCAAGACCTACAGGGGCCCCTCAAACTCCTTAGACCCTTACATCTTGGCTATAGTCCCTACACTCCCGACTGGAGTGAAATGGAGTGAAGTAGACTGACAGCTATTTGAAGAAATGGCTCAACAGTGACACCTTCTGGCCAAATCAGGATTCTGCCGTGGCACGCTGCACAGGGACAAAGGAATCACTCCCCCTCCCTTATCCAATTTAGGTCCAACTTTTAGCTGGCATGGGGATTTCCAACTATGTAGGATTTTAACACCATAGGAGAACTTTACCCTATGGAACCCTACATGTCCAAACTGTCTATAATTTAGGTGTTATTTTCTCAGAATGAAAAGCACAGAAACAAAAAATTATATGTTAACATTATATAGTTATCTGTTATGAACTGCAGACCATAAGCAAACAGGCTGTTGCCCATGGTTAACAACACACAAGAGACCAGAGAAACTGTGTTTAATAGATCCCATATCTTCAACCAAGAACTTACAGTCCTGCAGGTTTGACATTATTATTGACAGTAATATTGCTGAGAGGGAGAGCTTTATAACAGTTTTGTCTAATAATATTGTATTTCTGCTTAGGTTATTTAAATAAAATAGTGGCAAACATGATTTGAGTAGGAATTTAGGCAGAGCCATGTTACAGACCACGTGCAAGGCTTTTCATACAGTGCCATATAAATAATCCCTAAAATATGCATCATAGTTGTAGGGCGTTGGACAAAGTCAATCTATGGGGCAGTAGAGTTTCAACAAATATAGTAAATACAGAGCTACGGTATGCATTGATCCATAAACAGCATCCCCATATAATATATGCACTGACCAATATTATGGAACCAGAGAACACAAAATCACATATTAAAATGGGGTAATTCTTTCCTTTCAGTGAAGAGTTTGTATTTTCAGATAATGTAAATAACTTTAAGACACATATGATATTATTTAAATTACAAAATACCGGTACACAATATAGGCAAATTGGGACTACTTTAGTCAATGTCGTAACTATAGAGGAAGCAGACCTGGACTGCAGGATCTGTTTGATCTGTAGAGATTGTAAAGATCCTCCACTTTCCTACCTGAGAGTTAGTGGGTGAGGAGTGAGACAAGCTAGTGAGCGCGTGGGGAAAGGAGGGATGGAAGGGATTGTGGTGAGTGCCAGGCCCCGTCCTCAGGCCCGGTGAGCTGTGTAATAGTAATAGTAGTAGTAGTGGTAGTAGTAATAGTAATTTATTGGCTTATTTTTGGCTACCCGGAAACTAAATGGAAACTATAACGGGTTACAGTACATGTAAAAAATATGCCAATATTTATGCTAAAGCTGCAAAGCTGCTCCAATTTCGTTCATTATAATCACTCATTGCAGTATTCAACAGAAAGCATTGAATTTTTTGCAGATTTGCATTCATTCAGAGTTATGATGTTTGCATTACAGTAAAATAGACCATTATATGGATTTCCAAAAAAAGTGTTTTTCGAATACAGTTAAAAACCAAATAAATTTTGTTACGATCCATTTCACAGAGCTTATGGGAATGCTTCACCTGAAATCCAATTGTATTTAAGTCTGAAGGAGAAATTGTATAGCTATGAAAATCACTTGTGTTATAGCCATAATAGAATCAAATATTTTCGTGAAAGCACCATTTGTTTTAAATGGAAACTTTAACGGAATATGAAGCACACAGAGAGTATTTGGAGCAGTATTTTGGGCACATAATGCATCATGCTACTGAATATATATGTCTTTTAGGATCAGTAGAAATACTGTATGTTTGGTATATATCCCTTCAAAAAAAAAAAAATAAGCTCTTCATTAATTAAGGCCCTGAAATTAAACTTACTTGGAACGAAGTGCCATTTTGTCATTGGGGCACATCCAGCGATTAGAACTGTTTCCAATCACAGTATCTGTCATCCTTGATATTTCAGTCTCTGTTAGAAGAAAACACATAGAAAGCAAGCTGTAATTTCATGTAAGACCGAAATCTAGCCTCACAGAGTATGGGAATAAGGAAATTGACAAATTCTATAACAAAAGACATTGTTTACCCTCGGTTTTTTCCCCTAATCCTTTTAAAAATGCACACCTCTTTAGGCAGAATATTGCATTGTCATTCACGATTTCATATGGCTTTTTAGTAACAGTAGTAATTTAATTTTGCATTTTTCCCAGGTTTTATTATTTTTATTTTAATGCTCAAAAATATAATATGATTTATACATAAAACAGGTGTTTCACCCCCCAAAAAATAGATGTAGTATCTTAAACATGATAGAGATCTCTCAAACTGTACCTTAACACATAAACACATAATTTGATATAAAGCCTTTTTAATGAAAATTATTTTCTTTCTATTCGTATGTGCCTTTGGATAATCCTTAATTGGAACACTGTGATAAATTCTCCCCCTGACTCATATGAGCCACTGTGCTCACTGACTGATAAACCAATGGCATGCATCATTGTGCCAGGTTACATCAGCCAATGAATGGGCCTGTCCTGTTTTCACCCAGACAGGGCTGTCCAGGTCAAAAGTGCCTGCCCAGTTCTTAAATAAGGAAAACCGAGCAGGACGCTATTAGATTGATATGGTGATCAGCCAATCACTAGATAATTTTCAAATAACTGATTCCAGTAAAAAACAAAATCTAACAAAATAACTGCCTTTTGCATAAATTCTGCATGTAGAGAGACATGATGTCTGGCGGTTTTAATAGAGTGAGCTCTAATACATCTTAAAAAAGCCCCCTATAAGATATATTGGATCTAACAGTCAACGAATATCTGACACCCAACTCCTGAATGAAGAAAGAATGAAGAGAAACAGATGCTGAGAGAGGAATTGTGAAGATAAACTTGATTATTTCAGAAACGGTATAGAATTTTTAAGTGATTGTATTAAGAAAGTTTCGTATTTCAGTTTAAGCTTATATTACATTTTCATTTTCGCGATAGTTCCCCTTTCAAAACGTAGATTATTTGGAAAAAATGGAGTCTATGGGAGACGGACTTTCCATAATTCAGAGCTTTCTGGATAACTATATGTGCCCAAGACAAAAAAAAAATTTGCCCTCCGCCCCTGTGGACCCAGTAAAAAAAATTATTTTGTTAGGTATTTTGAGTGCCCCTTAAAAGAATACATACATTCTGGGCACTCAGTATTCATAAAAAGAGTATATGACTGAATATGCGCTGTTCAGCATTCACAGAAAATTTTTTGAATCTCAGTTTGCTGCATTTCCAAAAGTGTTATATCATTAAAACAACATTTCCAGAGACATGTATGAACAACCAGACACAGCACTGCTATTTGTCAGGTTATTTTTTCTTATGCAGCCGTGGAATTGTTTTTTTTACATATTTGATTGCATAATAACGATTACACAAGGACAATTAGTACATAAATATTGTGGAGGGAACCTTAGAAACATAAACAGAACAATCATGTAATATTTTACCCTGACTACAACCATGTCCAGCACCAACATAGGTGAAGTTTTCCTATTGTTCTCCTATTATTAGCTGTAAAGTATTAAAGTGCTCTTTAGTCACTCAGCCTGCTTCAATATCTATCCAGAGCCTAAGGAAATTCTACCCCCTCTGTTCAAAGCTCTTTCAATTTATACCTTAGAACATTTCGGTAAAGTGCCAGTACTACATTGCAAGAACACAGTAGAATACATGCTTGTATTACTAGAGTACAATTCAGTTATGAGCAGAAGCAGGACGTATTGCAAAGGGAATGACTAACATTAAGTCAATTTAGTGTTCAGCATTACAGCTGCAAAAGTCCATCTGTGGTCCTTATCCAATTTCATCTGCATTACTTTATCAATTGCAACTTTACTGGTTTAGATTGAATTTAGTTTTAGCAAAGCACTGGCTCATTCTGTAATCTACTGTAAAGTTGGATAAGAATACTTTATTGTGTTAGCATGATAGGTGATATTATACAGTCCTACAGCACAGGCTGGCACTTCCCACCCCTTTAGGCATCATGATTTTACAATCTGAAAAGCTTCTGAATAAAAAAACAAATAACTCAAAAAACGCAAATAATAAAAAATATAATCCAATTGCAAATTGTCTCAGAATATCACTCCCTATGTCATTCTAAAGGTTAACTCAAAAGTGAAAAACCCCTTTATGCTGTTTTCTATTTGTTCTGTCCCCAAAGCCGCTATATATAGTCGTTTAAATTCAAAACTAAAAAGCTGCAGAAGGAAGTAAAGAAAAACAGAGTTTTTACTCTTTAAGAATAAAACACACACATCATTTGCATGCTCTTCTCCCAATTTAAACTTGAATCTGTGTGCAGTGAAAAGATGGCAAGCAGCAGGAAAGAGGTTGTTGGTGACACATACAGTACAGTCAGCATCCCTAATGCTCTGCTGAGAGCCTTTGGGGTAGTTTGAAGGTCTATGGGACTTTGACAAGCTCTGTCAGCTCTAGTCAATATGACAAAATAAATCAGATGGAAGAACTGATCATTTATAAAAAATAAAAGAAAAAGATTGTGCTAAAAATAAAAACAGCAAACTGATGTAAAGCTAAACCTGGAGTTATTTTTTGCGATCCCAATGAGCTATCTGTTCTACAGTATATGTTAAAGGGTCAGTAACACCAGAAACTGGAAAGGGCTTCCAAAATATTAAAGGTTCTCTATCCAACAACTATCCTTATGCCAAATGTAATCTATGAGTTTGTACAAAGTACAAAGCTTCTTGCAAGGATAATGGCACACACAGCATTTCACATCCATTCAACCTGTCGTTGCCATTCATAAATGGAAACCAATGGGGAGAGGTGGATTCCAGCCCAGGCAGAAATCCCCCTCTGCCTGCATTTTAGGGCAGAAATCCCCCTCACAAGCAGTTGCAGCAAGCTTTCATTTATTTCAGTGACATGAGGCACAGGGGGGTATCAGGCATTTTTCCAATGCTGAAATATGCCAGCAGAGTAACAAAACATGTGCCATTAGTCTAAAAGGTGACTTTGAAATAACCTATAAAATCCTCTCTCAACTTCTTGCTCCTATCTTTCACTAACTGCCATCTCCAGTTGTAATTATGCCTGAGAGCAGTGTCAGACTGGCCCACAGGGATACCAGGAAAACTCCCGGTGGGCCCAGGTGTCAGTTGGCCCTCTTGCTTCTAACCATTTGGCTTATTTCATGGTCATTCCCTATTTCTTCATGGGAAAAAAAATAATAATGGAAGACTATAGTAAGTAGATTAATAAAAGACTAGGAGAATAAAGATGTTGAGTGAGGAGAGGATAGCTTGGAAAGTTGTCCTACAGTCTAAGGTATTCTGGTGGGCCCCTGACATCCCAGTCCAACACTGCCTGAGAGTATGGATTGACATTTTGGTTATGTCCATTATTTTAGTGTGTGGTCATGAAGGGCATCTTTCATTCAGATGGAAAAGTCTGGGTTTGCCAGATGCCAGCAGATGCCACTTTTCAACTTTTCAATTTGTTTTCATTGTTTCTTTTTTGTAGTTTTTGGCCTGGGAACCCCTCCCTGTTAAACACTTGAGAGTACCCATAATTCCTCTGGGCAAGTAGGGATTACTTACCTCTCACAGGGCATGTCAGTTGTTGGGGATTACTCACAGTATGGAAATGATTAACTCCCACTACAGATACTTTCAGTCATAAAATGATAGTTGTTAGTGCCAGCTTGTATTTCCTAGTATGAAATTTGATGATATCAGTATGGTATCATTTGAAGTAGCAAAGAACTGCAGGAAGCTTGTTTCAGCAGATAGGGAACATTGAGCTCCTGGCACAGGTGAAAACACTAAAAATTAATTTCAAAACTATTCCTTAGGCCCCTTAATGTATGTTCTCAGGCAGTCCTCTAAGGCACACTGATAAGCATGAAAAATCTTCATGAAACATACAGCAAATCTTTCCAGCCAACTGTGGGCCCATAAAGGACAAGGAAAGTTAAACTAAAGATGTAGCTAGAAATGTTATAAATTATGTTTTGGGCTGCGATACCAGCCCAAGGCAACCAGAGCCTTTCAGAAGGGAAGATCTGTCTCTCCAAAGATGCCCCAGTAGCTCCCCATCTTCTTTTCTGCTGATTCACTGCACATGTTCTGGGCTGCTGTCACTTAAGGAGCTTAGGGACCCACTCACAATATGAATATAAATAAATAATAGAATAGATGATCACAGTATAAGGTTGATTAGTAATTAATACAGATAATTACTACATGGCAGCACAGAAACCAGTGCAACTAGCATCGCAATTTAATAATCAACCATGTAGCATCAGCTTATATTGCTGACCAACCTTATTTTCTGCTTGATAATTTGCGACGACCGCTAAACTTAGCTTCTCATCAGCTGCACAGAGCCCACTGAGTATGTGAGTGTCACAGACACTTTCCAAGATGGTGACCCCCTGTGACAAGTCCTGGATCATTGCTGCTATTGACAAGCTGAAACTTAAAGGGATACTGTCATGGAAAAAAATTTTTTTTCAAAATGAATCAGTTAATAGTGCTGCTCCAGCAGAATTCTGCACTGAAATCCATTTCTCAAAAGAGCAAACAGATTTTTTTATATTCAATTTTGAAATCTGACATGGGGCTAGACATTTTGTCGATTTCCCAGCTGCCCCAAGTCATGTGACTTGTGCTCTGATAAACTTCAATCACTCTTTACTGCTGTACTGCAAGTTGGAGTGATATCACTCCCCTCCCTTTTTCCCCCCAGCAGCCAAACAAAAGAACAATGGGAAGGTAACCAGATAACAGCTCCCTAACACAAGATAACAGCTGCCTGGTGTCCCATAGAGATGGCGCGAACTGTTCGCCGGCGAACTTGTTCGCGCGAACATCGGGTGTTCGCGCTCGCCGGAAGTTCGCGAACGTCGCGCGACGTTCGCCATTTTGGGTTCGCCATTGTTGGCGCTTTTTTTTGCCCTCTCACCCCAGACCAGCAGGTACATGGCAGCCAATCAGGAAGCTCTCCCCTGGACCACTCCCCTTCCCTATAAAAACCGAAGCCCTGCAGCGTTTTTTTCACTCTGCCTGTGTGTGCTGAAGAGATAGTGTAGGGAGAGAGCTGCTGCCTGTTAGTGATTTCAGGGACAGTTGAAAGTTTGCTGGCTAGTAATCGTTTTGATACTGCTCTGTTATTGGAGGGACAGAAGTCTGCAGGGGTTTGAGGGACATTTAAGCTTAGGTAGCTTTGCTGGCTAGTAAGCTACCTTCTACTGCAGTGCTCTGTATGTAGCTGCAGTGGGCAGCTGTCCTGCTTCTGATCTCATCTGCTGACTGCTGCAATAACAGTAGTCCTTGTAAGGACTGCTTTTATTTATTTTTTGTTGTTTTACTACTACTACTACTACTACTACTACTACTACTATAAGAGCCCAGTGCTATTGATCTAGCAGTGTTGGGGAGTGGGACTGGTGTGCTAATCTGCTGCTCCTAGTAGTTCAGCAGCACCAACTGTAATTTTTTTTTTTCAATATTCATTTTTTTTTTATTTTACTTTTTTTTATTTTACTACCGCTGTAGTAGTGTATAAGTTGACCTTTTAGGCATTATTTGCCCTGTAGGCATTTTTTGCCCAGTGTGTTATTCAACCAACAGCCATCTAGCTGTGTGACCTTGTTCACATTCTGTCTAAATATCCATAATATTACCGTCTCCAGAAAAAACACCGGAGTGACTTTTTTCAAGCAGCCATAATAAATTTTACGTAATCCGTATCCATCGCTGTAGTAGTGTATAAGTTGACCTTTTAGGCATTATTTGCCCTGTAGGCATTTTTTGCCCAGTGTGTTATTCAACCAACAGCCATCTAGCTGTGTGACCTTGTTCACATTCTGTCTAAATATCCATAATATTACCGTCTCCAGAAAAAACACCGGAGTGACTTTTTTCAAGCAGCCATAATAAATTTTACGTAATCCGTATCCATCGCTGTAGTAGTGTATAAGTTGACCTTTTAGGCATTATTTGCCCTGTAGGCATTTTTTGCCCAGTGTGTTATTCAACCAACAGCCATCTAGCTGTGTGACCTTGTTCACATTCTGTCTAAATATCCATAATATTACCGTCTCCAGAAAAAACACCGGAGTGACTTTTTTCAAGCAGCCATAATAAATTTTACGTAATCCGTATCCATCGCTGTAGTAGTGTATAAGTTGACCTTTTAGGCATTATTTGCCCTGTAGGCATTTTTTGCCCAGTGTGTTATTCAACCAACAGCCATCTAGCTGTGTGACCTTGTTCACATTCTGTCTAAATATCCATAATATTACCGTCTCCAGAAAAAACACCGGAGTGACTTTTTTCAAGCAGCCATAATAAATTTTACGTAATCCGTATCCATCGCTGTAGTAGTGTATAAGTTGACCTTTTAGGCATTATTTGCCCTGTAGGCATTTTTTGCCCAGTGTGTTATTCAACCAACAGCCATCTAGCTGTGTGACCTTGTTCACATTCTGTCTAAATATCCATAATATTACCGTCTCCAGAAAAAACACCGGAGTGACTTTTTTCAAGCAGCCATAATATATTTTACATAATCCGTATCCACCGCTGTAGTAGTGTATACGTTGATCTTGTGGGCATTATTTGCACAGTGTTTTCTTCAAACCGCCATCTAGCTGTGTGAGCTTGTTCACATTTTGTCTAAATATTGATAATATTATCGTCTCTAGAAAAACCACTTGAGTTACTTTTTTGTCAAGCAGCATTCTTATATTTTACGTAATCCGTATCCACCGCTGTGTATACGTTGACCTTGTAGGCATTATTTGCACAGTGTTTTCTTCAAACCGCCATCTAGCTGTGTGAGCTTGTTCACATTTTGTCTAAATATTGATAATATTATCGTCTCTAGAAAAACCACTTGAGTTACTTTTTTTCAAGCAGCATTCTTATATTTTACGTAATCCGTATCCACCGCTGTGTATACGTTGACCTTGTAGGCATTATTTGCACAGTGTTTTCTTCAAACCGCCATCTAGCTGTGTGAGCTTGTTCACATTTTGTCTAAATATTGATAATATTATCGTCTCTAGAAAAACCACTTGAGTTACTTTTTTTCAAGCAGCATTCTTATATTTTACGTAATCCGTATCCACCGCTGTGTATACGTTGACCTTGTAGGCATTATTTGCACAGTGTTTTCTTCAAACCGCCATCTAGCTGTGTGAGCTTGTTCACATTTTGTCTAAATATTGATAATATTATCGTCTCTAGAAAAACCACTTGAGTTACTTTTTTTCAAGCAGCATTCTTATATTTTACGTAATCCGTATCCACCGCTGTGTATACGTTGACCTTGTAGGCATTATTTGCACAGTGTTTTCTTCAAACCGCCATCTAGCTGTGTGTATTATCGTTTCCAGAAAAACCAACTGAGTTTTTGTTGTTGTTGTTTTTTTAAAAATAATGCCAGGCAAAGGCAGGCCGCCACGCAGAGGCCGTGCTAGGGGCCGTGCTGCTATGCAATCCTGTGGCCCTAGCAAATTGCCCAGTTTTAAAAAGCCAATGACCCTGAACTCCCAAAATGCTGAAGAGGTAGTTGACTGGCTTACACAGCACACCCCATCCTCTACCGTTTCTAACTTTACCACAACATCTTCCTCATCCTCCACTGCTATGGCCACCCCACGTAACACTTCCTCCACCACCGGTGCCCCTTCTTCACTGGAGTCAGAGGAGTTTTCCCATGAGTTTCTTGAACTGAGTAATGCGCAACCATTATTGGCAGAAGAAGATGAAGGAGATGAGGACGTTACACCAGATTTAATTCTGGCAGAGAACACGACAGAGATGGACATAATGATGAGTGATGAGGAGGAGGTCCCCGCTGCTGCTTCCTTCTGTGATGTGTCAGAAGAAATTGATGCATCTGAGGAGAATGATGATGAGGAGATTGATGTTTTGTGGGTGCCTAGTAGAAGAGAGCAAGAGGAGGGTAGTTCAGATGGAGAGACGGAGAGTCAGAGAGGCAGTAGGAGAATAAGACTTAGAAGAAGCAGGGAGGACAGCCCGCAGGGATCAGTAGGGCAACAACATGTATCGGCACCTGTGTTCAGCCAGCCAACGCACCCGCCATTGCCGCCAATGCCGCCAACTTCTACTGTTACCGCCAGATCGCACACTTCCAAAAAGTCAGCAGTGTGGGATTTTTTTAATGTGTGTGCCTCTGACAAAAGCATTGTAATTTGCAATGAGTGCAGTCAGAAACTGAGCCTTGGTAAGCCCAACAGCCACATAGGTACAACTTCTATGCGAAGGCACATGAGCGGCAAGCACAAAGCACTTTGGGAGCAACACCTCAAAGGCAACAGGCAAACTAAAAGCCACACTCCTTCTGGTCCAGCATCTTACTGCTCTACCTCTGCTCTCCTTGACCCATCTGAACCACCCTCCACTCCGCCTTCCACCTTGACCACCTGTTCCCATTCCCAGTCATCTGCCACCAGCCAAGTTTCTGTGAAGGCCATGTTTGAGCGTAAGAAGCCAATGTCTGACTGTCACCCCCTTGCCCGGCGTCTGACAGCTGGCTTGTCTGCACTCTTAGCCCGCCAGCTTTTACCATACCAGCTAGTGGACTCTGAGGCCTTCCGCAAATTTGTAGCAATTGGGACACCGCAGTGGAAGGTACCCAGCCGCAATTTTTTTTCTAAAAAGGGAATACCACACCTGTACCAACATGTGCAGAGCCAAGTTACCGCATCTCTGTCACTTAGTGTTGGGCCAAAGGTCCATATGACTACTGACGCATGGTCCTCCAAGCATGGTCAGGGCAGGTATGTCACCTACACTGCCCACTGGGTGAACTTGGTAATGGCTGGGAATGGGAAGCAGGGAATGGGTAGCTCAACAACAACAACAACAACAGTGGAGTTGGTGTCACCGCCACGGATTGCACGCGGTTCTGCCACCACCTCTACTCCTCCATCGCTCTCTACCTCGTCTTCTTCCTCTTCTTCTTCTTACTCTGCTGCTGGGTCCTCCTTCTCCTCCTCCACACCTGTGCACCCCCAGCTCCCCCTAGGCTATTCGACGTGCCAGGTACGCCGTTGTCACGCTGTCTTGGGGATGACGTGCCTGGAAAGCAAAAACCATACCGGATCTGTACTCCTGTCATCTCTGCAGTCACAGGCCGATCGGTGGCTGACCCCACACCAACTGCAGATCGGAAAAGTGGTGTGTGACAATGGAAGCAATCTGTTGGCAGCGTTGAGACTGGGAAATTTAACACATGTGCCCTGCATGGCACATGTGTTAAATTTAATAGTCCAACGTTTTGTCTCCAAGTACCCAGGATTCCAGGACATTCTCACCCAGTCCAGAAAGGTGTCGGCCCATTTCAGACGTTCCTACACAGCCATGGCACGCCTTGCTGACATTCAGCAGCGCTACAACATGCCAGTCAGGCGTTTGATTTCTGACAGCCAGACTTGCTGGAATTCAACGCTCCTTATGTTGGAACGTCTGCTGCAACAACAAAGGGCCGTCAACGAGTACCTTTTTGAACTGGTTGGTAGGACTGGATCTGCAGAGCTGGGGATTTTTTTCCCCCGTTACTGGGTGCTTATGCGCGATGCCTGCAGGCTCATGCGACCTTTTGAAGAGGTGACAAATATGGTCAGTCGCACCGAAGGCACCATCAGTGACCTAATACCCTTCGCTTTCTTCCTGGAGCGTGCCGTGCGACGAGTGACAGATGAGGCTGTAGACCAGCGTGACGAGGAGCTGGAAGCGCACGATTTATGGTCGGAATCACCAGAACGAACCCAGGCACCTGCTGCAACGCAGGGAGAGGTGCCAGAAGTGGAGTCAGAGGAGGAAGGTGGCTTTGTGGAGGAGGAGGAGGAGGACCAACAGGAGCAGGCTTCCCAGGGGGCTAGTGGTGACCTTTTGGGGACCCCTGGTCTTGTACGTGGCTGGGGGGAGGAGACCGTGGATGATGCAGTCCTTGATAATGAGGAAGCGGAGATGGATAGCTCTGCATCCAACCTTGTGAGAATGGGGTCTTTCATGCTGTCATGCCTGTTGAAGGACCCCCGTATCAAGAGGCTTAAGGAGAAGGACCTGTACTGGGTCGCAACGCTACTAGACCCTCGGTACAAGCATAAAGTGGCAGAAATGTTACCAACATACCACAAGTCCGAAAAGATGCGGCATTTACAAACCAGCCTGCAAAACATGTTGTACAATGCTTTTAAGGGTGATGTCACTTCAGGAACTCATCAACATTCCAGGGGCAGAGGTGCCAGTAATCCTGCCACGAGCACACCTGCAAGGACAAAGCCCTTTGGCCGGTCTGTAACATCAGACATGCAAATGTTTTTCTGTCCAAGGCAGCGCCACAACCCTTCTGGATCCACCCTCAAAGAACGCCTCGACCGGCAGGTAGCGGACTACCTGGCATTAACTGCAGATATCGACACTCTGAGGAGCGATGAACCCCTGGACGACTGGGTGCGCAGGCTTGATCTGTGGCCAGAGCTGTCACAATTTGCCATGAACCTCTTGTCTTGCCCAGCCTCAAGTGTGCTCTCAGAAAGGACCTTCAGTGCAGCAGGAGGGATTGTAACTGAGAAGAGAACTCGCCTAGGTCACAAAAGTGTTGATTACCTGACCTTTATTAAAATGAATGAGGGGTGGATCTCGGAGGGTTACTGCACGCCGGAAGACTTGTTCTGACTTCTATGCAGCTGTCCTTCTCTTCAAGCCTCATGACTCCACACACAGCTGTCCTTTAGCGTCCTCCTCCCTCCGCCACCGTTACAAACTAGGGTGCAAACCCTACTGGTTTAATTTTTTCTGGCCTCTGTGCTTCAGTGGCTGCAACCAAAAAAACTGGGCAAACAATGTCTACAAGGTCAACGTATGGCGAAAAATGACTATTTTCAGCATTTATATGGCATATTTTTTCTGGCAACTGTGCTTCAGTGGCTGCGTCCAAAAAAATGCATATTTTTTGCATTTATATGGCATAATTTTTCTGGCCTCTGTGCTTCAGTGGCTGCAACCAAAAAAATGCATATTTTCTGCATTTATATGGCATAATTTTTCTGGCCTCTGTGCTTCAGTGGCTGCAACCAAAAAAATGCATATTTTGTCCATTTATATGGCATAATTTTTCTAGCCTCTGTGCTTCAGTGGCTGCAACCAAAAAAATGCATATTTTCTCCATTTATATGGCATAATTTTTCTGGCCTCTGTGCTTCAGAGGCTGCAACCAAAAAAATTTATATTTTCAGCATTTATATGGCATAATTTTTCTGTCAACTGTGCTTCAGTGGCTGCGACCAAAAAAATGCATATTTTCTGCATTTATATGGCATAATTTTTCTGGCCTCTGTGCTTCAGTGGCTGCAACCAAAAAAATTTATATTTTCAGCATTTATATGGCATAATTTTTCTGGCAACTGTGCTTCAGTGGCTGCGACCAAAAAAATGACTATTTTCAGCATTTATATGGCATATTTTTTCTGGCCTCTGTGCTTCAGTGGCTGCGGCCAAAAAAACTGGGCAAACAATGCCTACAAGGTCAACGACGTTGACCTTGTAGGCATTGTTTGCCCAGTTTTTTTGGCCGCAGCCAATGAAGCACAGAGGCCAGAAAAAATATGCCACATAAATGCTGAAAATAGTCATTTTTTGCCATACGTTGACTCAACGTATATGGCAAAAAATGACTATTTTCAGCATTTATATGGCATATTTTTTCTGGCAACTGTGCTTCAGTGGCTGCAACCAAAAAAACTGGGCAAACAATGTCTACAAGGTCAACGTATGGCGAAAAATGACTATTTTCAGCATTTATATGGCATATTTTTTCTGGCAACTGTGCTTCAGTGGCTGCGTCCAAAAAAACTGGGCAAACAATGTCTACAAGGTCAACGTATGGCGAAAAATGACTATTTTCAGCATTTATATGGCATATTTTTTCTGGCAACTGTGCTTCAGTGGCTGCGTCCAAAAAAACTGGGCAAACAATGCCTACAAGGTCAATGTATGGCAGTTGTTTAAAGAGAACAGTAGATTACTAGCCAGCAAAGCTACCTAAGCTAAAATGTCCCTCAAATCCCTGCAGACTTCTGTCCCTCCAATACAGAGCAGTATCAAGCAGATTACTAGCCAGCAAACTTACTATCATCTGTCCCTGAAATCACTAACAGCTCTCCCCCTACACTATCTCTTCCAAGCACACACAGGCAGATTTTTCAGATAAATTTTTGCCCTTGATCCCCCTCTGGCATGCCACTGTCCAGGTCGTTGCACCCTTTAAACAACTTTAAAATCATTTTTCTGGCCAGAAATGTCTTTTTTAGATGTTAAAGTTCGCCTTCCCATTGAAGTCTATGGGGTTCGCGAACCGTTCGCGAACCGCTCGCATTTTTGCGCAAGTTCGCGAATATGTTCGCGAACTTTTTTTCCGACGTTCGCTACATCCCTAAGTGTCCCACTGCGTTCTATTCAGTTATATTGAAAAGGAAAAACGACAGCCTGCCAGAAAGTAATTCCATCCTAAAGTGCAGGCACAAGTCACATGACTGGGGCAGCTGGGAAATTGACAAAATGTCTAGCCCCATGTCAGATTTCAAAATTGAATATAAAAAAATCTGTTTGCTCTTTTGAAAAATGGATGTCAGTGCAGAATTCTGCTGGAGTAGCACTATTAACTGATGCGTTTTGGAAAAAACATGTTTTCCAATGACAGGATCCCTTTAAGGCTGGTTCAATAAGTTCAGTATATAAAACACAGCATTGTAGCCCTATTCATTTTTAGGGTTTAGTTCTCCTTTAAGGGAAATAATATTGTTAGAAAAGTATCATCTCTCACTTAATGTTGACCATAGAGGGTTATTATATTATGAAAGGACAGTGAAAATAAGTTGTACACTTACCCCTGATCCAATTTGTATAAAACCCAGCAAATTTATTGAAACTGCTCAAAGCTTCAAGATGTTAAACGAAGACAATTTCTTAAATTTTTCGGCCCTGAATTTATTGTATTATTTTGTGTGTGTTCAAATCTATGCTGTGGGCGCTACATTTCCATTCACTGTTAATATAAGCATACAACATATATGTGTATATATTTATATCATTTCAGGTTTATTCTAAAAGAGTTCTCTAGGAATATTAAACAACAAAGCATAACCCTCGAACAGTTACAGGATAAAAGGGTTAGTTTTTTAAATCTTTCCTTTCGTAAAGCTACAGATTCCAGTATCATTATTCTCATCATTCCTTCTGTAGGTATCTGTAAGTACTAGGGATGTAGCGAACTGTTCGCCGGCGAACTAGTTCGCGCGAACTTCGGCTGTTCGCGTCCGCCGCAAGTTCGCGAACGTCGCGCGACGTTCGCCAATAGGCGTTCGCGTCAAAATCGTTCGACCATTCGATCGCTAAAATCGAACGATTTTCGTTCGAATCGAACGATCGAAGCCATTGGATTGAATGAAATCATTCGATCCAATGGCTTCGATCGTTCCATTCGAACGGAAATCGTTCGATCGAACGATTAAAATCCTTCGATCGTTCGAATCGAACGATTTTCGGATGTTCGAAGTTCGCGAACTGTTCGCGAACTGTTCGCATTTTTTTGCCGGTGTTCGCGAACGGCGTTCGCGAACACATTGTCGGCGGTTCGCTACATCCCTAGTAAGTACATCCATTATACGGAAAACCCTTTATCCAGAAATTTCAGAATTACGGAAAGACCCTCTCTCATAGACTCCATTTCATCCGCATTTTTAAAAATAATTTCCTTTTTCTCTGGAATATAAGTAATCCATATTGGAGTCAAAACTCGCCTATTGGGTTTGTTTCATGTTTACATGATTTTTCTAATAGAATAAAGGTATGATGATCCAAATTACAGAAAGATCTGTTACCCGGAATACCCCAAGTGCCGTAAGTAGTGTTATATAAATAAAAATATACAGAGTTTATCAGCAGAATATAAAAAATGCCTTTATACATAACAAAATGCACATGCAGTGTCTATTTGGACCATGCAAATTGCTTAAACGGTAACAATTGGAGAGTGAATGCAGTGCATGAAATCTCAGTCATTCTGCATTACTGCACCAAAGGCTCAACCTGATCTAGAAGCTTCTTACTTCTTGATGAGCAAATAAAAACAATAATAGAAGAATTATATGATCCGATGCACCTGGCAGGGTTCTCTCTCTTGACACACTTTGGTGATCATGTTAAAATGAAAGAAAAGAAAAATAGAATTTGATTGATGCTGTGCGCTAAGACAAAATTTAGATTGCAATGAAAAGCAAATGGCTGTAGTCATGTTCTTGTGTGAAAGGGTTAAACATAGTAGAAAGTATATGCACGGTACTGTTATTCTTGTTTCACCTGGCCATTGCGTTTTCTCTCTCTTTTCCAGTTACATTACTGCAGCTCATTTGGGATGTCACACTGCTACGAGAGAGAGAGGGGGGAAATAGCTGTCTATATAGATTAAGAAATAATTAAATTGCACAGCTACATTTTGACAGAAAAATCAGATAGTATTTATTCAGCCAAACGCAATTTTTACGAAAATGATACAGGTATGTGACCTGTTGTCCAGAATGTACGGACCTGGGGTTTTCCGGATAATGTATTTTTCTGTAATTTGAATCTTCATGCCTTAGGTCTACTAGAAAATCATGTGAACATTAAATAAACCCAATAGGCTGGTTCTGCTTCTAATAAGGATTAATTATTTCTAGTTTGGATTGAGTACAAGGTACTGTTTTATTATTACGGAGAAAAATGTGAATTATTGGGATAAAATGGAGTCTATGGGAAACAACCTTTCCGTAATTTGGAGCTTTCTGGATAATGCGTTTCTGGATAACGCCTCCCATACCTGTGCCATCAGAAGTAAAAAAAAAAAAAATCCCCTTCCATGCACATATTAACGTTATTATTCTGACTCAACTTCGGGACAAGAAAGAGCCCAAAGCAGTCACTTAAAGATAACATTTGAACATACTAGCAACTTTCTAATATTTAAATAATACGGGAAAGAGGTGAGCATCTTTCAGAGTGAAATTAAAACCGAAATATCATACCATTTCATAGCACATAATATCACAGAATCAGCTATATACCTTCTCTGAATAAAAAGTTCTAAATTCTTTATAAACCTGACCACACACTTCTGCCTCACAAATAATTACAGTTTATTTATTAAATGAGCATTAAATAGCAATCAATTCATAGAAGGTCAATAACTTTTAGAATATTCTTGCTATTAATTTCCTCTCACAAATATTATTAACAAGCCATTGTTACTGAGTATAATCCTATTATGTGTAATATAAAGAGAGGAAAGGGCTTACTGTAGTGATCCATCTGGAAGCCTCATACATCAGTCAGATTCTTTTTAGTGCGGAACTTGGAACTTGGAACCTTAAAAGCACATGAACAATTGCAGTTGGTGGAAACCATATTGCAATTCTTAGTTTAATACCAAGGTGTATTTCACAAACTCAGAATTAGTATCATTATGGGGCCTATTTATTACATTTTTTTCTGGATGAGTCGAGTGAATTTCTAGAGGAAATAAAACCTCATTTTTTTCTAGATGTATTACACTCCAAAGCTGCTAAAATCCAAATCCAAAAATTTGTCGAGACTTTTCCTGCACGGATAATTTTCAGTCCAAATAGTTAGTAAATTAATGGGAGTCTGTTCAAATTTTAATTTTTAACAAATTTGAATAAATACAGTATTGTTTCTGAAATCAACCCTAAATACATAACAGCTTAAAAAAAACAGAAACACAGTAACATAAAATGCTATTTGCCATAATTGGGTATCTGGGCTAATAACTCTTAAATTTAAGGTAAAGGAGACATATAGGATAAACAAAAAAAACCCTACTTTTGTAGCCAATTATGTATAATATATGGTGCTGGTTTCACATTGTGCCAACATTTAAATCATCTTTAAAAATGGCCCCTTTATTGGAGCTCCCCATAGATGTTCTCTGGTCCCTGTCCCTGTTTCAAATAAGGGGTGGACATATCCTAAAGGTCCCTGCCAGAAGCACAGTGGGAGGGGGACAGCCAACCACAGCCCTGTAGTCACACAGGCAAAAGACAGGCTTCAGTTCCCTATCAGGTCAGCCTAGCTGCTGATTGGTTCCTATCCTACAGTGCAGTGAGCTAAGTGCTGTCTGCTGTCCCTGGATCAACTTGTACTATGAGCTATCTCCCATAACCCTGTATTCCCTCACTTGCTAAAAAGCCATCCAACCCCTTCTTAAAGCTATCTAATCAGCCTGTACAACTGATTCAGGGAGAGAATTCCACATCTTCACAGCTCTCACTGTAAAAAAAAATATAGTTAGATGGAACCTCCGTAGCCATTTGAATAAATAGAAACAGGGCAATGAACTAAAAAAAAAATAATCTTCTAGAAACATAAGGCTCATACAAAAGTCACAGCAAAAATGAAATGAGTAATTTATATCACACTAATGCACAACTCTCTCTCCAAGGTTCCAATCTCTGCAATGCAGCTTTAGCACTGAATAAGTCTGCTGCCTCAACTCCATGCATTTGCCAATGCTACTAATAGACACAAAGCCTAATGCAATCATTTGGCTACCAGAAGAGTACTCATGATTGAAAGAAGTCATTCTGAAGGCTTGTAGCTCATGAACATTTTAGCAGAAACAATTAACTCTTTAACTCAAAAATTTAATTCTATGCACGACTGCAGTAGTTCTGCCACTGCCCTAAAGCTAATTGTTATACATAATTACATTGATTATGGTGATATTATAATATAGGATCCCTTTCCCAGAAATCCCTTCCCTTATCTATGAAGCTCCCAGTTATGGGAAGGCCATCTACCATAGACCCCATTTTAACCAAATAATTAAACATTTTTAAAGATTTTCCTTTTCCTCTGTAATATTAAAACAGTACCTTGTATCAACTAAGATATAATGAATCCTTATTGAAATTGAAACCAGCCTATAGGTTTTTTTTTTTATATTGTTTAGATTACTTTTTAGTAGATTAAGGTTTGGTCATCTAAATTGTGGAAACATCCCTTATTCAGAAAACCCCAAGTCTAAAGGTTTCTAAATAACAGGTCAATTACCATTCCAAGTAGTAATCATTTCATTTTATTGAACTCACAGCAAAGGCAATATTGATTCAGTCTTTCTCCCCCAATAATGCTTTTTTCGAATTTAAATATTGTTCACAGCTCTGAAGGAGAAATGGGTACAAAAGATTCCTGTCTGTCAAATAAAAGAAAGGAATGTTTACCTAGCAAATGGCATTGCACATGCTGGCTGTACCTTTTAATGCCAAGCACCATTGTTTGGACCAGGAAGCAAGACACTGATCAATTCCTGCATGCGCTAAAGATTACAATATATGCAACCAAAGGGTAAGCCATTTCTATTATTTACGAGACAAAATTGGACTTGGCTGAGAATGTTTGGTATACTAAAAACATTATTAACATTTTAAACAGTGACACAGCTTGCTTGTAGCATTCCAATAAAAATTATAGTATGCTTTTTTTAAAGGGAATGATGTAAAGCATTTGTAAATTATGTTTATTACTGCAAGCACAAATATAAATAAAACATCGGATGCACTCGTTTGCCTTTCATGTTTCTTTCAGCTTTACAGCTCATCCATTTTATATGGTATTTTAATGACAAAGAAACACAAATGCATTCATAGTCCATGCATTGCCCATCACTAAAGGTCCCCATACATGGACCAATGGAAGGTGCTGACAGCTGAAGTTGGCAGCTTAATGGGCAGCGTATGGGGCTGTCCAACAGGCTTCCATGATTGACATCTAGGCGATAGCCAGATCTCGTTTGAGCAGGACCACATAAGTTCGTTGATGCAGTCTGCCCATATTCTCCTCATTGTGATCAGATCATTGGGCTCTAGAGCCCACAATTGGATCAGCCTGATATCGCTCACCTAAAGGTGGGCATATTGAGGAGAGATTCTCTTGTTTGGCAACCTAACCAAACAAGCAATTTCTGTATATATGGCTACTGTAAGACTCAATAACACAATAAGTGAGCGAAAAGAAACCTTAGCAGTCCATGCTGAGATCAAAATAGGACAGTGACTGTTTTTATACGCGGAAATTCTCTGCAAATTCGTGCCTGGCTAATTAATTCGCCCATCACTAATAAATTCCAGTAACCATGCTTACTGGTAAATAGTTTTTCTCATTGTTTAATTTATTGCACTCTCATTTACATGTATATAGCCAGTATATATATCAAGTATCTCCCATTAAATTAAATTCCAGTTGATCCCAGCTTATCTCTGTAAGTAAGATCTTTCGTTCCCTGTAGGAGCTTTGTCACCAATCTCTATGCTCTCTCTAGTTTTATAATGTCTTTTTGTGAATGAGAGACCAATACTCCACAGCTAGATTCAGCTAAATAAATACTTTTTGTACTCCCACTCTATAATTTAGTCCACTAAGAGTAAACCACTGACAAACACATACGATCCAAACCAGTTTTCTAACCATCTGTCATATCCATACAAAAAGTAGAAAATAATAATCTGCTGTAAAGAGGTTTAGGTACTCAGGAACATGCTGCATTTTCCATACTGCATCCCTCATTTTCTCTAGAGACTTTTAGAGCTTCAGATTAGTGCTGAAAATACAAGGCATTATTTGATGCAAAAAAAAATATTCTACAAGTAAAGTATTTCTAAGTGAAATAATGAAAATATTCCTCTCTAAAAACATTCCACTTCCGACTGTATTGTTCATTTATGGGATAAACTTACACTGCAGTCATTTGTGATCTGCAGTCACAGGTAGATTACTATTACACTGACAATGCTAAGCATTTGTAACCAGCACTGTCAGCCAAAACAAACAAGACAATACAAGATCCTAGAAAATCGATATTTGGTACCTACAAAAAGCCAAATATAAGCAATGAACACTGTACAACTTAACAATCGTTAGAAGTATGTAACAAAAAGGAAAGACTTGCTCTTTGCATAAGGAATATATCTATCTATATATATATATATATATATTAGGGATGCACCGAATCCACTTTTTTGGATTCGGCCGAACCCCCGAATCCTTCGTGAAAGATTCGGCCGAATACCGAACCGAATCCGAACCCTAATTTGCATATGCAAATTAGGGGCGGGAAGGGGAAAACATTTTTTACTTCCTTGTTCTCTGGCAAAAAGTCATGCAATTTCCCTCCCCGCTCCTAATTTGCATATGCAAATTAGGATTCGGATTCGGTTCGGCCGGGTAGAAGGATTCGGCCGAATCCGAATCCTGCTGAAAAAGGCCGAATCCTGGCCGAATCCCGAACCGAATCCTGGATTCGGTGCATCCCTAATATATATATATATATATATATATATATATATATATATATATATATACAGTGTATCAGTGAATGCTCTGTGAGCTGCAATCAAATAATACATTCACTGATTTTTTTTTTGCATTACATTTAGAAATGCATGCAAAATATTTATATAGGTCAGTTATTGAAGAACCTTGCCAACTGGCTTCTTTGTGATGTAATGGTATATTAATTTTGATTAACAATGGTTACAGACAAAATGGTGTACACATATCTGGAGTGACAGGAGGAACTCACGTGGGCTTTAAACTTTAGACTGAAGAAGCCCACAGGAAGCCCATTAGACATCCTTATGGACAAGCATAAATCATAATGCCATAGGAGAACCTACCTGTGAATGGAAGACATCACTATAACTAACTTCTATCCACAAAAGTGGTCAAATTATACCCATCTGTTTAAAACATATTATTGTTAAAGTAGCTTTAAAAATCCTGAAGCCACCCAAAAGTGTGACCACTGACAAGGAAAAGAGTGTACTTAATGTCTGAGGACCCCTGCTATAATGTCCAGAATTATATGAAGGTTTGTTGCTAAGCCTATTCCTGACTGGCACTTATTCTCTTTAATGCCTCCAAGTTACTGGCAATCTTGATGGAGCGAAGGTAGGAGATTCCAAAAAGGAATCCAGAGTATCCCTGTCCCTGTTCCAGCAACCAGGTGTTTGGGACAAAGGTAAAGAGTGCCCTATAGGAATTCTACAGGTCTGTTTGCCAATATCCTCCACCTCAAAGTTTGGGTTCAAAAGAGTCCCCAGGCAGTCCTTACTTTTATAATGAAGCAATTCGGTGGAATTAACTGCAAATCAACTTCAATTTAACCATGATGAATTGAAGCCACTGGAATGAAATTAAACTGATTAATATATATTCAAAGACTACAACTGTATCCCATATGTGAAGACAGACATTTCCATTAGTCTACTAGTCTCATACGAATGGAGAACAAGGGAATTCCTCCAGTAACTTTTCCCCAGAGAACATCCATTTTATTTTCCCAGCATTGCTCTTATATATTCATTTATACATTATGCAATCTATATACTGTGTTTTGAATGATAGTGTGACTGAGCATGCAATGAATTATTCATGTGTATAATGGATCCATTCTACTAGCAATTTGATGGTCCCATCTTACCATTGTAACTGTAAAATACAATGGTAAGATAACGGTAGTAGTAAGCAAACACCTATATAACAGTGCTTATGCTATTCAGAATGCATTACAAATTGTAGGTAAATACAAGTATTAGAAATAGACTTTGACCATAGTGATTAGTATGTCTCACATATGTAAATACAGGTACTGTACACCTTGGATTCTAAGGGGGTTATTTACTAAACTCAGAATGCAAAAATCATGAAAAATTCATGATTTTTTTTTTATAAAATCAGACTTTTAAAAAATCCCAAATTTTTCGGAATTTATTTAACTCCGAGAATGGAAAAGTCAGAATCAGAAAATTTGGCATCTCAGACCATCGAGGTTGCATATAAGTCAAGGGGAGAACCCAATGATTTTTTGATGTGCACTGGGTTTCCGAAAAATATTGTGAAAAAAAATGTAAAAAACTCAAGCGGATTTGATCAGAGTTTATAGCAGAAAATATTGAGATAAATTCAGACTTTGATAAATAACCCCAATAGCGTTGAATCATGGTGATCATGTTTTGCACATAAAGATTACCTATAATTCATTCTGTATTAAATATACGCAGTCTATAAAACCAACTAAGAAAAGACAAATGCAACGAGTCTTCAAATTCTCTTAATTTCACATTCTGCTCATGCTGCCACCCATTAGCCAAAACGCTAAAACCCAATAATCGATTTCTCAATATGCAGAAATTTTATTTACAATAAAACGTTTCTGACGACTTCGGAGGTAACAACTTGTTTTCCAATTCATTCCAGCACATAATTGTTTTGATTTGTTCTCCCTGTATGCTTCAGGCAGCAAATTCTGAGACAGGTTGTAGCACTCACTTAATACGTTAGAATGTAGTTGAATCCATTTTTATGAATTGACTCAGGTATCATGTTTGATAAATGCGTCTATTTATTAAGAACTCTCCTGACTGTCAGGAAAAAGTTTGGATGAATTGGTAATATCCAACTGCTAGGAATCCTTTAGGTTTACCATTTGAAAAAATTAGCTGCACAGGTTTACACAGTTATGGGATCTGTTATCAGGGAACCAGTTATCCAGAAAGCTCCAAAAATATGTGATGGCCATTAATGATGGGCGAATTTGCGAAACGGTGCTGGCGTCTTGTTTTTGATGCCGGCGTCTGTTTTTGACACCGGCGTCCGTTTTTTGGACATTTTCGCCAGCGAATTTTTGCTGCCATTTTGTGAATTTATTCGCCGGGTGGCGAATCAAGCAAATTCGCCGCAAATTGCGCCTGGCGAATAAATTCGCCCACCACTAATGGCCATCTCCCATAGACTCCATTTTCATCAAATAATTCATATTTGTATTTCCTTTTTTCTGGTAATAATAAAACAGTACCAACTAAGATATAATAAATCCTCATTGGAAGCAAACCAATCCAATTGAGTGCAACTATACAGGTCACAAAATGTGATGTGACTAATAATCTGATACTATCGTTACAATCCATGGTTAAACCGATTTCCCCACAATGCAGCCACACTGATGTTTGTTTAAATTCTGCAGGCCAACCTATGTAATCAATGTCAGTGTTCTTGCTGCTGTCATAAGCCCATACAGTATGTATCTTGGAACCAAGGATTGTTCGATATATCATTCTCCATGGATTGCTACACTTAAATGAACAGTATTACATCTCTAACTGGCCAAAGGGAAAGGATATTGAAGTTTTAAACTGCAGGCTGTACGAGTCATTTACCTTCAGCACAGAAATTTTAAGGGCACTTTGAGCAAAATATTCTTAAGTAGCCCAATAAACCCAAAAATCTCTTGATTGCCTAAAAGTGCCCAATCCCAGTGCAAGTGTTTTCCATTAGCCTTTCATTAATGCATTAGAAACAATGTTACTGACAGTCTAAAGACAACAATACTATTGTTTAAAGTTTACATTTTTTGTTAAAAAAGGTTTCCTGTTTGAATCCCAATTTGCTTGACTGCTAGTTAGCAGAGGCTAAATCCATACACTGCTCTTGTTGTAAATTAGTACTCTGTGTAACTGAGACAGTGAATGGCAGAGAGCAATGCATGAACGGTATTATGTTCATGGTGCAAACTAGGAATTCCTTTGATTTTCACTAATACACCTCCTGTTGTGGTAAATCACTAACTTTCTGAACTATGGCAAACATGGTACAACCTCGTACTACTAGCTAATTGTTTAGAAGAAAAACAAGGCTAACGTTTATGACTCTGTGGTCCATTCTTCAGTACATTCAGCTTTAATTGTGCCTAATCGCCAGTACATATTGGATTATTGGATTATAAAACTGGAATATAGAGGAGTTGTAAGTTACTGACTATGTATAGGGGAGCAATGTTGCCAAACAAGTGGTTCTTTCACCGATATGAACAATTTATTAGCTTTTCAATACCTGGTACATTCTTTAGGTTACCACAATTGTGGCACTTTCTACCAGCAAATCTCTTTATCTCCCTAGCATGTTAGCCATGAAAGACTGCTGGCTTGTTGATAGAGAATATGAGCATTGCATTATTCCCAGTAGTAAACTGAATGTAATTTCTATGTTTACCATGACCAGAAACCCTATAAGTGTTCTCATCATTTGCTACGATTGGAAGTGACCTTTTCATTGCTGCTTCATTGCCACATTCAGTTTTGTACATGGTACGTCAAAAGCATTTCTTTGGCTGTTTGTTATTTGCTGATCTACTCATCTCATCAATCTTAAATGGTATCTCTAATGTGCTAATGGTATGTCAAATTTTTACCACTTCATCAGTTTTTATCTACTGAAATATATTTTCATAACATTAAACTCACAATTTAGCATCCGCATGTATTTACAGTATGCATGGTTATTACATAGAAGTGACTGCATGACATGTATTATACAATATGGGCAGGATTTCAGCTTGCCATGCCAGTGACAGAGGAACATCATTATTCACATGCCAGGCAAGCTTTATGGGTAAGCTCAGGCTTACTGTTTGATTCTGCACAATTATGGTTTAGCACTGGCACCCAGGGTTATAGGGTTATGGCACACAGGGTAGATTCAGACATTTTGAGAGTGACATTTTCAGGCTACTATCACACGCAGAAGCACTTTCAGGCAATTGAAAATGTGGGTGCTTTGGGCTAGTTAAGAATATTTTGCTCAAAATGCCCTTAAAAATTCCCCTTTACAAACTCCTCTTGCACCGTTAAGTCCAATGTTCTGCTTATGCAAAATGACTCATACACCCTGCAGTCATCTTAAAATATTAACCTCCTTTCCCTCTGGCCTGATCGGTTAGCGCTGCATTACAGTACATTTAAGTGTAGCAATCCATGGAGAATGCTTTATTGAGCAATCCTTGCTTCCCAAACCTGTACTGTATAGGGGTTACAGCAGCAGCAAGAATACTGGCATTGATCACCTTTGTTGGGATGTAGAAGTGGGATTTTAATGATTACTAAAGTATCAAATCATTAGCCACATCAAAGTTTGTGACCCTTATAGATAGAACATTTAAATTACTTATAAATAATGCATAAATATATCTATTTACTACATATAAACCAACATTTAGAAGCAGTTCACTGTAACAAACATGAAAGGATGCTAGGACATTTAATTACAGAAATTGTGATCTACAGTTCAGTCTATAAAAAGTCTATCTCCCTGACATACATATAATCCTGGTATGTGTATTATTGGTCTGATAAATTTCCATAATCTGTTAAAATTCTTAAGGGACAGCATTATATTAAATATAAAGTGCAGACCAGGAGGTTTCAAAATGTCCTGCACATTCTTAAAAATTCTAAATCACCAGCCCCTTTGCTGTCCCTTGACGCAGAGAAGGCATTTGACAGGGTAAATTGGGACTATATGAAACCTACAGTAACAAAATTCCAGTTAGGGGACTCCTTTTTAAAAGCTATATACCCACTATATTCTAATTCAACAGCTAAAGTCTGCACAATGGGGGCCCTGTCAAACGTCTTCCAGCTTACAAATGGGACAAGAAAGGGATGTCCCCCCTCACCCTTGATCTTTGCTTCGATGGTCGAGCCACTGGCACAGAGTATAAGGGATAACCAGGATATTAAAGGCATACCCACTCCTATAGGACAGCAAAAATTAGGATTATTTGCAGATGATATATTAATGGCTATAATAAACCGTATAATTTCCTTGCCAAACACTTTAATGGAACTAGAAAAATTTCAAACAATATCTTGGTACAAGATTAATACTGCAAAACACACAAGCATTACCTATCAATATACCTAAACAAGCTCTAGAGGGGATATCTCAACATCACAATTTTGAATGGAGGGACTCCTATATAACCTATTTGGGAATTAAACTGCCCAAAGACCCGGAAACAATTTTCAAATTAAACTACTCACCCCTGACAAGGCTGGTAGAATCAGAATGCAATAAATGGCAAAAGAAGATGATATCATGGTTTGGACGCATAGCGTCAATAAAAACGAGTCTCCTCCTGAGGATACTATATGTGTATATAATGTTACAAATACCACTTCCCCCTAAATACCTGGAAAATCTCCAAAAAGGTATAAATAGATTCATTTGGCAACAAAAACCCCCGTGAATGGCCTTCACCACAACACAATATTCACGGGCATCGGGAGGGTTGGGAGTACCCAGCCCTCCTGATGAAAGCTTATTACATTGCTACAATACTTGAATCAGCTGTTAGATTGCACGCGGAGAAGGGACACAGAACATGGTTGGATATGGAGACCAATATGGTCGGGATAAAACCCTAACTCACTATTTCTGGATGCCTAAAAAATACAGACCGTCGACAGATAAATTATTGCCAACTGCAATAGTAACTTTGAACATCTGTAATAAAATAGCATCAAAACTTAAGTTTGGTACCTTCCCCTCATGATTGTTACCATTAACTGCATTTAAATATCTCATACCATCGATATCTCTCAACAGCTGGATAGATGCTGGCATATACCAACTGAGGGATCTCTATTTCGCATCAACATTAAGATGATTTGAGGATCTTGTGGAAAAGCATGGATTAACACAAAACCAACTCTATGCCTATAACCAAATCACCCACTTTTTACGTTCTATAACCTTGGATTTCAAAACGCGACAAAGCAATACATTAATGGAACACCTTTGCAGTAAGCGTTGGAATGGCAAAGGGATCTTGTCGGAATATGTAAAAGTCCTTGCTAAATGTACCCGATACGTATGTATGTACTTTTGTTTGTATTTAAATAAAAGCAAATTTGAATTTAAAAAATAAATAAATAAAGTGCAGAATAACTGTCAGACACTGGTAGAGCTGCATAAACATTTAAATAAAGTACACTTGGTTGCACTTCTTAAAATAGTTTTGAATCAGAAGCTGTCCGGAAAACCTTGCTGTATTGTAGAATATGATATTTGCTTAAAAAAGTTATGTTTTGTTTTCCACAAAACTACAATTACAAAACATTAATAAACAAATATTGGATTCTTGGGAGTATCCATCATGGAAATAATTGAAATTTGAAGGGAAAATTTAGGCTATAGCATACCATGGGAAAAAGCATGTTTAGTGCTTGTAAAATGGGATATAATGATACACAACACCTAGGGGCAGATTTACATAGGGTCGAATATCGAGGGTTAATTTACCCTTGATATTCGACTGCCGAATGTAAATCCTTCCACTTCGAATATTCGGAAATTACCTGGCAGATTCTAATTCCAGGGTTCTCTTGCTATGATGCATATACCTATGTATAAGTCCTCATATAGAGGCACATTTATGCTCATCTCATGTTATGATGAAGGTCATATGCATTCAAGTACCTTTATAAATAGCACAAAACTTTGCACCAGTTGTGCGCTTACCAATTTGAAAAAATAATAAAAATTACTTTGTAACCTTATGACATACCATTTGGTAACTGGGTTCATGGGCCTAGAGTAGAGTCCTTTGCTTAAGGTGAGGTCAGTCTTCATGCCATTTTTACTCTCTTTTGCTGGAAATTATTTACGGAATCTATAAGATCTACAGCAGATCCTGCTGTTTGAAATACGATGAGCTGTTTTCATTGCAGGAAGGCAGCCGCTAGCTCAGTTTTGATGCCCTTCAAACTGAGAAAAATGACAACTAGAGATGTCAAAATCTTTGTTAAATACTTTTTATATCAAAGCTCAAGTTTTGGGATTTACCTGAAATATAAACAAAGCAGTGTATGAACAGATGTGTGATATCACCTGATTATTCTCAGACAGAAACCATTAACCTTTCTGACAAAAAGAACTTATTAACAGACAGCCAACCACTCCCAATATAAAAAGTCCAGCCTTCTAGAAGTGAGAAATCACTGGATCCATATGATATTTTGTGTACTTGGAGGAAGAGTATGCAGACACATGGAGAACATACACACTGTTCAGAACAGTGCCCAGGTAAAATTCGAATTCAGGATGGCCACTGGAATCCCCTACCAATATTTGACTGGTGCTTGAAAAAAATCAGACGGATAGAAAGTAATGTTGACCAAGAATCACATTTGGCCATACATGAGTCTGTAGCTACAAAGAATAATCAAATTGTTACCCATTAAAATATGTTCCAAACTGTCTTAATAAAGTACATTTAAGGTTATGAAAGCTCACACAGCAAAGAGGCAATATTGTATTAGGGATGATAACGATAATTGTGTTTATACTTTTAATACTTTTCATGGTGTGCAAATATTGCTGTTAGTCTGCAGCTGATGGCTCAGCACATGTTCCCATATGATCCATCCACTGCACTAAAGGTTTAACTATTGAATCAGACAAATTGGCCAACCACTTGGGTAGCTAAATCAGATAAAGATGTTGGAGATATCATCTTCATGTATGTAAAACAAAATATATAGGCATTTCATTCAATGTGCTCTGAAAGAAAATGGATAGTGAAGGCATTGTCCTAGAGGTTGTGTTTGTAACACTGCATCTCAAACTCAAAAGCCTGGTTTGAATCCCTAAATAAGTTAATTTTGGCTTACGTAACAAATAATAAGCACTCAGTGAGTTTTTATTGGTCTAGAACAGTAAGGATATTAACATAAACATGGAAACTCTTAATCCCAGTAAAGGGTTAGTAATGCTAAGAAGAAATCAGCTTATATGCATTTGTAGATATATTGCAAAGCAAAAGTCCTGCATTTTCATATAACAGCCATGAAGAACATCTGACCCCTGTTTATCCCCAACTTAAATCCCTGTTTCTTAACCTTGGGTCACCAGATGTGGCTGGACTACAAATGCTAGAATTCATTAATCAAGGGTTAAAGCATGTTGGGATTAGTCAACATCCCAAGGGGTCCCAAGGTTAAGACACAAGTACTTAACTACTGAACCTATTGTATTCCTGAGAGCTAATATTCTTAACAAAATAGACCCTACAGTGAAAGAAGACCCTGTATCACAGTCTACACTTGTAATGTGGTAGACCTAGTAACCAATGTTGATTGTTATTGTGAAATTATGTAAATTGAAAATGTTGGTTTCTTATATGTTATGATGAATGGAAAATAATGGGAAAAGGTGAAATGAGTTAGGTTGGCCACTATAAGTCCAAATAGAGTTAAGGAAATATAAGTTTATCTGTAGTACCCAAGCCACTAGAGGGGGGGGATAGAGTGCAACACAGGGGTGTTATCTGCCTGGGAAATGCCTTCTTCCATCACCTCTTGCCTTTGGGGCCAACGTTATGTTTAGATTTTAAAAATATGAAAATACAATCCAGTTTTAACAAACAAAATGCAAATCTGCCAGTAATTCTCCCATTATGGATGCGTTTTCAGTTGTTTGCTATATCAGCAGTGTGTGAGGACATATTTTGGCAGAGCAAGACACTTGTACTGCATTGGAAAATTGATGTCTGTTCCTTTTCCGTAATTTAGGTTGTGCAGACGGATACAATTACAATTTTTCATTTTCAAAATGTTTTTTCTTTTTGTCTTTGGTTGTGAATTATTAATGTGATATTATTGTTGTTGTTTTGTGTAATGTGTGTTTGTATGTGTAGACATTAGATAGTTAACTGAAGTATATGATGCTGATTATTAATGGATGGTGTGTTTCACAATGATATAAATCCAAAGTGTGGAAACACTCTGCGTACCCATCTGTTTAACAGGCTCAGCTGCAGATACAAAACAAACATTCAGGGCTGCATTCCAGAATTCCCTGTAAGGGTGCATCAAAAACCTCTTCTGAATAATAAACGCAGCCGCAGCACAACATGATTCGGTCTCCCCTACTGATTTATACAGTTTAATTATTGCAAGTAGCATGAAAAGATTATGGCTATTTTCATGTTAAAGCAGATGTCCCTTGGGCCTGTAAGCTGTGCACCAACGAGGCAGTCACTAGCTCAGCCATTTGGACTCAGCCACCTGTGCCTATTGATGGGATAACTTTACACACCAGCCAGATGTTCCAGATTTCTGATGACTGAATCACGGATCTGCAAATGTTAGGAGCTTAGAGAATACTGCTGATTAGATTTGGAAAGCCCCTACACAAGCACAGCCTCCATCTACACTGCTTGTACCAGCAAAGTAATGTTTTTATTTTGTATAAACCAAGACAAAACATTGAACATATCTGTCAAATCTAAGCATATCACTGGTTTTGTTATAACTTACTCCATTAATACACAACAGTGTTTTCAGTTTAAAAGATCAGTAGTAATCGGTACAGGTATAGGAAAGTATTCATTGATATTGTCATCCATTGGTTGTGTACCAGGACCTGATTCCCACCAAGGACTCCAAATTTGAAAGTGTTGCCTCTGGCTTTATAACTGACCCTAATCATTAATCATATTACCAAGTTCATCAGGTTAATCCAGGAGTATTAAGTGGGAGGAGTGGGCCTTAATTGAATTAATTTACATTTTTTGGCTTAAAACAGTAAAACACGAAACCTCAACCTACAGTAAGTGGTCCACTATACCCAAAGGACACACTGTGGGGAAAGTAATTGTGGGAAATCAAGCGTAGTTGCTAGGAAAGTCATTATTTGAGACCAGAAGGCAGCTATTACTGGGCAGGCCCCAATCATATGTAGAAAGTTAGCCGTGGGGGTTCCGCACCTAGGGCAAGTATCGTTGGCCCTTTTGCCTACTGCTTTGAGGTTTAAAGGGGTTGCATAGAGCCGATAGAAAACTGGGGATTAATCTGTCTCATGCAGTCATTAAAGAGGAACTATCGCAAAAATGAGAAATTTAATACATGCTTCAGCATACTGAAATCAGAAGTTTTCTAAATATACTCAATTAAAAATTCTGTACTGTTTCTGAAATAATCAGGTTTATCTGCACTATTCCTCTCTCAGCATCTGTTTCTCTTCATTCTCCCTTTATGCAGGAGTTGGGTGCCAGATAATCATTCACAGTTAGATCCAATATATCTTATAGGGGGGCTCCTTTTGCCTAGAAGGTGTATTAGAACTCATTCTATTAAAATCACCAGACATTGTGTCTCTCTACATGCAGAATTTGTGCAAAAGGCAGTTACTTTGTTAGATTTGTTTGTACTGGAATCAGTTATTTGAGTGAGCTCTAATTTATCTGCTAGGAAAAGAAATCCCCGCTATAAGATAAAATGGATCTAACTGTCAATGAATAACTGAATAACTGACACCCAACTCTGACATGAAAAGAGAATGAAGAGAATTATATGCTGAGAGAGGGATAATGAAGATAAACTTGATTATTTCAGAAACCATACAGAATTTTTAAGCTTATATTTAAATTTTCATTTTCGCAATAGTTCCCCTTTACGTTACTATACTTCTCTGTGTAGCCTTATCAGGTTATGTTAGAGCCTGGATATCGGCTTTGTAGGTTGTTCTGTTTCTCTTCCACTGGCAGTTTGATCAAAGCAGGAGAGAGCATGCCAATTTGTGCCTTGAATTTGTAGCAAATTTGAAAGTACCTAAACAGAGGTTTTGGAAAGAGCAGCGAATTCACTTTTAAGCCCCAAACAGCAAACTGAATTGTGCCTATGTCATGGACTCTACTTTTGTAGATTAAAGGCAGGAGATGCCAACTGAACCAATTTCCCTCTGGGCAATATGGTCGTCACTGCCTCCAACAGGATTTTACTGAAATGTATGTGATTCTTCTTAATTTCTAATATACTTCATGGTTTAGGGACTTTTCTCTTTATCTTTAATTGAGACAAATAAACTGAATTAAAGGGATACTGTCATGGGAAAAAAAGTTTTTTTTTTCAAAATACATCAGTTAATAGTGCTGCTCCAGCAGAATTCTGCACTGAAATCTGTTTCTCAAAGAGCAAACAGATCTTTTTATATATAGTTTTGAAATCTGACATGGGGCTAGACATATTGTCAGTTTCCCAGCTGCCCCCAGTCATGTGACTCGTGCTCTGATAAACTTCAGTCACTCTTTACTGCAGTACTGCAAATTGGAGTGATATCACCCCTCCCTTTCCCCCCACACCCTAACAACAGAACAATGGGAATGGCATTTTGCTGGTTCAGGAATTACATTTTATAATATATATATTTAATATATATTTATATTGTTGCGTGAAAAGATCATAAAAATCAAGACAGAATCCCTTTAGTTGAATTGTGTAGATATAGATTAAAGGGCCAGTAACGTCAACATTTTTTTATAAAAAATTTGTTTGTATATAAAAAAAAAACACATATATAAGACATATTTAACTTTAAAAATTGCAAAGTCTTTATTAAAAAATAACTTACCGAAACTCTGCTTGTGCTCCTCTTCAGAAAAGGCGACAGGGCGGCACTCGATTTCTCCTCCCTGGCTATCTCCTATAGAAGGCAGGGAGGAAAAATCAAGCACCGCGCGATGGATCATCGCTCTGTTGCCTTTTTTGAAATTTTATTTTTTAATAGACTTTGCGATTTTAAAGTTAAATATGTCTTGGTGTTTTTTTTCGTTATATACAAACTAATTTTTTTTTTTTAAAAAAAAAAATTACGTTGCTGGTCCTTTAATCTATATCTACACAATTCTGCTTAAAGGGATTCTGTTATTTTTATGATGTTTTCACTCTACAATATAAAATTTAATTTCTGAACCAGCAAGTGTATTTTTTTAGTTGTAATATTGGTGTGTAGGCAGCCATCTCAGGTCATTTTGAAGTTACTGGTCCTTTAACAGTTTCCAATCTGGACAGATTTGTGCAATAGGAATCAGGGTTTCTCTAAAACTGTGATAAGCACCTTTCCCTTCATAAAATCTTTCTAAAAAGCTTAGCTTTTATGAACCATAATGGCAGAGAACTGAGCAGCAGGCACACCAATATATAGTTACCACATGTGCAACACTGTGAGTGAGATATTGCGAGATGTTCACTCACTTTGGGGCAGTCATTTTTGACAGGAATCCAGTAAAAAATGTTAAATGACTAATACATGTCTTATCCCCTTCCGTTTAGATTGTAAGCTCCTTTGCACAGGGCCTTCCTCACCTTTTGTACCGGTATTGGTTCTGATGTATGTAACTCCACATGTGTTATGCATGTAATTAATGTGATTTAGTTGTATAAAATACATTTACTTTACAGCGCTGTGAAATATGCTGGCGCTATATAAATACATGTTAATAATAAAATAATAACCATAAGCACAGTAAATTAATATAGGTTTGGAAAAAAAATTGCTCGTGTTCCACAGTCATCTCTCAAGTTGCAAGAAAATAGCTGTAAAATTGTTTCAGAAGTGAACAGTCCGTATACAATAAAATATATTCTCATTGGTATTTTATGAGAGCCTTTGTACTAGAATATATCTTTTCTAAAGGTAGCGCTTCATGAATCTGGGGAAATCTTTCAGTCACGCATTTCTTATTTCCCTTCCCAGCCACTGTATCTGCAACTGCCTGCGAATTACTGACAGCTTCATACGTGCTGGGCTTTGGAAGAAAATCAGAGAATGAATAATCTAAGATAATTCATGCCTGGCTAATTCATTACAACTGAAAAATACACATCAAATGGACAGGGCCGGATTTACATAGCGGGCGCCCCTAGGCCCGCTGTCATTTGCCACCCTGGTCCTCTTTTATTTGCTCAAATTTTCATCATTGGGACTGGAGCAATGGGGATTGGCACACGGGAAATTAAAAAACATCATATCTGCTGCGCATCCCCAGTGTTTCTGAACCAATGTGGGTGTGTCTGGGCAGCAGTGCCGGGCCAACCCAGCCAGGCGCCCTAGGCAACCTAGGGTTGCTCTGTTGCTATGGTGCGCATGCGCGAAACTGAAACAGAAGCACAATTGTGGAAAAATATCCATGGCAGTCGGGGAAGAGACAGGACCGGACAATGTGGTAGGCAACAGAGCAGCTTTGCGCCCTAGGGACATGCCTACTCTGCCTACCCCTAGTTCCGGCCCTGTTTGTGTCGGGAGGGGGGCCCGGCTTCACATCCTGCACTCAGGCCCAGCCCACAGTAGTTACATTACTGCCGTCACACTCAGACCTACTAATGGCATCATAAAGGGAATGTATATTTAATAATATATATAATTCTGCTAGTACAATACCCTTAATTGCATGACAGTGGTATTAACCATCATTGTTATTTTCCTCTATTAATTCCCCTGTTGATCTCTTTTATCTCATCCTTCTTCTTCCATAAGTTTCCATATGGCTGCATCACGCTTTCCACTTATTCTCTTCTTATTATAAAATATTCCCGCTCTGTATTTTTAGCTCAATTCCCAGCAGTTTCCTCTCCCATCTCATTTATTCATGCACATTTGAGCTGGCTGCTTCTTTTGAGAATGTTACCCCCTTTCTGTCTACCTAGCTTATTTTTACTCCCTGTTGCTTTTTTATTTCGGCCAGCATCCTTCAGTTAACAATTATAATCTAAACTGGCAAATTCTTTCATCCATAGCATCCATAGCTGCCTGAAATTCCTGATTGGAAGATAACTGATCCACAGACAATGAGCACAAACAATCACATATACAAGGGTAGTCAGGCCCAGAGACTAATAAATTGCCAACAATTGTCAATTTATAATAAATGTGATTTTTTTTTGACCTTCAGTTCTTCCCTTCTTTTTAACCACCTTACATCGGATTACCTGTATAGGTATGGGACCTGTTATCCAGATTGTTTTGGACCTGGAGATTTTGAGATAAAGGGTCTTTTTGTAATTGAGAGCTCCATACTACTAATAGTCTACTAATAAATCCCTTAAACATTCATTAAACTCAATAGGATAGTTTTGCCTCGAATATGGATTAATTATATCTTAGTTAGGATCAAGTACAAGACACTGTTTTATTATTACAGATAAAAGGAAATAATTTTTGAAATCTCTTTGAGGATCGCAAATTGTGTGTGCAATTCAAATTACACTTATTGCTTTCCATTTCAGAATTTCAGGCTGTTTGTTGGAGACCTTCTAAATCCATTGGGAAAGTTGCAGGTGTTTCAGGCTACAGCCTTTGGTAGGACACATTTAGACGGGAAATACATATTTATATTTGAAAATTTGGTGTCACTGGAAGAAATAAAAGTTGCCATGACAAAAAAAATGCA
This sequence comes from Xenopus petersii, assembly GCA_038501925.1. Classification (NCBI taxonomy): domain Eukaryota; kingdom Metazoa; phylum Chordata; class Amphibia; order Anura; family Pipidae; genus Xenopus; species Xenopus petersii. The sequence continues at coordinate 156,647,610 of CM076673.1, read as the reverse complement.
AATAGCTTTTCGAAAGAGTAGTAAAAATACCAGTTACTAAAAAAATGTACACAATAGTCAGGTATAAAACACCAAAGTATTTGAACAAGGTCTTGGCAAAATTACAATAAAGTTCTTTTCAGAATAATGAAACACAGAGAAAGTCAAAATATGATAGATGGTTTGGCCTCTTTCAAAGGCAGCTGAGTTCACTTGTGTGGTTAGCCTGCCAATTTCTTTGGCCTTGGATTTTTTTCTACTAGAAAGAAGGTGAGGCTGAAAGACCATCAATCAAAATACATCTGAAAGAAATGTACAGCAGTGCCGATCGGAATTATTGACTAGAGTTGGAACATATATCACAGTACCGTATTGTGTGTGCAGCAGCACTGAATTTCCAACACAATTACTAATTTGTTTTTACATATTAAAATGTAAATTCAATGATTATGACCTTGTAACATTTAGAAAGGACCACTGTACCACTGAATTTCATTTATTATCTGTTACTGGCTCAGTTTACAGTATGCCATGCTTACTTGCTTTACTGTCTGGTTGGCCATAATCTTCCATCCAACTCTCAAGGACCTAAGTATTCCTTTTCAAGAACCAAATAGGAAAGTCTGGATGCATGATGGGATATCAATGGGGAATTGGCCTGCCAAATGGCAACATACTACAGGCCCCTTTATAAACACATGCTGTTGACTTGTAAGTCAATATTTCCGATATAATAATAATGTTTGTAACCTCAGGTATCATGTGTCATTGCATCATTATAATGTGAAGCGATGAGTGGCAATTCTTGGTGCTTTGTCATACTTATTATAGCCAAGAAAGAAAGTCATTTGGGTCATTGCCTAAGGACAGAAACAGGAATAAAAGGGTGCAAAGGAATCCAATAATTTCAAAAGCACTGGGCAGTTTAACTTGGAGAACCAAATGCACATAATGAGCACAATGGATAGTATATATTGACACAATTCATTAAGGTACTTTTATGGAGGTGAAAAATAACTTTTTAAAAAAGTAATTAGTTCAATACAAAATAGTGTAACTAGTTCAGGCAATATTTGATTAGGCCTATGTGTTTGACCTGTAGGGTAAAACCTCTTCAGGAGCCTATAAAAGGAAATGCACAAGCTAGGCGCGAGGAGTGAGTAGTTGTGATAGAGCCCCTGGGCAATTGTGCGCCAGTTTGGAATTGAGAGTATGTGAGTAGCCATATTAGATACTTGTGTCTAAGCACACTCCTGAACTTTCACATGGTTGCCACTGTATCAGACCTGCATCTTCAGATGAATGGTGCAGAACTGTGCATATTCATGCTAGGAACCCTGGACCCGGCACTAGCTCCAGGCTTCCCATTACAGGTTACAAGCTCCCAAGACTGCAAATGCCATATTTCATGCACAAAAGTGAGTCAGCTCCTGCCCTGAAAATACTAGATGTAATTTGCATCCAATAAGTGTCAAAATGCAAGCACTACTGAGCACAGAGAGCGCAATTATGACAGAAGCAACTTAAAGCACAACCACACTTATGATTGAACTATGGGGAAAATGTTGCATTACATGTAAAAACATTGCAATTTGCAATCTGCACTTGCATATGTAAAGTCTGTTGGCCAACAGGTAAAGCAGACCAGATGCACTTTAATCTCATTTTACACTACGTCACTTCAAAGAGTTCATGTGCATGGTCTCTAAACAAGCATTTCGAACAGAGCTGACCACCAAAACAGTAATTTTTCATGACCTTAGAACATCAGTCTGCCACAACTTGTACAGTTGCCAAGGGCAACCAGCAAGATATAGATGTACAGACTGTATGGAATTGTGGTGGAGGGAGTTTTTGTGATATAAACTAGTACAAACTAGGATTGTCCTTGAGGAAGCCCCTTAAGTGGTAGCTCCCTTTTAAATTGATGGTTACTTAGACAGTGATAAAGGCTCTAGTTTAGAATTATAGCAGCTATTTAGTTGCTAGGGTCCAATATACCTTATACAAAAAAAGGGAAAATTGAAAGAGCTGGCTCTCACTGGCATGTGGCAAATGTAGGGCATGTAGATTTATGCACAATCGGAGTTATGTCGTGGATAGGTTTGGCAAGAAGCATCGAATTACACACAATTTTACATGCAATACAGATAACATTATTTATATGTTAACTTGCCCCTGTAACAAAATATACATAGGCAAAACCAATAGAGCGTTCAAGAAGAGACTTATGGAGCATGTTCATAGTATTGAGAATGCAGTGGATCTTCTCAAAGCTGACAAGAAACTATCACCGGTCAGCCGTCATTTTTTTGAAAATCATGATCACTCCAGCATGGGCCTTAAAGCAATGGGGCTATCTAGGCGCATATTTTTTAGCTGCAGTTAGGCAGGACGTGTGATAGGGACGTTATTGGGTAAACGGATCGGGAGGGTGTCTAACGAGGGTGAAGGGGTTGGATGGTCTGGATTGATCCGTGGGCCTGAAATTGAGCTTTGGGCAGAATACTGAGCACCTTAACAAGGCACTACTCGTATGTTACTTTACAATGGGAGGTGTGCTATGAGGGTGAAGGGGTTGGAAATTGCCTATTAAACCGCGGGTTTGTACTCACAAGTGGCGGTAGTACTAATACTTACCAGTAGCTAGTCTGCTGGGATTAAAAGGTTTGCTTAACCCCTATCGCGACAACCCTCCTATACAAGTCAATCAACGTCCTGCGTCTAGCTGTTCTTTTAATAATTTTCGTTTGGACATCGATTTTAATTGTAGAATAAAAGTTATGTTTTAACTTTCACACTTCTAACTATTTTCGGAAGTTATATATGGGATGGTGCAACAGTGAGAGCCAGCTCTTTCAATTTTCCCTTTTTTTGTATACTATTACTATTTGGCTCTGCACACCATATACTGTATTTGATGGTCGGTGCTCCCCAACACCACATTTTTTTCCAATATACCTTAGTAACCAGCATGTGGTTTCAATAAGAGAATGAGAGATTTAATGATAATGAGAAAATGGTAGTCTACCAGGGCATTAGCATTTTGGCTGCCAGTGGTCAATGACCCCATTTGAATGCTAGAAAGATGACAGCAAATATTTAAAAATAAGTGGCCTGGTGAAATGATCAGGGATCTTCTTTCCTCAGCAAGCACACAGCTACTATAGCTTTAATAGTAATCTACTCTCACAGCCATATTTAATAGCAACACACATGGGGTGCAAAACAGATTTTGTGGGCATTGTTATTCAGGTAGGAAATGTTCCCTTTAATTCCTTCTCAGCTATGTGCACAAATTGTGCACACATTTTAAAGTTATGTGCATAGTTTTTAAAAACGGTGTGCTCTGGTCAGAATTGATACAAAAATTTGTACATTCACACAATTTTGCACACAAAATTCTTTGTTTGCGCTGCCCTCAAAATTTGTGTGCGACCACAAAAGCGCACACCTTAGAGGGAACATTGAAGGGGATATTTACTCAACTCTGATTTTCTGGTCGGGGTTTTAAAGGGGGAAAAACTATTTTTTCATTAAAAAAAACTTTGCGTTTTTGCTGATTTATTAAACCCTGATACTGTTAAAATAAATCTGTCTGAATAAAAATGTACTCCATCTCAAACCTGGCGAGGTCACATAAACATCAATGGCAGATGTCCCGTTTGCAATTGGAAGATATAATGATCTGCACTGGGTTTCGTAAATAATCTGGTAAATTTGTGGTTTTCGGGTGATAATCAAAAAAAAGGCACAATTCGTATTTTTTCACAATTATATCAAGCCTTTTCCTGCACCAGATTTTTTCAAGTAAATGTATTGATAAATAATAACAAATAAGCATTTACTTACCTTCTTGGGCCCCCTTTTCTATTTGGCCTACATTGCAGGACTAGCCATAAAGGTAAACTGCTGACATGAAGTGGCACTGTAATACTTGGATTTTTACTATTTTGGACCTCCATGAACCTCTATGCTCAGTTGCCAGCATTAAGCCTCCATCCAACTGAACATACTAGAGCTTAGTTATTAGATAGTATTTATTAACTGACAAGGAATCTTGGTATGAAATATTTGAACATGTAGCTTCAATAATAAGGTTACTGTAATGATCCCCAGGTGTATGAATGCTGAGTTATGCCTGTGATCTCTCTATCAAAAGCACAGTCCCAAGTTGTGGGTTCCCAGTGCACATTTACCCAGGCAAGTGCATGAAATGACTGCAGGGGGTGTCTGAGCAATCAGTCAGTATAGTACCTGAAAGAGGTGGTCAGGTTGGTGGCACATAGCCTATTTAGGGGTGCTGCACCTCAACTCAGAATTCCTGTGCATTGTAGCACATATTCTGGCATGGCTTAAGTTGGCCTTTCATGATCAGCAGATCAACAGTTCAGCAGCAGACCTACTGTATTTAAGGATGCTTGTTTATAAATAGAAAGGGCTTGATTCTTGTTTTTAGACAAAACACTTTTGGAAAATGGTTGCGCTATAAAGTCTACGGTCTACATTCTGTCCCGTGGCTGTCACTCACCACATGGGAAGGTACATCTGCACTGCAGTCTAAAAGGGTGCAAGACAGAAAGCAACACCAGGGACTTCACTGATGGCAAATTGCTCACTTCTTCATCATAAAACCCCACCCCATGGCCCACATTCCCTACTATGATCAGCTGCAAGGCACACCTACCTAGGGTACTCTGAGACAAAAAGATTGATTTACAATTGCTCAGTTTTTTATTGCTGTTTGTTTTTAGATATTTCCCTTTAGGCAAAACAGCCATTTTGCCATTCTAGCATCATCTTAATAAATTGTAAAGCATATGTGCCATCTCATGCAATTTTGCCATCCATACTGGAAAAGTCATTCATTCATAAACTCTTCAGGGCTGAATGGGAACAATGCAACTGTCTAATAAAGGGCAAGTTAGCCTCTCTTGGCTCTATTCTCATGGGGGGGGGACAAGTAAAGAGCAAATGGTTAAACTAAGGGAGGGTGTTAAATTCTGCAGCAAAAGGGAAAAGGACTGTCCAACCTTAGTGCAATTGGCACATTTATAACTGTGAGAAGCTACATCTTTTCACTCTCTGATTCAGCGCAATGTGTTCACCAGCTAAAAGTAAATATTATTACTCGACTTTTGAATCACCAGTTGTCACATTAATGAAGGCAGTGTCAATGGTATTATTTCTTATTGCAATTTAAAAAAACTGGCTTTGTAACAACAGCATTAGATAACATTTAAAAAAAAAACTGGAGAAATGGAACAGGAATATGTGGGGCTATTATATACAGCATAAGCTTTTATGCCAAAGAAGGTGATAATATTTAATATTCAGTAAGCGAAAACCTTGTTAAGGGGAGTTTACAGTTTACAAAGTCATTATGAATGAGAGATGAACGATCGGCGTCCGTAATACAGAGAGCATTGGAGTTCTACCCCCCACTATCTTTCAAAAGGGCAGGATAGATGCAATTCATTTCACCTGTTCTAATGCAGTGGCTTTGTGCTATTAACTCTTTGGTGTAATAAGATTATATAATTGGCATTCGGAGACAAAGGGGTTGGCTGGCTCCTTATTTTGCTCAAACGTCCACTAGAGATTAGCAAACTTAGATTACTATATTGACAAAACCATTGGGCCGTCAAGTGCTTTTTGATATCACCACTGCGGTGTATTAAGTAGGTATACCCCAAACATTTATCATTTTAATTCATTATCCTCCCAAAGAACAGCTTTACCCAAGCAAAGGGGAGTATGGCTTTGTTCTTTGGGAATTATACAAGTGCATGCAACAAACCCTCTGTATTAAAGCAGATATATAGCCATAGACTAACCAACATAATACGGCTAACATATTACTTCATTGTGTTTAGGTAGAATGAAGTAGAAAATCTTGCCATAACAATTCTGCAGGATGTTCATCAGGGTTATATGTAGACATGTAGAAGTGTATGCTATGGTAAGTATAAATGAACTCCTCTCTAAGTCATGCAGCGTTAAATTGTAAAGACATGTCAGTTTGCAGAGAAACTGCCTTAAGTCCTGCAGTCTGAAAATCTATTTGTGCCCCTAAAGCACACAAAATAGCCTGTCCCCAGTTATGCCACGAAACCCTAACCTATTCATTCATAGTACAATAAGCAAGCAAATCCATAGCATACACACCACTAGAATGCAGACTGTATTTACCTAAAGTAACGCAGAGCAGCAGCAGTGGAATCTGTAGCAGCAGACCCCTCTCCTATGGATCCTGGATTGGATGGAACACCAGGAACCTCTGCAGAGTTGGAGGCAATTCAGGATACAAAGGGAGAGCAGAGCAGTATCAGTGCTAGAGCTCTACATGTCAGTCGGGTAGGTCTGCAGCTGACTCTGGGAAAGGCAACAAATGCTTGAGCTGGATGGTTTGCTGAGCAGGCAATGTGTGCGCACTCTCCTGGGCTGGGAGCAGTGATACAATCAATAGAGCCTGCCAGTAGCAGCATAAGCAGCATAAGCAGCAGCAGTGTACTGCAGAGCGAGCCTAGCCATGCTGCATGAATGACTCTCACACCATTAGCCCTCATGGGAGAGCGCACACCATTCACAGTCCCTCTCACTGGGTTTCCATAACATCATCTTAAAACCAGACAACTGCAAAAATACATACGCTGTAAAGGCTGATTAGGAATTGATTCCACTGCATACCATCCAGAGCAATCAATGCTGTTTCCAGCCTGTATCCTAGTAAATTACTGTTCAGCATGGGGAATTTTAAAGACAGAGGATCCCATAATGTAAAAGGGTGCAGAGCCTGCTGTCCTCCAGCTCTTGTCCAACAACAACTACTAACGTCCTTTTGCTTTCAGGGGACGCTGGGAGTTGTAGTACAATGGCAGCAGAGGGGTCACAGTATGGACATTCCTGATCTATATGAATGATTAGGCGCAGCTAGCAGGAGCTAAAAATAAATAAAATATGTGAGCGGCATTGGAAAAGCTTTCTTGCTCCCCTGTTCCCCAGGGACGGCGCATAATTCATTTATGATCACTATGAAACAAACTAATCATCCACAGATGCAGCAGATGTGGGGGGAAAACAGGAAAATAAATCTTTAGGGGACTGCTGAGGCTAACCTATCTTTCATATGTAATTACATAAAATAGGGTGTAGATTTAAATGGCGCTAACAACTGTCCAGTTAATTAACAGGACTTAATTACAGATCTGATTAAAAACTCTTTATACAGAACAATAAGACCACAATAGTTTGCTGACGGCCTGGCACTAAGGCTTGGCTTTGCCCTGTTATTGACACTGGGCTGTATGTTGCATGCCATTACAAGGTACCCTTCATTCTACTTACCTGAGATGAACAGGGGCTCAAGTGAAAGATAAATGAACGCTATTAAAATTAAATTTCACGGTTGTGTTAGCTCACAAATGATCAGCATGCTAGATGTATGCTGCCTTGTTATTAATCCTGCTGTGTCAGCCTGATGGATGACTAAAATTGTTTATTCCACAATACATCTGACAACGGGAGCTGAGAATATACCCCCCCCCCTCCCCAATGTATCCTCTGTTGATATTCTGTACATATTGTCTATAGCACATGCTGCTTAACTGAGCTATAAGCTGCAATTAACATGACACTGGAAGATGCTAGGGAATAAGAAGAGGTTCTGTGTATGTGTGGGAAGGAAGAGTCTGGCATTATCCTGAACTGAATACAGCCAATTAGGACTCCCAGAGCCTTGGCTCGTATAAGGTGATTGTCCCAGGCATACTATGGGGCATATTGTGTAAAACTAGATTCACTGTAAAAAAAAATGGTGTAAAATGCTGTGTAAAATAAATGGTGAGTTTATCAAGGTGTGTGTAATTTTACGCCATGAGAACACCAGATTTGACGCCTTTATTTTACATTGCTTCCGGCGGAAGTCACATAAGAAAAAGCGCATAAACATTTTTTTTATACGTGGCGATGTGCGGTGTATTATCCCACCATTTTTTACATATCATAATAAACATGCCCCTTAAGCTGCAATGTTAATTCTCCAAAAGTTGGTGTAAATTGGCGATGTTGAGGGGAATCTACATTTTTGGTAAAAGTACTCCAAATTTTCTCTTTCATCCTTTAATAAATATGTCCCATAGAGTCCACTTTAAAAGAGAACTAGACCCTAAAATGAATAAGGTTCAAAAAATGCCATATTTTAAATACTGAACTTATTGCACCAGCCTAAAGTTTCAGCTTGTCAATAGCAGCAATGATCCAGGACTTTAAACTTGTCACAGGGGGTCACCATCTTGGAAAGTGTCTGCGACACTCACATGCTCAGTGGGCTCTGAGCAGCTGCTGAGAAGCTAAGATCAGGGGTCATCGTAAATTATCAAGCAGAAAATGAGGTTTGTCTGTAATATAAGCTGATGCTAAAGGGCTGGTTATTAAATTCTGATGTTAGTTTCACTGGTTTCTGTGCTGCCATGTAGTAATTATCTGTATTAATTACTAATCAGCCTTATATTGTGATATTTCTTCTATATTCTATTCTATGTGTACTGTATACTGTGAGTGGGTCCCTAAGCTCATTAAGTGACAGCAGCACAGATCATGTGCAGTGAATCAGCAGAAAAGAAGATGGGGTGCTACTGGGGCATCTTTGGAGACACAGATCTTCCCTGCTAAAGGGCTGTGTCGACTTGGGCTGGTACAGAAGTCTAAAACATAGGAAAAACATTTCAAGCCTATTTCTTTAGTAGGATTTAGTTTTCCTTTAAGCAAATAGTTAAAAATTTTGAGAACAATTTAGTTTTTCTCTGTAATAATAAAACAGTACCTGGTATTTGATCCTAACTAAACTGCATGAATCCATATTAGAGGCGAAACACTCCTATTGGACTTATTCATGTTTAAAGGGATACTGTCATGGGAAAAAAAACATTTTTCAAAATGAATCAGTTAATAGAGCTGCTCCAGCAGAATTCTGCACTGAAATCCATTTCTCAAAAGAGCAAACAGATTTTTTTATATTCAATTTTGAAATCTGACATGGGGCTAGACATTTTGTTAATTTCCCAGCTGCCCCCAGTTATGTGACTTGTGCCTGCGCTTTAGAAGAGAAATGCTTTCTGGCAGGCTGCTGTTTTTCCTTCTCAATGTAATTGAATGTGTCTCAGTGGGACATGGGTTTTTACTATTGAGCATTGTTCTTAGATCTACCAGGCAGCTGTTATCTTGTGTTAGGGAGCTGCTATCTGGTTACCTTCCCATTGTTCTTTTGTTTGGCTGCTGGGGGGAAAAAGGGAGGGGGGCAATATCACTCTAACTTGCAGTACAGCAGTAAAGAGTGATTGAGGTTTATCAGAGCACAAGTCACATGACTTGGGGCAGCTGGGAAATTGACAATATGTCTAGCCCCATGTCAGATTTCAAAACTGAATATAAAAAAATCTGTTTATTGATTTCACCATGAATATAGTCGGATACAGCATAAATAGTAATTGTCGATGAGGTTTTGGCTTTTTCTGTTGATTTACCAAGGAGCAAAAACACTGATGAAACTACAGAACAAGTCTCTCAGGTCAGAGCTTTCCATGTAACTGACCAAAAATAAACTCCTGGAAAATCTACCAATTTAATGACTTATCTGCACATTCTTTGTGTGCAGATAAGTCTGTGAGTTTATGGCCAGTAATGTTGAGCAGGCTTTAAACTAAATAAAACCAGGATTGTCCTTAATATGCTATACATGCTGCTATAAGCAGTTTTTATGCTAGGGGACATTATTACATTTTGGTCTGCCATAATTTCCCATTATTGAGATAACACACAACAGTACTAAAATAGTAGGAATTATGTGGATGATGTCTAATCTTCATAAAGCCCCACAGAATATAACTAAACTATACAAATAAAGGATAAGAATATTAAGAATAATAATAAAATCGTTGGTACTTCCTGCCACAACAGTGAAACTACATTCAGGGCCGCCATCATGGGGGTACAGGAGGAACTGTTGTCCTGGATACAATCAAATTTTGACTGAAGTGGGGCCCAGCCATGTAGTGCAATTTACGTGAATTACATAATTTGCGTATACATTTTATATAAGCTTCTATAATTTCAATAGAAACTTACGTAACTGACATATCAAACAATTAGTACTTGACAGAGACAGGCAGGAGTGTGTAAGGGTTAACTTAAGGCAAATTCCACTGCTCCCCAATTAGTTAGAAAATATTAAATTCCACTGACCCCCCTGAAGAAATGACTGGCTTATTAGCACATAAGTTAATAGATCTATTTATATGAAGTATGGGGTAACATCAGCTGTTTACATTGTGATCTATTCACTTAATTATATGAGTTATTACCTACATGAAATTTTCAGCAGTGGAATGACCCACAGCGACATCATTGGGACCAAGACATTTTCCATAAACATCTACTGTAACTGATTAGTCCCTCTGGGCATTCAGCAGTTGTGGTTTCTGTTTCCTCTATAGTTACACCCCTGCTTTTCAATAAAATGGTTTGTGAATTTGTGACAAATCTACGGTTTCAAAGCAAATAATTACTACTGGTTACTACTTTTGCATCTTATTATAATAAAAAACTACATGTAGCACTAAAGAGTTATAACCAAATGACTCAACTCAAGCAGTGAAGTGCATAAACAAAATCCATATATTGATGATTAACTTCATTGAGGTCATCATGAATTATTAAAGGGGCTGCCCTGTTCAGTGGAAGAGGGGTGAGATTACTGCCCATGAAAACATTAACATTTAAACACAATGATATTAAAACATGCACATTCTTTACATTTGGATGAGCAAAATCTAGGGGGGTATTGACTAAAACCCGACTTTTTCACACTATGATAAAAATGAAAAAAATCTCTCCCCCCAACTCCCAAACCTGAATTCCCTTAAGGTGGCCATACATGCTGAGATCTGCTCATTTGGCGATTTCGCTAAACGAGTGGATCTCTCCCAGATATCGGGCTGATCCATCGTGGGCCCTAGAGCCCAACAATCGAATCATAATGTATCCACTACGGGAGGTTGGATTGCAGGATCGCATCAACGACCAGATGCGGCCACATTCCAATGGGATTTTTAACCCTGCCTGATCTACATCTGGCTAACTTTCGGCCAGATATTGATCGGGGAAGCCCATCGGGGACCCCACGCACAGGCCAATAAACTGCCGTCTCTGTCTGTCAGCAGCTTTTATCGACCCGTGTATGGCCAGATTTACTTTACCAATAAATCTGATTGAAAAATTTGGTATGGGAAAAAGTTGTGTCAAAATCGTGTGCCAAATCTAATCGTGCAACTTTTTCGAATTGTAGCCCAGAAATCTCAACTTTATCAAATTGTCGCCTTGACAACTGAAATGTATCGGATTATCGAAAGAAAACCAGCGTCAAACAGCCCGAGACTACTGTGAATCATAAGGGCACAAAACATGTTCCAATTGTTAAAGGGACCATCTGCCATTGGCTTTTACATGATTTTGACAGGTTTTAACTGGAGTATTTTTTAATTCAGTTTTTTAGCAGCTTCAGGGCATACTAAATCTAGAAAAAGTTGAGGTTTTTATCCCCTCTAAAAATTTGATTTTTTTTTTCCCCCCTTTTAAAACTCGACCAGAAACATGTAAGGCTTCATAAATAGGCCCTCCAATATTGAGTTTCCTTAATGGATTCCCAAATGGCTGCCTCAGTGATAGCAATCAATGCCATGCAATCTTTTGTGTTCTCTGTTTTTCTGCAACAACCTAAAAATCCTAACCTACGAGAATAATGTCTGTATTGTGAACATCAAATGCCAAGAAAGGGAACTCTGTTGAAGGGAAAGCTTCTGCAAAAGGAGGCACTAAGCACCTTGTCATTTCCTTGACCAGTTCACTTTACAATTTTTATCATCTCTTACAAAAGGAATACAGTTATATAACCACTAGAAACCAGCTGTGTTTGTGGCAGAAGGGGAATGGAGATACCTTGCTGTATTGACACTGTCTCAGAGCTTTCATTATAATAATTATATACAAGCTACCACTCTACTTCTAACCTTCCCACGAAAATGTGTTTTTAAAAGGATATCATCATTCTTTTTTTCTTTCTTATTCCCAAATTCTGGGCACATGGCATCGCAAGCCTAGAACACATCCTGATTTTACTTTTAAATGAAAGCATGCCTTGAGTTAATTTGATGTACATTGTTTGAATGGACATGAATTCTAATGCTAGTTTGTTTCTCTATATTGCACTGATAGTTTTTTACGTTGCGCCTTTGCTTTTGAACTGTTCTTGGTATAGATAGGCTTAAAGGGATACTGTCATGGGAATTTTTTTTTTTTTCAAAATGAATCCGTTAATAGCGCTGATCCAGCAGAATTCTGCACTGAAATCCAAACAGATTTTTTTATATTCAATTTTGAAATCTGACATGGGGCTAGACATTTTGTCAATTTCCCAGCTGCCCCTGGTCATGTGACTTGTGCCTGCACTTTAGGAGAGAAATGCTTTCTGGCAGGCTGCTGTTTTTCCTTTTCAATGTAACTGAATGTGTCTCAGTGGGACATGGGTTTTTACTATTAAGTGTTGTTCTTAAATCTACCAGGCAGCTGTTATCTTGTGTTAGGGAGCTGTTATCTGGTTACCTTCCCATTGTTCTTTTGTTTGGCTGCTGGGGGGGAAAAGAGAGGGGGGTGATATCACTCCAACTTGCAGTACAGCAGTAAAGAGTGATTGAAGTTTATCAGAGCACAAGTCACAAGACTTGGGGCAGCTGGGAAATTGACAATATGTCTAGCCCCATGTCATATTTCAAAATTGAATATAAAAAAATCTGTTTGCTCTTTTGAGAAATGTTAAATGAAACTATTAACTGAATCATTTTGAAAAAAATGTTTTTTCCCATGACAGTATCCCTTTAATAATTTTTTATTATTTTAGAAAATGGTGGGTTCCCACTGGCATAGTGGGAATGTGATAGGGTCCTTAGATTGTAAGCTCCACTAGAGCAGGGACTGATTTGAATGATAATGTGTATAACATCTGTAAAGTGTGGTGTGAATGTGTCAGTGCAATTTAAAATAATAGATAATGAAATAAAATAGAGTAATATACAAGCTGTCAATCTGCCCATGTTTTTTGAACCATGTTGTCCTGTTTAATCTATGACTTCTGGCTACCATTTACCGGCTTCTCCAACTGTGATTTAATCCAAAGAATGCACCTGCAGCAATCCGTACAAACGGTGATGATATTACTGACCAAGCAGGGAACATAATGAACCATAATGAATGATATGTTACATTTCATTCAGAGAGAAACAGCTTTAACATTTACAGACAGGACCTTGGCACAGTGTAGCCTGATATGCCTGGAAAGGGAATGTAGCAATCGCTCTCGTGAAGTGACAGGGTTTATACCGTGTTAGATGTCCATAGAAGATATAAGAAAGAAAGCTTCCCCAGTTATGGTCTATGAAGCAGAAATGCCAGCCTTCAACAAATAAATGGGAATTAAAGTACCATAGCAATACTGATTTGACACTACACATTTAAACCCACGAATGACAGATAGCTGAGCAATAAATTCAGTCTTAGAACATTAAAAAAATAAACTGAACTAGATACCCATATTTTTATAATTGACTACCATTTTTGATTTATAAATGTTCATTATTTTCTACAATGCCTCTCATTAGGACATACCGTTTATGGTTCATTAAATGGACTCCACAGTGTCATTACTCATTTTATAACACAATGTAATTTTTATCACAGGCTTCAGTAGTGTCGGGTCATCTTCAACAGATGGGAAAATGAACCTTAACATATGTGTTCTTTAGATGTAAGTGAAGTGAAAACAGATCCTGTGCCTGCAGGGGGCCAGTCGATAAAGGGACCCAGTGGGATGCTGACTGATAAAAAATTATTTTGTTCTGAGCACAAGTAGCTTTTAGCTACACCACTGCTTTAGTTGCAGGCTGACTTACAGCTATTAAATTTGTTAATTCTCCTTTAAACTACTACTTTTTTATCCAAGCTATTATTAAAAAATACAAGGGTTATTTCGTTATTTGTCTCGCCCAATCACAGTGATGGAGGAAGGGGGTGGTTCTGCACGGAGGTTGGGAAGGGGGGCCTTAAGGTTGCAGCCCAGCAGGTTCCAGAGAACTCAGCCTGATGCTACATACCCCTTAGTGTCCTTAGCACTTGCACCCTGTGGGATGCAGCAGTGTCAGGAGGTACAGCAGAGCCCGGTTTTGAGCTATGACTCCTAAAACTCACTTGCATGTCTGAATGGCACACAATTTAGGGGAATGGTAGGGAGCAGGAGAAGGATGCATAAATGCCTCCTCCTCTCTGCCTTATAGCAATGCAGTGCTGATTAAAGGAAACCTATACCCCAAAAACAAATATTTAAGCAACAGATAGTTTTCATCATGTTAAGTGGCATATTAAAGAATCTTACCCCAGTGTAATATGGAGTAAATATTGCCCTTTTACCACTTGAGCCCCCATTTTATGATATCCTCTGTGCTGCCACAGAGATTACCTGACCAGAAATACTGCAGCTCCAACCATAATAGGAAGAAGTGTGTTAGTTGGCTCATGTGACCTAGCAGGTATGGCTTATTTGGTTTGTTTGTGTGCATTATGATCAAAGTAGGATCGATACATCGAGACCTACATTGTTTGGGAGTATAGTTTCAGAGTCTGCACTTTATTCTAAGGGCAAGCATCAGGTCTCTGAAGAGGCGAGTGTTCATGTACATAATGCAGAAAGTACTGTGCAAAGTGAAGAAAAAATGCACCGTGTTCTGCATTGTAAATAAAACTTCCAGTCTTTGTCTCTATGTTAGAGGAAATGCATCAACTGCCAACTGAATGCATGAGTCAGTGTGGCTCATTTACTTATACTGGGCTGTTGCCATCAACCTAATATGTGTTCATTAGTCTGCAGATCAGACATAATAAGTGACTAGTTGCTATTCGTTACTGTGCACAGGAGAATTTATCGAAAGTTACAAAATGAATTCAAGAAACCGAGCCAGCATTATTTAGCAAACAGGTAATTGAATCACAACACTAAATTCAACTCTTGGCTTAATGGACAGCGCATAGTTGATATTGATAGATTGCCATAGATTACAGTGCAGCTTCTGTTCCTTCGGAAGTGCAATGTCTTGTTCTGACAATACTTGCTTTGAATCCTGTTGTCCTACTAACACTCTGCATTTCTGGGCAGTACTGAGGTTTTGGTACAGTGTCGGCACTGGGACACCAGGGGACCACACAAAATCCTTAGACCAGGGGCCCACACTTTTTTATTCCATCTATTTAGCCTCTTTGCTCTCAAAGAAATAGGAAATGGCCATGAAATAGGCCAAATCTTTAGCAGCACAAGGGCCCCTGACACCTGGGCCCACTGGGATTTTTCCTGGTAGCCCAGTGGGCCAGTCCAACACTCTTTTGGTATCATGGTGGGAATGGCCTGGTATATTTTAGATCACTCTAGTAGATTAGCAAATTCATATCAAGGGATACTTGGCTAGGGGATTACTCAAACGACACTCTACATTAGTGAATAGGTGGCAAGGAAAAAATAAACATTGCAGTTTGTACATATATATAGCGATGGGCGAATTTATGCGGCAGGCGCGAATTTGCACGATTCGCTGCCAGTGAATAAATTCGCAAAACGCCCGTGAAAATTTGCTGGCGTCAAAAAAAATTTCGCCGCGCCAAAAAAAATGGACCCCGGCGTCAAAAACGGTCGCCGGCGCCATTTCACAAATTTTTCGCCGTTTCACGGATTTCGTGCGAAATTCGCAAATTTTCCGTCAAAACTAAACGGCGCAAATTCGCCCATCACTATATATATATATGTTAGAGAAGTGAACCAACTTGTTTTCTAGTATCCTAATTGCCAAAGGCACCATTTGCATAGAATGCAGTCACACCGGCCCTGATGTTAAAGCTTGTCTCTGGCACAATCCCTCTTAGCTTTCGATATTTTTACACTAAAAATAAAATTTAGGGCCATATTTATCCATAGGGATTTGCAAC
This sequence comes from Xenopus petersii, assembly GCA_038501925.1. NCBI lineage: Eukaryota > Metazoa > Chordata > Amphibia > Anura > Pipidae > Xenopus > Xenopus petersii. Next base: position 156,631,554 of record CM076673.1, on the reverse strand, counting down.
AGCTTCCCATTTTCACAATGTATTAAAAACTTTCCTGCATGTCAGAAAAATTTTCTTGGAACAAACTGTCAAAGTTATTAATGAATAAATACAGAATAAAAGGAGAAGGGTCCCTGGAAGAGCTAATGGCACTCTACTACTGTTCATCCACAGGACACTGGATGCTTCTGAAAAGAATGCTGTGAGATGATGATTTGTAACTGAAGATATACCAAAGTCAGATTACCTGTGCTATAATCTATTGATCTATTGATATATTTGTACGTTGCCATCCCCTGTGTTGGAGCTGCCTGGTCCATTGCATTGAAGTGTGAGATATCCCTGTTACACAGAAAAGGCCTTTCTTGTACCTCTGCCCTTGAGTAGCTACTAGCCATAAGCAGCAACTTTACAGGTTGAACTGCCAAAAAAAACTTTCTGATTGTACAAATTGAAAGATTTCCATGATAGCATACTATCCAGCCTATGGAGGGTTGGGAAATGGTTCCTACAAGTCGGAGGTAGACTGTTGTGGTTCACATTCCATCTGAGGAATCATGCATGTCTGTGTAAAAAGAAATGTATGAATATACTTACTTTGAGTCCTCAAAGCAGGTTTTTTTTAATTCCAATCTTGAAATCAAGTTTTAATTGAATAAAAACTAGTAGTAGAGTGCGAAGTAGAGCCTCCTGTAGGCTGCAAGTCCACATATGGGTTACTAAATAGCCAATCGCAGCCTTATTTGGCATCCCAAGGGACTTTTTCATGTTAGTGTTGCTCCCCAACTCTTTTTACATTTGAATGTGGCTCACAGGTAAAAAAGGTTGGGGACCCCTGGTATAGATTGTTATTTGATAATACTGACTCATGGGGGCAAATTCACTAACCTCCGAAAATTCGCCAGCGAAGGCTTCGCTCACAGCGCAGCGAAAGCTGGCAAAGTTGGGCTAACGTTACTGTGCCAAGCGAAGCAAAGTTGTGCTAGTAGTGCCAAATTTGCACATGGCGGGAAGTTAAAGTTGAATGGACGTATATGTTGCAGCAAATACATTACACTACACAAGCCCAGGAAACCTTAATAAGATAAAATAAAGTTGTTATATTGCCCTACACATGAGCCCAGTGTATAGTTTATGCCCCATATGTTAGGAAACGTAGGAGGGAAGCCAGTCACCCCAAAAAAAATTTACACCATTTTTCAGCCTATCACCCTGAAAAAGGAAAAGACGCAGTATCTCCTTCGCTAGGGAAGTTACGCTGGTGACCGTTAGTAAATCGGCAAAGTGCTGAAATGACGTCACGTTGGCGAATTTTCTCCCACATTAGTCACTTTGCCTTTAGTAAATTTGACCCATGGTATCAATATTCTAAACTCCATTATTCTGCTTTTTAGCAACAAATTTAAGACATTTTTATGATCAATGTAAGGAACCTTGGGCAAGTCATATACTAAATTACAGAGGAGCAAATGGCACTTTCTTTGAATCGCAAATCCTGTCAGTACCTTCCAGACACTGCTTTGAATTCAGATTTAAAGCCAGGCCAAATCTACATTATATGACTCAAAAAGTTAGTAGACGTTCAAAGGGACTGAAGTTTTGTAAAAAGTCTATGATTTGATTTTCCAGACCTCTGCTAAATCTTTAGTAGTCAGTGTATATAGAGACAAAAGAGGGTTTTTTAGGACAACTTTTAGGGAATATTGTATATTGACATATTTCACAAAACATGTTTACACATTGGGGATTCATACTTATATATGAAATATGGACTTGGTTCCATTAACATTGACATTTACAGGAAGGATGTGAAAAAAACATTTTAATTCACACTTAAGGCATGACGTTGGGATACTGTCATGGGAAAAAAAAAAATTCAAAATGAATCAGTTAATAGTGCTGCTCCAGCAGAATTCTGCACTGAAATCCATTTCTCAAAAGAACAAACAGATTTTTTTATATTCAATTTTGAAATCTCACATAGGGCTAGACATTTTGTCAATTTCCCAGCTGCCCCATGTCATGCTCTTTTAAAAAAATGGATTTCAGTGCAGAATTCTGCTGGAGCAGTACTATTAACTAATTCATTTTGAAAAAAAAAAATTTTCCCATGACAGTATCCCTTTAAGGTTCCCTCGACATGTGTAATTAACAGTGGAAATGTAATGTATTTGCTATTAACTTTAAATATCCCGCTGTATTCAAATTAGCCTGGGCGCAAGACTTATAGCAAATTTGCGCTAGGCAGAAATGAACGCTAGCGCATCTTCGTTTTGAATTGCTCCCATTGCTCTAGCAAAAAGTTGCCAGCGTTCAGCACCCACGATGAAGCTCCGCATTTTAGTGAATTAGCGTTGTCTGAGCGAATTTTAATGATGGGTGCGAAGCGGGTCACTGGCAACTTTTCGCTGGTTAGTTAATCTGCCCCTCGATCTCATGCTGGTCTGGCATATAAATTTTTTTCTGTATAATTTTTATTTAGGTGCTTAATTTTTTAATTGTTCTTATAATGTAGTAAAACATGACTTTTCTGATTGTAGCACAAACCACATGACCAGTGAGATTATAGATATGTCAGGGGGTCATATTTTGAGCATGAACGTGTCACAGTGCCCAGAAAATTTGTGGTTTTAGCTCTATTCAGCTGCCATAAAAGTTGTTATTCCATAGCCTATATTGCGTACACTGTATCACACACATTATCTGATCAGTAAAACTACAGTAAGTAATATTCATTATTAGACATCAAATATAGCCTAGAAATAAAAAGTACAAAAACAGTACTGTATTGCATTTCCAAAAGGAAATTGAGGTCATCAGTTGCAAGTACCATACAAAGAAAAGCCATTAAGTTTCAAGGACACAGATAATTAATAAATTATGAATTACTTAGAGATAATAAGAAAGTCCCGTTTCAAAATGGTTTTTCAGGAGGAGCTACAATGATGCATATGAATGTGCTGGACACATTGTTCTAATTATCACTCTATGCATAACAATGAGGACAGAAGGTCATTACACAATTAGCTTTTTATGTCTGAAATAATCATCTGCTTTTAAATTGTATTGTTTTATACTTATATTGCAGGCTAGTGGTATAATGCATACAATTTACAATGCATTCAATCATAGAGTCAATTGATCAAAAACAGTTTAACTTTTTATATAGTTATGAGGCTCTCTCTCTCAAAATCAAAATTTTATTTACCGTATTTTAGAAAAAATATATTGACACCTAGGGGCATTTTATATCCAATGGGGCACTACTACAGTATTCTATAGGGACTTTGCGATTTATGTTAGGGGAGGATCCTTCACTTGAATGGCAAAAATATACAACTTGACAAAAATGACATCAGGAAGGATTATAATAAGTAGAGATTTTCAAGTAGGGAAAGTAATAGATCTGCTAAAAATAAATGAATACATTGTTGAACACGTGCATTTAGGGGTTTACAAGATCTAAAGCACCTTAGATTTGCTTGTGAAAGTTTACGATAGACCAACAAGATAATACATTTACCTAGAAATGATTCCTAGCAGCTAAGAAGTAAACTGGAGGTCCTCAAAACCACGAATAAACTCAAAAACTGTAAAACCACAACTCTCATTGAATTTATTAAACAATTCAAATAAAAAAGAATAAATGAAAAAAGGTGCTGAATGATCCAAATAATAATGATACCATGAAAACCTCTAAAAATACGAGTTTTTCGTACAAAAATTTCAAAAACCCCTAACATTCTGATTAGTTCAAAAATGGTCCAAAAGGATTATCTACAAATTTTACTTGGTAAAGTTTGGCAGGAGAGGCTTTCAAGGTTTTTTTCACTTGATTAATGTTGACTTTTAGAGCTTTTTTAAAACATTTTGAGATTTCTGGAAAAATGAATTGTTAATGAATGGGCCCCTTAAGGCCGATAAAAGCTGCCGACAGACCAAGTCGGCAGCTTATCAGCTTGTTTGTAGAGCCCCCCAACAGGCTTTCCCAATCGATATCTGGCCAAAAGTCGGGTAGATGCCGATCGGGCAGGTTAGAAAATCCCATTAGATCATGGCCGCATCTTTCTGTTGATTAGGTCCTGCGATCCAACTGCCCGTTTGGCCTCCATTCTGATCCGATCGTTGGGCCCTAGGGCCCACAATCGGATCAGCCCTATATCTCCCACTTCAATGTGCGCATATCAGGGAGAGATCCACTTGTTTGGCGATGTCATCTACATCTCTACATCTACATCTATGGCCACCTTTAGAGTATGAAACCTCCCAAGGCCAAATAATGAGCATATAAGGAGATGTTATACATTATTTTGTATAACTCTCCTGAATGGGACTTTGTATCTTGTAAAGTAACTAAAAAAGAAGAATAAATTATTATAAACAAATGACGGCCTGTATTACAATGAATGTGGACATGTTTTTCTGCATTTTGCTTTAATTATGCATTATTTTCCCATTGCTGTTTTCCATTTGGATGATAAGATATAAAGGCTTAGCTATTTTACCTTATCAGCATTAATATTTTAAATCAAAAACATGATAAAGAGCTGTAATTCTCGGGTTCCATGTTCTGGTCAGCAAAGGCTTGAGACACTGATATAGTAAAAGTCACACAAGTCTATAAAACTTTGTCTTGATGACAATTCTTATATTTTCTTTCCAAACTGGTGACTTTATCAGACACCTCGGAGAGGAAACCTAATCCTAATGACAAATATGTCTTTGGGCAAGCTGCCCAGAATCCCGCTGGGAGCACATTTTAACACAGGCACACATAAAAAGATAAGCCTACACTGTATCACATCACACTTAATTCCTTTAGTCATCCTTTCGGGAGCATCACAATCCCTCCCAAGGCTTATCTGAGAAGAATATATATACAAATTAAACTGCATGGGTGTCTTTCAAGCTTTTGTGCATCAGAGACTTTGTGTTATTGAGAACTACATTCAGATTCTTCTGCAGCAAGTTACAAACATCTTTGGAAGGCTGCAGTTTCCCATTCACTCCTAAACTTAGGTCAAGATGGATACCAATATCCATGTATGTATGTATATTTATGGCTGATTAGATTAAGGTAATTTAGCAACAGAAAACAATCAGGTAACAAAATGTGCTTTAAAATAATAATACTGTGTCTGACTTGTGCTGCCACCTCCTCTAGTGGTCCCTTTAAAATTTTGGCCAGGCAAATGTGTCAGGAATCGTCGGCTTTCCAGTCTGGCATAACTGGTACAGTCATAATCTCCATGCTTTGTCCCTTCTGTGCACAGGAGGTATTGTTCATACTCACCATACTGTCCACTCCCTCTACTTGTCTCTGAGTTTGCCATTACATGTAGAATCTTAGTTTATGACTCAGAATAGTATATCCCTGAAAACGATAGGCCTCTTATACATCTGCAAGTGCAGTGAGCAAAGTGCAAATTTGAGCACAGTCAACATATTTTTCCCACATATTGTGTTTTTCCTCCAGAATTCCAACATCAATGCAGGCTCAAATGGGCGCTAACATTTACACAACTGCACTGCACCCCAAGCAACTGCACCTGATTAGACAAACTTAACGCACTTGACCATTCGCTTTGTTGCAAATCATACGCAGCTGTGTCAGTCTGGTGTACAGCGTCCAAGTGTCGTGTGCGTGCTGTTCTTTTGAGCCAAATCTGATGTGGCCTTTGACGCAGGCTGCTATGGTAATCCTGCTACCACCTGGTCAGAAGGTGACCATAGCTTCAGGGTTTCTTATGTCAATAGGAGCAGCAATTCCTGATTCGGAAGGGAAAACAGGAAGGACTGAGTGGCGCTGAGACAAGCTATATGGAAGTGCAAAGAGTGGATTATGAAGCAAGTGCCTTTAATGAAATTGGTACATGCAACTGACTGTAGAAAAAAGTGCAAGTTGCCCATCGCACTTGAAGTCATAGATGATCCCTGGGGACTGGGCAGGAGATTTTGACAGTTGTTTGAATTTCATCCCACACGGTCCCCAGTTCTGGCAAACTAGGGAACTGTTTGCGAAGTAGGTGAGCAGTGGGGCTGTAGGGAAGGCGGTTGTGAGCGGTGTACGAGGGGGGGTGCGAATAGGTAGAGGATGGGAAGGGTGCAAGCGGGTTGGGGGTCGTTGAGTGGCCATGGGGCACACCATTTTTAAACTCGGCCCTGGTTTCTTACTTCTTATTGTTTTTAAAGGAGGTACTTTTATTAAATGAGCAGAGCAGTTCACATCACAGCAGCACTGTGAAATGAGCACTTCACTTTAGACAAGTCATTTAGCAGGGTTTGTGGATCAACTAGCATTTAGGCAGGTTAAAATAGAGGTAAAAGGTTGAACCTGATGGATGTGTGTCTTTTTTCAACCTAACTTACTATGTAACTATGTGTCATATTGCAAAAGAGACTTTACATTTGAATACGAAAAAGCTGTCATTTATCAAGGACCTCAAGGGACCAATTAATTGTAAAAAGTCCTGTCTATTGAAGTAAAGTCTGTACTTTAGGGAAAACACTTCCTACACCTCTGCTACAAGGGAAAATAATGAGCCTTTTTTTCTGGCCAGTACTTTATCAGTTCCCCTGGGCAGGATCTAAACTTTTTCAACGGTTTACCCAATAAGATATGTATATATATATATATAAACTACAGAAATTAACCCCAGCACTCCAACATATAGCCCCCTTGGAAAGCCTATTTTGCACAACTGAACTATAACTCTAGTAAAAAAAACACTTTTAGTTACAAAGTTTGTACAAAGTATGCATAAGCTGACGCGCTCCGCCAAGTGTAAAAAGAGAAAGTTATCTTTGGGGGGAGAAAGACCATACCTGCTTTTCTCTTTATTTAGCATGATCTATTCCAAAGACACCATTAAGTGGGGGTTGGGAGAGCAGGCATTGAGAAGAGAGCCACCTCCCCATAATATGAAATTAAAAAAAACACAAGAAATGCTACCACATTAGGCCTAGTACAGGATAAGCTATACTCCATAATAGGTCACTCTAGGAGTGACAGACAGGTTATTTAGTTGAGCAGCTCAAGGCTCCCGCGAGAAGAGTCAGAGGGATGAAGATCCCGGGTACTAATCGCCCAGAAGTGGGGACTAAGTGCATAGACTTACATAGGGATCTAGAGATTCCCCTGGGTTCCACTCAAGGAAAAGGCTGAAAGCTGGGTGCACCTTCCATTGCTGCTTCACTACTGCTGTGTTTGTTCCCTTGCCTGCAGGGACTAAGCTGATTCATGGTGCTTGTGAGTATATGCTATCCTATGTGCTCTATGGGGCAAATTCACTAAGCGCCGAAGCGCCTAACGCTAGTGTCAATTCGCTAGCGTTGGGCATTTTCGTTACTTCGCAAATACACTAATGAACGGTGGCGTAAATTTGCTAGTGTTACTTCGCACCCTTACGCCTGGCGAATTTTCGCTACGGACGTAACTACGCAAATTCACTAACGCGCGCAATGTACTGAACGCTACCTTTTACGCTAGACTTCCTTCGCCACCTCAGACCAGGCGAAGCGCAATAGAGTAGATAGGGATTGCTTCAAAAAAAGTTCAAATTTTTTCTAAGTCCCAAAAAACGCTGGCGTTTTTTCTATAATATGGGTGATATGCTGAAAAAGATCGAAATTTTTTTTGGGGCTCCCCTCCTTCCCCCCTACATTTCCTAACTCATGGCAACTTAACTATACAGTGGGCACATGTGTAGGGCAAAATAAAAATTTCATGTTTTGAAGGTTTCCCAGGCATTTGTAGTGATTCTACGTGTTCCTCCATTGAAATTTGAATTTTTTTGCATTGCCGTATGCAAATTAACCATCGCTAGCGTAACTTCGCTTCGCTTAGCGAATCAACGTTAGTGCAACTTCACAGCCTTACGCTACCCCTGTGCGCTGCTTCGGATTTTAGTGAATTTGCGGAGCGCTGGCGAAACTACGCCTGGCGAAGTGTGGCGAAGTTGCGCCTGGCGCAACTACGAATCTTAGTGAATTTGCCACTATGTTCTTATGTACTCCTATGTGGATTATTCTGTTGAATAGACTCAGTTTTATGGTTAAGCATAAAGAACCAATGGCACCCACTTATTGTGCATAGAACTTTATTACAGTTGCACTACACCCTGCCTCCACACAGATGCGAGGGCTTCACTCCTGAGGGAAAGGTCAAATATATATGAAAGTAAGCTCATAGTAGAGACGGTGCTACTCTAGTTTACTATAGCGCTACACACACACATATATATATATATATATATAAACCGAACTGCTGTACAAAAAACGCACAACCAGGTCTTTGCAAAGGTGTCCAAAAAAAACAAAATTTTATTTCGACGTTTCGGCTTCTCTACTGAAGCCTTTCTCAAGAGGTGTGCACAGTGCAAATAACTGTTATTTGCACTGTGCACACCTCTTGAGAAAGGCTTCAGTAGAGAAGCCGAAACGTCAAAATAAAATTTTGTTTTTTTTGGACACCTTTGCAAAGACCTGGTTGTGCGTTTTTTGTACAGCAGTTCGGTTTACATAATTTTTTTGAATTCTGCACCCAGGCAGTTGCTGTTATATAACGAGTGCTCCGGTTTTGTGTGTATATATATATATATATATATATATATATTTATAATCCATGCAGTGCTCCTAATACTCATAATCAATTAACCACTGGAATATATTTCATTTATTTTGGCTGCTAGCTTCGCTAGGAAGTGACATAAAGAATAGTTGAGTTGACAGAAGATTCGTACAGGAAGAATTGCACAAACATAAATAAAACAACGTAAAGGTGAATTTTAACATTGTTAACAACTTGGTACAATAAAATATGTAACTGTCAAAATGACTTAGACAATGTAATTATGTTATCATTTTACAGCTCAGTTACACTCAGATTTCTTGGATGTATTGAATAAATGCTTGTTTCCAAATGGAATAAAATGAATGAGTATTATCCTCAAGTATTGCTGACAAATGCATTTCATTTACTTCACTTTGCAGAATTCTGCTTTAGTTGGCTTTCTATTTACTGCACTTCATACAACTTCAACTATTCCTTTCCTTTGTTGGCAAATTACAGTTCATTTCTCCTCTGTTTGTATTTATCAGTTGGGATGTTACTGATTTGTTTCAATCATTATGCATTTGGGGTTTTCCTGGACTACTGAACATTTGTGTCATACGAGAAAAAAAGACAAAGACTTTTGAATTTCTATATGTAATTGGTCCTAGCATTACACCACTATTTACCTAACCTACCTCTTATTCTACTACATACTGCAAAAGATTGTCTTTTCCCAGCATTTGTCCAGTAACTTTAAGACCAGGCCCAAACTTTATAGTTTCTGTGGGTTTGGATCAAACATCATGGGTGAATCAATTACTACCCTGATCTATAACTTTTCTTACATATCCCATGCTTTAGTCTTGATCAATTAATCATTTATCAAAGCTTAGTTTAGCCTACGGTCTGGAGTAGATCATCAATCAGAAACATTAGCCTGGATTTCAACCATTCAGAACCAATTCTTTCAGAGGGGTTTTCAGAAGTGTGGTAGAAGCCTTTAGTAAACAGAACAGCAACAATATATCTAAGGCAAATGTATCCCATAAGATATTGCTGTCCAACTTCTGTGGCAAAGAGGGCCAGAAATAATACTGGTCTATGTGGCGGAGGGCTGATAATGGAAGCCAGTGTTGGCTGCTCCCTGTTTTTACACACCTACTTTAAACCACACCCTTACCACAAGAACTTTAAAGACCATGTCCACATTAATGGTGGTAGCACACCAAAAATCCAAATGGTTGGTGCTCACTGCATGGATATCACTCATCACTCATATGTGAAAAGTATAAGTCATTTTAAGACATACAACAAGAAAGAGAAAGAACTGACCCATGTATTTGCACCCTCCCATCAAAGCATGTCCACAAGCTCATATTTATAAACCATTAAAACATAACTTTTATTACTGATAAATAAGATAAAACAGTCCAATGATAATTAAAACATGGTTAGAACCGGGGAGACGGATTAACTTGGGGTAGTGGGCTGGTGGTATGGATAAGTGGTACATGTATGCTAGTGGAGGTCACCCCAAAAAAACTGTTTAAACACTATTCAGTAATAAATATGGGGGTAATCGGGGTAGTAGACTACATGCAATGTTATGCAACACAAATCGCCCCCTTAGAAGCACATAACCCAAAGGGTCAGTGGGGCCTAAATCGGTGGGGTTGTGTAAGTCACTCACTTAGTTAACACCCCCGATGTGTACAACATTAGTATGGGTAGAGGTGCTGCTAATGGTTAGAGAGGCAGGCTTGGTAAATCCCAGAGCTTGCGTCTCTATTGGAAAAACCCCCGTTGTGCAGCCCTTGGTCAGCCAACCCATTCACCCACAGCACAACCCTCCCAATTGGCGGATATCTACTCTGATATGAGCATTGAAGCTTACACCGGAAGCAGTACCTTGTAAACCAACCCCTTCACCCACAGCATAGCCCCCCCAATTGGCAAAGTTGCCTTAAGTTACAATTGGCAAAAGTTGCCTTAAGTTACAATTGGCAAAAGTTGCCTTAAGTTACAATTGCCAAAAGCTGCCTTAAATTGCGAGACGGTGGTTGTTGCAGAGAGTTATAGTTGCAGGTTGCATGCTGCTATGCAGAGAGTTGTAGTTGCAGGTTGCGTACTGCTATGCGAAATTAGTGGGAAATACCTGTAAAAACCACTTCCATACCAACCCCTTCACCCACCACACCATGCCCTCCCAGTAAGCAGTGTCAGACCCTTATTTTCGTCTGTTCCAGCGCCCTGCCTAACCAATTTTAAAATTGACATCATCAAACGAGCGAATCTTTCCCCGATATGCCATTAACAAGCATGGCTATATCGGTGGTAATCTGAACGTTCGGCCGTGTGACCGAACGATCTGATTATGATGCGCTATGGGCTCCAGCGGGATCGGTCGGATCAAAATCAAACCTGTCCGATCGACCAAACGGCTGATCTCTGCTGGACGAAAGATGTCAGCACTCTCCACACACAATCCGAAAATTGTACAAATCCTCGATTCGTATGATAGGCTCTGTGTGTCTATGGCCAGCTTAACTGACCTTAGGGTAAGGTCACACTGAGAGATTTGGGGAGATTTAGTCGCCTGGCGACTAATCGCCTCTTCTTTGGGGCGACTAATCTCCCCAAACTGCTTCCCCCTGTCTTCCGCCTGCTACAATGAAAAATCGCCTGCATCACGGCGTATAGACATATATCTATATACTGTACTTATATGCTGCTTAATAGGCAGGACTTCAGTTCTTAATATCTATAATATGAGACATAAAAACTCTAGATAACCTAAGTTTCCAATTGATGGTTGATTGAGACTGTAGAGATGGTTTTACATCTAGCTGCCTCCCCATACATCCTGCAACCATCTTTTCCAATACCCTTTGCCCCTTGATGGTCATAAATAAATGGTTCTGAGACGGAAGTATGGGTGAAGGTCGGCCACAGCTTTATTTATATTGATATCATATATCACCAGATCCTTGCCAAATCCGAAAACATAGTAACGACAACTGTATAATGACTTGTTTATATTATTCCCAATGCCGGCCACTGCGTGTGCAGTGAGCATGTGATATCCCCTTGATATCATAACCGAATAACAGGCAAAGGATCCATTAACCACAATGCTTTGACAAATACACTTGCAATAAACCTTACATTAGATTCAACTGCACTCAGGAGTAGGTTTTATTTTTATTAATAATTAACTCACAACACTCTTTTAACTGGGTGGGCGGAAGGGAGTTGCACCTGTAGCTGCTGTTGGGTGTGAATAGAGTGAGCGCTGTTATTATAGTAAGGCACATGTGTGAATGTGATGATGTCACACTCGCCGGTGGAAGTGGGGCAGGGAGAGAAGAGAGCCGTGTCGGACAAGGACCCCCCTCACAGTCAGTGATCCCTTCAGTGCTGCCTAAACCAACATCCAAGTCTGACTAGTATATGGTTTAGTTCTTAACTCACTGTTGTATCATGTGTATGATTCCAATCAATGAAACAGCAATCACTGGATACTTCTTGCCGTCTTTTTGTATTTATTGGTAAGCTGTACATGTAATAAAAAAGTAAATATTTAACAAAAATAGGCATAATTCCATAATATAATAATAATTATTACCTTGCCAACCACATCAAGATAAGTCCTCTTTGCATAGATTGGACTTTCCAGTAACATAGATTCAATACAGGTTTTGGGAAGCACACAAAAACGATATAATGATGTAAATTATTATAGTGTTACTTCGCACCCTTACGCCTGGCGAATTTTCGCTACGGACGTAACTACGCGTAAAAACACGCGCAGTGTACTGAACGCTACCTTTTACGCTAGACTTCCTTCGCCACCTCAGACCAGGCGAAGTGCAATAGAGTAGATAGAGATTGCTTCAAAAAAAGTTAAAAATTTTTTCTAAGTCCCAAAAAACGCTGGCGTATTTTCTATATTATGGGTGATAGGCTGAAAAAGATCGAAACATTTTTTGGGGCTCCCCTCCTTCCCCCCTACATTTCCTAACTCATGGCAACTTAACTATACAGTGGGCACATGTGTAGGGCAAAATAAACATTTTATTTCATGTTTTGAAGGTTTCCCAGGCATTTGTAGTGATTGTATGTATTCCTCCATTGAAATTTGAATTTGGCGAATTTGAATTATGCAAATTAACCATCGCTAGCGTAACTTAGCTTCGCTTAGCGAATCAACACTAGTGCAACTTCGCAGCCTTACGCTACCCCTGTGCGCAACTTCGGATTTTAGTGAATTTGCGGAGCGCTGGCGAAACTACGCCTGGCGAAGTGTGGCGAAGTGCGGCGAAGTTGTGCCTGGGCAACTACGAATCTTAGTGAATTACCCCTTATGCTCATTAAATCCTGTCCTGGATTAGCAATCACAGGAATTGAAATAATTTTGAAATGACTAATGAAAATTACTTTCTGAAACTGCTACTGGTTTCAGCAAAAAGATACATGTCAAGTGTTATTCCATTTGTCAGTCAAGGAGTGGAGTTGAAGTAGGCATCAAGGGGTTGGATTTATGTATGTATTGCAACATTTGCTCCCCCTGTTTGTGCTATTACTTGAGTTAAGAAGCAGTGATGGATGAATTAATTCACCAGGCACAAATTTGCTGCGAATTACCATGTTTCGCCGCCAGCAAATAAATTCGCAAAACTGCAAAAAGTCCGCTGCAACAAAAAAAATTGTTGCACGTCATAATAGTCGCACTTGACATGCGTCAAAATTATTTTGATGCCCATTGACTTCAATGCATTTTTTAGCAAAGCAGCACATATTCGGCCTTCACTATTTACAAGCAGCGCTATCAGTGAATCAGCCGAGAAGAAGATGGGGAGCTACTGGGGCATCTTTGGAGACACAGATCTTCCCAGCTAAAGGGCTGTGGTTGCCTTGGGCTTGTACAGAAGCACAAAACATAATGTATACCATTTCTTGCCTTCTTTAGTTTAACTTTCCTTGTGCTTTAAAGCGAAGAAACTGACATAGTCAGTAAGATAGAACTATAATATGGAAGGCGCACACCCTAATTGATATTGAGGTGCCAATCCCATGGAGACCGCCCAAATAAGGCCTCCTTGTACATTTAATCAAAATGAAAACCTAAGGATTGCACACTCTTTGGCATTTAAAAAGTCAAAGTTTTATTTGGTCAAACGGCCTTTTTATTCTTTTTTGTATTGTATGGATTTTTGCCCCTGAGGAAGACCACTTTTGTGGTCGAAACACGTAGGGCTAATCACTGGGCCAATTGCCAATTTGTAAGTGTTTGACCAAATAAAACGTTGACTTTTTAAATGCCAAAGAGTGTGCAATCCTTATGTTTTGATTTTGATCGTTGGACTGGGGTGGGCTACTACATCAGGGGCCTGCACAATCATATGGGCCGCCTTCCCACCCTTCGCCACCTGCACAGGCCTCTGACCCCCCCTCCACCACTTGCACAGGCCCTGCTACAAATCCTTGCAGTCAGGAAAGTGTTTTAGGGAACTGACAGATACAGTACATCAAAGTAGCATCCCAGTTCCTCAGAATGTGTTCTGCTGCTCTGAGCAGTCAAACACCATTCTGTTTTTCTGCATTTTATGAGTTCATAAAAAGAGCTCTGTTACAAAATGTGTAGCTGCTGCAGCACGCAACATTCATATTGTCATCACTTCTCATTCAGGACTTTTTCATTCCTTCTTTTCTTTCTACTCTGGTTTCAGTAGGGCTACAATAAAGAGAATTTTGTTGAAATCCACCACCAATTCAGATTTTTGCCCACTAGGAAAATGTACACGCAGCCATGGGAATAATTTATATTATTGCCTGCCAGTTAAAACAGTTATAGAGCCATGCATAATTTCCTTCATAAATATACGTATTCCTTAAGGTTATTGGCTACATGGATTAGTGGCAAAAAAAGTCTATCGGAGTATGTGAATATCACAAATGAAAGAATAAAGTTTATAATTATACAGTCTCCCACTGAGTTAATACTAAGCATACAGAATGTGAGTGGGACTGAATACACCAAAACCCAAGCCCTACCTCTGCAAAACATGCATTGGGTAAAGCAGAAATGATTTTAGTGGTAATAAGGCAGGGAGAAACTATGTTTAGACCTAATTATTTCTGTGTAATCTGCATCTCTTCAGCATTCATGCCTGGTTAACTCCAGCAGCGTTTGGATTGTTCTGCTTGCTCCACATGTGAAAAAAGATGCATTTTTTAACAAATGGAATTAAAGTAGATATACATTTTTAAGCTGTGCTCTGCTATTGCTTTAATACAGATACCTGTAAGTATATAACATTTTTATCATCAAGTAGGCTTCTTGTATGAGATGTACAGAAATCACAGATTCTTTTTATAATTCATATACTGTAATATATGCCATAGAACATTTAATTTTTTTAGATTTATTTATACTTATAGCCTACAGGTTAGGATATCAGGAACCTAATTGCTTTTACAGTATGTCAAAGCTACATGCAGCAAGTGGGGCCATAAAGTACAGCAGAGGCTTAATGAGAGCATTTAGCAGCACTGGGGTGAAAGCTCATTTTAGTTAGAAATGTTAAAGATTCCCATGGGGTATATTTATTTCAAAATAATAAACGTTTTTTTCATGAATATACAGTACCTTGCAGAAGAATTCTTTGACCACTTGTCTAATATTACTAAATGTCAAATCCTACCTACATTAAAATGTTGTTCTGTGTAGTATTTTTATTTTAAAGCACTAAAACTCTCAGTTCTTTTAAAGAAACTTTTTATGTTTATGCTAAAAAAATTTAATTCAAAATAATGTTATATGCCGTTTTAAGTGTCATTAATGAAAAAATAAATACAATTGGACCCACTACAGAACCCTACACCAAGTAGAGAATGTTGCATTGAAAACCACCCTCTGTACATAATCTCAGCAAGTTTCCATGCAAGAATAACATTACTAAGACCAACAAACTTTACTTTGGAAGTGCCTGTATATGTGACACTGTATGAAACACTTTATCAGAATCTGAGATCAAATCCACTGCAACGCCACTGTCCAACATTCTACTTCATCTTGAAAAGCATTCTACATCACTACTTATAAAGCCATAATCTTCAATGTGATCCTTTAACAAGCTTTTCAACAACTTGCCCACTATAGATGTCAAACTTACAGACCTATAACTGCCAGGCTGAGATTGTGATCCCTTTTTCAATATTGGAATTACATCAGTTTTTCTCCAAGCCATAGTTACCATACTAGATGAATGGGAGATGAATGGGAGTCTGAGAAAATCAGAAAAAATAGCCTGGCTAAATAATAACTAAGCTCTCTAAATACTCAATGGTGTATTTCATCATGCTGTGGTGCCTTGTTCACATTTACTTTGAGTAAACATATAACTACCATATCCTTTGTAACCCATTGACTTGATAGAACCTGTACTCCTGACGAGTGTCTCTGTTGTTCCCCAACAGCTAAAGGTAGGAGTAGAGGTAGGCCATAGAAGGTGAAGTTAGAGCCATAAAGTATTGGAATAGCTCACTCTAGGAGTGACGGGCAGAATAAGGGTAGTTAGTAGAGGAGCCAGAGGGTCCAAGGAGGAGGCCAGTAAGTATTAGTACTCTGCTGCGCCACCAGCCAGGATGAAGTCTAAGGCTCAGGAAAGAGATTCTTAGAGTAATATTTAGGTCTGGTGCCACCAGACAATTGTGTATGACATGAATTCCTCTAAATGCAATGTCACTTTCATCGCAAAGCATCTAGTGACCCCCTCACACACAGAAACACACCCCAGCTCCATCATGGATATACGCAGGTAATCTGGAAAATAAAATATTGATAACATAGGTACAGAAGGGCTACCCCCTAAAGCTGCCGCCCTAGGCACAGACCCTCTGATGTACTGTATATAAATAAATATGGCCCAGATAATAAACCACTGTAAACTTCATGTAGCATTAGGAACTAGTTCACCTACTGTATCTGTGAGTACTCCATCTAGGGTGTTGTGAACACTACATCTGAAATTGTATGAATACCAACTAGTAGAAGATAGTGTTTTCTGAACAAAATAATTTTGGTGAAGCTGTATTCGGTTGTATGAAATTAAATCAAATGTGAAAAACTGGTTGTGCAAAAATACTCAGTGCTCAATACTGATTACTGGAAACACCAAATTGGTTGGATTAGCTCATTAAGCCTTGGACTTCATAGGCAGGTGTGTCCAATCATGAGAAAAGGTATTTAAAGGAATAGTTCAGTGTGAAAATAAAAACTGGGTAAATAGATAGGCTGTGCAAAATAAAAAATGTTTCTAATACAGTTAGCCAAAAATGTAATATATAAAGACTGGAGTGAACAGATGTCTAATAAAACAGCCAGAATCCAACTTCCTGCTTTTCAGCTCTATAACTCTGAGTTAGTCAGCGACTTGAAGGGGGGCCACATGGTACATTTCTGTTCAGTGAGTTTGAAATTGATCCTCAGCATTCAGCTCAGATTCAAAAGCAACAGATATGACCCATGTGGCCCCCCCTCAAGTCTCTGATTGGTTACTGCCTGGTAGCCAGGGTTACCAGTCAGTGTAAACCAAGAGAGCTGAAAAGCAAGAAGTAGTGTTTTGACTGACATGTTATACATCAAATCACTCCAGCCTTTATACATTAAATTTTTGGCTAACTAACTATATTAGAAACATTTTTTATTTACCCACTTTTTATTTTTACACTGAACAATTCCTTTAAGGTGGCCAGTTGCAAGTTGTGCTTCTGTTTGACTCTTCTCTGAAGAGTGACAGCATGGGATCCTCAAAGCAACTCTCAAAAGATCTGAAAACAAAAATTGTTCAGTATCATGGTTTAGGGGAAGGCTAAAAAAAGCTATCTCTGAGCTTTAAACTGTCAGTTTCAACTGTAAGGAATGAAATCAGGAAATGGAAGGCCACAGGCACAGTTGCTCTAAAATCCAGATCTGGCAGGCCAAGAAAAATACAGGAGCGGCATATGCAGAGGATTATGAAAATGGTTACAGATAACCCAAAGATCATCTCCAAAGACCTATAAGAACATCTTTCTGCAGATGGTGTATATGTACATCGTTCTACAATTCAGCGCAATTTGAACAAAGAACATCTGTATGGCAAGGTGATGAGAAAGAAGCCCTTTCTGCACTCACGCCACAAACAGAGTCGCTTGTTGTATGCAAAAGCTCATTTAGACAAGTAACAGTCATTTTGGAACAAAGTGCTTTGGACTGATGAGACAAAAATTGAGTTATTTGATCATAACAAGTGATTTGCATGGCGGAAGAAGAACACCGCATTTCAAGAAATACACCTGCTACCTACTGTCAAATTTGGTGGAGGTTCGATCATGCTGTGGGGCTGTATGGCTAGTTCAGGGACTGGGGCCTTTTTTTTAAAGTCGTGGTCGGATGAATTCAACCCAATATCAACAAATTCTTCAGGATAATGTTGAATGTGATTATCAGTCACAAAATTTAAGTTACGCAAGTGTTGGATATTCCAACAAGACAATGACCCTAAACACCCTTCAAAATCTACAAATGCATTTATGCAGAGGGAGAAGTACAATATTCTGGAATGGCCGTCACAGTCCCCCGACTTGAATATCATCGAAAATCTATGGGATGATTTGAAGCAGACTGTCCATGCTTGACAGACATCACATTAAACTGAACTGGAGAGATTTTTTTATGGAAGAACGGTTAAAAATACCGCCATCCAGAATCCAGACACTCATCAAAGGCTATAGGAGGCGTCTAGAGGCTGTTACATTTGCAAAAGGCTCAACTAAGTATTGATGTAATATCTCTGTTGGGGTGCCCAAATTTATGCACCTGTCTAATTTTGTTATGATGTATATTGCATATTTTCTGTTAATCCAATAAAGGAAGGAAGTTGCTTCGTTGAAAGCTCAGCCAATGATAAACAAAACTCCAAATAATTAAGAGGGGTTCCCAAACTTTTTCATATGACTGTAACAGGAGGGGCATCAATTGCAGAATCCATACCTTGTTTAAAGAGATGTAGTTACAGTATTATATATGGTTTTATATTTTAAAGGAGAACTAATGCATAACTAAAGAAGTAGGCTAGAAATGTTTTATATTCTGTACCAGCCCAAGGCAACCACAGCCCTTTAATATGGAAGATCTGTGTCTCCAAAGATGCCCCAGTAGCTCCCCTTTTCTTTTCTGCTGATTCACTACACATGCTCTGTGCTGCTGTCACTTACTGAGCTTAGGGACTCACAATATACAGTACAAAGAGAATATAAATGTCACAAGATAAGGCTGATTAGTAATTAATACAGATAATTACTACATGGCAACTTAGTAACCAGAACTAGAATCAGAATTTAATCAGCCTTGTAGCATCAGCTTATATTACAGGCCAACCTCATTTTCTGCTTGATAATTTGTGACGACCCCTAAGCTTAGCTTCTCAACATCTGCTCAGAGCCCACTGAGCATTTGAGTGTTGCAAACACTTTCCAAGATGGTGAACTCCTGTGACAGGTTTGAAGTCCTGAATCATTGCTGATATTGAGAAGCTGGTGCAATAAGTTCAGTATATCAAATATGGAATTTTTAGCCATATTAATTTTTAAGGTTAAGTTCTCCTTTAAGGGGTTTCATTCTCTGACCCACAAGAACATGATATATAACCCACAAGAACATGATATATAACCCATAAGAACATGATATCTGTCTTTGTCACAGATTTGTATCTGACGGCACTTCAGCTTACACTGCAGCTCTTAGAGCATTGCTTGCGGTTAGTAGAACAACAACAAGAATAGCAAGATGAAGTACTGACAGAATGTCACTGTGGCTGCCTCCAAAACCTCATTTTGCATTGATATGCTTCATTCCAGCATTTCATCTAAGAGCAAGCATTTTATGTAAAATAAATTAACTAGGACCAGCATTGGCATCGCTTATAGGTAAGGATCAAACTCAGCACATATTACTATGGAATGAAGCATCAGTTGCAAATACTAATGGTATACTAGGTGGCCAAGTATGGGGTCTTTCCACATTTTGGTCTCATATAGCTCAGCTACTGTTCCTCTGCGTACCTATTTCCTATGTGTAGAGCAGTGCATGTATGGAATAATGCCCATGGTTCCTCCATGAAAAATTGTGTAATGTTAACAGTGTGCCATACAAGGGACACACAATGTTGACAGGAGCAAACAAATTGCAGCTTAGACAAAGCATGCGGATGTAACCCTGCAAGATATTACCTGATGCATTTCAACCCCTTTATTTTGTTACAGTTAGGAACCCTTACACTGAGGGCCAGGTCCTCCTATTACTCTAAAGTCATGTTTAAGATGGGTTGCAGCATTTAATCTAACAATTGATAGTATAATGATATGTATTCATAGGTAGCTCAGTTCATTATAGAAGTATTGAGGAGTAAGAAAGCAATCAAGCTTGACATTCCTGCATTTCATTAGTTCACAATACCATGACCAGAAAATGAGGAATCTAAATCAATCAATCAAATAGGCCAATAACACCAAAAGTCAAAATCTCAGAGCATGCATTATTACACTTTATAAACCTGCCATTGTTTATATTTCCATGTTAAAATGTCATTTTTGTATTTTTTTTTTAGGGTTTTCAGGCTCGTGACCATTCATTATCTAAACTTGGATGGTTGTTTATATTTTTTCAATGTATGTAAAAGAGGAATAGCTAAGTATTCAATACAAATAGTTAATTTTACGTCATTATAGCCAATGGCCTTGTGCTGAATGAAAAAGCAGAAGAGAATGTGCCTGTCTGATATAATCTTGAGAGGGGACTTGAGTATGGGCTGCTTGTCAATCTTGCAACATAAGCAGTTTATCGGAGATCTGCGTCATCCACACAGAATCATCTATACACATTCATTCTTCAAGCAATCTGCAGGAGTGTTAACAAGCTCCCCAATCAATATCTGCTCCTTCTCAAGCAGTAACGTCATGCAGTAATATTTCCAAAGCAGAGCATTATTCAGCAGAAGTGGCTGCAACTATTCTCCTCCCCCCACCCTGCCAAAATCCATATTAGACCAGTGGTGGAGGACAGCCTTACTGACTTACTGAGTCAGCTTAATGCATTCATTTTTAAATATCTGCTGCAGCTGAGCACTGCCTCTTTAATACCGATTTATCTTTGCTTGAATAAAGCATTAGGAAATGTGTCAGAGCCTTGGGAAAAAACAGGGAAAGGCTTCCTTGGTTGTTTTCAAGCTAAATTAAAAGCCATGAAAGGGATTCGGTTAGAGTAGGGGTCCCCAACACAAGCATGAAAAAAGTTTCTCGGCGCACCAAATAAGGGATGTAATTGGCTATTTGTTGGTCCCTATGTGGACTGGTAGCCTACAGGAGTCTCTGTTTGGCAGTAAATCAAACAAAACTTGCCTCCAAGCCGGGTATTAAAAAATAAGCTAATGATTTTAAAGCCACTGGGAGCAACATCCAAAGGGTTGGTGAGCAACATGTTGCTCCTGAGCCACTGGTTGGGGATCACTGCCTTAGAGTAATTAAATGTATATTGGCTATTGGTGCTTCTTAGTAGAGGGCAGCATATATATACCTCACTCACAATGTATGTTCTATAAAACATACTGTATAAGTTCCGTAACAGTCATTAGATGTTTTCACTATAAACAGTATAAAGTATAGTGTTATAAGAACATCATTTGCTCATCTACCATATGTGCCATGTTTAATAAACATGATTCTCAAGATACTGTTGGGTTATAACAATTACTCTATAAAGGTGCAAGTTGCTCCGTGAGTGTATTTTTACAGTTACATGCAAGGGGCAGAAAGGGGGTACAGTAAATGTTAGTGCAAGAAAGCAGGAGAATAATACTGTACATTGTGGGAAAAGAAACATAGAAATTTACAGTGCACTTTTCACCATGTCCTCATTTATGAATGAACCCTTGGGCATTTTATGGCAGGCTAAAATTGAAAAGTGTTATCTACAAAACCTATTTTTTTTTCATTTTTATAACTTAGAGTTAGAAAAATGTCTTGCTGGGATACCAGTATGGAAAATGTATCACTCATGTTAATTTGTAAACCTTGACGTGGCAAAATGTTCACTTGGAATTTTTTTTATTCTCTTATAAAAAAAATCACCCATCTCTGCATATAACCCTCTCTATGGAGGAAATATACTAAAGGGCGAATTTTTGCCTCGAAAGGCTCCTCCACAGTTTGCACAGCTTCGTCAGACGTTAATTCGCAGCGCATATGCTTATTCATCAGAATTAAGTTATGTCTCCAGAAGTTATGTCTCAGCAGACGAACACTGGCGAAGTGTCGCCAGAGAAAATTAATCAGCATGAGCATTTCATTGCAAACTTTTGCTAGCGTTACTTTTCGCCTAGAGAAACTTCATTAACACATTTACACTTAGGTCAATTTGAATAGGGTGGGTACAGACAGGCAATCTCTGTGTATCGCTGTTCAGTGCTGGCCCATCCTCCACATCAAGATTCGCTACACATATTCTTTGAGAAAACGGCTTTATTCAGGTTCCATAAGTGATAGCAGGCAGTGGGTAAGTGGTACAAACTAACGTGTTTCGTTCCCTTTCTGTTGGCACATATATATGTGCCAATAGAAAGGTCATATATATGTCTTTATTAGTGATGTTGGTACAAATGCTTGACGTGGCCACTTATTATTAAAAATGTCAAAGGAAGCAAAATAAAGACAAAAGAGATCATCTAGACATGAGCCCATCCTAAAACAAAAAAACTAAAAAAAAATTAAAAAAATATATATATTTAACATTTACAACTTTTAAACATAATCCCACTTTAAAATATGAAAAACGCCAACGTTTTGTCTTTTCTTTATGACTTTTCAGCATACAAGATATGATGTCGCTGACATAAGATTGTGGTGGATGTAGCTTCATCTTATCAGTTCGCCAGGTATAACCTGCGAAGTATACACTGATGAAAGGGGTTATGTACTGGAAAATTGCAGAGTAAGGCTCGTTCGCCTAGGCAAAAGGGTGCAAAACTTTGTTAGCGCTGAGCTCTTTCACCAATGAGCACGAGTTGTCCTCTACACCTGTTAGTAAATTGGAGATGTCCCTGCAAAGCTTCACTTTGGCGAATTTTCGCTACCCATTTCGACCCTTTAGTAAATTGTCCCCTATGTGTTAGGGAACCAGGCTGTCCTATGCACCTCTGTGATAAATGAACATATAAATATCTATATCAGCTGACATCAACCTTCAATGTACTTGTACATCCAAACCTTCAAGCCCATGCTGCTTTTGAACTATAATTTGTTTAACTGCTGGAAAACCGTCCATGTTACACATAGGGCAGTAACCCTTAAAGCACCAGGGAAATCTGGCATGAAATTACCAGTGTGCCAGTGCCATAGAGTCTATGTTTTTGGTTTGCAGCTGACATACACCTCTCTGTGTTTAATGACAACACATGCCTTGGCAAAATGCTTTTGGGTTGAATAGCAGACCCAGGTCCAAATTTGAGATAAGGCCACAAAGGCCTGGGTCTGGATTGGCATGCCACCCAACTGCGTCCTAATTTTTTCCAAAGCACTGGGGACACACAAGATTTGACAGCTCTTTAAATCTCCTGTGTGCCTAATTTTCTGCAGACTTAATTTGGGAAAATTCTAAAATATGTGAAGTGCTCCAGTGGAGACCAGTGCATTTTCATGGTGTGTGGAGGGTCAGATGCAGGACCCTCAGTCCTAGGGAGCCTGAGCAGACCATACAAAATTTGAACAAGGTGAGCTTTTGCATTTGTGGGGCATCCTTTATTTTCAAATTGCTGCTTTAAAGTTTTGTCTGACGCTTATCCAAATATGAGGAAGCTGTCTATGGAAGGATTGTTCTATCATCACTAGATTAAAAACTGTACTAGAAGTGACAAATTTATCTTGGAAGAGCAATGAGTTTTGAACTGCTATAAGCATGTGTCTGAAATGACAGGGCTCTCTATTAATTTGTGTGGCTAATTATACTTGCCTAATACAGGATTAGAGAACCTTAAAACTATCAATCCAGAGGTTATCTATTTTGGTTGCACAGGCTTCTACAGTGTAAAACAGATTACTAGCTGGCAGTTAATCTTGATTGCATCTCTAATACATCCCCATGTCTTTCCTCTAAGCCAAACCTGCAATGCAGCATTGGGTTGAGGAAAGACTGAAACTGATATCCTTCTCCTTTTTTCTCAAGAGAAAAGAAAAGAAATTATCTAAGGTAGGTGGACTTCAAATGTGTATTTGGGTAGCATTGACTGTCAATCAATTAAAATCCTATGGAATAGCAGCAGACGTAAACGTGTAACCTAACTGAGTAATTAGTATTCAGTGCCGAGCATGCCCCAGTTTGCTTCTCTTCTGTGGATTATCGTATTAGACATTATAATAGAAGAGAGAATATGCATTTGCAACAAGGGGTGTCTTATAAGCGTGTGCTTCTCTGCCACTATCTGAGAAAGCACAACCATTTCTGCCTTTAATCAGCTGGGTCATGGACTCACATGGACTAATGGAATAATATTTCCATGATACTCTAGAAAAGAATACGATCTGCCAATAGAATAAAAAAAGCACACCGTGTAAGACAGAGGGACATAAAATGGCGACAGTGAGATCAAATTTCCATAAAATGAATATAAGATGGAAACAGATTTTATGTACTGTACTCAGACAATGCCCTACACAGTTATGTTAAAGGCAGGGAAGAAGCCCTACAAAAAAAGAAAAATGGGAAATAAAGCTAAATATTTTTTCATCATTTATTGCCATATTTGGTGCCTATAAAGTGACCCCCCATGTGGGGTATGTCAAGTCCCAGATATATACAAATATATTACCAATGCACAGGAATTCTTTCCATAATTCAATCAAAGGATGGGACAAGAAGTGATGCCAAGTGCATGATCAGCCTTTGGATAGGGGATGTAAATAGAAATGATGGCATACCAATCTGAAATATGTTGTCTGACATTGCCATATGTAATAAAAGTTTTCCAAGTAGCAGAAACCCATAGCACCCAATAAGATCAGTAAATTAGTCAATTATGCACAGTGCTACGCAATATGTTGGCGCAATATAAATACATGTTAATAATAAAATATGCCTGCTGATTGGTCGCTATGGGTTACTGCTCCTGGCCAAATTGTGTGCCTTTTATTACATAACTCCCCTCAAGTGTAATGAAAGGGAATGTGTGTATTACCCAGTGGGTAATGATAATAACATTCTTTGAAGGTCCAGTCTTTTCATATATATGTGATATATCCATGAACAATGGAAATGTGACGCACTTGAATATAAAATAAACTGAAAAACGGTAGACAGTGTATATTTAATAATGCCACTTGGAGCATAAATAATCACAGAAAACTGTGTCTGATGGCTGAACAGTGTCCCTCAAGGAGTATATACAGTATAGTTTGCCCAAAAGCTTTAATCAGGGGAGACAGAGATCAGCCCCTATTCAATAATAGCATTCATTGTTTGCATGATTTCCCAGTGATGGTACAAGTAAACCAATGTGCCAGTTTTAAATGGAAGCACTTTTCTATGTAATAAAATATGCGTTGAAGGAGAGGTGATGGAGGCAGTTAAGGGGAGCTTAGTTCATGTTTGTGTGTTCTGTGGTTTAGCCTATGATTAAGTACCGGATGGGAACAGAACACATTAGACTGTCTTTTTATATGTTATTTAAATAAAGACTTTTTTTACTTATATACATTTGTCTTGTACATTGGTGCTTTTGTTTGAGTTCAAGTCCTTATGTTGCTATGTTGTCCGGAAATCTATTGGACAATAGAAAGAAAATCCACATGTAATGGGGCCACATAAGTGTATCAATCATCTATCTGGTAAACCCACTCTCTACCCCACCTCTCTGGCAGCTGAAACATGGTAAGGCACTGAAGGACAACTAAACCTTAAAAATGTATATAATTATCTTTTATATACTGAACTTATTGCACCAGGCTAACGTTTCGGCTTCTCAATTGCAGCAATGATCCAGGACTTCAAACTTGTCACAGGGGGTCACCATCTTGGAAAGTGTCTGCGACACTCACATGCTCAGTGGGCTCTGAGCAGCTGTTGAGAAGCTAAGCTTAGGGGTTGTCACAAATTATCAAGCAGAAAATAGGTTGGCCTGTAATATAAGCTGATGCTACAAGGCTGATTATTAAATTCTGATGCTAGTTGCGCTGGTTTCTGAGCACAGAGCATATGCAGTGAATCAGCAGAAAAGAAGGTGGGGAGCTACTGGGGCATCTTTGGAGACACAGATCTTTTTTTTTTTTTTCTTTTTTTTTTTGGAGGCACATGCACAGCCCCTGCTAAAGGGCTCTGGTTACCTTGGTTACATCATGTACATAATTTCTAGCCTACTTCTTTAGTTAAGCTTTAGTTCTACTTTGAGGGCTATTTCATGCATTACGTTCAAGTTCCCAAAGGAAGGAACGGGGAGACACTTATAAAATGGGGGAGCTGGCCAAATGCTGGACCACAAAAAGGTGGGTTTACTGCAGTTTTATTGACTTGTCCAACTTGGTCGTTAAACCCTTTCATGACTCCTAATATCCTTCCATTTTAAAACAGGGGGTATTATGCCTTATATAAATGATGCATTCTAAAGCTGTTTATAAGGTACACAATGTCATAGCCTTCCTGACAGCCTCCTAACTGGGGAACTGGCAAAACAAGCAGCACTTTACCAGCTTCCCAGCTGTTCTCTGCTCTGTTGCTCTAAACATCAAAGGGCAGTGATCCCATAGCCGATAGCTAACAAGCTGGCTGGAAGCCTCTGGGGACACTACATGCATCCCACTGCCTGGAGAACAAATCTCACCTTCTCCCTTGTGAAAAAAGCATAGAATCAAGCAAAGGGGAAGATATTAAAATAACTAAACAAAAACAGCAGGGCTCATTTGTCAACAATATTCATCTAGCCAGTAACCCATAGCTAGCAAATCCTGATAGCTCTTTCAAACAAAATTTTGATTTGTTGCCAAGGGTAACATAGTCCAGGGGTAGATAAGTGAGGCCCAATGTGTCTATTAAAACAAGATCATCTGTAAAAAAAAAAAGGTACAAAATATAAGTAAATTATTTTGTTTTACAAGATTGTTATGCAAAAATTCTGAAATCTGAGTAGTGATGAGTGAGGCTGTCATTTTTGCTTTGCCAGAAAATTTGCAAAACCACAAAAAAAAAAGTCCAAAAATGCATTGCAGTTAATGGGTGTTTTTTCTCCACTTTTCTTTGCATCAAGTGCATTTTTTGGAAGGGAAAGAATGGAAACAAATTAATGAAGAAAGTCTAATAAGACTTTGTTTTTTGTTCAAACAAAATGAATGGCAAAACTCTAAGGGGCCGATTCACTAAATTCGGGTGAAGGGTTAGAATAAAAAAAACTTCGAATTTCGAAGTTTTTTTGGGCTACTTCGACCATCGAATGGGCTACTTCGACCTTCGACTACGACCTTCGACTTCGAATCGAACGATTCGAACTAAAAATCGTTCGACTATTCGACCATTCGATAGTCGAAGTACTGTCCCTTTAAAAAAAACTTCGACCCCCTACTTCGGCAGATAAAAGCTACCGAAGTCAATGTTAGCCTATGGGGAAGGTCCCCATAGGCTTGCCTGTGATTTTTTGATCGAAGGATTTTCCTTCGATCGTTGGATTAAAATCCTTCGAATCGTTCGATTCGAAGGATTTAATCGCTCGATCGAACGAAAAATCCTTCGATCGTTCGATCGCAGGATTTGCGCTAAATCGTTCGACTTCGATATTCGAAGTCGTACGATTTTAGTTCACAGTCGAATATCGAGGGTTAATTAACCCTCGATATTCGACCCATAGTGAATCGGCCTCCCCTAGTTCTATTGCCATTTTCTCTTTATTTTTCCACATTATTATCTATGGAGATACTTTTCAAATCAAAACAATACTTTATTTAAAAACAATCATTTAGAAAACTACTTAGAAATATAGTAATACATCTCTTACACATTCAAAAACTATTCGGTTTCAGAGCATACACAATATTTCATGATGGGATGATAGAGGCTCATACATCCCAACTGTCCTATTTTTCACATGACAGTCCTGATTTTGACAACCGGGTTTGTTACTGAAATCTCCCAACTCTCTCTTTGATCTCCTGCACTGAACAGTCAGAAAAAGTTTCTAACTTAATTGGCTTTTCGAATAGATAAAAAACCAATAGATAAGCAGGTCTCTTGGGAGAACTTAGACTCACCGTTTAAAGGCCAATTCACCTTCATTAGCAAAACTGTAATAACACATAAAAAACCACAGAAATGTGTTCAAACTTTTACAACCTGTCGCACCACATGGCAAATCTTTTTGTCCCTCTTTCTATTTTCAAAATGTTGGGAGGTATGGAGGCTACAAAGCAGTAGATTATTAGCATTTAAGCCACCCTTTGGTGTTGGTCCCTGTCCCTCAGGACAAGACTTCTTATGTATAGAAACGCTGTATCACCCTTCTTTAGAATATCTAGCACAGCAATCATTTACCTTAAGGGTCAGGGCACACGCTCAGATTCGGGGAGATAAGTCGCCCAGCGACAAATCTCCTCTTCTTCAGGCAACTAATCTCCCCAAACTGCTGGCACTCGGAATGCTTTGTTTTCCGAAGTTTCCTCTTGAGGCAACTTTGGGAGACTTCGGAAAACAAAGTGTTCTCACCAACAAAATGAAAGTGTTTTAAAGTAATAAAAATATAAGGTACCATTGCCCCGTGTAACACAGTAAATTGATGCATATGAATCTGCAACGAATATTTCTGGTTTGCTAAAGATTAAATAAATAATAGAAAGGAAATCATTTGGGTTGTATCAACACACTTACCAGAATTTGCAATAAAAACTTGTTAATGCAACCGTTTATTTGGCTCAAAACGGAAGCTACACCTAATTGTTTAATATCATAGATTAAATCAGTGGAAAATATATACCAGGGTATATCTCTGTAATGGGAACTCCCTAGTATAATACAGACAAATGGTCTGGTCCCTCCCCATTGCATTAAGATCTATGGGGAAGGTAAGATCTCTGTCATTGTTCTGTTAAAGGAGAAGGAAAGGTTAAAACTAAGTAAGCCTTATCAGAAAGTTCCATCTTAATATACCAGTAAACCCCCAAAGTAATGCTGCTCTGAGTCCTCTGTCAAAAGAAACACTGCATTTCTTTCCTTCTATTGTGTACTCATGGGCTTCTGTATCAGACTTCCTGTTTTCAGCTTAAACCTCATTGCCCTGGGCGTGAGCATGCTCAGTTTGCTCCTCTCCCCCCACCCCTCCCTTCTCTGCTGTAATCTGAGCCCAGAGGAGGGAGAGACTCAGGCAGGAAGTGATGTCACACCACATTAATACTGCAGCTCCTATCCTAAACAAACTGAGAGTTTCTAGAGCTTTTTACTCAGGTATGGTAAAACATTCTACAGAATAAATATAGCATTCTAGCTTGCACTATTGCAGCTAATCTATTGGCAATAAAATGCCTCTGTAGCTTTCCTTCTCCTTTAATAAAAAAAGGAAAATGCGCTGTTCTAGAAGTTACTTTCTCCTCTGCAATATGTTGTCTATGTTCTGCTGTCGTTACTGTATGTTGTGCAGCAACTTTACTGAGTTTGCACTGCAGATTAGCTGAAGTTTATAGTGAAGCCCGACACCTACACTGGTAAAACTGGTGTGTTTGCTTCAGAAACTCTACTATAGTTTATATAAACAAGCTGCTGTGTAGCCATGGGGACAGCCATTCAAAGCTGAAAAGGGAGAAAAGGCACAGGATAAACAGCAGATAACAGATAAGCTCTGTAGTATACAATAGAATTCTCAAGAGCTTTTCTGTTATCTACTGTGTATCCTGTACTTGTATGGCTGCCCACATGGCTAACACTGCAGGGCAACAGTACATACAATTTTCATTACTTTAAAAAAAATGTGGTGTTACTGTTCCCTTAAGCAAATGAGCATGTGCACCAAATTTGACCCTAAATAACCTTCACAGTTACTATGTCACCAAAGGCCTAATATTGGCCGTTCATCAGAGGAAGACTTATTCCTTTCCTGTTAGACAAATTATGCAAGGGTTAGACAGCAAACTCCCAACTTACAGACATGCCATTGGCACATATGATGGAAAGCCTTCTGTTTTTCCCCCCAGCCTAAGATAGTCAGTATCCAGTGTCAGATCTATGCACAGTTGCTGGCAGCATTGTTTCCTCATAGACTGATCAATAAATCACTCCATAAAGAAGCTGAGTGCAGCATGTCCCAATTTATTGTCTCGTCACTTTAAGGAAAAGCAAAATTATTGCCCAGCTATCAAAAAGCCTATTTATTTAAAGTGATTACAAAGCTGTAGCTGTTTTTGCCTTGTGAAAAAAGAAACAAGATGACACAGCAGCTCTTTTATTCCTTATTAAGTCTTGCATGTAACAAAAACATTGGAAGGGATCCGTAAATTACAGTTCTAAGCATTATCTTATCCCTACCAAGTGTTGTACAGAAGAACGTCAAGAAAAGCACAAGCTGAGAAACTGCTGTTTTATATTTAAGCAGCTATTATGTAATAGATGGTCATTTTTAAAGCGTTTTCTAGTCCTTTAACATAGACTTTGTTATACTTAACATTTAGTTTTAACTTCAGCCCAAAATCCAACATTTGTTTCTTAAACTCAAAGTATACAGTTTTTAGCAATGCTGAAATAATGACCCAGCAAGGACATGGTAGTGCCATGTCAAATCAGCAAAGGGAAACAAGACAAAAGCCTTGAGCCAGTGTTTACAACTGTCTGCAAGGATTTCCAAGTGTCACCAATAGCCATGCTTGCATGCTGATATATCAGTCAGTTTGACAGGGCCTGTGCGAAAGGATTTATGTTCAAACAGAACTAATAAACACATTGCAGGCTTACAATTCTTTCCTGGGGTGAAAAATCTCCAGTTTATCTATAGTGTCTATTAATCAGTGTGTCTGGAAAATGTAGTAGCCATTTGGTAGTTGAGGTAAGGGACTTATTATCTGGATTGCTTGGAGAGGCCTAGACTGGCAATCTGTGGTGGATTCTGGCAAATGCCAGAGGGGCTGCTGTAAGATACAATAGACAGTCACTATTTTGGGGCCATGTTTGGGCCTCTCAGAACTTGAAATACCAGGGACTGGGATTGCCTTGCCTCCAATATGAATTTATGCAGTTTAGTTACCATCTAGTAGAAGGAAGAAAGTTAAAAAAAAAAAAGTAGAATTATTTGCTTAAATAAGTCTCTGAGAGATGGCTTTTATATAACACAGCTACTTGCTTTTCAGATAAGTATCCCCTGCCTGTACTGGCAATAGAGCCAAGAAGGTGAAGATAGATTAAAGTATAATATTTGCTCAGAAAAATGTTTCTTGGCTTATTAAACAAGTCCCATACCTGTATATGATGGAAACATATAGAGCATATGCTTTAAAAGAGCTGCTCTCTAGAGGAGCCTGTAGCTTATTTTGTTATTTAGGTCACTTTAATAATTTATAAGTGTAAGGGTATAAAGGTCCTTTAGTTGCATTTTCAGATGCCATTTGCATTAATGCAGAATCAAATGAAATGCATAAACCAGACCTCTGCTCAAATTGATACATTATTTTAGGCTTCAATGCAAACACACTTTGGTCTACTTCTTCCTTCCCGTTTCTATTATATAACTCTATTATATATTGATAATGGGTTGAGTGCAGAGGACTCTTGTATTTGTCTATATGTATTTTGTGGTCACAGCCTCATTGCACCCCCATCTAATGGTTTTAAAAATAAGTGGTGAGCACAACTTTCCCTTTGTTATAGTTTATACAGGAGCAGTGGCCAGCTCCATGTTGTAGCTCCCACCCTTCCCAGCTATAGTCAGGTGATCCCACAGGTGGCTAATAAAAGGGCAGCCAAGTTTGGGAGTTTTACTTTGAAAGCAGCAAGTAAGTTGCAGGTAAAACTTAGTCCCTTTGTAAAATATATAATGAAGCAATCGAATTCTTAATGAATCAGATGAAAATTGAGCGTAGGACTGGCCAGATATGGGATGACTTTGACGTAGTTGGCCAGCTGAAATATATTGCTATACTGTATATGGACAAAAAATCCCTGTTTTGTTTAAAGGGTTTGGCATTTTTCAGTAGCAATATGCACAAAATATCTCTGTCTTAAATATAATGGGTTGAATGCAGAAAACTCTTGTATATGTTAAGGGGAATGATTTTTGGAAAAAGGGAAATTAAAGCTGCTCCGTGTTTGGTTCTTACAAGTTAAGATAATTAGATTCCTTGTTCACGGATAATCCCAGTGCATAATAGATTTATCTGTGCACTGGTAATATCTATCTCACAAGAACCACACATGGAGTAGCTTCAGTTTCCCTGTTTAGCTCAAAAAAATAACTTGACTGAAACAATAGGCAAAAAGTATATTCATCACAACCCCTATTCATTGAACAAAGGGGTATACTGCCCCTTTAACATAAGTGACTGGGTGGATGTTTGTTATACCTACCCTGCCTGTGCATACAGTATATTAGATAACAGGACAGACATCAGTCTTCACAATCATTCCAAAAGGTACTAAGTACATTATACTTTTTACCAGTAGTACAATATAACAATAGTTTTGAATTTACCAAATCATCTGCAGTAATTTCTGGCATACTGACAGATATGTTTTGATATTTTCGTAATCAAGAAATTTTGATAAAGCCAAAAATGGTCAAACTACTGTGGATTCTTATAGATTCCCCAGTTTTGAAAATTTGACCCTAAATTTTCATTGGTTTTACCCACTCAACAATACATGGATCTAAGCTTGAGTGAGGTACTTGTAATATTTTAAGTATCTATGTAATCAATATATATATATATATATATATATATATATATATATATATATATATATATATATACACGACATCCCACTCCAGAATCAGTCACGCTTGAGTCAGTAGTTAACGATCATATAGGTTTATTAAAGTGGACCAACGTTTTGATTCCACACAGCGGATTCCTGTGTGGAATCGAAACGTTGGTCCACTTTAATAAACCTATATGTTCGTTAACTACTGACTCAAGCGTGACTGATTCTGGAGTGCCGCCATTGGAGGGATGTCGTATTAATTTACAGACTGGCACCCGGCCCTTGGATCATTTATGGTCGTGCGTTCCTGCTCGTTCAGGTATATATATATATATATATATATATATATATATACACTGTATATATGAGGTGATACAAATGTATACACTATTCCCTGCAAAATTAACTGTATTCTGCTGTACAATATCCATCAAAAGAGTCTTCTTTGGGGTCACCCCAACCCCCCCTGCCAAGTAGTGGTACAGGAAGGTATATATATATATATATATATATATATATATATATATATATATATATATACCAGACTTCTGCCGCCCCCTTCCCCTTGTTGATTATTGCATGCATAGGACAGTCTACAAACTCCTTAACTCCACCTCCATAGTGAACCACAAATTTTCAAGACAATCATTTTATATAATTTAAAGGGCATTTCTTTAATGAAAAGAAACCTATTTTCAATATTCTTTAATTTAAAAATATGTACTGTTTTTATAAGTAACCTGACTGTATTTAGTGAAATTCTCCCTTCATTTATTGCTGTGGATAGGAATTGTCAGATGGTCCCTTACTGCTCTGCAGGGAAACAATAACACTTATGAACAGCAGGGGGAGTCCCTGCCTTATTTCCCAGCAATGTAGAACTCAAGCTTCTTTGTTTTTTTCCCTGTAGAGCAGTCGGCAACTGTGTGGAGATTTGTATTGGATTTTATTTTTGCCTTTACATTCCCTTTACTGTTTCCAACTCCAGCTGTAGGGACAAAGATCATGGAGCCAGATTTAAACAGATAAACTGGGATTCTATTTGGAGGATTATTTTGCTGCAGCCACTGGTTCTGCAGAGTTAGAGAAAGTTTGTATTAAACAATACAAAAACTATAAAATCCACATTTCATTACATGACAACACAGGACCCAGTGCAGTCTGCATATTCTGGTTTTTAATCAGTCTTGCAGCTTCTGGCAGATATTATTTGACTTGTGCTGTTTTGATAATTTATGCTTATCCCTAAGCAGCCCAGACCACACTGAGCATGTGCACAGTCTTGGTCTTGCAAAGATGTTTAACAATTATAAATTGGTGACTCCCCTGTGGCCAACTTTGAAAGCATAAATCATTTGTTTGATTAGGCTTGTGGTGCAGTAAGTTCATGTTTATGTTTAGTATACAAAATACAGCATTTCTAGCCTTATTCTATTTTAGACTTTACTTCCCCTTTAGGCACTGGAGGGCCATTTCCCTAAAGCTGCCCCATTCTCATACACAGACCCTCTCGTTCCTATATAAAAATATAACCCTGCTTGTGCTGAAGCTACTTTTTGGGTTTTGTTTAAATGAAATAATAATTGGTCAACTTACCAAAGTTTTGGGCCCTAAATACAATTTGCTGAGGGGCCCAGTATCTAGTTACGCCACTGGATCTAGTAGCGCTTTATAACAGAAAAAAGAAGAATATAGGTTTGTCTGTTTTTTTCATTTAAACAAAAAGGCAGAATAAATGCATTTTCACAACTAGTCCTATTAATTGTTCTCTTATGCAAAGCTGAATATAGTTTTATACTGCCACTTTAACTATTTAAACTAGTATCTTCTGTGGTATACCTCCATATCATGTAAATAACATGTCAATGATTTCTCTCTAGACTAAAGGTGGCCATAGATGTGCAGATTTACCTGCAGTATTGGACGAACGATCGGACTTCCCATCTCTCGACCTGCCACTAACCTTCAGTTTAAATAAAGTAGTAAAAGAATAGATCAGCCGATGTTCTGCCCCTGACAGCAATAGTACGAAAGTTGGTGACAGTCTCCCACTGAAAATCGGTAGATCGGCAATACATGCAGAGATATTATAGGCAGCCTACAGAAATCTTCTAACCTGTCCGATCGACTGAACAACTGATCAGCATGGCACAACAAATGTCGGGACACTCCACACATGGTCTGACAATCATATGAATCGAGGATCTTTGCCAGCTTTACCCCTACAAACAAAAATAACTAACCCCCCCAAGGATCCTCTTAAGGGGAATACATGCTGCCTGCCATTATCAAATTGATGGTGGCTTACTATTATAGATTACCCCCTTCCATTAAAAAGAGTAGGAAGACCCACACACACACTTCTATCACAAGAGCTGTCAGTCACAAAGCCCTTCGCCTAGCCTCTATGGAAATTAGCCATGGCCCAACCACTCCCACGATAAAATCTGACATTCCAACACATTTCTATGTGTTGAGCAGTGCCTAGTAAGCCTCAACTTCCCTATAACGTAATACCATAGGGAGAGAAAAACCTCCCAAGTCTTCATCATTTCCATATCAGTCAAAGTTGACAAATCGTAAGATGACTGTCCGATCCATGTCAAAGACTGCCTGTCAAACAACATAGCCCTTTGCCTATAATAGCTTACCCCCTGCCATTAAAAAGAGTAGGAAGACCTACACCCTTCTATCACAAGAGCTGTCAGTCATACAGCCCTTCGCCTAGCCTCTATGGCTATTAGCAATGGCCCAATCGCTCCCATGATAAAATCTGACATTCCAGCACATTGCCATGTATTGAGCAGTGCCTAGTAAGCCTCAACTTCCCTCTACCGTAATACCATAGGGAGAATAAAAACCTCCCAAGTCTTCATCATTTCCATATCAGTCAAAGTTGACCAATCACAAGACGACTGTCCGATCCATGTCAAAGCCTGCCTGTCAAACAACATAGCCCTTTGCCTATTATAGATTACCCCCTTCCATTAAAAAGAGTAGGAAGACCTACAACCCTTCTATCACAAGAGCTGTCAGTCACACAGCCCTTCGCCTAGTCTCTATAGCAATTAACCATGGCCCAAGCGCTCCCATGATAAAATCTGACATTCCAACACATTAACATGTGTTGAGCAGTGCCTAGTAAGCCTCAATTTCCCTATCGCGTAATACCATAGGATGAGAAAAACGTAGCAAGTCTTCATCGTTTGCATATCAGTCAAAGTTGACCAATCACAACCTGACTGTCCGACCCATGTCAAAGACTGCCTGTCAAACAACATAGCCCTTTATTATATATTACTATTATAGATTACACCCTTCCATTAAAAATAGTAGGAAGACCTACACCCTTCTATCACAAGAGCTGTCAGTCACACAGTCCTTCACCTAGCCTCTAAGGCAATTAGCCATGGCCGAAGCGCTCCCATGATAAAATCAGACATTCCAACACATTGCCATATGTTGAACAGTGCCTAGTAAGCCTCAACTTCTCTATCCCGTAATACCATAGGGAGAGAAAAACCTACCAAGTCTTCATCATTTCCATATCAGTCAAAGTTGACCAATCACAAGATGACTGTCTGATCCATGTCAAAGACTGCCTGTCAAACAACATAGCCCTTTGCCTATTATAGATTTCCCCCTTCCATTAAAAAGAGTAGGAAGACCGACACCCTTCTATCACAAGAGCTGTCAGTCACACAGCCCTTCACCTAGCCTCTATGGCAATAAGCCATGGCCCAAGCACTCCCATGATAAAATCTGACATTCCAACACATTGCCTTGTGTTGAGCAGTGCCTAATAAGCCTCAACTTCCCTATCCCGTAATACCATAGGAAGAGAAAAACCTACCAAGTCTTCATCATTTCCATATCAGTCAAAATTGACCAATCACAAGATGACTGTCCGATCCATGTCAAAGAACATAGCCCTTTGCCTATTATATATCTATCACAAGAGCTGTCACATTGCCATGTGTAGAGCAGTGTTTTATACACATATATCCTTTAAACATTCTTACTTGCAGAAATAAAACAACAAAAACTAATGAACCTGAAATGAGCATTTTATCAATAATATGGATCAGAAATGACCCACTGACATAGGTGAAAACTGCATATTGGTCAAATTTTCTCTAATTTTGTAAACTTATATAATATGATACAAAGTTATATAATCACCAGACTGAACTCTGTGTAAACCAAAACAAAGCCACACAAAGGGGCAGATTTATCAATGGTCGAATTTCGAATTTGAAAAACTTCGATATTCGAATTAAAAAAGACCAACCTAAACTAAATTGAAGTTCTTTTTTGGTTGAAAAGGTCAGTTTTCAATCGAATAGGCCCATTTTCGATCAAATTCAAATCCTACGAATCAAAGTAATAGCGTATTCGAATGTACGATTCTGCGTTTTCCCCCCAAAACACTTTGATTGTTCCACCAATTGACTCCAAATGGGTTCTAGGAGGTCCCCCATAGGCTAAAACAGCAATTCGACAGATTTTAGATGGCGAATGGTCGAAGTCAAATTTTTTAAATTTTTATCAGTACATGATAAATTTCGAAATTCAAATTTTCTTCAAATTCTAATCGAATTTGGACTATTCCCTAGTCGAAATACACAAAAATTAGCTAGAAATTTGAATTTTTTAAATTCGAATTTTCACTTCGACCTTTGATAAATCTGCCCCTTATAGTATTTAAGACACAGCAGCACTTCCCATATGTCATGGAAGTTGTGAGGTTAAATGCATTGGATACTCCGAAGGTCTGATACAGTGATGTGATAAAATCAACGTGTTATACCAGGGGTGTCCAAACTTTTGGCTCGCTGGGCCACATTGGAAAAAGAAAAATTGTCTGGGGCCACACATGAAATACACAAACACGTTTGATTTGTAAAAGTAAAGGAGATACACAGAAAAGAACTACAATGCCAGATGGAGCTATACACTGGAATATTGGACACCTGGATAATAAATAGACATTATTAATATATTATTATTACGAACTGGGCAATGGGTAGAGTCCCCCCTCCTCCTATTTCCTCGGGAACCAAGCGTTTCAAGCTGGGCCGCATTCATATTCATCCTGGGCCGCATGTGGCCCTCGGGCCGCAGTTTGGACACCCCTGTGTTATACTTTTATCTGTTTGAAGATATTTAAATCCTATCAGTGGGGACTGACCATGGTAATCCTGATAATTATATGTTTCTGTGTGACTATGACGGCCTTATGTCTGTAGCTCTGTCTGCCCTTATGCTGAATTGTTTGCGTGGGCTAAAGGGAGCCAGGAGGCAGGGGCTGGAACATGTGGAGAGCATGAATAGAGAGATCAAGGCACCTGATGATCGCACTGCCCACAGACTAGAAAAGGGCATCGTATTTCTTGGGTTCTGTTGTGTAGGAGGACAATTGTCTGAGAACTTGCGCTTTGGAATAACTTGGCTATGGTTTAACAAAATGTCATCAGTAGAGGAAAAATACTTATCATCGCAGGATAAAGAAATTGTTTTTGCAGTATAACTATTGTCTATGTTGGTTAAACGGTCCCTGCAACAGTCGCCATTAACAAAGCTTTTCTAGTATGTTCTCTGTTAAGAACGTTCCTGTGTTACTAAGGACAGTAAGCTTATAAAGTCTAAATTGTAACATTTAGTGCTAGGTAATGTCTTCCCTTAAGGACAGATACACATGCTCAGATTTGTGGGAGATTTAGTCGCCTGGCGAATTGCCTCCCGGCTAGAATCGAAATCACCGGCAGGATGGCACTCAGAGCGCTTTGTTTTCTGAAATCGCCCAAAGCGCATGCTGCCAGCAATTTACACTCTAGCCGGCGGGAGCCAATTTGGGGAGATTAGTCGCCCCGAAGAAGAGGAGATGTGTTGCTGGGCAACTAATATCCCCGAATCTGAGCGTATGTCTCTGCCCTAAAAGGGTACTTAGCCTTCCAAATATTTTACAGTTCAGTTGTCTTTTAGAAGGCCTGCTGGAGGGAAATTGTCTTTGTTTCAGTGGTATTCAGTAGGAAGAAGGGAAATCAATGAAAGTACTGAAACCTTGTAAGCAGATAAACATGCATCTGTAATGTCTGGGGTGTCCTCGAAGCTGGATTGGTATATTTTAGTATCCTAGTTTTTGGCTAGGACTAGGTTCTCAGAGTGTTCATTTGGGCAGGGGGTTAGGTTAGCATGATATTTCCTCTTAGTTATAAGTACAATACAGTGTTTAACTAATTATTGTATGAATTGCTCAAAATAGAGAGTAATGGACAAGTGGGCCATACACTGTAATATTTCATTTTAATTGTACATTGTGCACTTTTAAGAAGTGCTAATCTTTTGGAGCAAACGCAAGTATATAAAAAGGGGTGCATCCAGGCGGAAGTGGGGCACAAGAAGGTCACGGGCTGAACACGTGCTTGGCATGTGGTGTTTTTACATGAACCAATAAATATTTTTTACAATTTGTATCAAGTTTGGCTGCATCTTCACACCCTAATACAGCACTATGATCCTATGGTGCAATTTCTGTATTCTTGAGCGTTTATTCCCGCGGCCAGAGCGGATGAGAGGAATCGGCTAGTAGTTATGCTTTCTTCGTGTTTGGCACGTACCTTCCACGGGCTGAATTTTAGCCTGTGTCCACCCCACTAGTGGACCGCATGCCCCCCCCCAAACTTTGACGGCCTAGTCCCGGTCCACAAATCCAGCCTTGTCTGGTACAAGGCATCTTTAAAAAGTTGGGTTCTGCAAACATTAAACTGTCGTCAAAAGCAGCCAAAGCAGAATATTGTTTTAAATAAGGTAGTGTTATCCAGAATGCTAGGGCCCTGTGGTTTTCTGGATAAGGGCTCTTTCTTTAATTTGAACCCCTTAAAAATCATTTTAACGTTAAATAAACCCAATAGGATGTTTTTGACTCTCAGTTATATGCTAGTTGGGATCAAGTAAATGGCACAGTTTTATTATTACAAAGAAAAAATCATTTTAAAAAATGTGAATTATTTGATTAAAATGGAGTTTACGGGCTTCCCATAAGTTGGAGCATTCTGATAATGGAATTCTGGATAATGAATCACATACCTGTACAACAATCACAAAAAATCTTCACTGTATTAATTAAATGAAAAGTCAGGAAATTAAATTCAACCATGAATTCATTTTGTCTAAAGTGGGTTTAAGTGATCCTAGAGACATAAGACACTGTCTTATCTTTAGTAAAATAAGTAACTCTGGTTCATTGTGAAACAAAAATTAAAATAATGGTCTGTCAACCACACTGCATATGCCTCTGCTGGAGCCTTAATGACTGTAATGATGCATATTCATTTCC
The DNA here is from genome assembly GCA_038501925.1 of Xenopus petersii. NCBI lineage: Eukaryota > Metazoa > Chordata > Amphibia > Anura > Pipidae > Xenopus > Xenopus petersii. The sequence goes on along the minus strand of CM076673.1, from coordinate 156,591,717 downwards.
TGAGACTAGCGTACAAAATAGCATACCCCTGTTATTAAACTGTCAAAAGAAAAGAGACTATTAGCACATATTCCTGCTGACTGAAGCACAGCTATCAGATTTATTAACCATTGTCTCCCTATACTTAAAGCATACTTGAGCAAATATAATATCTCATGAAGCCTGGACAAGCTGTCATGTGGATTATACTTAATATATACAGTATATATTTATAGTGAATAAAGTACCCCCTATTGGTCACTTTGGCCTCGTGCTTTTGTGCAGGTCATGGAACTCCAAGGTTACTTTTAATATCCTCATATTTTCCATTACAGGGTACTTTATTTATTATAATAAACAAGTTTTAGTGAGTTATGTGACAAAAATGGCATCACTAAGCTCCGTTTATAACTGATGACATCACTAAAAACCGTTTATAAGGATATAATACACAAAAGCTATGAATATCTTGTAAATTATCTCCTTATAAATGGTGAGTTCTGATGTCATTTATATAAATGGTGAGTTCTGATGTCATTTCTGTCACATAATTCTGAAATTTGTGTATTAAAATAAAGTACCCCCAGTTGTAAAATATAAGGATATTAGAAGTAACCTCGGAGTTCCATGACCTATATAAAAACACTCTGCCTTCGGCCTCGTGTTTTTATATGGTCATGAAACTCCCCGGTAACTTATAATATCCTTATATTTTACAAGAGGGGGTACTTTATTCACTATATAATTTACAGGATATTCATGGCTTTTGTGTATTATATAAAGGGTGGCACCGAATCCAGGATTCGGTTCAGGATTCAGCCTTTTTAGCAGGATTCTGATTCGGGATTCAGCCTTTTTCAGCAGGATTCAAATTCGACTGAATCCTTCTTCCAGGTCGAACCAAATTGAATCCTAATTTAAATATATACAAATTTGGGATGGGAAGTCTCGTGACTTTTTGTCACAAAGCAAGGAAGTAAAAAATGTTCCCCCTTCCAACCCCTAATTTGCATATGCAAGTTAGGAGTTGGTCCGATATTTGGCCTGAATAATTCCGAATCCAAAATAGTGGATTTGGTGCATATATATATATATATATATATATATATATATATATATATATATACACACATATATATATATATATATATATATATATATAGCCTTTTTGCCTAGCAAGGCTGCAACCACATTACACAGATTTCCTAGGAAAACAGTGCAGGCTAAATTGCTAAATTCCAACCAAGTATTCATCTTTATTTCCGAGTTATTATTTTATGTGTGCTGCCAAAGGTATTTTTGATTTGACTAATATACCATATGCCAAAGGGTTATTCCATGCATTTTGTCCAACAGTTTTTCTGCAGAAATGTCATGGCTGTCTTATGATAGATGAACGCATTACTTATTCCTGCAGGAATATATAGGAAGTAAAAGTTAAAGAATTATCTTGAACCCTTATCTTGAGAACAAAACAGCTTTAAAAGCTTCATCTCTTGAAAGGAAAAAAAACCTTCTAATGATAATGAGTTAAAACTTGTGTGCCAGTTAAACATAATCGCTAATCTTACTCTTCACTGTCCCACTCTCAGCAGTCTGTCTCTCTACCTGCAGACTTTGTGTCGAAGTGGTTTCTTTTGATTGACAGTTATCTCTAATAAATTATTGGTCTGTGCCTATCATTGGGTCTCTTTGCCTAGACACTCTATTCGAGCTAATGACTCCGACACAGAGTCTGTATATGGAGACTGATTGCTGAGCGGGGAAGAGTGAACAGTAACAGTACAGCATTTTATTATGTTTAAAAGTTTCCATATTCCCCTTAAAATGTAGCTTATATTAAGTTTTGTATTGTTTTAACAAGAGTCAATCTTTAATTAAAAAATCATTAGCACCCTCAAAATGAGAACATAAGCATGCATTTGTTTCAATTAACTGGCAGTGTGAATCGCAATGCACATTGAGAGAGCACAGTTCAGTTTTTCTGTTACATAGGATGTTTGAATTCCTCTAGACAACAACTATATAACAGTCATATGACAGCCTATTACTTCACTTTCTGGAAAGAAAATATCTCAAACATCATCTGTTATAAATAGTGGATAAGACAAAATCAAGGTAGGTATCAAGAGCTAAAGAGCTGCAAGCATAAAGCATCATGAATCCCTAGGGGAACATAAAAATCTAGTGTCCTGTAATGTCCCTTGTCATTAGAACAAAGTGGATACTGTCTGTAGAATCTTGACCCCCACATACACACTTTGGTTGTAGTCTTTATTCAACAGACTGCAGAACTCCATAGCTGGCTCCACATGGAAAGTGGCATAACCATAGAATCCTAGAATACTCTAGGATTCTCACTGGACTGCTGTAGAGGGTGCCCTCTAGTGTCAGCAGTGCTGCATAGCAATAAACATAAACAAAGCATAATAAACATGTCCTTAGAAGGGCTGTTACTAAACACTACACTGTCTGCCTGTTAAAATCCAACTATTATTTATCTACACATTAGAATGCCATATTCCTGCTACCTGAAAACTAGCCATATTATCCCTTACAAATCTTTGGCTTCAAAATGGAACTACAGATATATCACCCACCAGTTCTGTTTTCCTGTAAGCCTCCAACTGTATTATAACAATTAAACCTACACTTGAGTGAAACACTGAAGACAACAAAGCCCAGCCATCAGAAAACACTGTATCCAGAAGGTGTTACCATTGAATTAAAATTGTGGCTATGTTAAAAGCCCCTGCTCTCAACCACAGGGTTAGTGCATCAAAGTCATGGAAATAAAATGGCAATGTTTTTCATGTTCTTGGATCAGTTGAGCTACAATCTGCTTTTTTTATGCAACTATATGGTTCCACATTTTCTAGGGATTTGAAAGATTTATTTTTATAAGTGTCTTGCTGATGCTTCACATTTTGCCAGCTAGTTACAGAATTTTCCAAAGCTTCTAATTTGACAGCAACTGAAGTTTTTTTACCCTCTTTTTTTCGGATTTTATTTTTTAAATAAGCTGAAGATTTTCACTCGAACATGAGCTAGTTTATTTTAAAAGTCTGGGCTGTCAGAAGGCTTAAAGGGGAATTAAAGTCTAAAATAGAATAATGCTAGCAATGCTGTATTTTGTATACTAAACATAAACATGAACTTACTGCACCAGAAGCCTAATTAAACAAATGATTTATGTTTTCAAAGTTGGCCTCAGGGGGCTTTCATCTTGTAACTGTTAAACATCTTTGCAAGACCAAGACTACGCACATGCTCAGTGTGATCTGGGCATCTGTTGGGAGGTTAAAGGGACCGTCATAAATTATCAAAACAGCATGTCAAGTCAAATAATATCTGCCATAGAAGCCAATACAGCAAGACTGATTAATAATCAGAATATACAGACTGCACTGAGTCTGTCGATACAAATCTCTACGCAGTTGCCAGCTGCTTTACAGGGAAACAAACAAAGCTGCTCGAGGTCAGGGAAGTAAGGTGAAGGGGGCTCCCCCCTACCGTTTGAAAGTATGATCATTTCCCTGCAGAGCAGTTAGGGACCGTCTAAAGTTTCCTATCCTCAGCAGTCAGAGCAAGTAAAACGAAGGGGGAATTTCACTGCATACAGTCAGGTTTCTTATAAAAACGGTAGACATTAATTTAATTAAAGTATATTGGAGATAAGACTATGAAGATTTTCCTTCATCCAGGTCATGGTATATCTAATATGAGTAATTATAAAACAACTGGACTTGCTGAGTAATTATTGAAGACGTTTCACTACTCATCCGAGCAGCTTTTTCAGTTCAACTGACTAGGAGTTGCATGACACATTGGTAATCCTATCACAGTAACTGCACAGAATCAACACCTCTGTAAATTTCAGATTTCACCTTTTTGAAGAGTTACAATGTACTGGTAATAGAAGTGTCATCATACTGAAATGATAAATTTTCTAAATATAATCAATTAATAATTTATCTGGTGATCTGGTGATCACACACACACAACCACCCCCACACACAGCTGTATTAGACCTGTCTATCATTCAAAATCAAAAACTCCTACATGAAGAAAAAATGAAGAGACAGATGCTGAAAGAATAGTGAAGACTAACTTGGTTATTTCAGAAACTGTACTGTTTCTGTATTTAGGAATATGTTTATGATGAGTCTTATATTCAATTTTCATGTTTGCAAAAGTTCCTCTTTAAGTTCAGTACAGGCTTTTTAGCCTGAGTGAACACACCCCTGATATTCTGCTTTGTCTCAAGGAGCTGTCAGGACCAGCCCGGGAGTTGAACTCTAGGAGGTGTGCTCCCTGCTGCACTTACTCCATGAGCCACTGGAGGCTCTTAGGCCTGATCCTGTTCCCTTTGCTATATGTTCAGGTGTTCTCCCTGTCTATAGTTTTCGCCCTCCATGTTCTCCACCCACCTCATTTCCCTCATGTGTTTCCCATTCCTCATCACCATCCCTTTATAAACCCAGCCCTGTGCCTTGCTCAGGAAGGAGTCATTTTGTGTGTTCCTGTATGACATGTATTCCTTGTTCCTAAATTCCTTGCCCTCCTGGATTTCCTGGTAATGACCTTGGCTTGACCCTGTTTTTTTGCCTGTTCCTGTCATTATCTTCTGTTGCCATTAAGCTTGCAATATCACTATATCATCTCCAATTGTTTATGGGTATCCCCCCTCGGCTTCCGCCATACCCACTTCCCAGTGTGTGGCTAATTCCAGTGACAGCGGCTCCCCGCTGTGAGTGTTACAGGAGCATTCTGGGAAAGATTCTAGGGCTTTTTTTGGATACTGTGCCACAACATATATATTGGTTATATCTGCGGAGCAAAGAACATATGGAGACATAACACATGGGACCACAGAAATTCTATTGTGAACTATAGATCCAGTACCCTCATTATACCAAGTATATAATGCATTGTTATTATCATTTGGCCTGCAAAATATAAAGATTAGGTAAACAATTACATTATATACTAACATTTTACATAAACCAACATACAGGTATGGGACTTGTTATCTAGAATGCTCGGGACCTGGGGCTTTCCGGATAACAGATCTTCATACTTAAAGTCTACTAGAAAATCATGTAAACATTGAATAAACCAAATAGGCTGGGTCTGCTTCCAATAAGGATTATTTTTTTCTTAGTTTGGAAGAAAAAGAGGCAAACAAAATAATTTCTAAAAACATGGATTATTCAATGGATTAGATGGCCTTTTCTGTAATTCAGAGCTTTCTGCATAATGGGTTTCCGGTAATAATCAGTTACCTGTATTCCGTTCATATTTGTGGAACTGATGTTGCAAACACTGGCCCAGGAGGATGGTAAAGGGAAGACAGCCTTGCAGGCCGCCGATAGAAATCACAGGGCCCCATACAGCAAAATTTTTGGGGCCTCCTTCCCCGCCCATCCCTGCCCCCAAGCCTCATCCCCGATCCCGCCCACTCAACATCAGTTAAAAGACCACACAGACATCAGTGTTAAAAAAGGTAACCCCCCCACACACACAAGTTATAAAAAGCTATTGGGGACCAGGACCCCCCCCCCCCACACACAAGTTAAAAAAAAATTGGGGCCCCAAAGAATATTTTTCAAAAAAACATTGGAGCCACGGCCCCCCCTTACAAGTTAAAAAAATAATATTTTTTTTAAAAAACATTGGTGGCAGGGGCCTATAGAGTATTAAAATAATACATTTGTGGCCAGGGGATTTAAAAAAAAAAAAACACATCGTTGTTCAGAGGAATTGAACTCGTGGTGTCAGGGCTTCAACTTTGCCTCCTTTTGCGACTTTGGGTCTTTTCGCCACTTCAGGACTTCAACTTCGGCTGTTTTCGTGGCTTTGGGTTTTCCGCCGCTTCAGGACTTTGTAACTTTCGAATTTCAGCTGTTCGGGACTTCGGAAGGAGGCGGCACAGCATCGGCACTGTCAAGGGGAGCCCGGCTCTTTTGAAAAGTTCAGCACTGCCGGGCCCCCCTTCAGGCCCAGGCCTGGTACACTTGTGCCCCCCTGATGGCGTCCCTGCAGCCTAGTGTGGCTTAAGGGTGATGGGATAGATAGGTGGGATGATTGTATACTTTATAGGGCAAAAAATATAGTGGGTTTTGCCATTGTAGAGCTGATAAAACACTTTTAGGCAAAAAACTCATCCATAGGTCTTGAAGTATTACTTTGGCATTGGTTATAGTTATGCCCAATAATGTATCCATCATTCATATCTATGTCTAAGTAATTCCTTAAAGTTTTCGCTTATGGTCAGCTGTTTTATTTTTATCATAGAATTATTGTCAGGGCGATTTAGTGGAAGCCATGTATACACCCAAACCCAGAACTTTCACTATTTGGATAGAGGCCCTTTATGTCCAGGCTAACATTTTGTCAGGTCTTGGTCTAGTCAAGCATATTAAGATTATCCTTGAGCAGAATCAATCCTATGGCACAGTGGCATGGCTTTCATACGAAGATAAATTCCATCAGGGATCCATAACATGGGGAGTAAGTGTATAGAAATTTGATTGATGTTAATGTTATCTCCTACATCTCCACTTTTATCCATTTCATCTAGAATGTCTGCTTTAAGTATAATACCTGACAAAGGTATAACAAATCAGCTTGCCAATGCCAATCATACTTAAACATGAAGGCTAATATAGCCCAGGAGATCCCATAGCATTTTGCCATAATAAACGATTGGGCACACTTTCCAACAAGTTACTACACACCAATAGCTAATTCCACAACTGAAAAGCTCTGGTGAAGCAGAAATGTAATGCTAAGGGACTTTCCAATATAAGTTCATTAAACATTTCTAGTGGATGTAATGGATTTGTAAATAGAATTGCAGTTGAAAACAGTATTTATTTATCCCTTTCTGTTCTCTGGTTCTGACTCCTTTTTATCAGCTGCAATTAGATTTACAAATAACTTTGAAACCACTGAACATTTGTAATTAATGTACATTGAAAAGCATTTAGAATTCCATTTTCTTTCACTATGCAAAGAAACAACGGTGCTTGGAGAAAAACCAATTTAAAGTTAATTGAAAGGTGAACTTCCCCTTTAAAGGCCTCTATCAATTTGGCACACTAAGTAATGTGTCAGTTCACAGAATTGCTGCCATAGCAACACATTCTTTTAGTGACTTGTATCCATGGAGACTGGCTCTTGAAAACCTAGTTATTCGGAATGGCGTAGTAAATAAATATGTAGACTTAACACAATATTCATAAAATCTGTCATAAATATTGACCGAAACAAAAGTTTGCACTGAATATGCATAGTGCAAGGGTAGAACTTATTTAACTATTCACTCCTTGAAAGGGAAAATATATACCTTACAAATATAAATATAATTTTGTTATACTGATTTACCTGATTCTACATATTTAAGGTAACCATGATAGTCTGCCTATGATTTACAGAGCAGGGACAGAAATAGAGGTAGTGCCCAAATTGGTCATAAATGGGGGGCAGAACTGAAGAGGGAAGGGGAGACTGTAAAGAAGAGAGGGTAGTGTGCAATGCAAGCAATCAGGGTGTGGGGAAGAGCGGTAGTCAGGGCCAGGATCTGCCACCCCTCCAGCATTTTTGTGGATTCTGGGACTTGAAGTCCCTCTGATTTCAAAAGAAAATGCACATAGACCACTATGGAAGGCAGAGAGACTTCAAGTCCCAGAATCCATCACTTCACAATGAAAGAAGGTAAAGGCAAGGGATTGCATTGCATTGTGGGCCTAAGGTTGGATTGGAAAATTGTTCTTACGTGGCTTCCTTTCAATCTGTGGAACCAGGTATATTTTGTAAAAAAAAAAAAAAAAATACATCAACATTTTATCTGAAACTTCAGATCATATTTAAGCACCTTTTCTAAATAAGCATACGCTCATGTCAAAAAGGAGGTATATTTTCTCTTAAATGGGACAACCATGATTTAAATAAATGGCCTGCAAAACAGGGATTAGTATCACAGTGCTTTGTGCCTGGGCTTACAGTTTAGGGCAGACACAGACGCGAAGATTCGGGGAGATTTAGTCACCCGGCGACTAATCACCTCTTCTTCGGGCAACTAATCTCTTATAGGTTTGCTATAAATTATTGTGAAGCGCTTTTGCTATATAAATTAATGATGGAAATAAAATGCAGGCCAGAAGGTCAGACATTACCAATTATTATCCAGTCTATAGTACTGTGGTCATTACTCTGAAAAGAACAAAGTGATGTGTAATAATTGAACACAGCAAGACCTCAATTTTACATATCCTGATTTTAAGTTTTCTCTCATTTTATGTTGTTTTGCTGAAGTCCTGCTATTTTATAATGCATTTCCCTGATTTTACATTTTCTGGATTTACACAATTTTTTTCTGGTCCCTTAAAAACATAATGGGGGGTTTTACTGTAACATTATATTGCTAAGGGTGCATCATTAAATACTATTAATGGACCCTTTCATTCATTTCCTCTCAGAAAAACAGAATGGCTAAAATAAATTCCCCAAGCAAAAACATACAGTATCTGTATTGTGCAATGGCATTACTGGAAAATAATATGGGTGGATTTACGAACTAGAAAATCGTTTTTGTCCTAATTATTTTGGGAGCATCAGTCCCAACTGCACAAATACCATAAAACTAACCTCACACACAAACTACAATGCATTTCATTATATGGGATTCATTTCTGGTGTGCTTGTACCCTTGAACCTGTATGGAACATTATTTAGTCAAATCAGATGGTAGCAGAACTGCCATCAATATATGCGAGTGTATAGATAGACCTGTATCAGTATGTGTATATATGTGCACTGGGGTTTGCTTGGATCGGTTGGACTTGATGGTCTCTTTTTAATTATTATGAAACGGGATTACTGAAAATAGGATATCTTTCATTCTAATTAACAACATATGCGATTAGCACCAGATTAGTTACCTGGGAGCGCTCTGATCCACTCCATACTCCATGTGCCACACATAAAAATCTACCCCGGTACAGCTCAATAGCCCAGAACCTTTAGAAGTGAATACGGTGCACCATGGAGGGAGATAAATAGACTTGAAAGTCGCTTTAAAAATCCATATTTTATTGTTCCATTATTATTCCATTAAAAAAGACAAAACATCACATGTGAAGGATCACTAGCTTAATTTATTTAATTAACAATATATGCCTGATCTTAACCAACTTTGTGATGTGGCAACAGACAGCTCTTGAGTGCGCCAAAGATTTTTAAAGGCTCCAAGTAGGCAATGAATGAAGTGCCAGCAGGTACAAAATGCGCAAGGGTTTTTACATTTTTTTTTGTTAGATAAACCTGGACCTTGGGGCAGTTCAGTGGTGTAATAACATGTACAGCACACCCCATGGTTGCGGCGTGTTAAGTTAATTGGAGAGGAGAAAAGGGGAAAAGTTCAAGAAAAGTTACCTGTGAGTACTGTTACAATTAGAAGGCGCCTATGTGAAGCCAAGCTATCGGCAAGAAGCCCCAGCAAAGTCCCAGTGTTGAAAAAAAGTCATGCTGAAGAGGTTACAATTTGCCAAAGAACATATTGACTGGCCTAAAGAGAAATGGTGCAACATTTTATGGACTGATGAAAGCAAGATTGTTCTTTTTGGGTCTAGGGGCCACAGACAGTTTGTCAGACACCCCCAAACACTGAATTCAAGCCACAGTACGGTGTGAAGACAGTGAAACATGGTGACACAAGCATCACGATATGGGGATGTTTCTCATACTGTGGTGTTGGGCCTATTTATCACATGCCAGGGATCATGGATCAGTTTCAATACATCAAAATACTTGAAGAGGTCATGTTGCCTTATGACAAAGAGGAAATGGGTGTTTCAACAAGACAATGACCCCAAACACACCAGTAAATGAGCAACATCTTTGGTTTCAGACCAACAAGATTGACATTATGGAGTGGCCAACCCAATCCCCGGACCTTAATCCATTAGAAAACTTGTGGGGTGACATCAAAAATGCTGTTTCCGAGGCAAAACCAAGAAATGCAGAAGAATTGTGGAATGTAAAAGGTGCCAGAAGTTGGTGGACTCAATGTAACACAGATGTGCAGCAGTTCTCAGAAACACTGATTATACAACTAAATATTAGTTCTGTGATTCAAAGGAAAGCAAAATCTTGAAACATTTTTCAGTTCATACAGTGAATTTTTTTTAACAGACTAGTATTCCATTTTCTTCACTTTCTGTAAAGGAATATACTAGTTTTCCTCATAATTTGATTCGGAATAGAATGTGTAATGTTCCCAATGTATTTGTGTGCATGGAAATAAAAGCTATTACAAGGATTTTGAGCTCTATTCACTTTTTTACTGCTATTATTCCAAACACAACAGTATGAACTATTTGATGCTGGGGTCTAAATAGCTGCCATTTTGGAATAAAGCCTTTCTGGATGCATAATAGGCAGCAATAGGGAGAGGAAGAGCTTGTCTGTGGCTTAATGGTATAGGGAACAGAGGACATGTGAATGTTTGAACTCAGTCACAGGCTTTTCTGTGTTAATTGGGGACCAGGACACTGGAAAGGAGGGGTAATCTACTGGCATCAATTAACAAGCTAATTTAGGAAGCCTTCTAAACCAGGTCTACTACCAAGGATACAAGAGGGAGTATGCTTAGGCCATAGGTACAAAAGACTTCAGCTGTGGGGATGATTTATAAATTGGGTTTCTTTATTTAAATGTCTCCTGTTCCAAGAAAGAGTAATGGGTTGTGCTAATTCAAGGTGCCTTGAAAAGATTATAAATTCAAAAATAAAATTTGTCCAATAAAATAAGGTATAATTCTAAGCAGATTTCTAATATATATTTCAATTCCAAAAGTTACTTGTAAACACTGTTGAAAGCAGTATCTGTCTGGCCATTTCCTGCAAGTGTAGCAGAATTACATTACATTATTTTATATATGAAGTATTATAAATTACCTGATCCCTTCCTTTAGCAGACATAAGATACATTGCCATGTATAGAAGGCATTTTAGTTTTATATGGGGATACTACAGAGGAAATATTTGACTGAATGCAGCAGTGGAATAAGGTGTCTGAGGCCCACCTCAAGATCTCCTACGCTACAGATATCTGTCCCCCTTCCCCTGCATACTCTGTACTGTACCTCTTACCACCCTCGGGATCATCTGTTCCATGCAGGATGCTGCCACTTTGCAGAGTGATTTGTCTAAGTTGGGAAATCTGGCAGCAAACTGGAAAATGAGGTTCAATGTTGATAAATGCAAGGTTATGTACTTTGGCAAAAATAATATAAATGCAAGTTATACACCAAATTGCAGTGTGTTGGGAGTTTCCTTAAATGAGAAGGATCTAAGGCTTTTTATAGAAAAAAAAGTTGTCTAATTCTGGGCAGTGTCATTCTGTGGCTACTAAAGCAAATAAAGTTCTGTCTTGCACAAAAAGGGCATTAACTCAAGGGATGAAAACATAATTATGCCTCTTTATAGGTCCCTGGTAAGGCCTCATCTGGAGTATGCAGTGCAGTTTTGGACTCCAGTCCTTAAAGTAAAACTATACCCCCAAAATGAATACTTAAGCAACAGATAGTTTATATCAAATTGAATGACATATTAAAGAATCTTACCAAACTGGAATATATATTTACATAAATATTGCCCTTTTACATCTCTTGCCTTGAACCACCATTTCGTGACTCTATCTGTGCTGCCTCAGAGATCACCTGACCAGAAATACTACAACACTAACTGTAACAGGAAGAAGTGAGGAAGCAAAAGCAGAACTCTGTCTGTTAATTGGCTCATGTGACCTTACATGCGGTTTGTATTTGTGCACAGTGAATCGTACGATCCCAGGAGGCGGCGCTTATTTTTCAAAATGGCAATTTTCTATTTATGATTACCCAATGGCACATACTACTAAAAAAGTATATTATTATGATAATGGTTCATTTACATGAAGCAGGATTTTACACATGAGCTGTTTTACTCAGTATCTTTTAATAGAGACCTACATTGTTTGGGGGGTATAGTTTTCCTTTAAGAGGGATATAAATGAGCTGGAAAGAGTGCAGAGACTAAGCGCAACTAAATTGGTTAGAGGGATGGAAGACTTAAATTATGAGGGTAGACTGTCAAGGTTGGGGTTGTTTTCTCTGGAAAAAAGGCGCTTGCGAGGGGACATGATTACACTTTACAAGTACATTAGAGGAGATTATAGACAAATAGCAGGGGACCTTTTTACCCATAAAGTGGATCACTGTACCAGAGGCCACCCCTTTAGACTAGAAGAAAAGAACTTTCATTTGAAGCAACGTAGGGGGTTCTTCACAGTCAGGACAGTGAGGTTGTGGAATGCACTGCCGGGTGATGTTGTGATGGCTGATTCAGTTAATGCCTTTAAGAATGGCTTGGATGATTTTTTGGACAGACAATATTAAAGGCTATTGTGATACTAAACTCTATAGTTAGATATGGGTATATATATATATATATATATTTATTTATATATATATATATATATATATATAGTGTTATATAAATAAATGATGAAATGATGATATATATATATTTATATTGTATGTCAAAGTAGGAAGGGGTGTGTGTATGGATGCTGTGTTTTCATTTGGAGGGGTTGAACTTGAGGGCCTTCTCTTTTTTTAACCCAATTTAACTATGTAACTACTACTATGTAACAGGGGGCTGGACCCAATGGATTTTTTTTCTGGTGTACCACTGGTCCAGACTGACCAAGACCAACAGAGAAATTATTTGATCAATGTTTTTTTGGTGAAAAAAGGGGAATTACACTACAGGCACAAACACTGCTATATCCATTAAGCACCTTTTGACCAATCAAGATTCCAGATAGCAGTTGTAAAAATGTGTACATTTAGCTAAGCTCTCCATTCTGTTTCTAGAAGAATACAAGTCTGCTTTTCCTACTGCCCAAACCTTACATTAAATTGCTCTTTCCTCTCAATGTATCACAGCTATTAGAAGACACAAAACACTGTATTTCTTATGTCAAGGATAGCGATTGTGCAACAAATTGACAGGTAAGTAAGAAATAATGAAAACAACTCTTTCTATACGTAAACTATTTTTAATGTCACATTTTGACAATTGTAAATGGATTATGCAATCTGCAATATATGTGGTCAACAAAAGGCAATAAAATGTTTATTTTTCTCCTGTTTTAAGAGAATCATTAACAATTCCACAGTTCACATCAAATTTATGACTTTCCAACTGTATTCCTTTTAAAGGATAACAATCTTCAGAGATTTTGTTTTTTACAATGTAACTAATACTCTGCTACAATGACGTTTTGAAATCAAAGTAACACAATTCAGTAAAGGTCAAGTTTTCAGTCACTTATACATTACATTGGCCAGATGAAAGTGGAAATAAAGCAGGTGAGGAACTGTTACACAGTTTAGATGAGGCAATAGAAAGGAGACACACTCGAGTGCAATACTTCACACAGATTAAGGGAGAACCAAGGACATTCTGTTGTTAAGTCCACTATACAGACAGATTGCTTTTCTTTGAAGAGACAGTTTCTGCCTGAAACAAAGCTATGCTTATACATGTCAACAGAAACTGCTCCTGGGGAACTTCTGAGCTGTTCCAAACCAAGCATTCATGTATAGTAAAATATATAAACAGCATCAAGTTTTACATGGATCACAGGGGAGTTCTTTAACCAGGTTAGTTTTGTTTTTACCAATTTGTATCATAAATGAGCCTGCAGTCTCACCAGTTAGTTTATAAACCACTCTTTAGGATAAAATGCTGACCAGATCAAGAAGAGAAATGGTTTCTCTAGGCACATGTATCCAATATCACACAATTCCTCCCCAGTTTGGAGTTTTCCCCACTTGACACATTAACCAGTGAAGATACCTGGGTCAGTTTGTCAGATATGTTCAATCTGCTGTGAGCAGTCAAATGCCATTCTGCTTGATGAGTGTTAGAGGGTTGTTAGAACTCAGTGCTGCTGCTGGACTCTAAGTCCTCCATCCCCACCTGAAATTTGCAAAATTGCAAGCAGGGAATTAAGGATTCAAACAATTTATTTTCAAGAAAATATGGAATTCTTACACCTTTACGGGTCATTTATATATATATATATATATATATATATATATATATATATATATATATATATCTTGCAATAATACTGCCTCTATCATTGTAGGCTGTTACATAGATTGCAACAAATCATCTATAAAGTAAATTATAATATTTTTAATAGTCAATCCTTCCAATTTAATAAAAACATGGCTATTTAACTCTAAAAGCTTCCACCTGATCATGACAGGTGTAAAACTACAAAGTATAAAGGTGAATTTTTAAGAAAGATGTCCTAATTGTTCCAATAATGCTTTCAATGTGCTGCTTTGAAAATTATATCTACAATGCAACAATCAAAACTGCCCGAACGTATCAGTCACACATGGTCTGGCTTCACCAGGCAGAACACGTGATAGACATGAAAGGTGATGCTCTATAAATACATGTTGTTAATAATAATAATAGACATGAAAGGTGACATTGCAAAACAGTTTTTTCAGGTTAAAAAGGCATCATGGGACATTTGCTGATGTGCAGTCACTAGCTTTTCACTGTTGCTGTCCACCCACTGAAATTAATGGATTTAGCACAGATTAGGGATCCATTATACAGAAAGTCCGTAAACTCTATTACTGTATATCTAAATAATAAAATGTTTAAAATGATTTCCTTTTTCTCTGTAATAATTAAACAGTATCTTGTACTTGATCCAAACTAAGATAGAAGTATTCCTTATTGGAGGCAGAAGCAGACTATTGGGTTTATTTAATATTTAAATGATTTTCTAGTAGACTTGGTATGAAGATCCAAACTACGGAAACATCCGCTATCTGGAAAAACCCAGGTCACGAGTGTTCTGGATAACAGGTCCCTCACATGTACAAAATAGCCAGTACCATATTCCTTTTCTAAATGAAACATACAAATGTAAAATGGCTGTTTGAAATGTTCTTCTAACATGCCATCCCATCATTGCCACATTCACAGGAAACCAGTAAAGCACATACAGAAGACTGTGAGCATCACTGCTCTGCTCCACCTTCCTTGGATTCCTTTTGATTTATGCGACTTAAAGGGGTTGTTCACCTTTGCATTAACTTTTAGTATGATGTAGAGAGTGATATTCTAAGACAATTTGCAATTGGTTTTCATTTTTTATTATTTAAAGTTGTTGAGTTATTTAGCTTTTTATTCAGCAGCTCTTAAATTTTCATTATAAACAATCTGGTAACTTACCCTAGCAACCATGCATTGATTTGAATAAAAGACTGGAATATGAATAGGAGACAACCTTGCTAGATAGTCGAGAAATAAAAATTAGCAATAACAATAAATTTGTAGCCTTAGAGCGCATTTGCTTTTTAGATGGGGTCAGCGACATTTGAAAGCTGGAAAGGGTCAGTAGGAAAATGCAATTATTATAATATTATTATAATATTATATATATAATATTAATTATAAAACTGTACAAAATAAATAATGAAAACGAATGGAAAAGTTGCTTAGAACTGGCCATTCTGTAACATACTAAAAGTGAACCACCCCATTAAAAGTCTCTCTAAAAATCAAATCTACTAAAGATTATAACCAGTTTGAGCTTTTTGCTATACTTTAAGTTCTAGTTTGTCACTTTACAAGGGAGGAATGGCAATGTAGAGCGTGCTAGGCTTTACTGTGAGCAACACCATTTATAGCAAGCAATACAAGGGGGTTTGTTTACCATTAACAGTCAGTATATAATAAAATAGTTTTTTTTTTTTTAAACAGTTTTTTTATTTTTAATATAGTTTTTCGATTATTTTCCTTCCTTTTCAGTCTTCTTCCAGCTTTCAAGTGGTGGTCACTGACCCCAGCAACTAAAAACTATTGCTTTGTGATAATACAACTTTATTCTTATTGTTAATTATTAGTTCTATTGCCAAAGTCCCTTCCTATATACTTCCCAGTCTCTCAATCAAACCACTGCATGTAGTAAATTGTATGGAATAATCACAACTTCTGTTTATTTGTTGACTGTGGTGCTCAGTGCTGAGGTAGTAGGTATCTGCACCCACCCTCTGGATTCATAACAAAAGTAGAACCGGCACATGTAATTGTACAAAAACAGGGTAAACCCCTGCAGAGAATTTACCCCATGTTTGAGCAATTCTCTGTGCTGGTTCTGCTTCTTCAATAAATTGGAGCATAGCAACCAGATTGCTGCTTTAATTGCAAACAAAAAAAGTGAAATAATTAAAAAAAAAAAATTGCAAATTTTATCAACATATCTCTTTATTCTACTAAAATTTAATGGTGAACTACCCCTAACAAAGAAGAAGCTCCAATTTATGAGATGTATAATAAGAGATGGCTCCCTATAGATGTAATGCTTAGTATGATATAGACAGTATTAAAAAGAAAACTTTTCTGATTAAATTATTTACATTTCTCTAGAGGGGTTCTCAGACGTCAAATTGTAACTGCAGGGGATTTAATTATTTTTGCAACCAGGGAGCAGTTTGAAAGTTAGAAAAGAAAAAAGGAATAGGAGAGGCAATGAAAAGTGAACTATCAGTGTCCATCTGTTTTTTGACAGAATAGCATTTTTAGTTGCAGACTAGAAAAAGGTAGAATAGGATCTCTTATGCAAAAACATGATATCCAGACAGCCCTGAATTACAGGAAGGCCATCTCCCGTGAACTTTATAAAATAATTCCAATTTTAATGCAAATTCTCTTTTTTTCATATTAGTCTCATAGATTGATTCTGTGACCGATATTACTCCAATGGGAAACTGGATAATTAAACATTAAGAAAAATTAAACAAAGGGTTATTTTGCAATTAAAATGTATTTATATTTAAGTGAATGCCAATTAAAGGGCCTTATTATTACAGATTATGCAAATAAAGCAAAATGAAGAATTCTTTTTTTTTTAAATAGAATACTGTGGGTAATGGCATTTTCAAATTGCAAACATTTTTGGAAAACACAGACAGTATTGCTACTTAGGCTGCCAATAGTGCTTATACCACGGGGAACCCAGCATGCCATGACCACCAAATTTTCTTGGACTGCAGGGATTTGTATTTGAAAAGCACGATGGTGGAATTCTCGGTAAAGTGCTGATTTAAGTTTTTCACAGAGCAACCCCCTCTTTTTGCAGATAGAATGTCTATACAGTCCATATGTTTTGCATTAGACAAAAATAAGTTTGAAAATGCCCTGCCTAAATCTGCAGGGCATCCTTACTGTACACACACATTAGTTTAACAGACAATGCAATATTATCTTTGATATTCACAGACTACCACAATGTATGACTAGTAGCTAAAGGCTTAAAATGTGGTACCATTGCCCAAAGAATACTAGTTACCTCATATAAACATTATGGAGTATTAAAAGGTTTTTTTTTTTTTTTTTGCTTTATGTCAATATAATGCTGAACACAACAAGATTTGATAACTAGAAGCTGAAATACTACTTTTCCTCTGAGAAAATAGAAATACTTTCCAAAATAAAAAAAGAACCAGGGATCCCAATGGCCAACTATAATGAGAAATAGTACAAAGCTTGCAGGGTCAGGACTGTCCTGTAGTCTGGATGTGGCCATCGGTAATTGATTTCTGTATGACATGTAAATTGCACCAAAACATTCAGTATAGTGGTTGGAAAACACTTTTTTCAAAGAGAAATAACACTTGCTCTAAGCATCTCTCAGAAGTGGAATGTGTTTTATTCATTGACAATGCAAAATGGTGTTTTTATGCTGTGCTTAGTATACATGTTTCTATAAGGAGATGTTGCCTTGTATTGAAATTAGACAGTCTAAGAAATTGCTTTTATTATTCTCAGGAAACAGTTCCCTCAGTTATAGAGGGGGTCCAAAAGCACCTGGACATTTTTTTTTGGCTGCTCCTGACTCAAACTGTTGGGATGGTCTTCAAAACTATAAAGATCACTGCACTTGCACTTCCCTACTGAGTTACAAGACATACAACGCTATTATTTAAAGGCAACAACATAAACTGAGCAACAATAAATGGAGCAACTGGATGGACCAATAACCCATTTCAGAGCAGATATATAATGCAGAATGCCAACTGTACTGGACATTAACGTGTGCCAACAGATCTGACCAAGGGTCCCACAGAAAGATGTTGCACATCTAAAAAGTTGCACGTGTGCCAGAATTTGAATTCTACAACAAAACTCAAATGAATGAAGAAAAATCAAGGGACTGGGAAAGCTACTTATTGGAGCTATTGCTAAATCCATTTTAATTGGCCAAGAGATATACATTTTGCTTAAGGTGGCCATAGACGCACCGATAATATCATATGAAACTAATTGTTGTTTGATATTCGGTGCACGTATGGCGGGAGATGAGCCAACCGATAATCGGCAGAAGACTTGGATACCGGTCGGCCAATTGATCGGACCAGCCAGCAAATTTTAATCAGGGACCTTTAAAAGGCACCCGAACATCGGCCATTTCTATTGTTTCTACCTGTATATCTGACGATTCAGCTCTACACGTGTGTATTGAAATGAACAATCTTAATTGGAAAGATCATAATTGTTACTTCTATGGCCACCTTAAAAGTGCACTGCTTACTGCAGAATGAGGGAAAACCTCCTTAATGGTGCTAGAACTATCTCAGTGCCCAAAGAGCTGAAAAGGAGTGAAAAAGAAACATTGCTGAAAAACCTATTACTGCAAGAGTGCATCGTTATCATTTTAAAGGCAACTGTGCTAAAGTTTTCACTTGGTGCACTGTTGTGTTCTTCAGAGAAAACATATTATGGAACTATAAGTGGGGAATCAATTATTCATTACCGCTGGGGAATATTTCTGGCTTATGCCTTTTGTTTATTTTCTGCTTATTAACGAATTTGCTGCAGGGGATAAAACAAAAGTTGTATTTAACTGTAACAACCAATGGAAAATGAAAAAACTGGGAAATACATGCACTTTCCAGTAGAAACATAGAAATTATATTCATGACACAACATCAGTTTAAACCATGGATAATCGGCATTCGACAATCTAGGTACAATAGAACTACAACTCCCAGAATTCTTCTGCCTGTGGAACTAGAAGCTAAAGGTGTTGTGCCAAAGATAGACTAAAGGAATTCACCTTAAAATGTAATTTTAGTATGACGTAGACAGTGGTTTTGGGAGACAACTAGCAATTGGTTTTCATTTATTACTTGCAGTTTGTGAATGGAACTTTAACAGCTGATTGCGAATGCTTAATTACCTTAGCAACCATGTAGCAGTCAGGAAGTCAGGATGGAAGATAAATAAGAGAGGCACTAAATACAAATCTAAGTAATAAAAAAAATTAGAACAACGTTAAAATGAGAGACTCAGAAAACCTGATTTTAGGTTACCAAGTGACCAGACAGTATTTTCAGTTGCAGATCAGAAAAAGCAGAACAGGAGGGCTTAGAATTTATAAAAAAAATGAAGATCACTTGAAATGTTGCTTAGAACGGGTCCATCTATAACAAAATGCAACTTCCCCTTTAAAAAGTCTCTTGGTAAAATGTCTATATATAAGGTTTTCATTTTGGGATCAGCCAAGGCTACAATAAATCTCATCTAAAGTTCCTAAAAGTCAATGGAAAAACTTTCCATCCCTTACAGAACATATACAGTTAATAGTTTAACCAAGTCCAAAGCCTTTCAGTTCACATTGGGTATGCTTGCTTTATTTGTAATGTAATGTAAATGCCATACTCAGGAGAAGTTCAGAACACGGTTTAGGGATCTGGCATGCATGTATGGACTGAAGTGTTAACCACAGTAAAGCTGGCCATAGACGCAAAGAATCTATCATACGAATCGAGGATTCATATGATTTTCGGACCGCGTGGGGAGAGTCCCGGCATTTTTCGTTCGGCAGAGACCGGTCGTTTGGTGGATCGGACAGGTTTCGATTTTGTCCCGACCGATCCCGCTGGAGCCCATTGCGCTCTAATCGTAATCTGATTGTTCGGCCATAGAGCCGAACGTTCAGATTCCCCGATATGCCCCTAACGGGCATGGCTATATCGGGGGTAAAGATCGGCTCGTTTGGCGATGTTGCCAAACGAGCGGATCTTTTCGTCTATGGCCACCTTAAGGGAGTGATATCAGTGAACTGCCAGTGAAGTTGCTAACTGCATGTTTAGTAAGGGGAATGGGCACATACACATCCAGGTAACAGGGTACATTCATTAATAGAAAAAAAAAACTGGTCTAGGTTACCTTATGAAAGCTGACATAGCAACCCGTACAAGGTCACCTGCAGCAGTTTTGAGAAACTAATATAAAACTCACAGACACAGCTGTACTTGCGTCTAAACACTGAAATATGCCAGGGCTCACCATACCTGAAATACTCCCAGCTCTAACACACAGCCATGTACAGCAGAGCTATATGTAACAGAGGCAATATTATACGCTGCATTGATCCCCAGCAACCATAGCTGTGCTGCCCTTTTTCTACAGTCATCTAAATGCCATAAACAGATCAGTGATTAAAGCAATAAGAATGAGTGCAGCCTTTCACATTTCTAAGACACACTGACAAATTGAAAATGAATTTCAATTATTAAGCTGGCTAGTAGACATTTATATTTTGAGTTAACTTCCCTTTTATAAACAATGCTACAGGAGGGAAAGCACAGCAGTTTGGCAAATAAACCGGCCAACAGAAAATGTACATTTAAAAAAAAAAAAAAAAAATTGAATCATATGTTTTTCTCATGTTTTGAAAGATGGTTTCTATGATTGTAAAAATACATTGAACCAAAACCGATTTCTAAAATGATAGGCTAGGTAATATATTTTTATTAGAATGTTTTGGGTCTGAAAAAAATAGTACCATTACCAGCCAGCATTGCGTTTCCCAACGCAGCAGTGGCAGGTTTGAGAGCTTGACCAATGGAAAACGTTCAATAAACTGCCTCTATGCATACAGCTGCCATGATATACTCCTACTTTTTAATACATGATCACTTTTGGCAGAACATTTAGGAGGCCCAAGAGTTGCATGCTGCCCTCAAAGAGGATTTTAGGATTCTGCTCACTCAAGGGCTTACTACTTACTACACGTAGACCTATTTTTGTGACACAGTGACATAATCTGGCTCACCAACACTTGGTAAACTGGATAATTAATCTGAACAGCAATAAACTGACAAATTGGTATTTAACACTGATAAGGATTTCGACAAGGAACCATTTGTTATAAGCAGGAAAGGTGCTAAAGGAATGTAGACCTCTTTATTAAAAATCATTCATTTTCCCTTTAAATCAAGACCCTAACCTACAAAGTGTTCTTCAATGCCTCATAAGCCATTCTGGGTAAAAAATAAAAGTCATGAGCACCATAGAAACATTCATTTGGCATTTCACATACAGACATGATTTTGGACCAGCTATAAACACTCAAGTCCAGCATATGGTTCCGACTAAAAGTTTTCTGGCTGAATACATGTGAATCTCTACCACTGCAATACAGGCAGCTGAGAACATACAAAATAGAAGTGAATATTTTTTTACATTTCTTGACTGTAGTTACACAGATAACTGTTATCGCTACACTCGACAACTCTGCTCATTAAAATTCGAGTGCATATGGCTTAAATACAGTGTTTCTTTAAGCAAAAAAAATGCACTGATGCATGATTTATGATCTTGCATAATGTAGTATGAACTATACAGAATATTAACTCAGTCTGTGTAATTAAGAACCCAACACTCTCATTATCATCACTTACACATTTGTAAATGCAATTTAACTGCACTAATAACATTGCAAAGAGAAGCTGGCTGCTATTTTGCTTGGTGAATGTATTATATTGTCTTGACATTGTGCTGCAGATCCTTATATTAGTGTGGGTGTCTGTAACAGAAACTTGGGCACAATAAAGTTCAAGTCTCACAAGCCTTGGGCTGCTGAGATCCAAACGTCAGAAATATGCGCTGTATGAGGGAAGGCAAAGAGGCAGTAGAAGCAGTAAAAGTAGCAAAAAGATGGTATACGTTACACAGAGGATGAAGCACCTCTAGAATAAACTCAGTGGATGGATAACAAATCTCCAGTTGTTTCTGTTCTGATCCAGACAGGCAGAGGATATTAGGGGCTGTATATCAGGGCTTGAGAGACACAGGTTTGCACTCGCACTAATATTAGAATATGTTGGAATACATGAATACTGACAGAGTGACTGCATTCCCCTTATGGGGTTCTGAGAAGAACAGGCAGAGAAGCCTTATATGCTGAAGCAGATGCCAGCTGACACGCACGTGACTTTGAAGGCACTTTACGGGAAAGCTTAAACAAGATCTTGCCATTAGAAAGGTGCAGAACAGATGATTTTGTTTCCAAGATACTTTCAAGATATTGTATAGTGCAATGGTAAGGGAGTATAGTAATTCATTGATGTGATGTAAGGTCCAGCCATCTGAAGCAGTTATGTGTTACAGAACATTCATTATTGGCACTAAGCTTACATTTCTGTCCATATAAAATGTGTTTGTGGCTTCTTGTTAAACAGGAAAATGGTTCAGAAAAAATAAAAGAGAGCACCTTTACTCAGTGGAAATTGATAGAAGTGTTTATATTACTATTTGAGAACATTTTCCCTCTGACACATCTAATGAAAAGAAACTGGAGTTTCAACAACAAAGTCTTATCACATTGTGTTGTTTTGAAAACATTTTGCAGTGGAAAATGGAAATTGTTCCCATTATGCATTTACCATCTACACCAACCATTTAAGGCCCACTGATAGCATTCACAATACCTTATGAAGGAGCACTCTAAAGAGAACAGATATTTCTGGATAACAGTCCTGTTGATGGACTACAAATTACATGTCTACACTGTAGAGATGAAGATGCCTCAATGTGAAGAATGAACCAGTCCATGCAGAGAAGACAAGAAGGATTTCCAGATTGAGCCTAAACATATTTGTAGTTTTGGGAGTTGACACCATTTATTTAAAAGGAAATAAGCCTTTAAAAGTCAGATGTGATCATTCCCAGCTTTTCTTCACATTCTCTTGCCTTTTGCTCAGTTTTCAAGTCTAAGAAGGAAAGGAGTGCAAAAAGTTTATGGTTGTATAATTACTGGTTACCAGAGAAAACCAGGTTTAAATCATGGATGTATTCATTATGTACCCTGATCTAATAAGCGCACTAGGCTTTTTTTCTGACAAAAATCTCGCTAATGCTTTATTTACCAGTAGGCCCTTCCAGCTGACAGAAGGTCACCGGTTCTGATTAGAAGAAAGGAGGTTTCGTCTAAATATTCATTATATATTTTTTTACAGTGAGAGCTGTGAAGATGTGGAATTCTCTCCCTGAATCAGTCGTGCACTCTGATACATTAGATAGCTTTAAAAAGGGGTTGGATGGCTTTTTAGCAAAAGAGGGAATACAGGGTTATGGAATATAGCTCATAGTACAAGTTGATCCAGGGCAGGGGCCTTTTTCACCCGTGAGTAACATTCAGATTTAAAAACAGTTGGGGAGCAACACAAGTACAGATAATGTTCCTGGGTGGTGCCAAATAAGTGCTATGATTGGTTATTTAATAGCCCCTATGTGGACTGGCAGCCTACAGGAGGCTCTTTTGGCAGTACATCTGGTTTTTAAGCAACCAAAACTTACCTCCAAGCCTGGAATTCAAAAATAAGCACCTGCTTTGAGGACACTGAGAGCAAGCTCACGAGCTACTGGTTGGGGATCACTGATCCAGGGACTAGTCCGATTGCCACTTGAGTCAGGAAGGAATTTTTTCCCCGTCTGAGGTAAATTGGAGAGGCTTCAAAAGGGGTTTTGCCTACCTCTAGACTTAAAAGGTTGAACTTGATGGACACGTTGTTTTTTTCAACATAACTTGAAAACCTTCTTGAAAATGTGTATGATGTTTTTTTTCACCAGCAACATTTTCCACATATTTCATATGAAACCTATGGTCTGTATCTAAAGTATACTACACTATACATTACCAGTCACAGCGATGTATGCTCTGTTCTACACATCTTCATCTGAAGCTTTTCTGCTGTTGCAAGAGTCCGACATTTTCATATACTCTGCCAGCATCTTCTCTCATCCTGAAACACACAGAAATCCTACTGTCTATTCTTAAAAGCCTGAAGCAGTAAAGTGTGAGCCTTATTTTACATGCACCTAACATTTGTTTGCTCTAACTCAGGCTCATTTACCAACAGTGGCAATGTGGGTAGTAACCCACAGCAACAAGCCAGCTATTGTTTAGCCAGCTGAACGTAAAACACTGAAATCAAAAAAAGCTATTTAGTTACATAGGGTGCATGTAAATTTGCCCACTTTGGGTAAATGATCCCTAGTGAGTTTGGACAGTTACAGTAAACAGAGACTCTACCATCCAAACCTATATAATATAAAACAAAAGGCTTTTATCAGAACACCTAATGGCTGGTTGCCTTGACCATGAAGAAGAAATAAAACACAGAAGTAAAACATTCTCACCAAACCCAACAAAGAGCTATTTTGTGCTTTTTGTAGTTGTTAAGTTAAAAAGAGTAAAAAAAAAAATATATTAGTGGTGGTGGGACTTCCATCATTTTTGTAAAGGTTTACTGCCTCTGCTTTTTCTTTGCAGACAACTCCTCAAGTCATAGAGGCATGGTTTTATGTAAATGTATCACTGTCTCATGCCACCGGAGTTATGGCAACAAGTCATTTACAATGTGACTAGCCACCAGTAACACCCTGCTATCTGACAATGGACTGTGCCAGGACGGCATCCAATAAGAATGCCCAATAGCAAATCAGCATGGTAAATCATAAACAGGTTTTGGCTTACATTGCTATACCTGCAGTCCATGGTACGTAAAGCTCTGCTGTAAGTATACACTTAACTAATACAAGATTACAACATTTATTGTGGGCTCAAAACTAAATGGAATATTAAATTGTGCCTAGAATATGCAAGATCTTTCAGCATATTTTTTGATCGGCATGTGACATGGCACCCTGGCAAATAGGGGGTAATTAGTTAAAGTTTTTTTTACTATAAAATCAGAATTTTTAATAAAAAAAAAAAACTCAAATTTTTCGTGATTTATTATACCCCAAGGATGGAAAAAGTCTGAATCTGAAAATCTGGCATCTCAGACCTGCCGAGGTTATATATAAGTCAATGGGAGAAGTCCCAAAGATATCCTGATCTGTGCTGATTTTCGTGCAAAAATTCGAAGATTTCGCAGTTTGCAGGCAAAAATCCAAAAAAAAAAAAAAAAAAAAATGGATTTTCCTGACAGAAAATCAGAAAAATTAGTATGATTCTAATTTTTGGACGATTTTTGTTGATTTTTTTCCCAAATTGGAATTTTTTGGGAAAATGTATTGAGAAATAAGGGGGGAAAAATCCCGTGTGGATTTGGTCGGAGTCGTTTTTTAGAAAATAATGTGATAAATTTGGACTTTGATAAATGGGCCTCATACAGTATACAGTCTAAACAAGTAGAAAAACTAAGTATATCATGACCACTGCACACACAATTGCATAAATACAAAAATACAGTTGAAAAAATGTCAAGGTTTAAATCAGAACTGGTTTACTTACTCTGGAAGCGTAGGTGTTGGTAATGGGGTTGGTGTACAAGGGGGCAGAGGGCTCTGATCTCCCTGCTCAGAGAGGGAGTATTTAATGTTTGTGTACTCGTGTCCTTTTCTCTTACTTTTCTAGAAACAGAAAAAAATATTTGTCAATGCCATGGATAAAACTAGCCGTCTAACAAGGTAAACATCTGAAGGCCACAATGACTTAACCTTTGTGATTCGTTATCTACGCGCCTCATATCTAATGAGTAACAATCACTGAACTGCATGGTTTCCTTTTGCAAAATGCATATGTATATTTGATATATTATTAATATACTGTACTTTTCACAAAAAAGCTTGGTAACAATGCTGACGCAGTGAAAACGTTTTCATCTATCCTGGAGCACCCAGGCATTATAGAAGTTCATGTTTGCTAGTGTGCACCAACTATGAATTTGGTTACTTCTAGGTATGGGAAAATTTTTTGCGTTGTTTCGCCGCAAAAATGACGCACATAGATTTGTATGGCGTTGTGCGTCAAAATTTTGCCGCGCGTCAACATTTTTTTGACGCACATAGACTTTAATGGGCTCCAGTGACAATTCACCGGCAGCGAATATTTGCCGAAACGAAACGGGTCAAATTCGCCCATCCCTAGTTACTTCTTTTGAGGTGCTGGGTAGTCATTTGGACACAGAAAAGACCTGCACTCTACTAGATTACAGATAGCTCCATACACACTAATACAGCTAAATGTGTTACATTGTATTTTTTCTAAAATGTATGGGAAAACATTATTCCATAACATATGGCTTATGTGTAGACTAGCTGACAATCCTCCCCTCTATAGCCGTCCTTCACCCAATATGTGTACACAATAGAAGGAAAGAAATGCAGTGTTTCTTTTGACAAAGGACTCAGAGCAGCATTACTTTGAGGGTTTACTGGTATATTGAGGTGGACCTTTCTGATAAGGCTTACTTAGTTTTAACCATTCCTGCTCCTTTAACCCTTTTTCTTCTTCTAACAATTCTTTTCTTGTGTAACTCCTTATCCAGTTTCTTTTGACTCACACATACAATTACAGATTTTATCAGAACGATAAATTAGAAAACCAATACCTGTTCTTCTTCAATTCTGCGCTGCAATGTTTCTATATAATGCTGTACTGCCATGTATATAAATCTGTATTGTGCTTCTGTTTGAACCATTCCTGACCTCTGAGATCTCACCATCTGAATAGTCTTGGGGACATCTATGTCACAGTCAACACCTGCACAATTAGTTAAACAAATGGTTAATAAAAACAATTAAAAAAAAGAAAGAAAAGGAACTAAAAAAAAAAGTTTAAATACATGGATATTAAAGGAGAAGGAAACCCTGTAGAAAAAAATCCCGGTACCCCCACCCTACGTAGACCCCCCTCCCTCCTCCACCCAGACTAACTGCCCCCCCCCGGGGAAATGCCCCATACTTTATACTTACCCCTCGTCGCAGATTCTGGCTGCAGGCAGTTAGCCTGGGGGGAGGGGGGTACGGGTTTTTTTTTTCTACAGGGTTTCCTTCTCCTTTAAACAGTCTCCCATAAGGAAAGTAGTTGTTATGACTTTCCTTTTAAAATAAATGAATATACACAGGTATGGGACCTGTTATTCAGAATGCTCAGGAGGCTTTCCGGGTAATGGCTCTTTCCATAATTTGGATCTTCATACCTTAAGTCTACTAGAACAGTGCTGTTCAACTTCTGTGCTACTGAGGGCTGGAACTTGTCTGGTCTACATGGTGGAGGGCTGATAATGGAAGCCAATGTTGACCACTCCCTTTTAAATCACACCTATGTTATCTCAAGAACTTAAAAAAACATATCCTCCCCTACATCTCCCTGTGGATAACACAGCACATGATTAACCTTAGGGCCCTAACAATAATCCACATTCCACAACACTATACACTAAATGAGGTCATACACTGAACATACAGAAATACATACAAAGCAACCTGCCCAAAAGAGCTTACAATCTAAAAGTGGTTGAGACACTAAGGGCCCCATTTAAGATAGCTTGTGCCGAAAAAAAAAACCTCAGCAGTCTTTGCCGTTTAACCCTAGTGGGCTTTTGAAACAAACTTTTGTTTCAAGTAAAATGGCAAAGATTGCAGAGGTTTTTTTGGCACAAAACCCAGGACCTTAAATCACTAGCAATAATAGCCTTCGGATGCAACAGATAAAAAAGCCTTACCCACCTTTCTCTCTGATTACATCAATAAGAATATCAATCACAATAAAGGTTCCTGTCCGTCCAATTCCAGCACTGTTGATAAAAAAAAAGTTTGGGGGAAAATGTTATTAGGACTGTAGAATATAGAGTTAAGCATTATTTTTACATATATTTATATATACAGTTAGGTCCATAAATCTTTGACCAGAAACAACTTTTTTCTAATTTTGGTTCTGTACATTACCACAATGAATTTTAAATGAAACAACTCAGATGCAGTTGAACTGCAGACTTTCAGCTTTATGTGGAAGATTTTGCTGTGAACAGACAACATGCGTTCAAAGG
Source organism: Xenopus petersii (assembly GCA_038501925.1). NCBI lineage: Eukaryota > Metazoa > Chordata > Amphibia > Anura > Pipidae > Xenopus > Xenopus petersii. The sequence goes on along the minus strand of CM076673.1, from coordinate 156,563,525 downwards.
AGCTCTCATGCAGGTGAAACAAGCCTTAAGCTGCAAAAACACAAAAAGGCTTCTTGGCCTTTTGGCTAAAATCAAATGAAGTACCTGGATTGTCAGTTGGGGGTGGCAGTCCCTTCTGATGAAATGGGGAAAAAACTTGATCCTCTGGCCAAGAGGCCAAAGCACTATGGAAGCCGGAGTTGTTGTGCCCCTTACGGGGGGTGCCTGACTCACCACTGGGGTCACGCACATTGCACTTCACGCTTCTCACTTTGCTTTTTTACACTTTTCTTTGCTCTGGCCTTTTGGCTTGGCAAAAAAAATAATTTCTACCGGCCGCCAGCCGGAGCCTTAATTGGCACATATGGCACTGCACTTATTTACACTTAGCACTTATTTTTTTGTCCTTTTTTGTGTGCAATAGATGCTGTTTTTCACTTGTTTTGGGTGTTAATAGTTCTTTTGCACTCGACCCCAGGCCAGGTATTGGTGTCCTGGGGGAAGCTTCGGCGGAACCCAGGGTAAAAGGGACTCCCCCTAGCCATGAAGTGAAGGGGAGTCTAAAGACCCTAAGCCCCAGTCTATGTCTTTTGGCTGGGGGGGCTGGGGAAGACGGGGCTCACCCTAGCCTCGGCGAAGGTGAGCCCAACGACTCATGTTGTCTCTTGGCCTGGCCTGGGAAATTAAAATGATATTAGGAGTGGCAAAATCTACAGTTTGGTACGTCCTGAGAAAGAAAGCACTGGTGAACTCAGCAATGCAAAAAGACCTGGACTTCCACGGAAGACAACAGTGGTGGATGATTTCCATGGTGAAGAGAAACCCCTTCACAACAGCCAAACAAGTGAACAACACTCTTCCAAAGGTAGGTATATTGATATCTAAGTCTACCATAAAGAGAAGACTGCATGAAAGTAAATACAGAGGGTGCACTGTATGGTGCAAGCCACTCATACGCATCAAGAATAGAAAGGCTAGATTGGACTTTGCTAAAAAAACATCTAAAAAAGCCAGTACAGTTCTGGAAAAAGTTCAGATGAAAAGCAAGAGCAACCTCTACCAGAATGATGGCAATAAAAAAGTATGGAGAAGGCGTGGAACAGCTCATGATCCAAAGCATACCACATCATCTATAAAACATGGCGGAGTCAGTGTGATGGCTTGGGCGTGCATGGCTGCCAGTGGCACTGAGACACTAGTGTTTATCTATGATGTGACAGGACAGAAGCAGCCAAATGAATTCTGAGGTGTTCCGAGACATAGAGGCAAATTCACTAAGTGCCGAAGCGACGAACGCTAGCGTTTGGCATTTTCAATACTGCGCAAATTCACTAACGAACGCTGGGGTAGTTTCGCTAGTGTTACTTCGCACCCTTATGCCTGGCGAAGTTTGGCTAGCGACGTAACTACGCAAATTCCCTAACGCGTGCAGTGTACTGAACGCTACCTTTTACGCTAGACTTCCTTCGCCACCTCAGACCAGGCGAAGCGCAATAGAGTAGATAGGGATTGCTTCAAAAAAAGTCAAAATTTTTTCTAAGTCCCAAAAAACGCTGGCGTGTTCTCTACATTATGGGTGATAGGCTGAAAAAGATCAAAAATTTTTTTGGGGCACCCCTCCTTCCCCCCTACATCTCTTGACTCATGGCACCTTACCTAGACAGTGGGCACATGTGTAGGGCAAAATAAAAATTTTATTTGATGTTTTGAATCTTTTCTAGCCATTTGAAATTTGAATTTGCCGCCGTATGCAAATTAGCCTTCGCTAGCGTAACTTCGCTTTACTTAGCGAATCAACGCTAGCGCAACTTCGCAACCTTACGCTACCCCTGAGCGCAACTTCGGATTTTAGTGAATTTGCGAAGCGCTGCCGAAACTACGCCTGGCGAAGTGTGGCGAAGTTACGCCTGGCGCAACTACGAATCTTAGTGAATTTGCCCCATACTGTCTGCTCAAATCCAGCTAAATGCAGTCAAATTGATTGGGAGACATTTCATAATACAGATGGACAATGACCCAAAACATACAACCAAAGCAACCCAGGAATTTATTAAAGCAAAGAAGTGGAATATTCTTGAATGGCCAAGTCAGTCAACTGATCTGAACCCAATTGAGCATGCATTTCACTTGTTGAAGATTAAACTTCACACAGAACAGCCCACAAACAAACAGCAACTGAAAGCCACTGCAGTAAAGGCCTGGCAGAGCATTAAAAAGGAGGAAACCCAGAAGCTGGTGATGTCCATGAGTTCAAGACTTCAGGCTGTGACTGCCAGCAAAGGGGTTTCAACCAAGTATTAGAAATTAACATTTTATTTGCAGTTGATTTTTTTCAAGTGATTGTGTTAAAAAAAGGCTTTAGTTCCTCACATTTTATGCAATCTTTTTGTTCAAGCCACTGAATTAAAGGTGAAATTCTGCAGTTCAACTGCATCTGAGTTGTTTCATTTTAAATTCATTGTGGTAATGTACAGAACCAAAAATAGAAAAAAGTTGCCTCTGTCCAAAGATATATAGATCTCTCTCTCCCTACATTTTTCCAGCTCAGTTTAGCTTAGTACAGGTATATGATATATTATCCAGAATGCTTGGGGTTTTCAAGATAAGGTATCTTTCTGCAATTTGGGTCAGCATACCTTAAAGGAGAAGGAATACTATTTTCTACTTGGGTCCTCCTATCAGCAGAAAAACGGACCACAGAGCGATCTCGGTTTATAAATTTCCCTGGGCAGACGCATGCGCAGTAGATCAAAATAGCTGGCTTTTTCATTAAAGTTAGGCTTTTGCTCTAGTGTTCATGCACAGCTGTGAGAAGACCCGAAAAGCAGGAAGAGGAACGCCTTGGTGCTTGCTAGAAGGACCCCGGGCCGGTGCCGTTTTCTGCTGATAGGAGCACCGGCCCAGGGTGTATGGTAAGTAAAAGTAGTCACTTGGGGGTGCCTAACTTTTGGCAACCCCAGTAGAAAATGGTATTCCTTCCTTAATCCACTAAAGATAAATTTAAACCGTATAAAAACCCAAAAGGATTGTTTTGCAACCAAGATGAATTTATGTTGTTTAATTAGGATCAAGTCCAATTACTGTTTTATTACAGAGAAAGAGACATATTATAAAATTAGATTTTGTTAAAATGGACTAAGTGGGCGATTGCCTTTTTAGAATACAAAGCATTCTGGATAACAGGTTTCTGGATAAGGATCCCACACCTGCACAGGTAAACACCTTCTGATACCTTAATGCGTGTTGCAAAAAAAAACAAAAAACAGTTGGACTTAAGACCAGTTCTGTCAATTAACTGAATAACAAATTCTACACAAGCATTTTGTTTGAAAGCATCAAAAGGACATTTTTATTATGATATGGGTTTTATGTACAGAAAAAAAAATGCCTTCATATCAATACAAATATATTTACTTAAAAAAGTAACAGATAATTGGCACAATTTATTCATGCAAGGGGAAACTTTTTTCTGGTACTCACCTGATTATTTCTTTTTACATTTTAAAAAACAGAAGGTTATCTTACTTTATGCCTACATTTAAATGGAAACCATCTGTATCAACCATGTCAGGTAGCTTTACAATGAGTAAAAGGAATGAGGAGGCTTAGTTGAGACAATTTAAAAAGATGCATTGTGCTTATAAATTATATTACAAAAAATACTTGAACATATAACAAAAATTAATAGAAATCTCTGAAGCCTGTGTAGAAAAATAAATGATATTTTGAAAAGGGGTACATTACACGATGATGGTATCCAGTTACATAAAGGTGAAAACAAGAATGTGGTTTGCATAATATGCTGCAATAATATTGTTTGGGGTATGCAGTAGCTTTGCATGCTCTTCAGGAATTATTTTAATATAATTTTCCAGGTGAAAAGAATATTAAACTTCACTGCCTTAGAACCAAAACATCACAAAAAAAAGAGAATTTCAGTGTAGCATTTCTTACTCGTTAAAAATAGAATTGGACATGGGTTTGAAAACGTTTGCACTGAAATTCTCTGTAAAGGTTAGGATTCATTCATTGAGGGCTATTCCTGCAGCATTTAAAACTGTATTTTTAATTTTTTTGCCATTATTAGTATTTGCCTGGCAATGTTACCAGGTCCATCTTCCAATAATATTTTGCCAAAGAGTGTCTTAAAAAGGGCTTATGACACTAAAGGAGAGGTAAAGTAGCTGCTAAGGACAGTTGTGGTCAGAAAGAACCATTGCATATATTGCACAAATTAAACTGCTGTTAAAACCCTTTATAGGAAGTAGGGGGAAACCACTTTATAAATCGAAAGGAGGGAATAATCAGAGTTTGTAATATTTCCATTAGATAAATACAAAGGGAGAAATAAAGTATGATGGTAATTAGAATGTGTGTTTTCACAACAATAACATACTTACAGCGTGGTACAAACCTTACCTGCAATGAACAACAACAGGCCCAGCATCTGTGATACCATCTTGTTTGTGGTGTACTTCCTCTAAAAAGTCCAAGACTCCACCAGGGTCAGCTGGAACACCATGATCTGGCCATGTTTTAAAATGGTACTGCCATACTGCTCTTTCTGTGTTCCCCTTTGGTGAAAACAAAAACACGTTAATTCTAACCATTAGCTCAAAATCCTCAAATTAAGAAAAAAATGCTCATAGAAGCATATGGTTTAAAAATACTATATGGTTTCAACCAAACTATAAATGGGCGTTCACTTGAGCCTTGGATAATACACAATCATAATGTGCCCATAAATCCCAGTTAAAACAGAACTAGTGGCATTTTTTAATGAAAATATAATTCTTTCTGGATATGATGCAAAATACCATATGCCTGTAAAGAAATGACACTCTAAGCTCCACAGTAGTAGGCACTGAGGTGAATGATTAAATATTCCTTTTTTGCACACTGTTTGCACAGAGGTGGGCAATTTATAAATAAAGGGAAATAATTATCATTTGTAAGTGATCCTTATATTTTTCTTTTTGTATCTAAATATTAAAATGTTTTGTCTCTGCTGTCCTCAAACTTAAGGGGGTGGTTCACCTTTAACGTAACTTTTAGCATGTTAAAGAAAGGCCAATTCTACGCACCTTTTCAACTGTTTTTCATTATTTATTTTTTATATTTTTATAGATATTTGTCTTTTTCGTCTCTTTGCTGCTTTCAAATAGGCGTCGCTGACCCCTTCTATAAAGCAAATGCTCTGTAAGGCTACAAATGTATTGTTATTGCTCATTTTTATTACTTACCTTTCTATTCAGGCCTCTCCTATTCATATTCCAGTCTTTTATTCAAATCAGTGCATAGTTGCTAGGGTCATTTGGACCCTAGCTACCAGATTGCTTAAAATGTAAATTTAAGAGCTGCTGAATAAAAAGCTAAATAACTCAAAACCCTTAAAAAATAAAAAATGAAAACCAATAACTAATTTTATCAGAATATCACTCTCTATATCATATTAAAAGTTATCTCAAAGGTGAACAACCTTAAAAGTACAGGGAGAGACACAAATAGGTCAGTGAATATTAATAATTTTCAACACAGCATACCAGTTGTCAGCTTTCAAACATATAGGGTCACTCACTCTAGGAACCAAACAATTGCAGGTTGGAGTCAGTATAGAAAGCAATAATAAATAGAATGAAAAATTACACACTTTGAAGCTCTATATAATTACTTTAGTAGAGAAGAAAACAGGAAAATAAACAAACACATACTTGCCCAACTTTGGAAAGCTTAAGCTCCCTTAGTATATAGTCATGAGCTGGAGTTTCTTTAACATTCCTTACACGCATAACCCCATATTCCTTTAAAGCAAACTCATCTGGCCAGTACTTCACACATTTACTCTAAAAAAAATAGAACATAGCAACACAATTAAAAAAAAAATGCATTAAGCTAAATCTGCAACTATTTTAAGTCTGTTTGCTGGGAGTACTTCACACATTTACTCTAAAAAAAATAGAACAAAGCAACACAATTAAAAAAAATGCATAAAGCTAAATCTGTAACTATTTTAAGTCTGTTTGCTGGGATTACATAAAATGCTATTGCAGAAAAGACATAAAAGTCAAAAAGATGTCAGCTTCTATTCATATTTGCATCACATTCAGGTGCAGAATTACATGACATGGATGGTTAAAGAGGAACGATCGTGAAAATGAAAATTGAATATAAGCTTCAGTATATTGAAATAATACACTTTCTAAATACAATGAATTAAAAATTCTGTATTGTCTGAAATAATCAAGTTTATTTTTACTATCCCTCTCTCAGCATCTGTTTCTCTTCATTCTCTCTTCATGTAAGAGTTCAGTGTCAGATATTCAATGACAGTTAGATCCAATATATCTTATAGGGGGGGGCTCCTTTTGCCTAGAAGATGTATTAGAGCTCACTATTAAAATCACCAGAAATCCTGTTTCTCTCCATGCAGAGTTTGTGCAAAAGGCAGTTATTTTGTTAGATTTTGTTTGTACTGGAATCAGTTATTTGAGTGAGCTCTAATACATCTGCTGGGAAAGGGAGCCCCCCATTAAGATATATTGAATCTAATTGTCAATGAATATCAGCCCCCAACTGCTGCATGAAGACAGAATGAAGAGAAACAGATGCTGAGAGAGAAATAGTGAACATAAACTTGATTATTTCAGAAACTAGGGATGCACCGAATCCACTTTTTTGGATTCGGCCGAACCCCCGAATCCTTCACGAAGGATTCGGCCGAATACCGAACCGAATCCGAACCCTAATTTGCATATGCAAATTAGGGGTGGGAAGGGGAAAACATTTTTTACTTCCTTGTTTTCTGACAAAAAGTCACGCAATTTCCCTCCCTGACCCTAATTTGCATATGCAAATTAGGATTCGGATTCGGTTCGGCCAGGGAGAAGGATTCGCCCGAATCCTGCTGAAAAAGGCCGAATCCTGGCCGAATCCCGAACCGAATCCTGGATTCGGTGCATCCCTATCAGAAACAATGCAGAATATTTAATTGATTGTATGTACAAAGTTTCTTATTTTGGTATGCCGATGCTTATATTAAATTTTCATTTTCGCAGTTAGTTCCCCTAAAAGTGACAAACTACTAGTTATCACCTCTATACTGTATCTCCTAGAAGTACTGATCCATAGAGATCAGGCTTAAGAAAAGGTTAAACAAAACACGCACCTTTCCTCTTTCAACTTCCTTTGTGGTCATGACAATAACTCTGGAATTTTCTTGAAACACCATTCTCCAGAAATCATTCACTGTGTTTTGTAGGCAGCCTTGTGTAGCAATGTAGCGTTTCTTGGGCTTGGGATTGTTGCATTTTATTTCAAATTCAGGCTAAATATTAATGGAGAGGAGAATACACACACATAATATATACCCTATTGCAGAAAGCAAGAAAATAAATATCATACAGTAAATACTTACCATAATAATGTTGGCATTGATGTAATCAGAGACCTGTTCATTGGGGTCCCCATCATGAAGCTCGACCCTTGTATGATCAACTAAATGTAAACACAGAGGTGGTCAAGCTTTTAAGAAAGGAGCTTCACAGACAATTTTATTTATTTTCTGTAATCATGTTCCAATCACTGCAATAGCAACATACAGAACGTGACATTGGAGGAGTTTGGCAAGCCAAATATATCCAGATTAGCATATGTTCCCATATATTCTGCACAATTTGTAGAAAAATTTAAAATTGTTTTATTTTTTGAGGCACTTTAGCCTACTGCATATAAACCAAAAGCTATATATTTAAGATGGTAGTGTATATAATAGGTCATCAGTGGCAGTTGAAATATCACAAACAGAGCCAAAATAAACCTGGACACATGAAGTATTGGATTGGAATAACTTTACCTGTTGCTCGAAATTTTTCAATCCATTTGCATTGTTGTTATAGACTGGAAAGACCTATCATTTTACATAAGTCACTGCTAACAGCCACAAAACTGGCAAAACTTGCATAGATTAATCTAAAACAAGTAGCCATAAAGGTACTACATAAGTAAGGACATGTTGTTTACAGGCACACAGCAAAGAAAAACAATCACCAAAAAGGTGAGATACACTAGGCCAAAACAATTTCCCCCCTAAAACAAAAACAAGCTATGATCACTCACTTTGCAGAACTCCATTATATAGAAACATTGTACAAGGCAAGCAGTGTTACCACTACCTCTTTGTGGTTTGCTTGTATGTTCAGTAATGAATATATATAGTTTACAGTTTGTGCAAAATACATTGACCACATTCTAACTACTGTATACATAGTGCAGGTGAAAATAACAAAAGCTAATAAGCACCTAGCCTTTTATTATTAACAGAAACCTTCTGAGGAATCTGAAAACGAATTAACAGCCATAAATTTACTTGTGCTGCTGCAATATTATATATCCCACCAGGGTTTCTCTAGCTTTTCTTCCTATAAGTTACTTTTTAACTGCAGATAAATGATGTCTGCAGACACCAAACCTCAAAGCAAACAAAATGCAATAAAAAGGGCTTTTGCTTGAATTAAAACATTCTTTGAAAAGGAAAATAAAAATACAGAATGTAATTTCAAACAAATATTTTTTCATTTTGTTCCTACTGTCCCCTTAAAAAGAAATCCCTAGACAAAGTTATTTATGGGCCTTTAGCACCACAGCCCCTTAAAAGTGATTTAAAACTGAGCCATAATTAAATAACCATAAAGCTCTGGGTAAAATACTCTGTGGCCAAAAGTATTCAGACACATGCCTTTCCAACATCCCATTTCAAAATCAAGGGTATTAATATGAAGTTAGTGTTCTCTTTGCTGTTATACAGCCCCAACTCCACTGAAAAGGTTTTCAGGCTAAATATTGGATTATTGTTCATGGGGTTTTTCTACTTTCAGCCACAAGAGCATTACTGCGGTTATGTTGGCCAGCCAGCCAGCCTTACAATTCATCCCACAAGTGTTAAATCAGGTTGAGATTAGGGCTCTGAATCCCAGCCAGGTTCTTTCAATCCCATGTAAGCAAACCCATTCTGTATAGACCTTACTTTATGTACATGGGCATTACTATGCTGCACCAGGAAAGAGTACTCAGCACTGAGTATTTGACTTGAGGACACCGTTATAGAAAGACTGTCCATATACTTTTGGCAATATAGTGAATTTAATTAAACATTATTCAGCTATCCGGAAACCGGTTATCCAGAAAGATCTGAAATTACACGACAGCCATGTCCCATAGACTCCATTTTAAATAAATAACTCAAAATTCTAAAATGTACTTTTTCTCTATAATAATAAAGCAGAATCTTGTAAATCATCCTAGCTAATTTAGATTTAACCTTTATTAGAGGCAAAGCAATCCTATTGGGTTTCACTAATGTTTAAATTATTTAAAATTTAGTAGATTTAAGGAATGAAGATCCAAATTACAGAAAAATCTGGTATCCGGAAAACCCCAGGTCCTGATCATTCTGGATAACAGGTCCCATCCCTGTATCTGAAGCCCCTTGCCCATCACTTCCTGAAGCAGGCTCGAATGTTGGGAACGAAACATTGAATAAAATCTCCTTTTTACATTTGGAGAAAGACCTTTGAGTATGGTTATAAATATATAGTTATATAAACAACTAACATGAGGCAGAATTAAAGCAATCAGCACTTACAAGGTAATATATTCTTGTATCGGTTCTTATTTTTGTTCTCTGGTCTTTGTCCCTCTTTCCTGCTATACAGCAGTTTGCATTCTTGCTGTTGTAGAGTCTGAAAAACAACGCAATACAAGTAATCTCTCACAGAATCTTCTCTTAAAGGAGAACTCAACCCCCCACTAATAAAAAAAACCCTACTCAGTACCCTACATAGCCCCCCCACTGCTCTCCCCCCGCATAGGGGATACCATCTTTAAGTACCCCTAATCTTTTACTTGCCACAAGTGCAAAGTAAGCGCAGCATAGCTTGAGGGCACCATCTTCGGGCTCTTTATATTTCTCCGGGAAATGAGTGCCGTATCGGTGCATGTGCGGTTTGAGTAGTCTTCCAGTTTGTAGCAACTGCACATGCACCAAAAGTGATGGAAATAGCAGAAGGGAAGGAAGAGGACCCGAAGAAATCCGAAGAGCACCCATGAGCTTCGTTGCATTTACTCTGCACTCATAGGCAAGTATAGGATTAGAGGCACCTAAAATTGTTATCACCTATGCGGGGGGGAAAGCAGGGAGGGGGGACTACATAGGGTACTGGGAAGGGGTTTCTATTTGTGGGGGGTTGAGTTCTCCTTTAAAGCTGAACCTAAACAAAGCAATGACAAAATACCAACTTGTACTGAACTCGGGTCAGACAGCAGGATGATACATTTTGACATAAAATAAAGTTCTACGCTGTCATTTTAAATTCTCCATATGCAATCATAGAGACTGTACATTTATAGGTAATACACTTTACCTGCAGTGTGTTTAAAGGGCACTTTTTTCTTCAGCTTTTTAGGACTAGTCGGTTCATAGCCTTTAAGGCTCTAAAATACTGTATAAAGATATATTACGTAAAAGTTTCAGCTGGAAACAATGGACCTGACATTTAGGCTAAAACAGCCTGCTGTGAACAATTGGGTCCTCCTGGGTGCAGGCACATGTGGCCGATTTTGGCGAGATCTGCATTCTAGCACCAAAATCAAGTAGAGTGTGCCAGCACCCGGCCAACACAATTGTTGCAAGTGATGCCAGGGGAGGATGTGAATTTGACAAAATACAAAGTACGGAGGGCACACATATAAATAGTTATTTTTCATTATAATACATATATTAGAGACATACACGTACATTATTGTGGGTGCAGAGGAACATTCTGCTTTCCTTAGGTCAATTACAATCACATCGGAACAAAAAACACATTCTAAAATAGCCCTTAGTCAAGTTAGCACACCATGGTGTATGCAAATGCAAAAAATACTTAAAACATACATACAGCAATATATTGATATTATAAACACTAACATGTACATACCACCAGTGTGCAATTAGCAATATGTTAAAGCAGACACGTTGTGCAAAAGGTGAGAAACGTTCGGATAAACTCCTGCTTGAAATTCTTTAAAAAAAAGGATTTTATGCGGAAAGTTGGCATTTCTTACCTTTTGCACTGTGTCTGCTTTAACATGTTGGCTAATTTGCAACTTTGAACACTGGTTGTATGCACATGCCTTATAAAGCATTTGTTTTTAGATGGGGTCAGTGACCCCCCCATTTGAAAGCTGGAAAGAGTCTGAAGAAGAAGACAAATAATTACCACCCCTTTACTCCAATACTGGTCCTTTTTACTGTAAGTAAGCTCCTGTTTGAAAACTTCTAAGTCAAAGTGCATTTTTGTGATCAAAACAAATCACTGTTATTTAACCCAACCTTGGACATAATGGCAAGGAGGTATAAAAGTGTATTATAAGAGATTAGTGCATTTAAATACTCAGTCTACGTTTCTTGTTGGCGCCTGGGGAGAGATAGAAAATGGGCAAAAATCATATCAGAATTACATTTCTATGTAATTTGGGTTTCTAACTCTAGTTAAAAAAATAAAATAAAAAATAAAAGAATTCGACTGTATATTTACATTGCAGATTAGCATTACAAGTCATAACACATTTAGCTAATCTCGTTATACAAAAGCATAACTTCCAAAACTTTAAAAATAAAAAGGAAAACCGGTTATTTAAACCTGTTTGTATTAGTTGAACCGTTTCTGTCGAGATGCTAAGTGGAGAAGGGGAAAAGAAAGGGAAAGAGAAGGAATTAGGGAGGCCATGTAAAATGTATTCCGGGTTCCAACTTAACTTGTTCTGACAGGAGTTCACAAAGACATGGCAACCATATCATCCCCAACTTAAAAAGAAAGCCCCTTCAGTAATGAGTTAATTTATAAAGAACCACCATTTCAATACAGTGGAAGTGCGTTTGGGGGACATTGGTCTTTCATTGGGCTGAATTTATTTTCTTGCATAGAAAAGAAGCAAGGTAATTAAATTGAATTTAAGTGTGGTTCCCCATACTTTGTACATAAGATTTTAATTACACAGATTTTTGTCATCTTCACAGGCTTTACTACAACAATGGTCATTACAGAAAGCCTGTATTTGGAAATCTTTCCTCTGTGCGTTAGTTCACTGTGAAATTTAATGCAGGATTTTTCATTATGCAGCAATATAAACTACCTGCAATTTGTGTCATACACTGCAGTACAACCTAAGGAATGCAGATCTAGATTACTGAGAGAATACTGCAATGCTGCAAAGTGCCCCGGGAAAGGGGGATACAGTGCATGATTTTAGGGAAATCAAAATAGTATAAAGCATTTGCACGGCCTACCTATTAACCCAGATTTTATTTTTACACTGAACTGCTCCTTTAAGCATCAAGTGTAACGCAAAATTTAATATTAAACACAAAAGTAACTGGTCAACCAGAGGCTAATAAACTGGACACAATACTATAAACTTACCTCAAATTCTTCCCAGAAACCTTGCTTGAATTTATCTGCAGTCTCAGCTGGCTTGCTAAGTTCCTTTACACGGATTTCAATTTCTGCAGCATTAATCCGGGTTGTGTTCAGTGGCTAAAAGGGCAAAACAGAAGTGCAATACTTGGGAATCTGAGAAAATCCAGACCAGGGGTTTATTGTGACATTTTTCACAATCTTACCTGTTTCAGCTGCAGTACAGTTCCTAAAGTCTCAACCATAGGATTCTTTTTATAATGTTCTACGAGATCTGTCAGAGAGTCAAATTTCTCTCCCCCTCCAACGTCATATTTGATGTCCTGGAGAAAGTAGATACAATTTCAAGGCATCTGCACTATGCAGGCATTCAGCATAAAAAACAAGTTTATGTGGTACAGGTGCATCACCTGAGGAAGGGTCACTTGGTCCGAAACATGTTGTGCAGCTTTTGAATAAATAAATCAGTGAACAAGAAATTGGTTCTCCAGAGTAATATCTAAGATCTGTGAAAGTTTGAAGGTCTGGCGGTGCCTTACTCTGAGGATGAACCACACACTACTGAATAATGAAAGGATCACATCATTCACAAGAATATATCTTTTATGTGGTACAGTCAGGGGGAACCAGAGTTCAGTTTTGGAATGATGTCGAAGATCTAGAATCCACTAACAAGATGTGGCTAATATTAACTAGATAATAGAAACTAGTTTAAATACCTCTTGGACCAGGCATACCCATATGGAAGCCTATGACTTTGGCTCTAGTTTGCATCAATTTGTGCCACTGTGAATAAGGGGGCCTACAAAACAATCCTGAGACCGTATTAATAGAGACAGATAAATGGAGTTCTACATGTCCGGTTGTAAAATAGAAGGATAATATAGCACCCCAGGAGTTTTATGACCATACAAAGGCAAGAAGCTGAAGATCATGGAACTCTGAATATCCTCATTATATTATTACTTTTTATAATTCTTATATGTTACAGGGAGTCATGTGAGATAACTAAAATCACACACTGATGACATCACTAAGCACAATTTATAAGAACATAATTTAGCAACTGTAGGGAATAGGTGATTGGTTACGTAAGAAAGGGAATTCACAGAACAGAAATAGTAGGGCTTTTTGTATAATTTTCAACCAATTTTTTTCACCAAAATTACTGAATAAAATGGTAATAGTAGACATGTATCTGGCCATACTTTTTTTTTTTTTACAATGAATCGGAGCACAGATAATTTGCACTTTTCTCTATTCATCAATGCACTTTTAAAACAGATTACTTGCACTTTAACTGGATTTCAATAGGGTAAAAAAAAGCATTATAAAAGGGTTATATATCAACACTTTTTAAATTATTTAAAATTTGAGAGGAAAAAAATATGTTAAGGGGAAAATATATTATATGACTTGCCTTGTGAACCACTGCACTATGCACCAGAAAAATATAAAACAAAAATGACATACAGGTATAGGATCCCTTATCCGGAAACCCGATATCCAGAGAGCTCAGAATTACGGAATGGTCTCCCATAGACTCCATTTTATCCAAATAATCCAAATTTTTAAAAAGGATTTCCATTTTCAATAATAAAACAGTAGCTTGTACTTCATCCCAACTAAGATATAATTAATCCTTATTGGAGGCAAAACCAGCCTATTGGGTTTATTTAATGTTTAAATGAATTTCTAGCAGACTTAAGCATGAAGACCCAAATTACGGAAAGATCCGTTATCCGGAAAACCCCAGGTCCCGAGCATTCTGGATAACAGGTCCCATACCTGTATTGATAAAATAACAACAAGGGTAAGACAACTTCCAAATATAATACAAGGCCAGCATAGAAATGAATTGCGATGCAGGACAGGCGATTATTTCACTTTCATTTCTGCACTTCCTAGATGTCTTTGCACTCCACACAGAAACCCCTTCTACCTCACCATCTAACTGTGCAGCGAGTGCATGGGCATGTCCATTTAGTCTCCTATTCTGGCACATAAACAAGATTTTGGGATAATGCGAAGCTTGTCTTAATAACAATATTAACAAAATGGCTGCTGTCTGCTTGCAGGGATTGTGCCATTCCAAGACTTAAAGAAACAATATTTAAATAACTTATATAGTGTAATGAAGTTTATCTTGCCAGACAAACACAAAAGAAATTAATTTGGAATTATTTCTCAAGGTGACGGGTCTCTTAAGACAATGTACATCTATGCCTTTCAAAAAGAATATGTACCTGGCATCGTATCATGACGTGTGTCACCTTGGACTTTCCATCATTGCTTTCAGTTTTATCATCACCTGTCCGTACAGAAAGGACAAAATCTCCAGGGTGGCTTTGGCTTTCCCGCACCAGAAAGCTTCCATGTTTACCTTTCTCTGTCAACAGCTTCTCTGCTTCCTTCCCTGAGAGATGCCCATGGAACCACCTGCAATTCGATAATGGGAATTAACAACAAAGACTAGAGTAAATAATCGAACCAAAAATAAATTGTTCTCATCTTTATTAACGAAGGCTTTTAACAGGCTAGGCTATTAGGTCTACAAGTGGATCAATAGAATTGTCAAATATTACTGTTTCATGAGATCCACTTCCCAAGTGCATATTCTAAAGCTGCCAACTAATCCATAAGGTAACTCCAAGACTTTAAAGGAGAAGGAAAGTCAAAAACAATGTTATGCTCCAAGTATTGCCAATGATAAATATGTATCTGTGCCAGTATCCTTTCCCTCCTTAGTTTTGACATAAATATTTTAGCAGCAATCGATGTAAAAATAAGTTTCAACATGTATAAAATCACATACCCTGTCTGCTGTCCAGAAATCGCTCAGAATAGGGCATGCGCATGCGCAGAATGGATCTCCAGTGCCCTGTGCATGCGCAGTTTAAACTTCAAGGTTCCGTGTTCAGTGCTGAAGGTTTAATCACGTGATCCATGCTGACGTCATCGCTGACCTCTCTAATCCAGCCCCATTCTCTAAGTAGCCAATAGCGCTCCTGCTTACACGTTGCTAAGCAACAAAGGAACGTTTCTTTTTCTCCTGCGCTAGCTCCGATTTGCAATCAGTCACTGCCAGCTAGTGAGTGTGCAGGACATATTTGCTATATGCAAAACGGATTGAAGGAACTGTTCCTTGTTTCAAAACGGATTATCTTCAGTACAGGCATGTTATGTGTAATTACAGCTCTGCACTTTATAGACTTTATAGATAGGAATCACACTGCAGAAAAACGGGTTGCCATAGCAACACTCGTTTTTTAAATTTGATTGTTTGAAATTGTCAGAAGTGTGCAGAGCAGAGTTGTGCAGCTTGCTGAGCAGATTATTTGCTATAAGTACTGAGTATTGAGTATAGTTTATAGTCACTGCAATGGTTTCACTCCATTGTCCCCCTCACAGTGTGTTCCTCCCTTGTAATTGACACCCAGCTGTGGCTGATTACCATGTGTAAGTTTTTGGGTATTCAGACTCACTGTATTAGTTTCACTCCTTTGTTCCCCTGAAACAGGGGACGCGTGTGTGACGCGCCGCGCGGGGGTCAAGGGGAGGGCTTAATTTAGCGCATGCGCATTTGAAAATAGGAGAGAGAGGAAATGACGTTGACACGGCCAAAATGGCGGCCGCAAAGAATAAAACGTTTGAAAACTTCGACGCAATGGTATGAGAGCTCCAGACCGATTTGGGCAGTGAAAATAATGCGGTTCAGGAGGGGTGCACACAGGCAACAATTAAAGTTGAGTATTGCAAAATACCTTTCCTTCTCCTTTAAGTAAATACTTTGAAGGTTACTGCATAAAAGAAAAGTCAAAACATTTTCCACAGTAGAAAACTGGGCTCATTTACCTCTCAGACGTTGGGTCTGCACAGTTTAGTGGATATTTCAGTTCAATTACATCACCATTCTTTTCTTTCAGTTGCCCATGGTGTTCCATATAATACTGAACAAGTTCAGCCAATGTTGCAAACTTTTCCCCTCCATACAAATCATAGTAATCCCCAGTATTCTGGATTTTAATGTGTGTCACAGCTCCGTTTCGCCTAAAATGCAAAATGGAGTTCATTTAAGCAGAGTCAGATTATTATTTTGACTTACCTGAACAGTT
Organism: Xenopus petersii; assembly: GCA_038501925.1. Taxonomy (NCBI): domain Eukaryota; kingdom Metazoa; phylum Chordata; class Amphibia; order Anura; family Pipidae; genus Xenopus; species Xenopus petersii. Next base: position 156,546,976 of record CM076673.1, on the reverse strand, counting down.
TAATATAAAATGAAAACCGGGTAAATAAATAGGCTGAGCAAAATTAAAAATGAACTCAATATTTTTAGTTAGGCAAAAATGTAATCTATAAAGGCTGGATTGAACAGATGACTAACATAATAGCCAGAATTGAACTTTGCATCTCACTAACCTGTCAAGTCAGCTACTCGAAAAGGGGACACATTGGAACAAAACTGTTTAGTTAGTTTGCAGAGTACACAGGTCAGATTTAAAAGCAAACTAACTGAACAGTTATGTCCCATACTGCCCCTTTTAAAACTACTGACTAAGGGATTAGAAAACTTTAAAGGAAGTTGGGTTCTGACTATTATGTTAGATATCTGTTAACTCCAGCCTTTTTAAATTACATATTTGGCTAACTATACTGAAAACATGTTTTACATTGTTTTATTTTTTCACTGAACAGTTTGTTTAAGCCCCTGATTTTCCAGTGAGAGTCTAAAAACTTCAAACCTATTGTTGTTTTGAAAAACAGTAAAAGGGCAACTACTGAGAGAAGACATGGTAGAATCTGTGAGTAGGCTCTAGTAAGGGGAAGGGGGAAAGGGGATAATTTTTATATAGCGCTTTTCTCCAATGGGAATAGGGAATAATTTCTATACAGAGCTTTTCTCCAATGGGACTCAAAGCTTTCTCCACCTTGACATGAGTCGCCTCTTTCACGCCTCGTTCAAACCAAGGTCCAAATCTTGGATAAAGAAGACCGCTGGTTTGAACGAGGCGTGAAAGAGGCGATTCATGTCAAGGTGGAGAGACCATCTCTGAACAGAGGTGGGGGCCTTCGACACCACCTGTCTGCTACATACAATGCTGTTCTAACATCTGTACCCCGGCGGATTCAGAACACTTCACACATCCATTCATGCAACTCTCACAAGTAACACCTGTATCTAGGAGTTGCATGACACATTGGATAATCCTAACACAACTACACAGAATCAACACCTCTGTGAGTTTCTTCAGATGTCACCTCTTTGAAGAGTTACAATGTGCCATTGTAAATGGATTAGTGGAAGAGTATATATGCCGAGAACTTCCCACACCAGTCAGTTGAACTGAAGAAGCTGCTCGGATGAGTAGTGAAACGTCTTCATTGATTACTCAGCAAGTCCAGTTGTTTTTAGATTGACCTATACTAGATATACTATGACCTGGATGAATGAAAATCTTCATAGTCATATTGCACTGCGATATGCATTGCTTAGAAGTTATGTCATCTTAAAGGAAAAATAATACACTGGTAAAAGTTGTGCATTTGCTTCAAAAAGACTACTATAATTTTTTAAAAAATAAGCTGTGTAGCCACAAGGGCAGCCATTAAGCTGGAAAAAAAGAGAAAAGGCACAGGTTACATAGCAGATAACTTGATAAGAACACAATGGTGTTTTACAGAGCTATGTAACATGTGCCATTTAGCAATATTTCAGTTTGAATAGCTGCCCCCATGACTACACAGCAGCTTTATTTATATAACCTATAGTAGTGTTTCTGATGCAAACACACAACTTGTCCCAATGCAGGGCAACCGTACATAAAATTTTAATTACTTTGATACACTTTCATTATTTTGTTATTGTTCCTTTAACATTTAGTTTTTATGGACACAAGTTTCTTAAGCTGGCCATAGATGTTAAGATTTTTAAAAGATCTTTTCTTTATAGTGAAACCAAGATTATCTTGAAACGATTGTTTAAATGTACGATTTCTCCATCAACTAAAAAGACCATTTCAAGTGATATTGTCTAGTTGAAGCCAGGAAAACTGAGGGTAGCTGTCTGCTTGGCCCTGCAAACAATTGGACAATAGATAGACTTCACTGTGACCGATGAAAATTTTTTAACCTGGCCGATCAATATTCTCACAAATATTGGAAGATGTGCAATCATTCGATTCACACTAACTTCATGATAATTTGACGGATTGGTTGGATTGTACTAAAATCGGGCATTCACCAATGAAAAATCTTTGCGTCTATGGGGACCTTTAGTAAAGAAATTGATTTTATTAAAAGCATACAAACCTCACAGACAATGTGAAATCTCCTGGATTGCTCTTACTGGGACGAGCCAGGAAACTGCCATCCACTCCTCTGGTCAGAAGTAAATTTTCTGCTTCAACACCAGTGATATTTGGGTGAAACCACCTAAACCACAAGAATATGCGAGAGTCAGCCTCTGAAAATTAATACAGTAGTTAGAAATATCTTTCACTTCTCAAGGGAATCATCCCTCGACCTCCATAAAAGAACTGTATCAATACAGCAGGGGTCCCCAACCTTTCTTTACTCATAAGCCACATTCAAAGTTTAAAAAAGTTGGGGAGCTCGGCTAAACCATTCCACAGGTGGTCATCCAACGGCTTCCGATATATATATCATTTCTATTCCATCTCGGGACTCAAAAGTTGGCCCTCTATACAAGAATCCTTCCATTTCCCATTGTCTGAACAGTTCAGATACCAGCAGATATGCCATTTTCTCCATTCGTACAACAAAGAAAAAATATCCTTGACTACAACCTACTTTGAAAATGCCTGTATTAAATATCCATACTCACGAGGCTTAATTTCCTATCTATATCGTCTCCTGCTAGATATGGACTCCCAGGTCCCCTTGTCTTATACGACGGCTTGGGATAAAGATCTCAATGTTACCATTGACAAGGAAACCTGGGACAAGATATGGGAAACTACAGCCCACTGTTCCAGAAATGTCTCGTTACTAGAAACTGCCTATAAAGTCCTTACTCGATGGTACATGGTCCCAACTCGTTTACATAAAATTAATCCTCAACTTAGCCAGGATTGTTTTAGGGGTTGTGGACAGAGTGGGACCGTCATGCATATTTGGTGGACCTGTCCACATGTTCATAGATTCTGGATTCGGATCTATACTATTATATATTCAGTGACACGGGTTAATCTTAAGAAAGATCCGATTCAGGCTTTATTGAACCAGAAGATCTCCAATGTTCATAGTAATACAAAGTCCCTAATTACTTTTATGTTCCTCGCTGCGAAAATTACAATAGCCAAACATTGGAAATCGTCTCAGATCCCAATACTGCATTTTAAAGAGAAACTAAATTGGATCATGGTCAATGAAAGGTTAACTAGCATACTTGTGGACAAATATCAAAAATTCAAGGAAATCTGGGAACCATGGTACAGATATTCCTTTCCACTGGCGGAAACCCCTTCTATTCTCTGGTAATCCCCTCTGAATGTATAGTGTTTATAATCATTGGACAGTACCTGGTGTGATCTGAGGTAATGGGCACTTGATACTATTGTTTAGATAAGCATTAGTTATTTTCCTGAGCCGAGAGCCAACGAAAATGAATCCATCTCATCGAGATATTCTACATAGTCAAGGGACCCCGCTGAAGTCGCCAACATCTCTGCTTTACATATAAAGTTAAACATATGTCAACTGTACCATGTCATCTACAGTTAGTACTTTCATTGTTGTAGCTCGTCTCTCTCCCACTTCTGACAGAATGTCTGGAGGGGGGAGGATGAGCTCGTTTCATTATCTTTCTCTCTTCTCTGTTTTCCTCTGTTTGAAAATACCTGACGACACTGCTTGATTGTAAAACCTTTTTCTTTTCTTGGAAAATCAATAAAAAACTATTGAAAAGAAAAAAGTTGGGGAGCAACACAAGCATGAAAATTGTTCCTGGAGGTGCCAAATAAGGGCTGTGATTGGCTATTTGGTAGCTCCTATGTGGACTGGCAGCCTACAGAAGGCTCTATTCGGCAGTACACCTGGTTTTTATGCAACTAAACCTTGCCAAGCCAGGAATTAAAAAATAAGATGGGCTGTATTAAATTTGTCTTAAATAAAGCCATTAACTAAACACTAGAATATTGTCACAGTGTGAACTTCTATATTGTTAAAAGAAAATTAGTGCAAGTTCTATTTGAAAACCATTGGTGTTGCATGTGCGGAAACCTCCTCACCAGCTGGAAGCGCTTTCCAACAGAGACGCAAAGCAGCAAAAAACCGGCATCCGCCGTCTCCAAGCAAAAGAGCCGCTCCGAAGCCCTGCATAACCGAACAAACATAACGCTGAGAATGACATCTTGAGGATCTGACCGGCGTCATTTACAGGCGCATCCACCGCACTACTGAGGGGGTAAGCGTGGACGGTAATATACCGTCTATTAATTAGACCGACTATACTGCACTATTATAGCTTTTTCCCTATAAGCATGACCATACAAGACGCAAGTCCGGGTAAAGTGGATTGCTTTTTCTTTTCAGATTTTGAGATCGTAACACTGCTGTCTAGCGCACCTACTTTATTAAGAAATAAGCAGCTGCTTTGAGGCCACTGGGAGCAACATACAAGGGGTTGTTGAGCAATATGTTGCTCATGAGCCACTGGTTGGGGATCACTGAATTACAGCCTCTCTTCCTTAATTGCAAACACACTCCAATTCGTCCTTCATCCTTACGTCCTTAATCATACTTATAGGTATCTGTTACAGAAAGCAAGCCAATAGTGCAGCTAGATATAACTACTTATACAATATAGCCAAAAGTATTATTAAGTTTTTTATGGACAACAATATCCAGCCAACACTCCTAAATTGTGCATCTCTGTGTTTACACCGGCTACCAAAATTGAAAAGGCCAAAAACTATTCATACGTTTTTATTTGCGAACAGACACACACGCGTAACATTACCATGTGCAATGCCATACTTTGACAATACAAATCATGCAACTTAAGTACCATACCCATAAAGCCTGAGGTGTCTATAAGACCAAATAAACACATATAAGTCTCTCTCTATCTCTCTCACTCTATGTGGCTTTAAAGTACACAGATCTGATATAATGTTGCAAAACTGATGTTTGCTGGTAAATGGACTACTTTCACAAGGTATTTGATGCAAGCTCGGGCTATGTAGTATTTTGCCAATACTGTATGTAATACAATCAAACAGTATTTTTAATTTGAATACCTTGGCTTCTTGCCGAGATGGGGTTTTTTTTCAGACCAAAAAATAAAAAGCAGGTTTTAGGTGCCAAGCTTTTTAATTTTTTTTAGAAAATCCCCCTCAAAAAAATAACCCGCTTCGCAGGAAGCCAGGGATTCGAATCAAGAAACCATACAAGAGTTAGGAACTCGTGAGGTTTTAGTACTTTATAGCTCAAGCCCAACGGCTTGAGTGTCCTTACATCAGGCCCTAATTGACTACTCACAACCTCAGTCATTTCTTATTCTGCATTTAGGACATCACAAAATGTCACATACTCTTAATAGGTAGTATAGTCCCATGTTCAACATTAGTTCAAGGAATAGGGATTTTGCTGTAAAAACATTCACCCGTTGATCTCAGCAGCCCAGTGAAAAGCCTTCTGTATGTGAAAAGCTACATCCTGTTAGGGCAGAGACAGATGAGAAGATTCGGGGAGATTAGTCGCTGGCGACAAATCGCCTCTTTTTCGGGCGCCTAATCTCCCCGCCGGCTAAAATCTATATCGCCGGCGAGGTTGCGCTCGGAGCGCTTAGTTTTCCTGGGTAGCTAGAAGTTGCCTCACGAGGAAACTGTGACTACGGAAAACGAAGCACTCCAAGTGCCATCCTGCTGGCAATTTCGATTCTAGCCGGCGGGGTGATTAGTTGCTCGAAGAAGAGTCGATTTGTCGCCGGGCGACTAAAATTCACCAAGTCTTCTCGTCTGTCTCTGCCCTTAGGCTGAGATAAGGAGCAGCTTATTAAATGGAAAGCTTCTCAGCAAAGTGCTTATTTGTTTTGATTGTGCTATCAGGATGTAGAATGTGACATTACTTTACTCCATTTCCTATTTTGCCCTGTTCAGAGCAAGAAATAAAAAGTAAAATACATGTTTCATTATTAAAACAACAAGAAATGCATGTTTAGCATAACATCTACAGTTCAGCACAAAATGACACACACACACACACACACATGCACCCACCCAAAGCCCACACACATATCAGGAACTAAATAGCTCTGTGCAGCATGCCAGACTCTTTCTCAACCATGCCCTGTAAAGGAAGGCATATTTAGTGTTCACACTTCCACTGTTACAGCATATGCAGCATTATTACAGCACAGCCACACCTTTAAAAAAAAGATTAACTTCTCACTGCAAATAACAAGCAAGTCATCCCTGCACTAAACATAAAAATGAGTATACTTGGAACATAAAATATATAGTATGTTAATTATTTTATCTAATTAGCAGTTTATGATGCTGGCCATAATTATGAAGATTTAACCTGTCAATATGGTCCTTTAAGAACTTGTCTGCAGCTTTGTCTATCTGTAAATTGGCTAAAAATATGTGGGAGTAGGGAAAAGTGTCACTCAGTAAACAATATAAAGAAACAAAAGGTGCTGATAGAAAACAAAATTAGCTAGCTAGCCCTGACTGCCTCCACAACATATATTTGGCAGGTTTGAAAGTACCATCGGATGAGAACTGAATCAGCATGCTCATGCAGTCCTCTCACAACAGGCTTGCATAGACCCCACTGTATGATCAGATCGTTGGCCGCATTGATTTGCCCATTTGGCAAACTCGTCAAACTTGCAGATCAGAGTGACACTATTACTTAACTGGGGATTATTTATTCTTGCCCATAAGAGTTAGTTTTATTCATTGGTATACATTTTTAACACCCGCAATATTACTTTTTACATTGCTTACATATTCTGCAGGGAAAACGTTCTATTACAATAATTGGAAAACTGCAATGCTACAAAAGATCCAGATAACAATGAAACTGGTTCTCCAGTCTGATCAAGTTATTCTAGATAAACCAATAACGGAGTAGGATGCCTCCATACACTAGAGGTGACCTTGCATGAACTAATCCCATACAGGATCTGAATGATCAGCACACAGCCAAAAGGATATCATAAGAGGGAGTCAAACATCTATTGCCATTTCCAGTTGTTCAACTCATTCATGTTGGCAGCTCCTCTTCACCTCCAAGCACAACATGCTGTATCAGCGGATTTGCAAACCTGCCCATCCTACGAACTAGACGATGCCCGTAATCAATTCTGAGGGGGCAGACACAATAAGTATTTTGTGTGCCAACAAACAATATTTCACTCATTCTGACCCACCTACTTTTCCGCACACAAAACATAATTTCTGTGAATATAACCCAAATAAATGAAAGGGACTACAGTCCATAGTATACAAAAACAAGTATGGTCATCCCAGAATATTACAAATCACACAAAACTTTGTTTCATAATCATATTCAGTACAGGTACATCCAGATTAAGAGTTATACCACTCTTTTCTGGCAAAAAATGCCTATACCATCTGTGCATGTTGCCTGTAAGTTCAATAGCATCCACTTATAACTTTACACAGGAGACACATTTCTGAAAAAGAAGGCAAGGATCGACCCTTTTTGTGATTTGGGACACTGAACTACACAGTTTGGCCATACTGGTATGCACTTTGAGCAGACTTATTGAGTGGTGTATATTTAAAAAAAATAAATAAATAAAATTACACCAATCAAACACAAGAACTGAAGCAACATTAACTTATTATTTTAACACTGCACCATGTAACAATCCACTAGTTGTTTTTTTACATATGTAAAGCTCTGGTACACCTAGATATAAAATGTGAGTACAGCCAAGATACTCTGGTATTTCTAAAATTATTACAATTTGACAGCACTCTGTTTACTGTAACAAAGCTGCAAGTGTAAAAACCTGCATAGACATCTGTGTATTTTGTGTCTTTGCAAAACCTGTACTAATACCACGTTTCTTTGTTTGCCAAAGACTAAAAATAAATGTAGCATTAGTTGTGGAAAAGAAGACAGTTGATAAGGAGAATGTTTATCTTATAACGACATAAGCAAGTTGTGTATTAATTCTACAATAACTCAGTCAAATACATGGATGAGCAGGGGACATTGTGATGCTGCAGCGCCATCTAGCTGAGATTTACAGGAAAATCATAGAACAGATCACTACTATAATTAAACAGAAAAATGTTTCAAATGCATACAAAGGCATAATTCTCACTTAATCGTTGAATACTATAATGTAAAATACCACCAAGTACAGCTGTGGTATGGTATGTCTTATTGGAGGGGGGGATGGATAGATATATACATATCCAAACGGGACAGTTGGAAGGAATGAATAAAACACTTTCATAAGGAGCAATCTTGTGTGCTTCTTTCCCTCCTTTGCATCAAGATGATACTAATACTGCACACAGTCTATTTCCTAGTTACAGCCATTGACAACAACATGTGGTCACATGCTCAGAACTGCTCAGAATTGCTGGCAGGTGTAGGTGGCAAGTGTCAAAAAAATTGGTGTTAAATGCTAAGAAAACGTAAGCAATACTGTATATGTACAGTCACAAAATGCCAGAATATGGGAAAGTTAGTATCTCACAGGGCTCTATCTGGTTTATGTTACTTTGATATCAGCATTTCCCCATCAAAGCCTTCAGCATGTAAAGTAAAATTTTCTTGATAGAAACAAATGAAAGAGAACATTTTTCTTGAAGATGTATACAAATAAAACTTGAATATATATGACATCACTCACACCAACATTACATCAGGAACCACAACAACAGGCTGCATATGCGGCTGGTACATATAATTATTAGGGATGCACCGAATCCAGGATTCGGTTCAGGATTTGGCCAGGATTCGGCCGAATCCTTCTGCCCAGCCTAACCGAATCCTATTTTGCATATGCAAATTAGGGGCAGGGAGGGAAATCGCGTGACTTTTTGTCAGAAAACAAAGAAATAAAAAAAGTTTTCCCCTACCCATCCCTAATTTGCAGATGCAAATTAGGATTCAGATTCGGTTCGGTATTCGGCCAGATCTTTCGCGAAGGATTCAAGGGTTCGTCCGAATCCAAAATAGTGGATTCGGTGCATCCCTAATAATTATGAATGATACTTAAAGGGGTTGTTCACCTTTGAAATAACTTTTAGTATGATGTAGAGAGTGATATTCTGAGGCAATTTGCAATTGCTTTTCTTTTTTTTTTTTATTACTTCTGGTTTTTGAGTTATTTGGCTTTTTATTCAGCAGCTCTTCAACTTGCATCTTAAAGGAGAATTCAACCTGTGGGGAAAAAAACCCGTACCCCCCCACCTCAGGTATACCCCCCCCCCGGGAAATGCCCCATACTCCATACTTACCCCTCGGCGCAGATTCTTCCAGCGAAGTTCCATGCGTCCATTCCCCCGGCTCCTCTGTAAGCTGACTGAGAGATCGGTATTTCTGCGCAGTTGGAGCAGTTTGCTGGTTTGCTACAACTGCGCATGTGCGGAATTACACGGAAATTGCTGATCTCTCAGTCAGCTTACCGAGAAGCAAGATGGATGCATGCAACGCTGGAAGAATCTCCGGCGAGAGGAAAGTATGAGGTATTTCCCCATGGGGGGGTAGTTAGCCTGGGGGGGGGAAGAGGGAGGGGGGTCTACCTGGGGTGGGGGGTACAAGTTTCCCCACAGGTTTAATTCTCCTTTAAGCAATCTGGTAGCTAGGGTCTACATTACCCTAGCAACCATGCATTGATTTGAATAAGAGACTGGAGTACGAATAGGAAAGGGCCTGGATAGAAGGATCAGTAATAAAAAGTAACAATACATTTGTAGCCTTACAGAGTCTTTGCTTTTTTTTTTTTAGAAGGGGACAGCAACACCCATTTAAAAGCTGCGAAGAGTCAGAAGAAAAAGGCAAATCATTATAAAAAATAAATCATGAAAACCAATTGAAAAGTTGCTTAGAATTGGCCGTTGTATAACATAATAAAAGTTACCTTAAAGGTGAACCACCCCTGTGTTTAAAGGCAAAACATTTACCAAGGAAATCTACAAAGCTTTTAGTGTTTTCATTCAAATCAAGGACCATATTACACTAAAGACGATCAGCGTCACCACGTCAGGACTCATTGTCAGCAGTAAATGCGGTTGCTGACCAGAAGAGCAAAGTATCTGGGACCAAAGCAGCTCCCATTATATATGTGTGAAGCAGATAGTGTAAACTTGGATCCCCCCGCAGCTGGATTATACAAAACCCGGGCACAGGCGGATACAGAGAGCAAAGGAGGCTACAAGACAGCACACGGTGAAGCGAATAGGAAGCGCAGGTAGCAGTTGACAGCCCTGACAGAACAGGTATAAAGAGGTTTAAGTGCGAGACTTTGCGCAATCTCACCTCCTGGATGTCATTGTATGATGAGCCCAACTCCTGGTCTGTGTGACCCCAACACACTCTCTAGCTCGCCCCCTTTGTGCGATTCTTTAGGGCGGGGTGACCCGCCGCGTATACCCCCTTCTCTCCCAGTCGTTGCCTGATTTAGAACGTTTATTCGACACTTAGCTCCATAGAGGCCTTAAACACTACAACCAATACTGCCCAGTCCGCGACGGATGACGTCAGTAGACCGCGCCAAGTCGGCAGAGAGGGGCTCTTGTATTCTAGCTGCTAACCTAAAGTACACCTTTATAAACTTGACCGGGGACTGCTATAATAGGGAATGATATATGTGCTGGCTACAATTTAAGAATAAATATTCTGTATATAGCTTCTGGATGCAATTGGACGACCGGCCTTTATTATTTCATCACTTCCGGTTTATTGGATGGCGAGATAGTCTTATTCGTTTTCGATTTTAACTGTCAGCAAGATAACAGACCGCGGTGATAGTAACGTATAATTTGATGAAATGACTGAAACGGCTTCCGACGGTCACGAGGATAGTAACTGACTGGTGAACTACGTTTCCCAGAGTTCCCCTCGGCGGTTGTGACGTAGCGCGACAGGTTCTTATACGTGCGTCGCCCGGATGTTAATTCTTTTTCCTTACAGCCAAGGTAGGAATGGCGGATCCTGTTCAATAGACGTAGTAGTGTGCAGTTGAATCTTGTGTAATCCTAACGCGGATGTTGGGCTGTCTCTTCTAAAACGCATTTTGTGTGTTATCCGCACTGTCTGCGATTGTTTTGTTTCTGTATTTTTGGTCTTCGGTAACTTGGGTTGGCTGCAATACGGACTGATCGGACGGAGCGGGGTTTGAGGCCGCGGAATGTTTGCCGGCATATAATTTGCTGCTGGAAATGGCGCAGTTTGTAAAATGTTATTTCGTATCCAAATCCACGGCCATAGATCGATTTAGCCCTCAAACTCTGAAAGTATCCGCTGCTTTGCACGTCTTGTCTCTAAACCGTTTGGGTCGCAGGAATAACGTATAGCAGTAGAAATGCATGTGTGTGACTTGCTCCCGAAATCAAACGTGTAACTGAATGAACAAGCGACTTGCCGCCCAACGTTCTCTGCGACATTACAATTAAATGTAATTCTTAGTACAGGGATCCCCAACCTTTTGAATCCGTGAGCAACATTCAGAAGTAAAATGAGTTGAGGAGCAACACTAGCATGAAAAATATTCCTGGGGTGCCAAATAAGGGCTGTGACTGGCCATTTAGTCGCCCCTATGTAGATTGCGAGGCTCTGTTTGGCAGCGCACCTGGTTTTTATACAACCAAAACTTGCCTCCATGCCTGGAATTCAAAAATAAGCACCTGCTTTGAAGCCACTGGGAGCAACATCCAAGGGATTATGGAGCAATATGTTGCTTACGAGCTACTGGTTGGGGATCAATGTCTTAGTAAATGGAAGCATGAGGACTGACTTCTGCTGCTTGATTTCAAGGGTACAGTAAGGGAGGATAAACCACTGCGTTTTCAGTAACCTGTAACTACTAAAGCCAATTGGGCAGTCAAAATGGCAATCTTTCATTGTTCAGTATCGCTTTTAGGTTTCAGATCCATTTAAATTGGGCACCCTACCTCTCTTACACATCCAGGCTACCTATAAAGGTAACTTGTGATTTGCCTGTAGGTGGTTCATCTTTAAGTTAACTTTTAGTATGGCCAGTTCAAAGCAACTTTTCAATTGGTCTTCATTATTTGTTCTTTATAGGTTTTAAATTATTTGCCTTATTCTTCTGAATCTTTCCAGCTGGGGTCACAGACTCAATCTTAAAAACAATTGCTCTGTAAGGCTACAAATTTAGTCAATTCTTTTTTTTTTTTTTCAAGCCCTCTCCTTTTCATATTCCAGTCTCTTATTCAAATCAATGCATGGTTGCTAGGGTCATTTGGACCCTAGCAACCAGATTGCAGACACTGCAAACTGGAGCACTGCTGGATAAAAAGCCAAGTCAAAAACCACAAATAAAAAAATAAACCAATTGCAAATTGTCTCAGAATATAACACGCTACATCATACAAAAGATGTATTTAAAGGTGAACAACCCCTTTTAAGGTAGTTACAGGTAACCTCTTCAGGTCACCTTTTCTGGTTTCTTTCTCAGTTTATATAGAAACTGTGTTTTCCTAAATGTAATTCAAATACCTGAAACTGACCCCTGTCGATATGGTTATTGTAAAAATCTTGAAGGGGTAGACTCACTAAATGCAAGCCTTGAACAAATGCGTTTACCCTTTTTATAGATTATCAGATTTAAAGGGAATTCTCGTGCATTCATGCAGCACCAGGTGTATTGAACTCTTCGCTCAAATGTTCAGTTTAAAAGTGTTGCTCACCATTGAGTTATGATCATACTTTTTAGTATGATGTACAGTGATCTATGAGTATTTGCAATTGGTTTTTAGTTATTTAGCTTTTCAGCTTTTTCTGGCTGCTAGGGTTAATTTGAATAAGAGACTGGGATATAAATAGGAGGGGCCTGAATAGAAAGATGAGCAATAAACAGTTGCAATAACCATACATTTTTAGTCTTAGAGCATTTGTTATTAGATGGGGTCAGTGACCCCCCCCATATTGAAAACTGGAAAGGGTCAGAAAAATGCAAATTAAAAAAACTATTGAAAAGTTGCTTAGAATTAACTTTTCGTATGTTATAGAATCGCTAACTTAAAGGTGAACCACCCCTTTAAGGCTGTGTGTTTTGTCTACATTTTAATTAGTTGACAGGTGAAAGGCCAGCTGTTTCCGGGTTTATATACATATCTATTAAATAATACCTTGTTAAATCCAATGAGCATTATGCAAACTTAACTTGTATCTGTTTTGAAGCCCCCCGTTTACAAATGTTTAAGGCCAATAAATCCAACACCAAATGTGCATGTAAACTTGGCCCCTGAAAATTTTTTATTTTACTTTTCCAATTTAAATAAACTCTTAAATTCTTTTTTACTTGAAAATGGCATTTCATTAACTGCATTGGCAGGCGCCTAATGCTATTTATGTAACTTTCGCTTTATTTTTTGCCGTGTACTAATGATTCTGTTTCATTTTTAATTGCACAGATGGCGGGAGAACAGCCCGTTAAGAAGGTCCGGAAGCACCATTGCAGTCGCAACCCAGTACTGGCACGGGGTATTGGGAAGTATTCCCGCTCTGCCATGTATGCTAGGAAGGCCCTTTATAAACGCAAGTTCAAGGCCCCAAAAACTAAGGTAATGCATGTCTTTTCTGTATTGGATAACAGCAATTCTGTATATCGAATTCTAATAATAACAATGATCTTATTTTTACAGATTGAGAAGAAAAAGGATATACCTAAAGTAACTGTAACCAAGACAGTTGGTGGAGATAAAAATGGCGGTACCCGTGTGGTGAAGTTGCGTAAGATGGTAAGAAGTGAAGCACAATTTGCTTTATGAACACTAGATTAATGAAAGCTGTCAGTGCAAGATCATTTACAAGATTCATATCATGGCACTATACAGTACAGAACATAGAGCAGCTTTAAATGTCTGTTAATCACACATTTTGTTTGTTTCATCAACTTCGATTTAGTTTACGGCACTGAAAACCATCTAGTTTGCTCTTAAAGGGATTATAATTCTCTGCAATTTCAGATTGCAATCCAGGAACTTTACCAAAATCTCACAGGCATTTAAGGATCCATTCCAGTTGACCTGCCTGTATGTTTTTAGGAGCAGCCCATATACATGGGGAGAAAATACTGATTGTTCCCAGTGTAACATTACAATACTCCACTTTCCATATGTCTGTAGTATTTTATCTCTATGTAACTTTTAGGTGTCTAGACATTTCCTGTATCCTTATGAGAGCATTCTTCTTACAGCCCCGTTATTATCCCACGGAAGATGTTCCCCGAAAACTGCTGAGCCATGGAAAGAAGCCTTTCAGCCAGCACAAACGCAAGCTGCGGTCTTCAATCACTCCTGGAACAGTCTTGATTCTTCTCAATGGACGCCACAGGGGAAAGGTAGGTTTGTTCTATCGTAATATGTAAACACGAAAGAGAACTTCGTCTGAAGGAAGTCTGACCTCGTTATGTACATTTGTAAGCCTTTTGGAAGCATGCCTTGGAGTTAGATGGTGTAAAGCAGCTACTATTGGAATTGGCATGTTGCTGTTTTGGTTTGATTATATTAATTTGGTACTATATTGTATTCTTCTGGATATGCCACTTAACTAGAGCTGTTTAAAGTGATGCTGACACGTTCCTATAAACGTGTCTATCGGTGAAAACAAAACTGCATGAGAAATATAAGCAGCCAAAAACTGCCCCCAGCCCAGCAAACCTAAGGCTAAGGCCACACTAGGCGATAGCGCCGCGATTTGACTCGCCGCGACTTTTCGCCGCGGCGATCTTTTTTCTATTGTCGCTCGAAATCGCCTAGCGAGGCAATTTCGAGCGACAGTAGAGAAAAGATCGCCGCGTGTGTTTTTACGCTGGCGATTTTTCGGGATTCCCCATAGACGCCAGCGCAAAAGTTTCCCCAGCGATTGCGGCTTAAAAGTCGCCACGAGTCAAATCGCGGCGTTATCGCCTAGTGTAGCCTTAGTAAAGGTGACCCTCTGACACCATTAAGTCATCTTCCTGAGTTTTTTCAGTCACGCTGTGCTGGCAGCGGCGCAATCCCTCCATAAGATAATTACAAATGAAAACAGGACTCCAGTCTATGGAGGGATCACGCTGCCCCCCAGCCCAGTGTGGCTGAAACAACTCTGGAAGATGACCTAATGGTGTCGCTGGGTTGGGGACGGCTTTGGGGGTATTTCTCATGCAGCTTTTCACTGATGCCGACACGTTCCTATTTTTATAGCAACGTGTCGGTAACACTTTAAAGTAGTTGCTAGAGAGAGTATTTTAAAAGCTTATTGGCCTGCAAACTGCATTAGAATTATTGCATTGCCCTAAAATACAGTTAGCATCTAATTTAAACCAGTTCTGCTCACATGTAATGTCTAAATAGATATCACTGAGCACTTATGTGCACAATTTCATTTACCCCTGAGACTGAGCGGGCATAAAGTATTTAAAGAAATGGTTTAGGGCCTGATGATTTCTAAGCAGTAAGGATAACTAATACTGCTTTTTTAAAGCCTGTACACATAAGTATTTGTATAGCTGTAATTGATTCATTGTTGGAGCATTGCTTTACTACTTGAATGGCACATTAGCCAAAACACTGGTAACCAGAAGAAGCAAATAACAGCAGTTTAATGAGTCACCTGATTAATTTAATTTCCATTCTTCTAGAACTAAACAGATCTTTCTTTTATATGGGTTACACAAGTAACATCAAATCCTTCTGAGAGGACCACAAAACTATTAACTGTAACAAGTGTACACTTTTTTTTTTCAGCGTGTTGTCTTCTTGAAACAACTTCCAACTGGCCTTCTGCTTGTAACAGGTACCTTCTTTATAAATGTTTAAATATCTGAGCTGTCAAATGTGTATCAGCAGCCATCTGTCATCGGCCTGCATCCTCCAAACCCCACAATTCCCTGCACATGTGATTTCAATAAGGAACAGAACATCACCATGCAATGCATTGTGGGTTATGTAGTTCTGTACAGTGTCTGTAAGCTGTGAAGAAGTTGCAATTTGTAACATCAGTGTTTTAGTCCCTCCTTCCCTGCCAGGATTTCAAATTCTGTTAAACAGCTGGATTTCAGCATAGAAAATGGCATTTATACTTTTTGAAGAAACTGGTAACTGTGACTATATTAGGGGTTTCTGTGTTATGTGGGCCTCTATCAAATTTTGGTTTGGAAACCGGAGTTCCCATATAAATGCTTTGTAAACAGGGAGAAAGTCTCATCCCAATAATTTGCAGGCTCTTTCTACTGCTGACTGGCATTGCTTTCTAACAAGTTTATCAACAAGTACACTTTTCAGAAATTTGCCTAACTTTGTTCTATTAAGGATGCAAGAAGCTTCCATAATTAAAAGTTCCTAACGTGATTTTGGCACAGTTATTTCATCCTTTTCCACTAGCAGAGAAAACTTCACTGTTGGTAATTGGGGTGCAATTGCTGGCAAATTTGAACAGGTTGTTTTTTGTTTTTTTGCCATGTCCCCATCACCAGAATCGCGTACTGCTGTTTGTTCATCATTATGTCCTGCTAGGAGAAATGGTATTGCTAGGTCTTTACCCCAAATATTAGAATGTATTTTTAGAGGCTGTAAAACCTGAATCTCCTTAACATATGTGCTGTGGTCAAATGTGCAGTTATAAAATAATTCAGACAACCTGAGTAAATGGACTTCAATAAACCTTTTTGCAGTTAACCTTGTTTTAAGAGTTTGTATGGTTAGTGTATTGTACCACTGTAATATAACATCCTGCAGCATAATAGTGGGCTTTTCTGGGTTAAGACTATTGGACTCTAAACCATATTTATTTCCATTTTAGGGCCCTTGGCTATAAACAGGATTCCTCTAAGGAGGGCTCACCAAAAGTTTGTCATTGCCACATCTACTAAGGTCGATATCTCAACTGTCAAGATTCCCAAGCATCTAACAGACTCCTACTTCAAGAAGAAGAAGCTGCGCAAACCTAAGCATCAGGAGGGCGAGATCTTTGACACTGAGAAAGAGGTAAGAATTTACTGATTTTAATTGTGTTTGAACTTAAAAACTAAATTAAATAACAAAGTAACTCTTCAATACTGTGTGCTCATACTTTCCAAAATCTACTCCATTATCTGGAAACCAGTTATCCAGAAAACTTCAAATTACTGAGAGGTTGTCTCCCATAGACTTCATTTTATCCAAATAATCCAAAGGTTTTTTTAACAAAATATTTCCTTTTTCTCTCTAATAATAAAACAATAATTTGTACTTGAAGCCAACTAAGATATAATTAACCCTTTTTTTACGCAGAACCAGCCTGTTGGGTTTAATTCATGTTTACATGTTTTTCTGGTAGACTTAAGGTATAAAGATCCAAATTATTGAAAGCTCAGTTATCAGGAATACCCCAGGTCCCGAGCATTCTGGATTCCATACCTCTACCATGTCTAGCCATGACAGTGACTCCAAAATGCCCCTAGTAGCTGCCTAGGGTCTTGCAGCACATGTCTTGCTGCTAGTTACCTGAGCTGAGGGACTGACTTGCAACCTAATTTTGTGTGTACACCGTATACAAGTTACTATGTGACGAGTAATTCAAATACACATTTTTGACTTTTCTTTAATTAAAAATTCAAACTCCTGATACATGGCAGCATGCCGTAGTAGCATTTCTTCAGACTGAAGGCCTGAAAATATGCTATGCATGTAAATTTTTTTTTTTTTTTTTTTTTTTTTTACACCAACTCATTCAAGTTAGGGTTATGTAAAAGAAAGTGTCAGAAATAAAGTATATCTATGTAACAAGTACGTTTTACAATTAGATTGTGTTCCGGTGCACCTTTTCTACATATCCCCTGAATTATACCCTTTTTGGGTAGAAGATCATTCACTTATATTTGCCCTTGTTTTTAGTGGTTCTTTTATGGTCATCCACTTGCTCAGATTAACTAGTAGGCTTTTTTGCGTTGCCATGAACTTCATTACATGAACTAGACTGGCAATACCACAAAACACAATGAATTTTGATAAACGTGCCCATTAGTATATTACAAAATATATATATTTTGCCCTTTTACATTTCTTGCCTTGCAACATAATTTAGTGATGGTCTATGTGCTGCTTTAGATCACTTGGCCAGAAATACAACTCTTTTAAAGGAACAGTAACACCAAAAAATTTAAATGTTTTAAAGTAATGAAAATATCATGTAGTGTTGCCCTGCACTGGTAGAACTGATCTGTTTGCTTCAGAAACACTACTATAGTTCATATAAACAATTTGCTGGGGAGTAATGGTGGAAATTGAAAAACGGCTAAATGGCACAGGATAACTAATGGATAAAAGATAACACCATTAGACATACAGAGCTTATCTGCTATCTGCTGTGTAACTTGAGCTTTTTCTCCTTTGAATGGCTGCCCCCATTGCTACACAGCAGCTTATTTATATAAACAATAGTAATGTTTCTCAAGCGCAAACACCAGTTTTACCAGTGCAGGGCAACACTGCATTATATTTTTATTACTTTGAAACACTTTTTTATTTTTTGATGTTACTGTTCCTTTAACTGTAACAGGAAGACGTGTGGAAGCACAAGACAGAACTGTCAATTGGCTCATGTGACCCAACATGTTTGGTAAATGTGCACTGGGAATCCTAGAATCCCAGGGGGAGGCCCTTAATTTTGAAATGACAATTTTCTATTTGTGGTTACCCAATGGCACATACTACTAAAGTATATTATGAAAATGGTTTATTTACTTGAAGCAGGGTTTTATATACGAGCTGTTTTATGTAATATCTTTATAAAGACCTACATTTGTTGGGGGGGGGGGATATAAGTAGTATTCAAGCTGATGGCTCTCCATTTCTGCCCACTTTCATAAGTGTTGATAAACCATTTATCCAGTGTACTAATTTGATTTGAAAAAAAAATTAAACTAAACTTTATTCAAACATAACCATGTTTTTTTTTTTTTTCTTAGAAATATGCAGTTACACAACAGCGCAAAGCAGATCAGAAATTTGTGGACTCTCAGCTCTTGCCTCTTATCAAAAAAGAGCCTCAACTACGGGGCTACCTGCGTTCTGCATTCTTCCTGTCAAATGGAATGTACCCTCATAAACTGGTCTTTTAAAAAGTGGGCTTATTAAAAAGTATCTTGTGGAAAATGTGTCTTGTCAATGTTTGTGATATATTTAATCCTCATTGCCTTGAAGCAGTGGTCCCCAAAAAGTGGCTTGCAAGAGCAACAGGTTGCTTACCAAACCCCTTGGTGGTTATCAGTGACAATAAATTGAATTCCAGGTTTACTGCTAAACAGAGCATCCTGTAGGTTGATAGTCCACATGGAAGCTATCAATTAACCAATCACTGTCCTTATTTGGCATCTCCATCCTTTTGTGTTGCTCCCCAATTCTCTTTACATTTGAATGAGGCTTGAGTAAAAAAAAAAAAAGGTTGGGACAGTGGCATTCCCAGTTAAGCTCACTCCCCTGGATTCTTGCTGAGGCAGCATAATTATGTAAACACAGAAAGGTCTTATCTATTGACATCCTTAGATCTGATTCTGACCTTAAAGGTGAAGACACACATAGCTACAAGTATCAATTACTTGTGGCTCCAAAATGCCAAAAAACCCAGCCTTATACAATACGGAGACTTGGCTTTGCTAAAACTCATGTGACTTGGCAATGCCTGTTATCTCTTGCCTATTTTGTAGCTAATACTATCTGTGTCTTTGCCTTAAAGGGATTTGTCACTGGAAACGGTTTACTAAATGAACCAGTTAATAGCGCTCCTCCAGCAGAATCCAGAAAAACTACACCATAAAAATCCTGACGTTTCTGTTAGGGGTGCACCGAAGCCACTATTTTGGATTCAGCCGAACCCACAAATCCGTTGTGAAAGATTCGGCCGAATACCGATGCAAATTAGGGGTGGGACTGAGAACCTTTTTTACTTCCTTGTTTTATGACAAAAAGTCATGCGATTTCCCTCCCCACCCCTAATTTGCATATGCAGATTCAGTTCAGCCGGGCAAAACGATTCGGCAGATTCCTGCTGAAAAAGGCAGAATCCCGAACCGAATCCTGGATTTGGTGCATCCCTAGTTTCTGTTAGCTGATTGCGGTAAGCTTAAAGGCTAATGTGCTGGTGGACAAAGCACTATTTCCTTTAAACCACTTAGCGGTAATATTTCCTTATACCACTTAAGTACCCATAGTGAATTATATCTATGGCAATTCACCTGTCAACACAAGGCAAATTTAAGACTGAAAAGAATTTGATAGAATTTTTGATGTTGATGACACCAAAAACACGACACCCCATGTGTGCAGTGACACTATGGCCAGATGGAATTGTGTAAAAACTATCTCCATAGTCACAAACAGAAAATGACACTGCAAAAGCATAACTTAAATCAGAAAAAGGAACTGACCCATATTACTGCACCATCCCATCCACAGCATCCAAGTTTCTGATGTGTAAAGAGATTAAAAAAAAATGTAACTTTTAATAAGAAAATATGTTAAAAAATCTTTATAAATGTCCAGTGTTCACACTTAAAAAATGGGCTAACCACGGAGTACTGATTGACCAGGGCAAAAATGAGTTGGTGCTTTAGGTCAGTACTAACTAATTGCGTGGTAGATACATACTACCGACCGCATGTTTGATACTATCATTATACACATCATGTGCAGTGACAGTATATGCATACATTTTTGTTACTAGTATCAGATTTATCGCAACAATAGGAGAGCAATATATTTTGTAATTAGTATCAATAGTTCAATGCCCGAAGCATATACTATGATTCCCTAATGACTAACAAGAATGTTTCTATGTGGGCTTTTTCAAATATTGTAGTCTAATCAGGCAATCTTTAGGCGGTGATATGTATCTAATGTGTAGTTTTGGAACAAGCAAGTTGTAACAATGTATTGTAATCTTTGCAGCAGTTAAATGTCATTATCCTGCCATACTACATAATGTAAGGCTAATTATCCTTGAGGAAGTGTCCTATTTGTAATCAGACAATATAGTTTTGTTTGCGGCTTTTAGATTATTTAAAACAGCTCTCCATTTGGGAATTTCATGGGCTATTTGGCTGCTAGTGCCAAATTACCTTCACAACCAAGCATTGGTTTGTATAGGAGACTTGAATACAGGGCTGGAACTAGGGGAAAACAGAAAGCACCTGCATATGTGGGGGCGCTGGGCAGGTGCCTGTTCAAGGGTCTTCTGCCTACTCCTAGTACTTTCTACTTTTTACAAACCTCCCCTTCGTTGCCCTCCCTCCCC
Source organism: Xenopus petersii (assembly GCA_038501925.1). Lineage (NCBI taxonomy): Eukaryota > Metazoa > Chordata > Amphibia > Anura > Pipidae > Xenopus > Xenopus petersii. Next base: position 156,525,789 of record CM076673.1, on the reverse strand, counting down.
TTCGTTGTCCTCCCTCTCCTTTTTGCCTTCCCCTTGTTCTCCTCCCCTTTCGTTGCCTTCCCTCCCCTTCGTTGCCCTCTCCCTCAAATTTTGCTTTGGAAATGTTTTACCTAATTTGTTCATTCAAAATAATAATCCTGTAGATCAGATTAGTATCTCTGCACAATACAAGCAAGAAACATTCAGAGAATTCTTACAGCTGTTAAACAAGTTTTCAAATATGCATCTATTAAACTATATTGCATGCATAAAATTTGCATGTATATATACTGTCCTTTGAGGTTGTTGACTGACAGCTGCGGTTATTATATTCAGTAGCAGCAATGGTCCAGGACTTGTCACAGGGGGTCACCATCTTGGAAAGTGTCTGCGACACTCACATGCTCAGTGGACTCAGTGAGCAGCTGTTGAGAAGCTAAGCTTAGGGGTTGTCGCAAATTATCAAGCAGAAAATGAGTTTGGCCTGTAATATAAGATGATGCTATAAGGCTGATTATTAAATTCTGATGCTAATTGCACTGATTTCTGTGCTGCCGTGTAGTAATTATCTGTATTAATTACTAATGAGCCTTATATTGTGACATTTTTATTCTATGTGTACTGTATATTGTCAGTCTGTCCTTAAGCCAATAAGTGACAGCAGCACAAAACATGTCAGTTCATAAATTGCTATTCCCTTAACCCCAACTCTCCTGTCAACCTATTGCTGATCTGGGCGAAGGTGGGACTTCTTTCTACACATACATTCCAGGGCTTTTCTACAAGCAAGCCAATCCAAGTCCCTGCCCTGCAGAGCAATATGCAGATTTACATAGATTGCTTCCTGATCAGCACATAGCTGCAACGTGTGAGTGAATGGAATGGGATTGCTTTCTTCAAAATATAATGGGACTGATACAAAAATCTGATGTGTAAAATACATGAAAGATTTTCCATGCAACACGACAGGACTGTCGGATGTAAACGTTGCATGCTGCTTCTTCATCTGACAAGATAAAAAATGGCTTTTTCTCATTGAAATACATTGACTGAAGTAAACACATGAACAAAATACTTCATTCAACCTTAGGGTAGGACTAAACGGATGTTTTCAGCGAGATCCAACGATGAATGCATTGTTGGATGAATCGTTGATCTGACGCGACACGACTGTCAGATGCAGATTGTCACATCAGCTCCTTACTGACCTGCAGCTGCTTTCCCAGTAAGTTTCTGTAACTGGTTGGGTATATACATAAAATTGGCACTGCACCATTCCGCTATGAGTTCTGGGGGTATTTATACCTGAAATTGCCTCTTTGTTATCCTGCTATAAGTTCTGGGGGTATTATACATTGAATTCACCACTCTGTGTCATCCTGTTAAGTTTGGGGGTATTTATATGTGGAATTTGCCACTGTGTCATCCTGCTATGAGTTGGGGTATTTATTCATGGATTTTGCCACTGTCTCATGATGTTATGAGTTTGGCATTATTTATATGTTTCATTTGCCACTATTTGTATGTTTCGTTTGCCACTGTGTTATTCTACCATGAGTTCTGGGGTAAATATCTATCCATCTATCTATCTATCTATCTATCTATCTATCTATCTATCTATCTATCTATCTATCTATCTATCTATCTATCTATCTATAATTGACACTGTGCCATTGTGCTATGAGTTGTGGGTGTATTATACATATACATGTCACCCCCCCCCCTTCTGTGGCTGAAATTTGCAGGCCCCAAGATGAGAGGGAAGGTATGCAATGGGGCATATGTGATGGTAGTGGGCCCGTATGGTGGCAGCCCTGGTGTGCCCCAAATCCCCAGTCAGACAATGCCTGGACCCAGTTACAGAAACGTTTAGAGTCCATCTGTGTATGCTAAGTAACATAGCTACCACAAAAAGGAACCAGCTGCAATAGATGTATATGCAATTATTAAAGGGATACTGTCATGGGAATTTTTTTTCAAAATGAATCAGTTAATAGAGCTGCTCCACCAGAATTCTGCACTGGAATACATTTCTCAAAAGAGCAAACACATTTTTGTATATTCAATTTTGAAATCTGACATGGGGCTAGACATAATGGCAATTTCCCAGCTGCGCCAAGTCATGTGATAAATCTGATAAACTTCAATCACTCTTTACTGCTGTACTGCAAGTTGGAGTGATATCACCCCCTCCCCCCCCCAGCAGTCAAACAAAAGAACAATTGGAAGGTAACCAGATAACAGCTCCCTAACACAAGATAACAGCTGCCTGGTAGATCTAAGAACAACACTCAATAGTAAAAACCATGTCCCACTGAGACACATTCAGTTACATTGAGAAGGAAAAACAGCAGCCTGCCAGAAAGCATTTCTCTCCTAAAGTGCAGGCACAAGTCACATGACCAGGGGCAGCTGGGAAATTGACAAAATGTCTAGCCCCATGTCAGATTTCAAAATTGAATATAAAAAAAATCTGTTTGCTCTTTTGAGAAATGGATTTCAGTGCAGAATTCTGCTGGAGCAGCGCTATTAACTGATTCATTTTGAAAAAAAGAAATTTTCCCATGACAGTATCCCTTTAAGTTCTTCAATGTAAAGCATTGTATTGGTAGGCTCCTCAATGAGAAATGTCACCTTCCTCACTGGCCCATTTCTAGACTGTACCAGAACAAGGTTAACATCATCACAATACACATACACTGAATGTATCATTCACAATAAATATACATGTTCACTGTGAGTATAGTAGTACATATTATTTTGTACATTCACAACATAGGTGTATACAGGTTCTGTGCTGGTGTGGAACTTGTTCAGGTACACTAGAATTTTTTTGTGTGTGTGTGTGTGTTTTGCTGTGTGTAGGCTCTGTCCCAAGTTCCTGCCTTTTTATCCCTGACTGAGCACAGTGCACACCGTGAGAATCCCTAACATTCAGGTACTGGTAACGTAGTGCATGCTGGGAGCGCTTCCCAACCAATATGGCGTCTCGCTGACAGTTTTGGGGCTGCTGTGGTCTTATTTGCCGGCTTGTGTGCCACCTGAGGGGTTCGGAGGAGACACCGAAAAGCCTGAAAGCGCGCCTTCCATTCGGTGCAGCGCCGAACCACCCTGTGGGGTGTGTTGTCTCAGGTTGGCTCCAGAGGCTGATGCTGCGGGTCACTGCTTGTCAGTGAGCAGCTGAATATGAGGGAGCGGCCCGTGTAGTGCAGCCATGGGGTCGGCGGCTGCAGGGGACTCGGCTCAGTGGCTGTCGGTGAAAGAAGAGACCATCTTTTTACATGATGGACTGATCCGGGTCACGGACCTGGCGGAGTTGCCCAGCGAAATCGGGGTCAGTGAGGCCGGGGACGCAGAAGTGGAGGTGAGACCATTGCGTGTCATTTGTACAGTAAACCCCTCACCCCTATACACCGAGCCTGGTGCCCTAGTGTGTATTAGAAACAGACAGCAGCTGATACACACACATGTACCCGGGAGATTAGACTTATCTCTCCCACCTTCTCTGCACAACATGGAGCCCTGCCTAACTGGGGCTGTGGCATGTGAAGCCGGGCATAATGCCTCTTTTTCAGCAATTGCTCCTCTGCGGCCCTCCATCTGTTTAGAACCTGCAACTGCCAGCAGCCACCCCTTCTCTTACAGTTCAACATCACCAGGGAGGGCATAAAGACTGGACTACACTGCCCTTGGCACATACTTGTATTGCTTCATGTGAAATGATTTGCCACTTCTTTCTCCCAGCCCTTTCTATTTCCAATTCCACTGTGTGCCTGACAGTACCATATAGCCCAGTGGCCTTATCCTGACACACTAACATTCTTTTCTCTGCAGCTCTTAACACACCATGTTTCTATTGTTCAGGGATGCCTGGGGCACATTGTATAATGTAAGTCATGAAGGGACACAATTGGCTCATAGTTGGGAGACAGAGGGCTTGTAGACTCCCAGTATTCATACTGCTTTACTGGCTGCAATAAAAAGCTTCTATATTCAAGTTTCTTTATGGGTCTGGAAGTTTTGTGTTTCTATATTTTAGTCACCAGATGCATTAGACTTTCTTATGATACAATATTCCAGTATCAATACAACCACTTAGCAGGCCTTACACGACAGAAAAAAAAAACATTTTCCATTTGCATAAGAAATACAAGCACGTCATAGGTAAAATGTGTTGTAAATGCCCTTGCTTTGTCTTTATTTTATTGCTGTAACTCCTTTGATGGGGTGTTTTTCAAGGAAGTCCATGAACCCTTCCCACAATTCTGTTTCTGCAGCTGCACATCCTCTAATGCCATCATGGGAAAGCAGAGGTGCTGGATATTATTATCCTTTATTTATAAAGCACCAACATATTCTGCAGTTCATTATAAAGGCATATATACATAATGCACAGCAGTCCCTGCTCTGGTTAATCTTGCATTTTAAGTCACATTCACACTAGGTTAATTTTTATCAGAGGCTAATTAAACTACCTGCCTGTTTTCACAGTATGGGAGAAAGTCAGAGTACCCAGAGATACAAGAACATGGAGAATATAGAAACACAAATCAGATAGCTCTCTGGCTAGACTCGAACCTAAGAAAGCTAGCCTCTGTTCTGGCCTTGTTAGATTATAGCTCTCATCTTCATTTCAGGTTTCGGTTGATCTAAGAATGTGTTTATCTAGATCTTCAGGCAGAATGTTTACATTTTAGAATAATGCTGACATTATTTCACTAAAAAGAGATTGCTGGATCACTCCTAAAACTTCAATTGAGGTGTGCATATTAAGATCTAAAGTGTTTATACAGTTGTGTCTCTGAGAGCATTGCATTGACCAAATACTACACAGGAGGCCTGTGATGAAGAATGTTGAAAATGCCTCCTGTGTATGTTCTTGCTCACTGTGATGCTGTTGCAGACGTGTGTGTTTTATTGAGATCACAACACATTGATTTGTATAGCTAATTAGGCCTTTGCACTGATATATACATTTTTTTTAAGGAAGCAGGTGCAGTCTTCATTTTGCCTGCTGTGATGGGCAGACCCAATCATCTGCCTCTCTTCGCTAAAGCCAGGCTTCTGTTCAGGTTGTCATGTCGTTTCTTGTATTTTTTCCAACAGGAAATTTTAAGGACATGGTTATTCTATGTATTGTTGTTTAAGTGTATTGATGCCTTTTAAATCAGGCAGATGTTTCTGAAAAATATGTTGCATTTTTAGGTCTTTGGAATAATGTTATTTCATTTTTGTTTTTTTGTTTTTTATTATTCCCCATATAAAGTGAATATATTTATGAAAGCTCTGTATTATTAAGTTGGCTGCTTTTTGTTTGATGCATTTAAGTGAATGCAAAATAGACTTGTATATAAATAGCAAGTCTCTCATTATCAGCATTTGGGTGATGTTATCTTCTGTGACCAGAATATACTGCCTTACAATTTTTGTTTGTTTTTTTTACTTATGAAACAGTAGTATGCTTTTTATATGTAAGTGAATGACTGCTGTGCATTATGTAGATCTGCCTCTAAAAAATACTGCAGAATATGTTGGTGCTTTATAAATAAAGGATAATAATATCCAGGGCCCAAGCTTTCCCATGATGGCATTAGAGGATGTGCAACTGCAGAAACAGAATTGTGGGAAGGGTTCATGGTCTTCCTTGAAAACACCCCATCAAAGGAGTTACAGCAATAAAAGAGGAAAATAAAGCAAGGCCATTTACAACATATTTTACCTGACATTGTGCTTGTATTTCTTTTGCAAATGGAAAATAGTTTTTTTCTGTCATCTAAGGCCTACTAGGTGTTTCTTTTGATACTCTTTATTAATCTGTAATTTTCAAGGTTCATATTTCAGTTGGGAAAAATTATCCATTTAGAAGAAAAAAGGAGAACAGTTTTGTATGGAATATTCCAAAAAGGGCAATATATTCAATATTTGCCTAGAGGAGGAATAATTACACCCTAGGATTACATTCATTCTGTTCCCTCATCTGAGCAGACTGAAGCTTCTCTGCTTTACTTGTGCTGGAATGTGTCTGATGCTTTAATACATTGTATTTACAAACTGGCAATGACTCTTTGTATATACAAAGTGTTACAAGTCTTACAACACACTCTAGAAATGTTCATAAAATGTATCTGCTGATAATATTATGAACTAATGTATCTGCATTTAATGAAACTCAGGGATTCTGTTGAGCAGGGACAAAGATAACAAATTTATGAACTAAATGTATCAATTTAGAACAGTTTACAGAGTCTGCGACCCCCCCTTGCAAAGCTGCTTTAGAAGGTGAAAAATTACACTTTACACTTCAACATTAGAAATACGCCACACATAGAAAATAGAAAGTTTTTATTTCCTGAAACAACTGAACTGAAAACAGTGTTTGAAGGTGAACAGCCCCTTTAACATTTGCCAGGTTTTGGCATATTAACATTGCATTGTTGAACATTCACATCTTTTGGTGACGTCTCCAGTGTGAAACTATGACTATTTGCCAATTTACCAAGAGGGTACTGATGTGAATGAAACAGTGCTGTGGAAATGTTTTGTCGCTTTATAAATAAAGGATAACAAGTGCTCAATACCAATATTGCTAGTTGTGTGAGTCCCATGAGTGGGTTGTATTGGGACGGTATAAACAAGATTGCTCTATTCCACCAAACGAGAACAAAGAAAAAACAACTTAATGTTTTGTGCTCAGACGTATTAACTTGAATATCTTGCAATTATCCAAATGTTGATCTGTATGCTAAGGCAGCTACAGAGAAATAACACCTTTCATTGGGAAACTCATCTCTTCTTCATCCTTGTGCTGAATAGTTTAGGATGCTAATTGCTCTCTATTTAAGGATAACGCCTCTTACCCAGCCAGCTGAAGTCTGAAGTAACAGCATGTCAGGGATTCTGCTCGATGTGCAAAGTTGGCAGGAATTTATGAATGCTTCTTTCATTTGCTACATAAGATATGTCAAATATAGCACAGATGCGTGTCTGATCAGATCAGGGATTCAGGTTCTATCCCATCTAACTGCCATCTGAGTGAAATATCCACAAAAAGAACCTAGTGAATATTCGACTTGAACTGACTGCAGTATTGCATGCGTATGCATGAATGCTTACACTGTTATATGCAGGGCTGCCATCGGGGGGGACAGGGGGGAGAGTTGTAGGGGGCCCGAGGGTAAGGAGGGCCTGGCCACGCTGCACTTTCTTGATTAGCCGGGCCGCCCTGCTTTTTGAGAGCTGCCGACTTCGGGAAGGCAAGGTGGCAGCACAGGTGGAGGTATCTTTTGTCCATTCCTTTCCCTTATTGGTCACAGAGTTTAAGTCCTGGTTGAGCTGCTCAGGGATTGGATAGCTGAGGTTTGAACTTCCCCTCCAGATCATCCATTCACCATGCAGCTTTATCAGGACTTGAAATTCTGTGACTAATAAGGGAAGAAAATGCTGTCACTGGAAGAAGATGCAGCCACTGTGCTGCCCTCCTCCCTTCTGAAGTTGGCAGCTCACTTACAGCAGGTGGGCCACACTAATGAAGTAAGTGTAACATGACAGGGCCCCCCTAAAGGTAACCCTTTGTGGTCCCTGTTGTGTGGGGGGGCCCTGGGCACCAATTTTTTTTTTTTAAAACTTCTGGGGGGCAATTTTTTTACATGGATGTTTAAGGGGGGCCCTGGCCAACTGGCCATCAATGTTTTTATAACGTGAGGGGGCCCTGGACACCAATTTTTGTTAACTGTGTGGGGTCCTAGCCACCAATATTTGGTCCTGACTACAAATGTTTTTTTTATGGGGGGCCCTAACCACAAATGTTTTTTTATTTTTTATTAACATGTGGAGACCCTAGCCACCAATGTTTTTTTTTTTTTTCTGTGTGGTAGGGGGTGGACCTGTGGGGCGGGGAGGGCAGGCTTGTGGGTGGGGCTTAAGGTGGGCGCACCCCAGGGGGGCCAGGAAATTTTGTCGTACGCGGCCCTGTGATTTCTGATGGTGGCCCTGGTTATATGTAAATAGTTGGCTGCTTGCTCTTCAGAGGCTTCCTGACACCAGCCACATGGCTAAGACTTTCTGCAAGTGCCAAACCTTCTCAGCCATTGCCTTTCTGGGAATGGGTGTGTTTCACAGTGGCAATGATAATCATCAGCAACTGGGGACTAAAGCTGGCCACAGACAGCATCAACGTACGAACGGACTTTCCCATCTCCCGACCTGCCACTAACCATAAAGATCAAAGTCTTACCATTCAGAAGTAGTAAGAACAGATCAGCCGATGTTCTGCCCCTGACAGAAATCGTACGATAGTTATGTCTGACAAAGCCAGTGACAGTCTCCCTCTGAAAATCGTACGATCGGCAATACATGTAGAGATATCACCCGCAGCCGACAAATTTTCTAACCTGTCCGATCGACCAAACAACTGATCTCCACCGGATGAAAAATGTTGGGACTCTCTACACACAGTCCAAATATTGTACGAATCCTCGATTCATACGATCGGATCTTTGCGTCTATGGCCAGCTTAAGCCCTAGGGTCGTAGATTCAGTGCTCCAAATTTTACTGCGTAATGCTGGGATGAGGAGTGAGTGGAAAGAGCTTATGTTATGGTATGTTAACCTTCAAATAAACTTTTAATATGCTATAAAAGAACATATTCTATACAGTTTTTCAGTCCATATTCATTATTTATTATATATGGGTTTTGAATAGGGATGCACCGAATCCTGGATTCGGTTCGGGATTCGGGCTTTTTCAGCAGGATTCAGTCCTTCTGCCCAGTTGAACCGAATCCTAATTTGCATATGCAAATTAGATGCGGGGAGGGAAATTGTGTGACTTTTTGTCACATTACAAGGAAGTAAAAAATGTTTTCCCCTTCCCACCCCTAATTTACATATGCAAATTAGGATTTGGTTCGTTATTCTGCCGAAGGTTTCGGTGGATCGTCCGAATCCAAAATAGTGGATTCGGTGCATCCCTAGTTTTGAATTATTAGTGTTCCTGATCAGCCTTTTTTTATAGCCGCAGCTAAAAATTGCTGAGAATATGGAATCTGGTTGTTGGGTTCATTGACCCCCAGCAACGAAAAACAGATCAACTCTGAGGGTTCATGTTTAGAGCATATTTTGCTGTGGCACTGAAATGCCAGAAAATATGTTGCTGTAGAGAACACTGAGAATTACTGAAGCGAGAAATGCTTAAACTTCACAAAATGTCTTAGTACATACTTTTTGTGTGATTTGAATGCTTTCTCTGTTGCAATTTAAGTGCCTAGTATGGCAAGGAATTTGTTTTATATGTTAATATACATGAATTAACTCTCATCAAATACACTGTGTTTAGGTATGAGCAGAATGTGTCCAACACAAGACTTGTATAATGAACTTATGTTAAATCGAGGGTTATATATTCCCTTTAAAGGAGAAACAAACCCTTAAAGGGCATGTAAAGCCAAAAAATAAAATCCAATTTTTACTTTCTTTAATGAAAAAGAAACCTATCTCCAATATCCTTTAATTAAAAAATGTATACTGTTTTTATAAGAAACCTGACTGTATGCAGTGAAATTCTCCCTTCATTTACTGCTGTGGATAGGAATTGTCAGATGGGCCCTAACTGCTGAGCAGAAAAACAATCATACTTATGAACAGTAGGGGGGAGCCCCGCCTTACTTACCAGCCATGCAGAACTCAAGCAGCATTGTTTATGACGATCCCTAAACAGCCCAGACCACACTGAGCATGTGCACTTAGTCTTAGTCTTGCAAAGATGTTTAACAAAGTTACAAGATGGTGACCCCCTGTAGCCAACTTTGAAAGCATAAATTATTTGTTTGATTAGGCTTGTGGTGCAGTAAGTTCATGTTTATATTTAGTATACAAAATACAGCATTTCTAGCCTTATTCTATTTTAGACTTTACATGCCCTTTAATAAAAAAATACCCTACCCTACATAGACCACCCTTCCTCCCCCCCAGCCTAGCTGCCTCCCCCCCCCGGGCAAATGGCCCTAACTCTTTACTAACCCCTCCATGCAGATTCTGTCCAGTGCAGTTCACGGGCGCCATCTTCAGCTTCTTCTGTAATTTTCGGAATGAGACCGGCGCTTCGGCAATTTCTTTAGTTTCAGCACATGCGCAGTTGTCGCGAAACAGAAAATTGCCCCAACTGGGCATGCGCCGCTCCACCTGTCTCATTCCGAAGATTATCGACGAGAAGAAGATGGCGCCCGTGAACTCCACTGGACAGAATCTGCATGGAGAGGTAAGTAAAGAGTTAGGGGCATTTGCCTGGGGTAGCAGCTAGGCTGGGGGGGAGGGGTGTCTATGTATGGTTGGGTTTTTGTTTTTTTTAGTAAGGGTTTTTTTCTCCTTTAAGGGTTGTTTTCTCCACTGTTCATTGCAAATGAGATTTTTGTTAAAAGCTTAAGGAAACCAAGATTCTGTATCAAGGAGCAATGGCATAGTTTAAAAAAAGATTGCTTTTTCAGCTGTCACTAATATTTCAAATAATTTTTATAGCAAGCATATAAAATAGGACATCCTGTACCCATACTCGCAGTGAATTAGGCTTCATCCTTTTCACAATACAGATAATTAGGGCAGTCTTCTGCATGTCACTTTTTCCAAATCATTAGTTGCATTGCAAGGTTATTTTTTAAGAGCACACAAAATTATATTTTGACTGTTTTTTTCTCTCACCATATAATTTCTATTTATATGGTCAACCCATTATTTTACCATCTATTTTTGGGCCACAAAAGTATTTTCTGAAAAAATGTTATCCTTGGATGTCATATACAGGCAAAGATCAGTATGATCGTTTATTATTTTTAATGCCCTTAAAAGCATGTTTAAAAGCCTCTCAGTAAGTCACTGTGGTCACCAAATGGCCTGCATGTACTGGCCTCTGGAGGGAAAAGTGTATTTCTGTTTGTGACCCTGTAGCATTAAGTAACATTTAAGTGGTCCTGAGAAGATCTTGCCACCTAGGATCACTAGAAAGAATCACAGCTCACCCTGTCTTGACTTCCACTTGAATTTACTAGAAATTAAATTGTCTCCCCATCAGGGTTTAATCTGATTATACTGATTGAAATATTGCTGTGCCTCTATATAAGTGCTTGCTGTTCTTTGTATGCCCTGTATGTGCCTTTAATACAGAAGAGATGCAAATATCATCTACAAATCTATCCTTTATGAAGTCATTTTTTACATGACCCGATTAACGGTGTTTCCTAACAAATATGAATATTATTGGAGTCATAGAGGCGTTCCATATAGTCAAAAATCCAGCAGCACACCGTGTAAATTGCTGTTTGAAATCAGTGTTTATTAAAGCCCATATGTATCCGCAAAAAAGGGCAACGTTTCGGGCCCCTCTGGGCCCTTTATCAAGGCTTGATCAAGGATTTTTGACTACAAGTATATCTGACTCTGTGCAAGGGAAGGGTCTTCCGGTAAATGCACCCGGCACCTTCAACCAGTGTTTAGCAGTCAGGTAGAGCACTCCACCTGACTATACTGTGGTACTGCAGAAGAGTTCCATAACCTCAGGGCTGGGCCAAGCTGACCAGACTCTCTAAGCAGCCTGGTTGGTCTCCCCACCCCAACTTACAGGTATGCGTGCGTCTGAACGGAAACGTTTGTGCATGCACCTTAGCAGCAGTGAGATTGACAGGACAGAAGACACTTTAACATGTACCTGCCCAGCGCCCCCTATCGTTGCACCCTAGACAGGTGCCTCTTCTGCCTACCCCTAGTTTCGGCCCTGCATAACCTTTATAAAAGCAGGTCATAGAATTCCTCTGTGACTTATAATATCCTTAGATTTTTTTAGGGGGAATACATTATTCCCTTTATAGTGGTGAAACTCTGGGGTCAAAAATATTTTTTCTTGGACCCCCCCCCCCCCGGTGAAATTGTGTGTCACCTGTCACATGCAATAAAAAAAGCAAGTGGGGGCCTATTGGTGACCCATGCCATGTAATTATTATTATGGGTCACCCTCAGACCTGCTCCCGCAGCCACAGGGTCTGCTTCCTCTGTAGTTGCGCATCTGTCTGCACCTTATTTGTTCATACATTTTTGTCTTTTCTATTTGCATTGTTTGTCAGCTTAGGCTTTCCTCCAGCATGAGACACCTTTTGATAATTGGTTATCTAGCAATAGGTCGACACTAATTTATTTTTATCTTTCACAGCTACACAGCTTGTCATCTTGTTGGTAAAGAAGCTCATTATAGCCATGTGAACACTTGATCTTTGCTAGCAAATCTGTTTCAGCAAAGTGTTTCTAACAACGCAGACTGTTTGTATTCTGCTACTGAAAGCAAAACTGTTTTTGTTTAAAAATAGGTGAAAGGGACATGATTATTTTGAAACCATGAAGTTCACAGCAGTAAGAGCTGCCGTTAGATACGAGCCCTTCTGGTAATAATAGATTTTGAAAGGATTGTTAGGCTAAAACCAATAAGCCCAGACTATCAGCAGCTGACTTCAGATTTTATAAATGGGGGTTCACCTGTCTGCTTCACGCAGCACATTTATGAAACATCAATATAGGAAGTGGTAACACATAGATGGGTGTTTTGAAAGTGATTGTCAAAATGCATTATACTCATAGTCTTCGGTAGGGGTATCCATCCTTTATACCTGTGAGACACATTTAAATGTAAAAAAGAGTTGGGGAGCAACACAAGCATAAAAAAGTTCCTGGGGCTGCCAAATAAGTGCTGTGATTGGCTATTAGTAGCTCCTATGTGGACTGGCATTCTACAGACGGCTCTGTTTGGAAGTAATTGTAGTTTTTATGCAACTTAAACGTGCTGTTTTCAGCAAGAAGAGTCATAAGGTTTTGTGGTGCACCATGCCTTAAGGCTACTAAAAATATAAACCTAAAAAAAAGAATTTAAATTTAAGAATTGATAATGAAGTAAATTGTTTTCTGTGCTGCCAAAAAAGCACCACTTACACGTGAAAGAAAATAACAGACAAATGTTAGAGCTTGTGAAAATACAAATATATATAAGGTACCCCCTCTTGTAAATTATAAGGATATTATAAGTTACCAAGGGGTTTCATGACCATATAAAAATACGAGGCCGAAGGTAACTTATAAACATTGGTACAGGTTGCACATCTCAAAAGTTGACCACAAGACCTTGGTGCTCCAGTAAAAATATACATATATAATATTCAATGATCTAAAATGATAATCCCAGTTCAGCTAGCCTCACTGTGACAATACCCCTCTAGCCGATCCAACCCCACCTTGCAATTAGAGTGGCCTATGTCCATAATGTAGTATTCCCAACTACCCTTTCCTTGTCAACTTTGTAGTTCCCTTTACTTCTACCTGGCAACTGCAAATTTCAAATAATGAGTTAGTACAGGTCATTTCTGCAGTTGCTTCACATTCACAAATGAATTAAAGCCGGAAAATCGCTCCAAATATCAAGGATTATTCCAATGGGTTAGATGCACTCTCTGTATCCCAGTTTGTTGCGACTGTTATCATCCATCACTGCAGTTCACAAATCCTAAATATAAACCATAAAGCAATATATATATATATATATATATATATATATATATATATATATATATATATATATATATATATATATATATAATTTTATATTGTGAATATTAATGAGATTATCCTGAATGAGCATAGTCAATTTTTTTTCCTCTGCCTTGGAGAGAAGCAATGTATCGGTTTACTGAATTTGAAGTCTGATGATACTATGACGACACTCTGTACATCCTTGAGTTTATCCACTTTGCCTCATAACACCCCACATGAGATTTGCACATTCAAGGGCAAACCTTTTTTCAGCACATAAATAATTAAGTGTTGGTGTGGCTGTATGCAGAGAAATAATTCAAAAAGAATGACTAAACCACCTATAGCCAAGGGTTTGGAAGTAAAAAATGTCAATGCAAGCACATAATTTTTGTGCTGCAGAATATATAAATAGCATCTGTAAATCAAAGGTACAAGCTCATCTGAGTGCTCTCCACCACGTCTACAGCTCCCTAGAAATATAGATATCCCTGTGTTTTGTTTTTAATAATTTCCTATGATATCAATGTTAAGCATTAAAACAAAGAATACTGGCAACAATTTGAGACTTTATTTGATTACTGACATAGGTAATGGACAGTGATGATGTAGGAATGTTGTTTAATATTGTATTGACAATAATAATAAGTGGCTTATGAGCCATAATTGTTGAAATGTGCAATTGAGCAGACTAGAGAGGCCCTTTAGTATCTATTCACAAGCACCTCTATTAGCATGATAATGATACCTCAAGAGAAATAGCTCAAACCTTTTACTGTTTTAGTATAGGCTATAATTTGTGGTTATTGTTTTGTTAAACAAATGTGTACATAAGTGGGGGAATGTAATCTGTTTCATTAGTGCAAAAAAATGTTTACAAACACTTTTGTGAACATTAGCGACCAAGATTCTTGCAAAGTTAGCGAACTAATGGCTTTTGCGAACATGAGCCGTGTATGCAATCGCTAAATGTTTTCTGAGAAATATTTAGCGAAACTCCAGAGCAGGTTTTAACAGTAACTTTTGCTTAGCAATAATGAGCAATGTAATATTCACTAGCAAATGATTTTACATTGCAAGCAGCACTAATCATTTACAAAAAACACAATTTTAAACAACGCTTGCAATGTAATTACATTCCCCCAATGGATTCATAAAATGTTTTCTATGGAGACTGTGTCCCACAGCCTTCTGGGTCAGTAATGTGAATGTGCGTAACCTCCCTTAGAAACTGCTTAGGGGATTTTCAAGGAAATTAACTTCTCCTTTAACTACCAAAGAGATTTACAAGTGTGATTGGTGACAGGCGGTTTGTGTTCATTTTATAGGAGGCACAGAGTGAGTGCATCCGGTGAAATAAGCTGATGGAGAAACACTACATGTGCCATTAGTTTTTATACCAATGTTTGTATCACTTTTATTATGGTAATGTATGCCAGCTGCATTGAGCCTTTTAAATTAGTTGTTGGCATCACTTCTGTTTAGCTCCCATTAACTTAACTTGCAATTTGATCAGTAGTTATGTTATATTAAACTTCTCTTTTCTGTTATTTATTTAGATATTGACTTTTGAGACCAAGAACCCCACTGAGCTAGCAGAGCATTTACGTGCAGTTTGTGGAAACCCGAGCAATGCTTATGCACGATTGCTGGAATACCGCTTGAATGCATTACGTGGGTTATGGAATGCCCAACGCCAGCTGGCTCTTGAGGATCAACATGAAAGAGATGGGGCTGATGAAGAAACCTTGGCCCTGCTTAAGCGGCAGGGCTTGTTGCAACAGCCAGAACAGGCTCCGTTTACATCTCGAATGGGGCTTTTACTTGTGTTCCCCCTTATCCAGTCCCAAAGTAAAACAGACCCTTCACTTTGTAACTTGACAGCTGAGGTGCTTTTAAATTGCCTTCGAGACTGCCAACCCCTGAGCTTGACTAAGGAACCAGCTGACTGCCTGAATGGAATAGAATCCTTACTGTGCTCCTGGTTAGAAGACACCCCACATGTGGGCCAACAAGTCTCCTTCAAGCAAAAGGAAAATTCTGCTGCTGCTTTGGTTGCCTTAGCTTGTGCTAGGTGAGTTAATGGTAAAATGGAACAGAAATGTTTAATCTTAACCTCTCTGCTTTATTGAATGCAAATGCAAATGATGCTGTTTTATCTGGTTAGACTGGATGTAATTTCTACATAACAAATTGTACAGTATGTCCGTGACAGATTTGAAAAAAGGTAAGGACAGTTTAATATAAAGTACAATCAAGCTATAAAATTAAAAATAAAATGACCACTACGGACCTTTAATGTTTTATCAAATTCGCCAACATCATTTTAGTACAGAATAATATGGAAATCATGATATCTTCTTGCAAAGAAGCAAAATAAATGTGCATAAATTAAAGACTGCTTTTGTATTACATATTTTGTTATTTGTTTAGTTTTCATTGTTATTTCAGATGAGGACACAGGAGAAAATGGTACATTCTGCTCTCATCATATTTAAGATAAGCTATTTAGAGCAAGCTCCTCTTACTTGCTATGTGATCCCTCAGATGATAAGGGGTTTTAAATTATAATTTTTAAAAGTTCAAATATCCTGTTCACTTCCTAAAGAAAATGATACATTTTCTACTATTACTTTTTAAATAACTACAATATCAGCAAGTTTTTCTGCAATCCACCATTTTCGATATGCTCAACTGACTGCTCAGGGCCAAAAAAACTATAAAAAATGGTTCAGATAAAAGTAGTAGTAGTTATCAAGCTGTGTTTTTTCCGTACTCCTAATTTAACACCCTCAATCACAATTTCTGTGTGTGTGGGTGTGTGTGTGTGGGTGTCTGTGTGTCATTTTTTGGTACATATTTCAAGACATTTAGGATTCCAGCATGGTTTGACAGTCAGCGGTCAGAAATTTCTCCACTGTGTTATTAAACAATGTAGACTACTGGAGATAAGAAAGCAAAAATAATTACATTTTACTGCACATCAGTTATTAAAGAAATCACTTTATTAGATGATATTGTCCATTTATCTTTTCAGATGTCACCAGGCAACAGCAATGAAAAACAATAATCACAGTCAGTCATTTATTTTAGAAAGCTATGAATGGAAATAATTATATAGGCTTATTCAGCAGCAATGAGCCCTTCTATAGACACGCAGAAAAGGATGTAATATACAATAAGTACTGCAGGTTTTATGACACAAGGAAGAGCTCATTTTAAATGGCCAAAATGCTGACGTGTGAAACCTTGTGTGTGACAAGGATTGGCTTTAAAGGGGTGGTTCACCTTTAAACAACTAGTTGGTTTCAGATAGATCACCAGAAATAACTACATTTTCCAATGACTTTCTATTTTCTATGTGTGACGGTTTTTCTAATATTGAAGTGTAAAGTGTAATTTCTCTCCTTCTGAAGCAGCTCTGGGAAGGGGGGTCGCCGATCCTGTAAACTGTTCTAAATTGATACATTTAGTTGATACATTTCTTATCTTTGTCCCTGCTGAGCAGAATATCTGGGTTTCATTACAGGCAGCTGTTAGACTTGTAACAATTGTTGCTAATAGTCCAGAGATGCTGCTCAGAAATGTATCAACTAAATGTTGCAAAATTGTAACAGTTTAGAGTCTGCGCCTGAATTACTGAGCTGCCAGACTCAAACACCAGAGATATGAAAACTTAGATTTTGGGAAAAACTTAAAAAATAAATAATGGAAAGTAATTGAAAAAAGTCTTTATTTCTGGGGAACAATCTAAAAACAACTGAATTGAAAAAAGTGTTTGGAAGGTGGACAACCCCTTTAATACAGTATGCCTATGTATAAATTGATACCCTTGTATAAGGAGAACATTTTTACATCTAGATGTGATTGCTGAATTATTTGAGTTCATGTATACCTTTTAGCTTTTGCTTTGAGCTATGCAAAACTTTTTTTTTTTAATCCACTTTTTATTCTGAGGCAGAGTAAAAACATAGGGACAAAGTGGCTAACGCTGGCGAAAATTCGCCAGTGTGACATCATTTCGGCACTTCTCTGATTTACTAACGGGCGCTGGAGTAATTACGCTAGCGAAAGAGAGACTCTGGCGCAACTTCGCACTCTAATGCCAGGTGTGTTTTCGCTCTGGCAAAAGAGCGTTACTACGCAAATTCACTACGTTTTTTTTTTACTGAACTTTACCTCACCAGACTTGCCTTTGCAACCTCAGACCAGGCGAAGTGCAATAGAGTAGATAGGACTTGGTCCAAAAAAACGCTGGCGTCTTTTTCTTTTTACAGGGTGATAGGCTGAAAAAGATTGTACATTTTTTTTGGGTACCCTCCTTCCCCCTACATTTCCTTACATATGGCACATAAAATATACTGTGGGCTCATGTGTAGGGCAATATAACAACTCTATTTTCTTTTATTAAGGTTCCCTGGGCTTGTGTAGTGTAATGTATTTGCTGCAACATATACGTCCATTGAAATTTAACTTCCCGCTGTATACAAATTATCTAACGCTAGCACAAGTTCGCTATGCCTGCCGTAGTAATGCTAGCGCAACTTCGCAAGCATTTGGTGCCGGCAACGAAACTTCGCAACTTAGTGAATTAGCGTTGTCTGTGCGAAGTTGCACCTGTCGAAGTGTGGCAAAGACGTGCTGGCGAATTTTCACCTGTTAGTGAATTTCCCCCATAGACACTACTCAATGAATTGGTCTGTATTCAATTAATGTTGCCTGCAATACCATATTTTTGTGGAAGGTACTTATGTGTCTCCTGTTCCTATCTTTACAGGGGATCATTAAAAACATTTATTCACACTGTACACTTGCTGCAAAAACAGACTGATCTAGGATCCCTTCCTGTGGCAGATGTATTGTATAGGTAAGTATATCTTAGTATGTTCCTATTTTTATTTTTAATACTGTTTTTTTTATATTAAATTATTTAGTACCAGCATATTCTGCGACACAGTACATATGGTCACTTAACAACTAGCATAGAGACCAACCAAGACCATATGATATTAAGGGTCATTATGGCAGTTAATATTTTGTTGGTTATGTGTGAAGAATGTCCCACATTGTAGTGCAAAGACAAAATCTCCATTAACTATAAAGGGGATAAGAACTCAGACCATGCATTAGCCTCTTCCTATGCAGTCATAGCTAAAGACTAGAACAAAGTTCCAGACCTTCAAAACTTGCTAAAGAAGGAAATTTGGAAATGACAAAACATAAGAAATGGATATTTAGTTTACTATGCATGTCCATTGCTGTCCCTAATTACTTCTTTGTGTTGAAGAGGCAGTTATATTTTGCTACCTGGCAGCAATTAAATCAGATATTATGCAGTAGGATTAAATTACATTCTGCTGCCCTCTCATCTCAGTTTTGTTTATTCGTTGTCTTCATAGGGCCACTCTCTAGTCTGTAAAAGCATAGGCGCACCTAATGATCCATCCTGGTGACCAGTGAACCTATACATTGATACACTGCAGATCAGTTATACAAATGTAGGAGCACTTTATTGTAGTGACTTTAAAGTACAGTACATGCTTATGTGTATAGGTAGATCTGTGTAAGAAGGATTCTTGGGCAAATATTCTAGGGACCCAAATACATTAAGAAAATATTTTGGGACCCAAATACATTAAGAAATCATTTGCTTCTGTTTTGTTTTAGGTTGCTGCTTTTAGAAGGTGGGCCAGGTTCCCCCTCTTGTTTACTGGGAAGCAAACACATTGTATCCTGGGGTTTTGAGAATATGCTTCCAGCTCATGATGTGATCAGTGGTTCAAACACTGAGAACAAAGGTACAGTAATGACTTGTAGTAAATGACTCACAAATATATGGTAACATCCATAGAGCAGAACGACTCATTACTAATATTTCCTCAATCAAGACATATTCCTTAATAGTTTTGTGAAATGTGAGTAGCAATAATGGATTAATAAGAAAAATACTTCATTTATCATAAAATATTTTCTATTTATTTTCTCTATGTCCATTAATATCAATATAATTTTGAGACGTAAAATAGATGTGTGAGCAGTGAATTTAATACTGTAGACGTAGTGTAATTAATGACTTTCTAAATGCTTTGAATGGCAACTTCCAAATATTTCCCAGAACTTTATTTCCCATAATTTTCCTGATATATTTTTGATGTTTCAGATGCAGACTTGGGTCGCTGTCTAGCATGTGATGGACTTTATCTGTACACAACTAACTCTGTGGGTAGAGGATTGAGTAAAGTAGGGTCTGGGCTGCATGGCACTTTACGGTGAGTGTTTGAGAATGCATTGCATCAGTGCAAACATAATTCATACACTTGTGTTCTTCATCATCATCATCATTTATTTATATAGCTCTGTCAAGATACGCAGTGCTTTACTGCAGTTATAGCAAACAGGGAATAAATGGTGGATAACAGACAAGGATAACAGAGTACAATAGGGTTTACAAACTAAAAGGTTAGGGTACAATTGAGACATTAGGATTGTATAAACACTTTGTCATTTTTGATACAGCAATGATTAATTAAGGTACATCGAATAGGCCTCTTTAAACAGATGGGTCTTTAAGGAGCGCTTGAAAGTTTGGAAGGAAGGAGAAAGTCTGACAGCTTGTGGCAGAGAGTTCCAGAGAAAAGCAGAAGCCCGAGAGAAGTCTTGTAGACGAGAATGGGCAGAAGTGACCAGAGGAGAAGTGAGGCGAAGATCAGAAGCAGAGCGTAGGTTTCGTGAAGGAGTGTATTTGGAGATTAGAGATGAAATATAGGGAGGGGTTTCATTATTAAGGGCCTTGAATGTGAGTGCAAGTAATTTGAATTTGATTCTAGAAGAGATTGGAAGCCAGTGAAGGGACATACATATGGGAGCAGCTGATGTTGAGCGGCAAGCTAGATGAATGAGTCTAGCGGCCGCATTTAGAACAGATTGGAGTTGTGAAAGGTGACTTGTTGGAATACCTGTGAGGAGTAAGCTGCAGTAATCAAGGCGGGAGATGATGAGAGACTGAATCAGTGTTTTAGTTGATTCTGAACTGAGATAGGGTCGTATTCGAGCAATGTTGCGCAGTTGAATACGGCAAGATTTTGCAAGTGTTTGAATGTGTGGTGAAAAAGACAGATGAGAGTCTAAGATGACTCCTAGGCAGCATGCATGTGTGGTGGAATGAAAGGTGGTGTTGTTTACGGTGAGTGATATCTGAGGGACAGGGGAAGATCTTGGAGGAAATATAATGAGTTCTGTTTTAGAAAGGTTCAGTTTCAGGTGGCGCTGTGACATCCAGGAGGAGACAGCAGAGAGACAGTCTGTGACTTGGGAAAGGACAGAATTAGAAAGATCAGGAGTAGACAAGTAGAGTTGGGTGTCATCAGCATAAAGGTGATACTGAAGTCCAAATGACTGAATGAGTTTTCCTAGTGAAGTTGTATAGAGCGAGAACAGCAGGGGGCCAAGAACAGAGCCTTGAGGAACTCCAACAGAGAGTGGGAAAGTAGTAGAAGTAGAGTTAGAGAAGGAAACTTTAAAGGAACGGTCAGATAAGATGTAAACCATGAAAGAGCAGTGTCCCGAATGCCAGATGAGTGTAGAATGCCAAGGAGGAGTGTGTGGTCAACTGTGTCAAAGGCTGCAGAGAGATCTAGAAGGATTAGAATGGAATAATGACCTTTAGACTTTGCCAATAGAAGATCATTGGTTACTTTGGTGAGTGCAGTTTCAGTCGAGTGTGATGGGCGGAAGCCAGATTGCAAGGGGTCGAGGAGGGAGTTGTGAGTGAGATGCTGGATCAGGCGTTTGTAAACAAGCCTTTCTAGTAATTTGGATGCGAATGGAAGAAGGGAGACCGGTCGATAGTTAGTGGGAGAGCTGGGATCAAGGGAAGGTTTTTTGAGGATAGGAGTGATTAGTGCTTGTTTGTATAATGATGGAAAGGTATCAGTAGAGAGTGAAAGATTGAATAGGTGGGTAAGTGCAGGAGAGAGTGTATCAGAGATTGGGTGGAGAAGGCGAGAGGGTATGGGGTCAAGGGAGCAGGTGGTGGGTTTTGAGCTGGCTAGAAGTTTGCTAACTTCATCTAGAGTTGCAGGGGTGAAGGAGTGCAAAGTAGATGTGAGTGGACTTCACGTTGGTCTGAGATTGTTGTCATACGGTATGCTCAGCCTAATGAGATCGATTTTTTCATGAAAGAAATGAGCAAGGTCTTGGGCGGTAACATTAATAGGTGGAGGAGGTGGAGGGGGGCATAGGAGTGAGTTAAATATGGCAAACAGCTGCTGTGGTTTGGAGGACATAGTAGATATTAGATAAGAGAAGTATTGTTCTTTGGCTAATGATAGAGCTCGGTTATAGCAGGAGAGCATGAATTTGAAGTGGATGAAGTCAGGATCAGTTCGTGACTTTCTCCACCGTCGCTCGCTACATCTTCTGAGGTACCGTGTTACACTAGTGTGCCAGGGTTGGGGTTTAGCTGGCCGGCTGTGACGGGTGGTAGAAGTTGCAAGGGAGTCAAGTGCTGTTGAAAGGGCATCGTTGTAAAGAGAAGCTGCCATATTGGGACAGGAGAGAGTATTAATATGAGATTGTGCTGATACTGTTGATAATTGTTGTGGTTCAAAGGCATTAAGGTTTCTGTACGTGTGGGTAGAGAGAGATGGTTGTGAAGGTGCAGGTGAAAGCAGTATCTGAAAGGAGAGTAGATGATGGTCAGACAGAGGTTAGGGAGAGTTAATTAAGTTGGATGGGCAGCATGAGTGGCAGAATATAAGGTCAAGAGCATGACCCTCGATGTGGGTAGGTGAGTCGGTCCACTGAGAGAGACCAAAAGAAGCTGTTAGAGAGAGAAGTTTAGAGGTGGCAGCAGAAGCAGAGTTGTCAATGGGGATGTTGAAGTCCCCTAAAATGAGAGCTGGTGTCTCACTGGAGAGAAAGTATGGAAGCCAGGCAGCAAAGTGATCCAAGAAAGTGGAGTAGGGACCTGGGGGCAATATATGACAGCAACACGCAGAGAGATTGGAGAAAACAAACGTATGCTGTGGACTTCAAAAGAAGTGAAGGAGAGAGAAGTCGGTGTAGTTAAATTTTGAAACCTACATTTGGGGGAGAGAAGAAATCCCACCCCACCGCCATGACGGCCATCCGGTCTAGGAGTGTGAGTAAGTGAGAAGCCTCCATAGCAGAGGGCAGCAGGTGAAGCAGTGTCTGAGGGGGAGAGCCATGTTTTAGTGATTGCAAGAAGGTGAAGGGATTTAGCTATAAAGAGGTCATGGACTGCTGTTCGTTTATTGCAGATTGACCTTGCATTCCAGAGGGCACATGAGAAAGGCAGGGAGGGTGCTGGTTTTATGTGAATTAGGTTTGCAATATTAGAAGTGCGTAAAGTCTGAGAGACTGGAAAAGACCTTGTTGAATGCCTGAGAGTAGGAATAAGTGAGGGTACAAATGAGTGAGTTGGACCAGGGTTTGGGGAGATATCCCCAGCTGCAAGTAACAGTAATAATGAGGGTGTGACCTAGATTTGACAATGCGATCAGTGTATTGTTTGATGGGATGAGAGGGGATAATAGATTTAACAATACAAGATAGTGTGCTTAGATTGAGAGAGGGTGATGGAAGCAGTGAAGAGGAGATTTCAATTTCCGGATAGTTTGATGGATATTGGAGTGCAGAGGATATATGCAGAAGTATAGAGGAGAGAGAGAAAAAGAAGGCAATCAAATTAAACATAGTTAGACCGTATAATCCACCTTATTTTCTTGATAGAAGAATTGATGAGTAGTGATGTCCAGCGTTTGCTTGGAGATTCCAATTCAACTCTGATCCAACTGCTGGCCAACTCTGTCTAACTCTATATGTTGTACTTAAACTTTCTGTATTTAAGTTGTTAAATCTGCCATGGCTCTCCTGCCATGCTCACCCCTGCTATGCTTCCCCTAGAATGAATGTCCTGATATACAGCAAGAGGGTCACATGGGTGAGGGCCAGCAAATGATTAATTAAGACAAGTTAAAGACAGAAGAGTCTGGTCATCTAACAGACATCAATAGCAATAAAATGGACATACCAAACTATTCACTAAAGCAAGCAACAAATTGCTAGATAAATGTAAACTGATGCATTTTAACACCTACTCCACAATTGAATAATTGCCAATGGTAATACAAAGATTTGCAGCAGAGTTGGATGGTGAGATGCGGAAAGCTAGGAGCAGTAAGTTCAATTAGCAGGAATTAGACATATCCCACAATTGAATAATTGGCAATGGTAATACAAAGATTTGCAGCAGAGTTGGGTGGTGAGATGCAGAAAGCTAGGAGCAGTAAGTTCAATAAGCAGGAATTAGACATACCCCACAATTGAATAATTGGCAATGGTAATACAAAGATTTGCAGCAGAGTTGGATGGTGAGATGCAGAAAGCTAGGAGCAGTAAGTTCAATTAGCAGGAATTAGACACACCTGGAAGAGATGAGAAGGAGAGATGCAGTTCAGCAGGTATCCATATATGTAAGTTCTTAACTCTGTCTAACTCTATATGTTGTACTTAAGCTTTCTGTACTTTAACTTGATGGACTTAAGTTGTTAAATCTGCCATGGCTCTCCTGCCATGCTCACCCCTGCTATGCTTCCCCTAGTTCTTACTTTCTACTTTATTGTGAGACTCCCTTTTGATATTTATAAATCCCCCAAAGTTCTGCAGAACAACAGCTCACCATTACTGATGTATTGAGATGCTTACTAATCGATCTTGTATATTTTCTTTTTTGTTTGGATATTTTTTAGTGATGCTGCATTGCAAGCACATTTTAGTAGCAACTCCATAGAGGATTATTATACAATTTAAAAAATGGATACACAGACACATTATTTGTAAGGGTTTTTATTTGCTGCTTTTATTAAAAGGGTACTTGTATAAAAGGGAAATGTGAGGGGAGAGAAGCAAAGATACAAGACATACAGAGGTAAACCCCTACTGTAATGTTCCCTCTAGCTGTGCATTTGTGCACACGCACACAAATTCTGGTGTGCCCAAAAAATTTTGTGTGAACATATGCACACTTTTTTTTAAAAGCACACACACATGTTTAGAAAGTGTGCACACAATAATTTTTTTTTATGCACACGGCCAAGAAAAAAAATAGAGGAAACACTGCTGCACACTGTATAGAAGAATTTCCTTTATACATTAATTTTGTATCAAGAAGCTAATTGCTATTAGTCCATTAGTATTTTTGGCAAGTACATTTAATTATGCAAGCCACATGCTTAACCAGTGGTGTAACTAGATGTTACTGGGCCCCACAGCAAATTATTTTTCAGGCCCCCAAAATGTCTAGAGATTGACATATTTTACCAACATTTATTGAAATTGTATACGAATTAGGGCCTCATGGGGCCCCTATACCTCCTGGGGCCCCCCAGCAGCCGCAGGGTCTGCTTCCTCTATAGTTACGCCCCTGTGCTTAACTGAATCCAGTCAATTGGGTCATTTTATCTGTAGAGGCATCTGACATCTTTGTTTAGATGTTGCATCTTACATATTACAATTAAACTTGAGCCTGATGTGAGATTTTCTCATTGAAATTCTCAAAGGCTGCTTTACACCATTTCTTGCTTATTTCAGATGAGACTGTGGCTCTTAAATCCTGCAGCTTTGTTGGGGAACATTGACATGCTGATGTCCACAGCAAATGGAGAGAGAAGGACTGTTTTTATGTCTGAAAATGTGTTGTGATTTGTGTATAGTTAAGAGTATGTGTTGTAATTGCCCATGTGAGTCTTTTGGGGCCACTTGGCCCAGTCTTTATAGAAATGTCTTTTGGATATTAAAATATGTGAATATCATTTTATCACTTTTCCAGTGGGGCTTTTTGTCTTTGACCTTTTTGATGTTTCTTTCTTTTAGAGGTTTTGTTTATTCTCGAAATGAGGAGCTAGAAGCTGGCTGGATTGCTTATGGAAGCAGAAAGATACTTCACAGGCCGGCCTCATTTGATAACAAACCTCAATATCTTTTTCAATTGATTGACCAATACACGCTTCAGGTAAATATTGGTACTGTGCAGAATATTGTGCAGCAATATAGATTGTGCAAATCACAGCCCTTATTTGGCATCCCCATGGACATGTTTGTGTTGCTCCCTAACTCTTTTTACATTTGAATGTGACTCAAAGTTAAAAAAGGTTGGGGACCTCTGATTTACAGCAACTAAAGGTATTTTTTTTTTACCTGCCATTTAAAAAATGTTGTGTTTGAGCTAACTACATCTCTGTGGCTAAATGTTAATGAAACCACAGCATAATGCCATATTGTCAGTGTTTAATTTTGCACACAGACAATTAGTTTTCTGCATATTTTTATTGTAGTAGGGGTAATTAAGACGTTCTGTAGACACCTTCATAAAACAGCTTCAAAGATTAATAACTATGCGTGGTGCTGTTTCATTGAAGTCTATGAAAAATATAGATCACCATTTATGACATTTCCAATCTTACCAAGGAACACAAGCAGACAGTTGAGGAATTATGTTCTTGTAATGAGTTTTGCAAGAAATTTACCTTTCAAACAGCTGATTTCCAGTATTGGTACAACACCTTTATGTGGGTACGTTTATGCAGTTAATGCCTCCAAAGTAGCAGGATATTATTAACTTAAAGGCACCCTTGTGGGTAGAATATAAAGACAATGAAGCTGCAGAGAGAGATAAACCTCAAGCAGTTGTATACGGAAAATGTCTGTTAAACAAAAGCCTTTTTATAACTTTTTTATAAAGTTTACTTTGTCTACATTCCTTCGCCTTTTTAACTTTATCCATAATTCCAGAAAAAAGTTTTTGTTCTGAGCACTTGAAATTTACTCCAAACATATCCTTTTTAAAATGCACTGCAGTAAAGTAAAGGGAAACAAATCTATAGCGGTTTTAAAATATAATTTATGAAAACTGCATATGTTAAGAAACATAATTGCTTGATACATTACAGGGTTATCAAGATATCTCAAAGTATTATAACCATGAACTAAAATAGTAACATTTATGGTGGCACCTACCTAATGCAGAACAAGGCAAACCATATATTTAAATATAAACAGAACAGGAGAGGGAGAAGCATCCAGCATTGCAATCAGATCCAAACCTTGCTGTAATAAAACCTTATGCAAAGTCTCCTGCGGGCAACCCGGGTTTCACCAAACAAAATTATGCCAAATAGTTCTGCATAAAGATATACCAACAGAAACATTATAAAAACATTTAATGATAAAGATTCATACAGTCCCTTTAGGGTCCAGTGTTTGTCATTTAAAAATCCATTGAATTTCCATTGTAGAAGTAACTTATGTCTATCACCACCCTTCTTGGAGTAGTATATGATCAATTGCCATACAATGGAGGGTAGGTAGCAGATGCATGTTTGTCAACAGGTTGTTTTTTGTCTTGTTAGACATTATCACTGTCAGTCATTTTTGGAAATGCCCTGTGCCCAGTGGTTCCTCAGGGATTCTCTCAGAGTAGTGATAAACTTGCCTACATGCATCAGTACACATGGACATGTCAAGATATACAACACAACTTCTGAAGTACATGTTCATCTATGATTCATTTTCAATCCCCTGTCCCTAGTGGGGATGTGCAAAGTTTCAATTATAAGCAATGAATTACAAAAATATAGATTTTTAGCAGTACATTTTTTTTATTCCACCTCCAACGCTGGAGAATCACTGTGAAAGTAGAATCTGTTTAAGTAGGAATACCGCCCTTTACAGATTATTTCCCTGTATGAATAACACATTTATATTATGTGAACAATACACAACTTATTATCCTTATATTGATTGTAAGGCAGAATGGGCCTTATCAAAAGGTTCACAAAACCCTGTACAAGGTTTTATCAGCATTGTTTTCATAAATATTATTGTGTGCACAGCTTTCAATAACGGAAAAATGCTTGACTTCAGCTTAACACAGATGTCATGTGATGGATGTCAATTATCAAATGCATGGTGTTAGTGTGGTGTTTTCCTTATATTTAGTGGTGTACTTTAATTTACTCTATGGATTCCCATGATAGGCATGAATTATTCACACCCTGGCAATTTCTCAGTTGCAACAACAGATGCTGCTTGAGCTATATCCAAGAGTACAAAGCTATATTTCATGAAGGGATATTGATTCAGAATTAGATAGTTGAGGTGTGTGTGTATCATACAGATCTCTCACCTGCTACATACTTTAATATAGCAAGATACTGAATCTCGTTAGCACTGCATCTGTATTCCAGAACCTTTATTTGCATAATAAATTCCAGTAAAAATCATACATGAGCTACTTTGTAGCATAAAATCTTGCTTAAAAATGGTAAAGGGATTCTAAAGTGTTCTAGGATAAAGCTAGTCACACATCTGCTTTATAAATGTGTCTTTTTGCCATATTTAACTTGAATGATTGCCCCCCATGGCTTCACAGCTGCTTATTTATATAAACTTTAAATAATGCAGTTTTTACCAGATATTAACATATTCTATTTCAATGCACATCAAATAATTTAAATTGTTCTGAGTGTGTTGCTAGGGCTTTAATCTTTGTCCTGTCAGGATCTCAACATCTTTTAATGGCTAAAGAAGCATTATGGCTCTTCCAAAAGATAAATTTTCTTGTGTGACTGGCAAAAATCAGATCTGTGTTTTTATTGGTCTGTTTGGCTTACCACATGTGTTGGGAAGCTGGCCATTGATACTCTCATAAGGCTGCTGGTATAGACAGATCTTTATTTTTGTTTCATTGATTCTGATTTGCAGGGCTTGTCTATTTTGTATACTGTATTAAGACTTGAGCCAATCAAGATCTGTTTTGTCTCTTTAAATTACAGGTCTCTCAGATAGTCAGCATGCCAATCAATCATTTTCCTGTTGGCAGCAATATGACAACTGTACACCTCTCCTCAGATGGTACCTATTTTTACTGGATTTGGTCTCCAGCTAGTTTGAATGAGAAGACCCCCAAAGGACACTCAGTTTTCATGGACATATTTGAGTTAAATGTAAGTTGTGGTGGGGAAGGGGCTGTGTGGAAATAAAATCCACATCCTCTTTGCCTCCCTTTTTATTTGCCCAGCTGATTGATTTCAAGCATCTAAAGATTGTCTTTCCCTGCAATAGCAGTTGGCAAGCTACAATACTGCTAATGTTCTGAAACTTAAATTCCCATCAGAGGGTGATGAAAGTTTAATTCATCATCGTAACCATCATCTAGGGAACAAAACATTGCTTGCCTATATATTACTTTTGAATATTTAGATATGTATTCCTACAAATAAATGCATGTAATAAAAACTGTTATCCAAAAGGGCAAACCCTAGTACAGGTATGGGATCTGTTATCCGGAAACCAGTTATCCAGAAAGCTCTCCCATAGACTCCATTTTATCCAAATAATCCAAATATTTAAAAATTATTTCCCTTTTCTCTGTAATAATAAAACCGCTAAAATAGCTTGTAATTGATCCCAACTAATATGTAATTAATCCTTATTGGAAGCAAAACCATCTCATTTGGGTTTATTTCATGTTTACATGATTTTCTAGTAGAAAACTCCAGGTCCCAAGCATTCTGGATAACAGGTGGTATCATACCGGTATATGTTGAATCACATACTATAAACAGCAGAAACAATTTTGTTTTCTTAAAGGAGAAGGAAACCCTTTTGCAAAAATCATCCGTACCCACCCACCCCAGGTAGACCCCCCTCCCTCCTCCCCAGGCTAACTACCCCCGCACGGGAAATGCCCCATACTCCATACTTACACCTCAGCGCAGATTCTTCTAGCGGAGTTCCACTCATCCATCTTCCGCGTCCTCTGTAAGCTGACTGGGAGATTGCCAATTTCCGTGTATTTCCGCGCTTGCGAAGTTGTCGCAAAACAGCAAACTGCTCCAACTGCGCATGCGCAGAAATACCAATCTCCTAGTCAGCTTACAGAGGATGCGGAAGATGGATGCGTGGAACTCTGCTGTAAGAATCTGTGCCGAGGGGTATGGCGTATGGGCCATTTCCCCAGGGAGGGGTAGTTAACCTCGGGGGAGAAGAGAGGGGGGTCTACCTGGGGTGAGGGGTACGGTTTTTTTTTATTTATTTATTTTTTTTGCAAAAGGATTTCCTTCTCCTTTAGAGGAGAAGGAAAGGCTTTATTTAGTTGGGGTGCCAAAAGTTAGGCACCCCCAAGTGATTGTATATACTTAGCTCACACTTACCTCCTCCAGCGAGCACCATGGAGCGATCGTCTTCTGGCATTGTTTTTCTTCGCTTGGGTGCGCATGCAAAGTAACGCAAAAAGCCAAACTTCAATGAAGAAGTCGGCTATTTCGTTCTACTGCGCATGCGTCTGCGCTGGGAAATTTTAAGAAGGAAGCCGATCGCTCCGTGGTGCTCACTGGAAGAACCCCTGGACTGGTGGAGTTTCTCCCGATAGGAGCACCGGCCAGGGGTGTGAGGTAAATATTTATTATCTTTTGGGGCTGCCTAACTTTTGGCACCCCAAGTAAATAGGCATTTCCTTCTCCTTTAAGGGATTCTCACAACTACTATTTTTTTCCCCAGCATGTTTATTACTCAGAATTATTGCTGAGTTGTCTATCTTTTCTGTCCTCCCCAGGTGCAAAATGGCGTATGCACTGCAAGCCCTCTTCATGAGCGCATTATATTAATGAGGAAAGAGGGTGAATCTGCTAAAAGTATTAATGAAATGCTTTTGAGTAGATTATCAAGATACAGAGCTTCTCCTTCAGCTACTCTAGCGGCACTTACAGGATCTACAATCTCTAACACTCTAAAAGAGGACCAGGCTGGTGAGTATCATTGTGTGCTTCTGTAATGCTGCTGTTAATTATATCTGTCAGAAGTCAAGGCACCTTGTTTTAGTACATTGTTTAAGTATTTTGATAAATCGTATAGCTGACAAGTGCTCTTGTCACTAGTACATAAACTTCATCAGCTAAATAGTGATGTACACAAATTTGCCCATATGGTTGTCCCATGTGCTTAGATGTTATTCTTTAAGTTACATATACAGCTATAATTCTAAAAAGGTGGGTTTTGAAGTTTTAGTTACATATACAGCTATAATTCTAAAAAAGTGGGTTTTGAAGCTTTTAGGAAAGATTGGCAGTCAGTACAGATGTGTTTTTAGTAAAATGAGACTATTGTACTTTAATATTTTAGCTGCAAATACAAGCTGCGGTCTTCCTTTGAAAATTCTAAGAAAGACTCCGATGTATACATGTGGCACATACTTAGTACTACTCGTACCACCTCCAGGAGGATCAGGAAGCTCTACAACAAGATCTTTGTTTGGTGGAACCAGCGGCCTCTCCTCTCTAAAAAGTATGTTTTCAGATTATTTGTAATATTAATCTCCTGTGTATCTGGGATTTGCGGTTTTTATGATGAACAAGTCAGGTGACGCAAGGGCTCACAAAGATCCTCTACCCTACAGTATATATTCCTACATCTGTCACATGCTAATCATTAAACACATACAGCCCATATTATTTTTCAGAAAAACTTTTCTTTTTTTCAAGCTAGTTTCAAGTTTTTCATCCTCAGAAGCAACATCCTTTTCTATTTAGGCATTATGAACAGTCAAATGCCTATAATATGATAAATAATAAATATATCTCTTGAAGTCTTCAAGTGTTGTTTCTGTTTATTTCTCAGTTCTGGCTTCCAGCTTGGTGTTTAATATCTCTGATGGGCAGTTCACTAACAGAGCAGATCTTATTGATGCATCTGGAAGTTCTCTTGGACGTGGTGCTCTGGTGACAGGACTAGGTAAGAGAGATAGTTTCTAGAACAAATATTCCAGTGACAAATGCATAATTGAAAAATATATATATAATAAAATGTGAATTTTGTTAAACATAATATTGTATTAGATGTAGGAGCGGTAACTTATAAAGATTATTAACAGAAGACTTATTTGCAGGTGCATGCTATGATTCGATAAATAACATGATCTGGACATGCTCCAATGATTACATTGATCAGTGGTGTAATCCTGGAAACCAGGCTTTCCATGTGGTGTGTCAGAGGCTTGGTGTCACTCACATCATCGCTGATCCTAAAGGTAAACTCTTTTAATCTAATATGGCTCATGTTATGTCCTATGGTGCACTATGGTCCTGAATCGCCCTGTATGTGTACGTATTGTCAGGAGGGTTATCCACCTCTGGAAAGTATTGGCCAGAAAATGAACACAAAAAATGTTGCCTTGTGTGCACTGAGAGGCACCCTGGTGTGAGAACTTACCCTGGTGGTCTAATGGGGTTGGGCGAACGCCCACAGCTATAACATGTCCGTGCGCCGGTGCGAGTTGCTCTTCTGATGTTTGTTGCTTGCGCCGACTGCTTCCGGGTTATGCACACCGTTGTCGTGACATCATCGCGCATTGGCGTGAAATTCAAATATTTAAAGGTGCAGGCGCAAATTGTCAATGCCCAACATAAAGTATACCAAGTTATTATTGATCCTGCCTGTCCCTGGTTTTTCGCTGCCTGTCCTGATTTTTGCCCGTTTTGACTTCTCTTCCGACCACGTTGACTTCTCTTCCGACCACATTGCTTGTTCTCTAATCCGGTACTACGTGCGGGTCCAATGCTTTCCTAGAACTCTCCCCTTGGTTCTCTCGTATTAAGACCTGGCGGCATCAGAGTAGCAGAGGGCTCCTCCCGAAGTGAAAGGCAGCTGTTCTAGGCGGAAGTCAGAGCCGAGTCTGGGACCTTGGGGTTAGTTCTGGGATTTGGGATTCCAATTGTAACAGTTTTAATGTGCATTCATATGTAGTGGTATAAACCCCGGTCTGTCTCAGTGGTCATGGTGCCTTTTTGCATAAATAGTAGATTGCCAGAGAATACAGAAGGACAAGGTAGAATACTAGCATTACGTGGTGATAGGGCTCATGTTTCTCAAAAGTTGCTCAATTATATTGTATGGGAAACCCAGCTTTTATAAGCTATGTAATATAGAACTTCTTTGAGAACCTTAGCTTTTTTTTCTTGTTTAAAACTGCCATTTGCTTTCTTTGCAGGAGAGGCAGTATCAACAAATGAAGTTATAAATCAACTGCTCCACCATGTGGGTGCTATGTGTATTCATCAACTCAATCTTTTGGCTAATAGCAACAGTTCTCCTATCACTACCTTTCTGGGCAAACAACATCCTATAGAACCACATCATCTTAACAGTATATGTGACATCATGGAGAAGGCCATGGTCAATGGTGATAAATGCATTATTCGCTGCATCTTAGTTGTTTTGCAGGTATTTTCTTTTTAATCAAAATAGACTCCTTTAAATCATCCAATTCATCAATGAGTTCAGTTGTCCGTTTATTGTGAGAATAGAACTCACCACAGAAAAACTGATCTACTTTCTGTTCAATCCTATGGGATTTTTAAAAGTGCATTTATGAAATGGTGAACTCCATTGATAAATACAATTCTAAAAATCCCATAGGATTGAATAGAATAGAGGTGAGTTTTTTTGTGGTGAATTCTAATCTTATACTTAAAATGAATTTGGCCCTAAAAGTACAAAAGTTAGTGAAAGTGGCACTGGGGTTCAGTCTGGTTATACCTTGTAGCAGAGCTGTAAAATGCAACAGTTTTCTCAGTCTTTCTTTGTCAAGATTTAATTGTTTTAAAGTACAAAACCAGGCTAAAACAGTGACAGTGTTGATTTTTTTCTATTGTAAAACACAGAATAACATACCAGTGTTGCAACGTGGCCAACACGAAGAACTGTGTCCTGATAAAGTGTTGAAAAAAATGTTCTTTCCCCCTGTTCAACACAATTGTCAGAATGTATTTATTCATTTTAAATAGTTTTTGTTAGACGTTCAGCACATATAAACAAGTGATTTCACAGTTGTAAAGGTACATTTATGTTATTGTCAGATAAATTTTAAAATGTGTTGTTTGTCGCTTACACTGAGCAGTGTTGTAAATTGGAAATGATTGCTACAATTGCTGGATTTCAAGGAATAAATTAAGGAATTTTTTTTTAGGTGGTATTTAAATTCTTTCTTAACCCCCAAACTGAGAAGAATCGAGAAACAATAAGGAGGGCTGGCTTGCTTCTTTGGCAGTTACTCATGGCGCCTAAGGACCAGATTTGTCCTGAAATACAGAAAGAGGTCTGCTTGGCTATTAGGTGGGATTATAAGGATAATTGGAAAATGTGCTATTTGTGCATGCAAATCTTGGTAAGGGATATATCACCAATTTGTAAGGATTTCTTATATGATTATAAAATGGTTAAAAATGTACAGTTCTTTTATTTGGCTTTGGTGGGAAACTTCCTATTTTATATTGGATACTCTTCTCCAATAATGCCTTGGCATTCTTTCTTAACCCCCAAACTATGTCATGATGAGTTGATTGCTGAATGAATTTTGTCAATTCAATCTGAATTGTCTTTATTTTATTTTTTGTATGGGTTGAAAACGTGCTGTATTTTATAAAAAAATAAGGTGCTTCAGTTAAGTGCATTTTCTAGACATTTTTCTGCCTTCTGGATGTTTAAATTATTGAATTTTGCATTACTAACATTTGTGGTTTGCTTTGCAGCTTTGGATTAAACATTTTGAATCCAGGAGAGTTAGAAATTAATAACCTGCTCAAGCTGATTTTAACTGAAGGTAAAGCACCCTTTTTTTATTTCTGTTTTTTCTGGTTGATATGCAGAAATAGCATTGTATGTAAAGTATAGAGAGACAAATAAGGAGAGTTAAGTCTAATCATGGGCTGCTGTTACCTTTGTTGACAAAGCTGTACGATAATAAAACATATTTTATATTCTTTAGTTGTTTTAACAACATTTATGATATGTGAACTCAGAGTAAATTTAAAGGAGAAGGAAAGGCTAAAATTAAGTAAGCTTTATCAGAAACTACTATGTAAATGCACCAGTAAACCCTCAAAGTAATGCTGCGGGCAGTCCTCTGTGAAACACATGGGCTTCTGTATCAGACTTCCTGTTTTCAGCATAAACCTCCTGAGCTAGGGCTTGAGCATGCTCAGTTTGCTCCTCTCTCCCACCCCCCTGCTGTAATCTGAGCCCAGACCTATGAGTGAGCAGGTAGCGACTCAGGCAGGAAGTGATGTCACACCAATCTAATATGGCAGCTGCTATCCTAAACAAACCGAGAGAGCTTCTAGAGCTGTTTCTCAGGTATGGTAAAGCATTCTGCAGGATAAATATCGTCTTATAACTTGCACTGTTGTGGTTAAAGGAACAGTTCAGTGTGAAAATAAAAACTGTGTAAATAGATAGGCTGTGCAAAATAAAAAATGTTTCTAATATAGTTAGTTAGGCAAAAATGTAATATATAAAGGCTGGAGTGAACAGATGTCTAATAAAACAGACAGAATCCAACTTCCTGCTTTTCAGCTCTATAACTCTGAGTTAGTCAGCGACTTGAAGGGGGGCCACATGGTACATTTCTGTTCAGTGAGTTTGTAATTGATCCTCAGCATTCAGCTCAGATTCAAAAGCAACAGATATGACCCATGTGGCCCCCCTTCAAGTCTCTGATTGGTTACTGCCTGGTAGCCAGGGTAACCAGTCAGTGTAAACCAAGAGAGCTGAAAAGCAGGAAGTAGAGTTGTGACTGACCTGTTATACATCCAGTCACTCCAGCCTTTATGCATTACATTTTTGGCTAACTAACTATATTAGAAACATTTTTTATTTTTCACAGCCTATCTATTTACCCAGTTTTTATTTTTACACTGAACAATTCCTTTAAGCTATTGGCAATAAACTGCTTTGGTAGCTTTCCTTCTCCTTTAAGTTCCTCCACAAAGTTCTGTTCTATGACCATTACTATCAGGCATAGCATGCCTTTTTTGCTACCTTTTGTATTTCTCTGTGCTCTCTAGCTATGGTTGATGCAATCTCATATAGGTGGGGATCGATCAGAAACAATTACATTTTTGTTTCTTAGCGATTTGTGCTGAGAGCACTAGCATCTGCCAGTACCAACCAAATGGGAAGGCACTGCCACAAAAAATGGGCACATTGAATGCTGTGATTCTCATTACGACCACCGCTGTCAAATATACCATGTACATTGTTACTGGTTGGGATTCAGTTTTTATCTATTCTGATGCTGAACTAGTTTTGACAGGTCAGGAAATTTATTTGATATGGCCCTTTTTTTTGCAGGAGACAGGAATTGTGGCCTCTCCCAACTCCGTGATGTCATTTTGACAAACCTCACTGAACAACTTCAAAATAACAGGTTTGGAAGTGATGAGGATGAACATTACAGGTAAATCTGGAAAATATTGGTACACCAGCAATATGTTAGTACTGTTTAAGGGGTTGTTCACCTTTGAGTTAACATTTAGCATGATGTAGAAAGTGATATTCTGAGACAATTTACAATTGGTTTTCATTTTTTATTATTTGTGGTTTATTGAGTTATTTAGCTTTTAATTTAACACCTCTCCAGATTGCTATTTAAGCAATCTCGGTGCTAGGGTCCAAGTAGGATCCAAGTAGCAATAACAATAAATTTGTTGCCTTACAGGGCATTTGTTTTTAGATGGTGTCAATGACCCACAGTTGAAAGCTGAAAAGAGAGGAAAAAGGGAAAAAAAACTTTAAAAAATAAATAAAAACCAAATTACCTAGATGTAGCTTAATATATGAGAATCACCATAGTGTATACACAGAGCTCTTTTATTCCATTTTCTATTAATCTAGAACAAGGCTATCCAACGTATTGCACTAGTCATTTCTGGATATTACCTTACAGTTTGTATGACTATCCTCCTGCCCTATGTCTGATTATAATTTTTGAGGAATATTATAACTTTCTTTTTATATTCTAGTCCTGGTACATATTGTTGTCATAATTGACCCAATAAAGGACAGCACTGATATAGACAGAGCTTCTGGTGGGACTTACAGGATAGTTTTACTATATATTTGTGTTTATTGAAATTTTGCTGCTGTCTGTAAAAATTATACTGCATGTAATGATTGAATAGCAGTTTCAATTTTATTAGATTTCTTTTGTCCATTTATACATTTAACTTTCATTTTCAGGCTTAATGATGAATTATTGCACTATATTTTGAAGATTGTTGTTCGCGAATCATGTGTTCTGATCACCAAGTGCCAAACTGTGTCTAAAGAAGAATTCCAAAGACTCTTGTCAACAGTGCCTGTAAGACTAGAAAAATCATATGGACTTTGCAGTTCTTTTATTTTAATAACATATTAAATGCTTCAAGTATGAATATGTGACAACCAAAGATTACAAGATGTTAATAAAGTCGAGTCAAGAAACAGTTATTGATATTATACCCGTGCAAGAATGGGCTGAAAGTACATTGGCTGATTGATCAGGAAGTGTTCCTAAGAACCTAGTGTATCAATCAAGGTTGTCACCAAAATGAACATTAATCTTGAATGGGACCTAAAAACTTAAGCTTTTAATTTCTGAAAATCATCACAAACAATCTTTGCTCAAACAAATTCACTGAACTGGTAAACTGGTGTGTTTACTTCAGTACTATAGTTTATATAAATAAGCTGCTGTGTGGCCATGGGGCAGCAATTCAAAGGAGAAAAGGCTTCAGGATAGATAGCAGATAAGCTGTGCAGCATATAAATATGTTCTACAGTGTTTATCTGTTTTTCGTTATGTAACCTCTTTCATTTAGGACAGGGGCACACGGGCAGATTTGGGGAGATTTAGTCGCCTGGTGACTAATCGCCTCTTCTGCGTGGCAACGATCTCCCCGAACTGCCTTCCCCCTACTATAATGAGAAAATGCATGCGCCAATGCACTCGCGGCACTTCGATTTCCTAAGTTGTCCAAAGTTGCGTTACGAGGAATCTTCGGACAACTTCGGAAACCGAAGCGATGCGAGTGCATTGGCGCAGGCGTTTTCTCATTATAGCAGTTTAGTGTTTCTGAAACAACAAAATCAGATTTATCAGTGCAGGGAAATTGTACATTATATTTTATTTACATTTTCATTTTTTGGTATTAATGTTCCTGTAATGGAGCTTGTTACCTTGTTCACTGTCCATTACATCATTAGTGATTTTGAAGAAGTACGCAGTTGTGAATCTAGTAAGAAACAGGGTTGTGAGAGAGATGTGTAGAGTAAAAGGGTCATAGGTATTGTGAAATGGAATTTGCGATCAGCTACAGAAAATTGTAATTAAGGGGTGAATGCAAGAAAGTGCAAACAAAACTGAAAAATTTAAAATGTACATAAAGTCTGCCAATAATCTGCTTTACTTTCAAAAGACTGGGACAAGATGAAAAGAAAAACAAACAAACATATGTTAAAAAAGAAAAGCTATGTCTAATTTGCAATACCGTATTGTTGTAAATAACAATAAGAAATCTCTCTGTATCTATTAGAGTTAGTAAAGAATCTTGTCACTGGTTAAGACTCTGGAGGCAAATGGCTACAAATGGGTTTTAAGTAGCACTGGTATTTCTATATTTTTATTCACTCTAAATAATTGTACAGTGCCTTTATTTTGCTTCAAAGGGGGACATTTACCTTTATCTTACTTTGTACAACTGGACACTGATTCTGATTTGGTGTGTTTAAGGTGGCTTCTCCTTGTCTATGCTATTTAATGGCTGTACAGAATCATCTTCTGAGTAACACTGTCCTAGTTAAACCTGATGACAGCGATGACAGTGACAACTCCCTGCAGGGGGAGACATTGAAGGTACAGGTAAACACCAGATTTTATTCTAATAATGCTGTTTTCTGTTTGTAACTGTCAAATGTGTGTTGGTCTGTTTATAACCAACCTGTTTTTTTCTGTATGTAACCATCTCTCCATCAGTTTGGCATGTATAAGGCATTCTATTTTATTTTTATCTTATCGTAATGAACTACAGTATATAAAAACATTTAAAGGAATTCTGTAAATTGTTCCTGGAAAAAAAAACAATCGTCTCATTTTTCATAACTAAAAATGCAATATATTTCTAAACAGTCATTAAATCTTGTCCAAAAAGCCTCTGTTTATGAATACTGTAACTTTATTGCAATTGGACTTACCTCATATAGAGGATTACCTTTTTGCACAGAGTTTCCTCTGTCAGGGCTCAGAATT
Organism: Xenopus petersii; assembly: GCA_038501925.1. Taxonomy (NCBI): domain Eukaryota; kingdom Metazoa; phylum Chordata; class Amphibia; order Anura; family Pipidae; genus Xenopus; species Xenopus petersii. Next base: position 156,487,112 of record CM076673.1, on the reverse strand, counting down.
TTCCATGTTATTTCACCACAGTGATTACCATATATACTCGAGTATAAGCCGACCCGAGTATAAGCCGAGGTACCTAATTTTACCTACGAAAACTGGGAAAACTTATTGACTCTAGTATAAGCCTAGACACAACTACAGCCCTGTCTTCCAGCAGCACACATTCCTCCAAAGCAACCCCCCCAGCGATCAACCAGACTTCTTTGCAAAGTTGATGGTGACAGAGAATTGCCAAACGGATTACTGTGTGCATTGTCCCACTACCATGTGCAGAGGGTGCTGTGTGATATTGCCATCACTGTTAATCTTTTGTATAACCAACAGAGGGCACTGTGTGATATTGCCATCATTGTTATTCCTTCATATAACCAACACAGGGCACACTGTTATTCTTTCATATAACCAACAGATGACGCTGTGTGATATTGCAGTCACTGTTATTCTTTCATATAACCAACATAGGGCGCACTGTTATTCTTTCATATAACCAACAGAGGGCGCTGTGTGATATTGCAGTCACTGTTAATCTTTCATATAACCAACAGAGGGCACACTGTTATTCTTTCATATAACCAACAGATGGCGCTGTGTGATATTGCAGTTACTGTTATTCTTTCATATAACTAACAGAGGGAGCACTGTTATTCTTTCATATAACCAACAGAGGGTGCTGTGTGATATTGCAGTCACTGTTATTCTTTCATACAACCAACAGATGGCGCTGTGTGATATTGCAGTCACTGTTATTCTTTCATATAACCTACAGAGGGCGCACTGTTATTCTTTCATATAACCAACAGATGGCGCTGTGTGATATTACAGTCACTGTTATTCTTTCATATAACCAACAGAGGGTGCACTGTTATTCTTTCATATAACCAACAGATGGCAGTGTGTGATATTGCAGTCACTGTTATTCTTTCATATAACCAACAGAGGGCGCACTGTTATTCTTTCATATAACCAACAGAGGGTGCTGTGTGATATTGCAGTCTCTCCCCAAGCGAACTGTTGGTATAGGAATGATTAAAAGTGACTGCAATATCAGCTACTGCCCACTGACCTGAGTATAAGCCCGCTGACCCGAGTATAAGCCGAGGTAGACTTTTTTTTCAGCACATTTTGGATGCTGAAAAACTCGGCCTGTACTCGAGTATATAGGGTATTTAATTTAATGAATACCACCAATTACCTTACATTGTAAGTGATTACAATCATATAACACACCTTAATGATATACAGCATAAATGTATCCGTCAAGCATAATTTAAAGGGATCCTGTCATCGGAAAACATGTTTTTTTCAAAACGCATCAGTTAATAGTGCTACTCCAGCAGAATTCTCAAATTTCTCAAAAAAGCAAACAGATTTTTTTATATTCAATTTTGAAATCTGACATGGGGCTAGACATTTTGTCAATTTCCCAGAAGCCCCTGGTCATGTGACTTGTGCCTGCACTTTAGGAGAGAAATGCTTTCTGGCAGGCTGCTGTTTTTCCTTCTCAATGTAACTGAATGTGTCTCAGTGGGACATGGGTTTTTTTTAGGGAGCTGCTATCTGGTTACTTTCCCATTGTTCTTTTGTTTGGCTGCTGGGGGGAAAGGGAGGTGGGTGATATTACTCCAACTTGCAGTACAACAGTAAAGAGTGATTGAAGTTTATCAGAGCACCAGTCATATGACTTGGGGCAGCTGGGAAATTGACAAAATGTCTAGCCCCATGTCAGATTTCAAAATTGAATATAAAAAAAATCTGTTTGCTCTTTTGAGAAATGTATTTCAGTGCAGAATTCTGCTGGATCAGCACTATTAACCGATTCATTTTGAAAAAAATGTTCTTTCCAATGACAGTATCCCTTTAACTAATCAGTTATTTGACCACTAGGGGTGGGTTTAGGCCGAACAAATGGAAACAAATACATAGTCAAAATGTTTTTGGATCCTAAAAGTTCTAGCAAAATGAGACCCACTAATAACACAATAGTTCTTGCTTAAACTGGGAAGCAAAAAAGGTTTTATTCACATAAAGAGACCACACCTCCCTAACTCTGCATCCAGAGTCCCAGTTGCAATTAATGTGACTTATCCACCTTTATAAAAGCATGCATTGTTATCTGTGCACCACATAGTAGAAGCAGTGTGTAGTGGGGAAAAGTTCTCCTAACCGTTAATATTCAGGTAAGTGAAAACACTGGCATAAACCATGTATCTGTCACAAGACTTGGGTGGCTTACTTACATAATAAGCTTTAGATAGGTTAAAGGAATTGTTCAGTGTAAAAATAAAAACTGGGTAAATAGGCTGTGCAAAATAAAAAATGTTTCTAATATAGTTAGTTAGGCACAAATGTAATGTATAAAGGCTGGAGTGACTGGGTGTGTAACATAATAGACAGAACACTACTTCCTGCTTTTCAGCTCTCTTGGTTTACACTGACTGGTTACCAGGCAGTAACCAATCAGAGACTTGAGCGAGGGGGGGCACATGGGTCATATCTGTTGCTTTTGAATCTGATCTGAATGCTGAGGATCAATTGCAAACTCACTGAACAGAAATGTACCATGTGGCCCCCCTTCAAGTCGCTGACTAACTCAGAGTTATAGAGCTCAGCGTTATAAATTACATTTTTGGCTAACTAACTATATTAGAAACAGTTTTCACAACCTATCTATTTACACTGTTTTTATTTTCACACTGAACTTTTCTTTTAAATTCTTTTAAAGTTTGGGGTACCTGCATGGTGAGGTACCCCAACTGTGCTGTATGTCCTATTAATCACCACCCCCTGGTCTGAGCAGGTAGAGGGTTACAACTTACAGTAAGTAAGTTTAGAATACAATATATTAGTCTGTACTGCACATAATGTCTCCCTCATGAAGAGATCTTGTCACCAGGATTTAAAAAAATACATTTCCATTTCACTTTTTATTACCATATTTTTAGTTTGAGCAACAGATGTATATTTTTATATCCTAAATTATTTTAGTTGCTAAATAGGAATTATTTCACTTTAAATTGAAGACTCAAGCTAAGGAGCCATATCTTCCATAAATATACCAACATTAGACAGGCCTTCTGCACAAGTACAACATCACAATACAGATAATCATGTTACAGGACCCTGGTTCTGCATAATCATTCAGTTTTTACTTTAATGTCCATCATAAGCATTATTGATATTACAAACTGATGGAAAATGTTTCTATATTGGAATATCAGATATACATAAACTTTACCCAGTTTTGCCATTTTTATCATTTTGTAGGAACTCCAGGCCAGCATCTTGGCTTTGGCAACTCAGATACTTTCTGGTTGTGATGAAGTTCTGGATATGCTGCAGCGAGTTACTACTGCTCTTATCAACAGCGATCTCTCAGACAGAGACTTTAGGTAATACGATATATGGTACCATTAATAATGAATTCTGTTTTGGTTTCCAGAACTTTGAAGGTGAATGACCCCTTTAAGTAATTCCCCTCTAACAACTAGTTGTTTTCAGATAGATCACCAGAAATAATGACTTTTTTCAATGACTTTCTATCTTCTATGTGTGACCGTTTTTCTAATATTGAAGTGTAAAGTGTCATTTTTTCACCTTCTGAAGCAGCCCTTGGACTGTGGGTCGCCGACCCTATAAACTGTTCTAAATTGATACATTTAGTTGATACATTTCTTATCTTTGTCCCTGCTTAGCAGAATCTCTGGGTTTCATTACAGGCAGCTGTTAGAATTGATACAATAGTTGCTAATACTCCAGAGATGCTGCTGAGAAATGTATCAACTAAATTTTGCAAAATTGTAACAATTTAGACTAGAGTCTGCATCTGAATTACTGAGCTGCCAGACTCAAAACACCAGAGAAAATTCAACTTTAAACTTAGATTTTGGAAAAACATTAAAAAATAAATAGTGGAAAGTAATTGAAATAAGGTCGTTATTTCTGGGGAACAATCTGAAAACAACTGAATTGAAAAAAGTGTTTGGAAGGTGAACAACCCCTTTACGAAGTTTCTGAATAGAATTGTATTATCCTGTAACAGTCTCAATAGCAATATGTCTTATTCTCTGACTGGAAATCTAAAATGCTATCTTATTTAATGAAAAATATTTATTGAATTAGATATTATTTAAAGTCTACTACCATTTATCCTCTTGTTTTTCATTCTTATAAGTGCCACAGAAAAGTAAGATCAGTTTCACACTGAGTAAGTTTACCTCATTAGTAAAATGTAATTAGGATCTTCCTATAAACAACCCAAGTCTATAAACAGCTGTTTTTTATGCGCTTTCAGAATGTTAATATTTAAATTGTACCTACAAGGATTCAGCTGCCAATCAGAGTTCTTATCTACCATTTGTAAGAAACAATACTCATAAATACTGTACCTTTTGGCACACTGTATTGTAAATATTTTGACTATAGAACTTTTTTTTTTAATATTTATGGTTTTGGTTTTTTTTTTTTTTACTCTTTTTAATTTTGTCTTAGACTGAAAGGCCTTGAACAGATCACAAAATCCACCATGCTTGGCCATCTTCTCCCAGTACTTCTCACATCCCTTATGCATCCCAACTTAGAGACATTAACTATGGCAGACACACTTATGCCTCAACTGGTGCAACTTGTGCTTTACACTAGCCAGGTAAGGTCTCACAGTTAGCATTAATAAATGCAAACATATTAAAAGACAAAAAGGTGTATGTGTATTCTAAGATCTGCATTTTAATAGCTTGGGGGCAGCATGTTGCTGTGTAACGAACTGCCACATCAGTTCTTCAGAGTACTTTGAACATTATTCTGTGGGGTGCAAGAGCTCATTGGCAGAATTGATCGCTAACACCCTCGCTAGATTATTATTCTTCTGAAATTAACTTGAATTGCTTTAAAATAACTGCAGTGCATGTTGGTTGTACCAAATTGAAAAAGCTGTTTTTAATGCTGGAATAAATCATTCCAGTGTGGAAAACAGCTGGTTGAATTTGATATTATCAGTGATTTTTAGCCTAACACCCATCATTATCTCTCTCTTGTGTTTTATTTTTATGTCAACTTGCTGCTGTGAGTGTATTACTGTCTCAGATTACTTATTTGTTGTGCTCCTAGGTGGCCATATACTAGTAAAACCATCAATAGTGTGTCCAACTGCAGTCTGGATGGCCAGAAGCTGTGTGCTGGGCCCCATATTAACAAATACATTTGTTTTAGGGATACTGTCTGTACTCTCTCTTTTTTTTTTTTTTTTTTTGCTTAAGTGACCAATATTGTTGTTTCCTGTTCACTCCACCGCTCTCCCCCGTCTACTGCAATTATAAGCCCATCATGTATCCGTCGACCTATGATTGTCACCCAGAATATGTGTGGTTGCCTTTTCAGTTAAAATTCCTTCATAGGTTTCTCTTTGAATTTCTTTCTATTGCTGCACTGAAAACTGACCAGGTCACATACACATATATTTGCAGATGAAGACAAATGAAGACAAAAAAGTGTAAACATCATTTGGGCATACCTGTTTGGCAATGAATAATTTAAACTGTCTCTTTCAGACTGCTCTGCTGCTGAAAACCCAATGTCCAGTATTGGCAGATGCAGGGGACACCCCCAGTGGAATTCTAGAGCAAAAAAATAAATTATTAACTGATGACAGGTAATCAATCCTAAAAAGTTTTGCTTGTTTTTTTCTGTACAACTAAATTGATTTCTTCTTCTGGTAACTTAGTTAGCTGAAAACGGATAGCTTCGTAGGAACAAATAGAGAATTCTCATTAGCATGCATGTTCTAGTAGAAAGTGTATGTAATTAATTTTTTTATTTGCTAATTCTTGTCTGCCATGGAACGCATAAGAAACTTTCTGCATGCGCCAACTCTTAAGAAGTCCAATAAGGTGTAAAAATATTTTTACTATTGTGTTCTAATATAAGAACATTTGAGATTACCTTATTATGTTTTCCATAATTATTAGCATAAGAGCTATTTACCTATAAACTTTAACTCTCAGTGAAGGTACATCCAGACCAGCCATCATCCACTTTTTCTTGATTCCAGCAAACTAAGGGTCTGCAGGTTTTTCTCTGTCATAGAATATTGCAATGCAAGACAATGAGATTTTGTGGGATGTCTAATCTGACAAAGTCGCATGATTCCTTGTTTGTCAAAATATAGTTATTTATTTTTGGGAGTTTCCTTAAAGGAGAACTAACCCCCCAATAAGAAAATCCTCTACCTACTACCCTAGGTAGGCCTCCCCCCCTGCTTCCCCTCATAGTTAGTTACCCCTGAAATTATTTGCTCACCTATCAATGCAGATTAAGAGCATTGGAGCTCATGGGCACCACCTTCTGGATCGCTGGTCTTCTTGTGTAAGTGAGCGCCATATTGACGCTTGCACAGTTGGAGCAGTCTTCCAGTTAGTGTAGCAACTGTGCATGCACCAAAAGTGCTGGAAATTGCAGTAAGGAAGGAAGAGAACCCGAAGAAGACTGGAGATCTGAAAGATGGTGCCCATGAGCTCCGCTGCGCTTACTCTGCACCGATACGTGAGCAAGCTCTTAGGGGCAATTTCAGGGGTAACTAACTATGCGGGGGGGGAAGCATGGAGGGGGGACTACCTAGGGTAGTAGGTAGGGGATTTTCTTATTGGGGGAGTTTAGTTCTCCTGTAACTGAGAAGGATCTAGGGTTTTTGTGGATAACAAGTTGTCTAATTCTGGCCAGTGTGATGCTGCGGCTACTTAAGCAAATTAAGTTCTGTCTTGCATAAGAAAAGGTATAAACTCAAGGGATGAAAACATAATTTTGCCCCTTTATAGGTCCCTGGTAAATCCTCACCTGGAGTATGCAGCTCAGTTTTGGACTCCAGTCCTTAAGAGGGATATAAATGAGCTGGAGAGAGTGCAGAGACATGCAGCTAAACTGGTTAGAGGGATGGAAGACTTAAATTATGAGGGTAGACTGTCAAGGTTGGGGTTGTTTTCTCTGGGAAAAAAAGACACTTGAGAGGGGACATTATTACACTTTACAAGTACATTAGAGGACATTATAGACAAATAGCAGGTGACCTTTTTACCCATAAAGAGAATCACCACACCAGAGGCCACCCTTCAGACTAGATGGAAAGAACTTTCATTTGAAGCAGCATAGTTGTTTCTTCACAGTGAGGGCAGTGAGGTTGTGGAATGCATTGCAGGATGTTGTTTTGATGGCACATTCTGAGTGGCTTTGATGATTTTTTGGACAAGCATAATATCCAAGGCTTTTGTCATACTAAAATCTTTAGTTAGTGTATAGGTGTATATATAGTTCATGAGTGTATAGAAGGGTCGGTGTGTGTATGAATGGATGCTGGGTTTCATTTGGAGGTGTTGAACTTGATGGACTTTGTTCTTTTTTTAACCCAATCTAAATATGTAACTATGTAAATGCTTCAGTACTGTTCAAAGCCATAGGAACCATTAAGACTTAAATTGGCATACTTGTGAACCTATGAACAAGGTAAGGCTATTCACTGATCTTAGTCTTAGATCAGGTGCAGTGTAGATTATTTTGTATTTTTACATGCTCTTACATTATTAATTTTCTATTTTGTATACAGAATGTTAGAAGAAAAGGAGGAGCCTGGTTTCCTTACTGGGCTAAAGATTCCTGCACCATGGGCTGCCGGGAAGACTGTGGAAACATCTCATCCAGTCAGAGACAATTACAAGTTTAAAGAGACTATACATATTCCTGGAGCTCGTTGCTTGTACCTCCGGTTTGACAGCCGGTGCTCTTCACAGTACGATTACGATAAGGTGAATGACAGTGAGTGAAGCAGAGCTTTCTTGTTTCGGGTTTGCTTGAAAGTATCTTAAGGTGGATTTTTTGATAAAACAATACCATGGAACTGTTCTACCTTACAGTCCCAGCTACGTGAATGTGTTAACCTGGACCAACTGTCACCTATAAAATAGTGCATAATTTTCTGGCACCATATGAGTGTTTAATAAGTAGCTGGTAATACATTGTTTAGCTGAAATTAAGTATTTAGCCTGTATATCACATTACCTGGCTTTCATGCCTTTGACCTCGTTTCCAACCCCACCTCCTAGCCAATGCTTAGTGCCATTAAGGGGAGCCATCCTCACAGTTTTGAACCTCTGCTCTATAGTCAATGGAAAAGGGAAAAAAAACTGAAGAGCACCTGTATAGAACATGACTTCACTTTTATCCAGCTAACTCTGCCTTTCCCCAGAAAATACCAATGTGACTTGAGCTCTCTTAATAGTATTTAACAATAGTGTTGTATGCAATGCTATTCATGTGTAAAAAATGTTATTCTTTCTTCAGCTGGTGATATATGCTGGACCTAATACAAACAGCAGGAAAGTTGCAGAATATGGTGGAAATACACTGGGGTATGGAAGTAGAAGTGTTTTAGGTACAGGCTGGCCAAAAGATTTGGTTAAGGTAATTTTTTTGTCCTTTAAATGCACATTAGTACGAAAAAACTTGTTATATTGCAGTAGTGTTGTCATGTCATTCAACCTTGACTTATAAAATAAGTGTGATCTGTGATCATGAATTACAGTTGGGTGGTCAGAAACATAATAATTAGGAAAGTGTCCACATTACCATATTTTGTTGCCACTGACAATCTAGTTGATTAAAAGGTGCAGGTTCCTAGCATCCTTTTTGACCTCATAGAATACTTACGTATGCTTAAGTATATTAAATATTCGTTTAATGTTAACCTTGTCTCCAAAATGATTTTCAAGAATATGTCATATATTGTTTTTTTGAGTTCTTGGTTTCATTGCTTTAAATTTTTTTTTTTAAATATATATTTTTTTTTATTTGATTTTTTACAAACATAAACATATTATCGCTCTAAATCTTTAATATGCCAGGTGGAAGGTGATACTGTGACATTCTCCTTTGAAATGAGAAGTGGGCGTGAGCACAACACTCCTGATAAAGCAATGTGGGGTTTTGCATGCACTGTCAGAGCTCAGGTGAGTTTATGTATATAATAAAATGTACTATAACAAAGCATAACTGTTTTTGATCCCTCCCTACTTGTCATTTTTTACCATCATCACGTGGTTTTATTACAGTGGTGCTTTCATTATAATGCTTGGTACCACTTTTATTATAATTTAGATGGTTTGGGTAGTAATGTAAGAAGCATACATTCAAAATCAATTTTATTCTATTGATCATTCTTTAAATATTAGATATTTTAACAGTTTTTGAAAATTCCCATTTCTTTTTGCTTTAGTGCTTGGCTTAATAAAGCAAATCACACCTTGTTCTAATAATTACCATGGTTGGCATAGTACAAACTTTTTTTGGTGCATCACTGTACTTCATATAACTTGGCTAATATATTTTTTTAGGAGTCCTCAGAAGATGTATCAGGGGGCTTGCCATTTCTAGTAGACCTGGCTTTAGGACTGTCTGTCTTGGCTTGTTCCATGCTGCGTATATTGTACAATGGTCCAGAAATCACAAAAGAGGAGTTGACTTGTCACAACCTGTTGAGGTCAAAACTTTTGCAGAGGTCAGTATTTGTAAGAGGACTGCAACATTTTCCTCTACAGCTTAATTCTGAAAAGCATTCTAGGAAATTGCTTAGCATAAGCAGCTGTATCAACTTTTTATGCAAACTCGTATAGTTTAGAGACCCTCTAGCTGATTAAAACAAGGGATCCCCCATTCCAGGAGATACCCCATAAAAAAGTTATTTCAAATCACCAAGTCTTCTTGTGCTGTTTCATGTCATGGTGAAAAACTAATAGTTTTAATAATGACCCTTCAGCTTTCTCAGCTGAAAGCACTCTATAACGTCAGCTCTTTCTGAACCAATTACATTTTTAAGCAGCCCATACAACCTTTTAAACCAAATGTTTGCTTTGCTTTAGTATAAACCTCTTTCCATACAGTCACTTCTCTTTCTACTAGCATAAAAATATAACATGCAAGATAAAAAATCCTTTATTCCTGTGCATAACGTGTCTAATGCCAAGGTCAGAAATTAAAATGTGCAAAACTGATCAGGGGTAGTAAACTGTTTGAGGGGTAGTAAACGGTTTGCCAAGTTTTTCCTGCTTTATGTTTTATTAGGTGTCAGTGGCAGGTGGAGGCTAATGGTGTTTTGTCCCCAGCACTCACCCCGAGCCCTTCTCCGCTGCCTCTTACTATAGAAGAAGACCAAGAATTCACATATCCATCTGACATCTTATTGCCGCCAGTTGGAAACTATTTTGAACTTGCAAGAATCAGACTGCCTCCTGGTATTATGATCAAGCTCAGGGAAATATCTGGACGTGCTCGACCACAGTTCAGACCAAGCATAAAGTATGTTTGTAGCTGCATGTCAAATGCCTAGGGTTGACTGTCTCAGATTGAATCCTAAATATGCTTGTGCCTTCAATTGAATCTTGTTGTTCCTGCCGCCCTATGCCTAATTAATATATCCCAGATGTTTACAGATTTTTATTGGTTTAAGGCCCACTTTGTAGTACAGGTATGGGGCCTGTTATCCAAAATGCTTTGGGACATGGGGTTATCTGGATATGGGGTCTTTCCATAATTTGTATCACCATACTTTGCCTACTAAAAAAGTCAAACATTAAATAAACCCAATTGAATTAATTATATCTCAGCTACGATCAAGTACAAGGTACGGTTTTATTATTACAGAGAAAAAGCAAAATATTTCACAAGTTTAGAATTTTTTGATTAAAATGAAGTCTGTGGGATATGGCCAAATTTGGAGCTTTCTGGAGAACAGATCTTATACCTGTACAGTTTTTTTCAAGGACCATGATATTTGATGACTTAACATTAACTTACCTATAATTTTTATGACTTTCCTAAAAATTTAAATTGTTGGCTTATCTGGTTGAAATACATTTTATTAAATGTTTTCCAAGGGCTTTCCTGAAAGTTCTAAATTAATAATCGTAATCTTCTTACAGAGAGGTTATCCAACCTGATGTGATGGAAGAAATGGTTGTATCTTGCGTCATTAAACACTTAAACTTGGTTGATGCATTGCAATCTTTAATCAACTTTCAATATCGAGAAGAACATCAAGAAGAATATGATTTACTGTGTAAAATTATGGGGGAAACTTTCAAGAAGCTCAATGCAATGGAAAGACAGTTACAGGTATAAATATATGGAATAGTTAAAGTGTTGGTTTGTTACATGGTAAATATGTAGTAATGCTTGTATTTTTAGCCAACATTGGGGCTCATTTATCAACACTGGGCAAATTTGCCCATGGGCAGTTACCTATAGCAACGAATCAGCGATTAGCTTTTAAAAGCTAGCTGCAAGTAGAACAATGAATGCAGCAATCTGAAGCATGTAATCTCCATTAGACAAACCATTCTGAATAAGAAAAATAACTCCAAATCTTTTAGCAAAATTACCTAGTAGTGGTGTCAGTGCAAAAAGAGACACTGGATTAAGGCCTAATTACTTTCACTGATCGGCAGCAGGAAAGGTAAACAAATGTTACTTGTAGGGGAGATAAATGTTTTATGGGAAGCATTGACTACTACTACTACTACTACTACTACTACTACTACTACTACTACTTACTACTCACTAAGTGGAATAGCCCAAAGGCAGCCCAAATTAATTTTTCAGTATGTGTATTTGGCCTGTGTATTCTTAACTATTTGTTTGTGACTTTTATGCATGGTATACATATAGTCAAGTGCTTTACTGAGTTTAATTGAGAATGTCTGTTTTTTTTTTAGCAAGTCTTTACCAGTCTGAAATCAGTAAATAAGGACTGGTTGTATTTTATTGGGACAAATTCCAAATCACAGGGTGTATATGCACTGTTATAAATCACACAGCTGCCATAACATAAATTGTCATCTTACATTTTCCTAAATTTTTTCATTGTATGTTTTGCCCAACAGAGTGTTGCAGAACTTGAACAAAAGTGGCAAAGTGAAGTGGAAGATGCTCAGAATGGAAAGTTGGAGAACAATGCTCCTTTTTTTTATGATTATCACTTTAATGAGGTATAGTATGCCACTAGCTAGCAAAAAGCTGTAAGAACTGTGGTATAAACAGACCATGAGTAGTACCCGAAATTACCGGTGGTAGAACCCAGTGACCCAGTGACAGAATATCCCTGAAAGCACTCATATAGATGCTTTCCTAACATCCTATAGTTTGTTTTTTGGGCTGAAAAGCTCCTCAGCTGGGAGCACCGGTAGGTGTGCTTCTCAGATATTTGTGTGCCATTACTGTAAAAGAAACACTTCAGTTTCACCATAAGTGGACAAGATGCATACAAACAATTTAATGTTTAATATTTGAGATCACTACCATAATTTATTATGACATTGTCAGGTCTAGCTGTGCACTGCACCTAGCATCAGACTGTAAATCCAGACCTAGGTGCAGAATACAGGGCCGGGGCAACCTGCTCCTTCTGGCACTCCTTAACTTTAAATTCTGAACACATATGTGCCTCTGCCTGCCCCCCATGAAGAAATTGTTGCCAAATCAGGCTGTGCTGTATTTATGTGGGAGTTCGGGGGTCATACGTGTCTCCGTGGGTTTCCATAAATAGTTCAATGTAAAGTACAAGTGTGCCTTTTGCATACAATTTTTTGTTATATGTTGCACCCTACACAAATGAACCCTCACATTTTCTAAAGAATATCAACACAATGCTGTAAAAAAGCTGTTTTGTAATTGCTATTAAATATAATTGCTATTAAAAGGTCTATCTATCATGCTGTACATGTTCTCAACTTTTACGATTCGAAGTTCTTATACAGTATAGCAGAAACTAGTTGATTACCAGACACTGAGGAGAACAGACTTGTGCTACATTGTTGCAAAAACCAACAGAAAGAGATAAACAAATAACTGTTTTCAGTTACATTTACTACTTACTTTAAAATCACTCCATTGTATATTGTAAATCAGAATTCTTTTTACTTTCAATACACACATAGTTTATGATTTTGAACTGTTTGGGTGGACATTTATTTTAAAGAAGAAGTAAAGTATTTTTGTACTTCGGGGTGACAAAAAGTTAATCACCCCAAGTGATTGTCTTACCTGACTCCCCAGGCTGGTGCTCAGGAGAAAACTGCACTGGCCCGGGATTCAAAAAAAATCCAGCAAGCACCACAGATCGATCCTTTTCCTGCTTCTTCTTTCTTGTTGCTGTGCATGCGCAGTAGAGTGAAAAGCTGAATTTTATTGAAAAGGCCAGATATTTCATTATAATGCGTATGCATCTGCCCTGGGGTATTTGAAGACTGCATATGACAATCGCTCCGTGGTGCTCGCTGGCAAAACCCCAGGTTGGTGCAGTTTTCTGCTGATAGGAACACCATCCCGGGGTGTCGGGTAAGTAAATACAACCACTTAGGGGTGCCCTTTCACTCTATAAAATAAATCAGTAACAGAAGAATGGAAGAATAACTCTGAGGAAGCTACAAGAGCAGTTGTTGTTAGAGCAGTTTATTACTTCAAGTGAGAAACTTCCAGAAACTACAATGCCACCTCCAATGAAACTTTCTTAAAACACCAGTCACTACTGGTACAAGGATTATAATGTCTTAAATCTTTTTAATCTGCAGAGCAAGTTGAAAGAACTTGAACTTTTATGTTCTATGAAAGAGATCCCTTCTGATGGGAGTGATCCTGAAAACATGGTTTTCTCTCTACGGTAAGTCCATTCAAGAACATGCATTAAAAAAATTGTGGTGACCAGATATTTGTTTAGAAAGCAAATGTATTTTTTCTGAGTATGTTTCCGTCTCCCATCTAAGAAGCTTGATACAAAATGTATTGTTTATTATAATGGTACACGCTTTTAAAGTTTGATTGAAGCAGGTAGCAACATCTGATCTTTGTGCACTGAACTCTGTTATGCAGTGTCGTGAGGCAAATTATCATCTACTGTAATGTAAACTCAGACTGGAAAACTTTAGTTTATATTTGAAATGTTTATTAAAATGAAGAAAAAATAAAGGAAAAACAAAGCCAAATGAAGATGATTACTTTGTATAAAGCGCATAGATCAGCATTTGCTCATTGGTGGGAATTAATGATGAGCGACACCCATAGACATAGAGGGTTAAATAAATTGTCTTGTGTCAAAAAAATAGAATAATAACAGGGTGTTTAAAAGGTGAATAAAGCTCAAAATCCTTATAATAGCTTTTATTTTCATACACGCAAATGCATTGGGAACACTGCACATTCTGTTACAAATCAAAACATGAAGAAGAATGTATTAAATTTGTGTTATTCCTTGAAAGAAAGTAAAGAAAATGGAAAATAAGGCTGTTCCAAAAAATAGCAGTGTCTGAATTCTTCTTTACAAACTCAACATTCACTGTATGAACTGAAAAATGTTTCAAGATATTGCTTTAATTTAAATCACGGAACTAATATTTAGTTGTATAAGCAGTGTTTCTGAGAACTAATGCACATCTGTGTTGCATGGAGTCAACCAACTTCTGGCACCTTTTCCACAATTCTTCTGCATTTCTTGATTTTGCAGAAACCGCATTTTCAATGTCACCCCACAAGTTTTCTATTGCATTAAAGTCTGGGGATTGGGCTGGCTACTCCATAATGTCAATCCTGTTGGTCTGAAACCAAGATATTTCTTCTTTACTTGTGTGTTTGGGGTCATTGTCCTCTTCAGCATAAGGCAACATGACCTCTTCAAGTATTTTGATTTATTGAAACTGATCCATGATCCCTGGTATGTGATAAATAGGCCCAACACCATAGTACGAGAAACATCCCCATATCATGATGCTTGTGCCACTGTGCTTCACTGTCTTCACACTGTACTGTGACTTGAATTCAATGTTTGGGGGTCGCCTGACAAACTGTCTGTGGCCCCTAGACCCAAAAAGAACAATCTTGCTTTCATCAGTACACAAAATGTTGAGCCATTTCTCTTTAGGCCAGTCAATGTGTTCTTTAGCAATTTGTGCCGGCTTCTTGCCGATAGCTTAGCTTCACATAGGCGTCTTCTAATTGTAACAGTACTCACAGGTAACTTTAGATTTTATTTTATCTTCCTTGGGCTGATCATTGGTGGGTCTTTGCTATTTTGGCTATTTTTCTATCCTTTCAAAAGGGTAGTTTTCCTCTTCTATGTCATTAAAGTTTTTTTTGCCATTTTAAAGCATTTGCGATTATTTTAGCTGAGCAGCCTATCATTTTCTGCACTTCTTTATATGTTTCCCCCTCTCCAATCACCTTTTTAATCAGTGTATGCTGTTGCTGAACAATGTCTGGAGCAACCCATTTTACTCTTTACTCTTGTTTTCAAAGAGAAATACACTATAACCAGCATGCACAACATCTGCTGCATACCTTCCTTCCTTCCTTAAATAAGGGCAGTAATTGACACCTGTTTTTTTCACAGAATGAATGACTCACTAATTGAACTCCACACTGCTATTATTTAGAACACGCTGTTATTATTGTGAACACTGCTATTATTTGGAATAAGCCTCAATTAATGATTCAATTACACAGAATCAGCAGCATGCATGTCATGACTATTTGGTCTCTTGGCTTTCTATTACTCTACTACACCTAAAAGTAAATTATTTGCCATGTAGATCTATAATTTCTACCAAACTCCATTATATATAATTTAATTTCTTTGTTATATTACCTGTTTGTATGTTGAATTTGTCATCAGAGACAAGTTTTTCCAAGAGGTGAACTCCCTGATCCATAAACCTTCCCACCCAATGGCTAAGACCAAAACATTAGTTAAGAGTCTGATGAACAGAGCGGACCTTTTGTTGCATGTGACTATTGCAGCACAGTCTGGTATCACAAAAAGCATATCTGGCACTCCAACTGAAACTCCAGGTATGTGATGTCTGGATATACTCTGAACACTTGTATAAAGCACTAATATCTTACTTTGGGCTAGTTTCAACTAAATGTGGCCATAGATGTTATGTTTTCAATTCAGACATGTTAGAGCTGAATTGTCATATATATATATATATATATATATATATATATATATATATATATATATATATATATATATATAAATATATTTATAATTCTAACTGTATATGATGATTCAGCACTATGGCCAATATTTGGGTGCCTTCAAATGCGCCCATATCGGTTGGCTCGTCTCCCACCATACACACCGCGAATATCGCTTGTATGATATTATTGGGCCATCAATGGCCACCTTAACACGTAGTCTATTAACCCACATAAATTTAAAAAGGAACCTTACAGGTTTTAATGATAAATATTAATGACTCTCCAATGACTTCAAATGAAACTTTTTTTTCATTAAAAGTGTGTATCTGCTCATCTTACTTTGTCTAATTTAATACAAGATAGGTTTTTAGTGCAAATCTTTTCTAAGATCTGTTATTTGTAATGTGTTTGTTGCCCAGTTGCAACATATTCATGCTGCTTGGTTTGCTAACTGTTATTTCTATTGATTCCGGCATCATAATCTTGTAGCTGGCAAATCTATCTCAGAAGCAAAAGTTATATCTCAAGCCATGCGCCAGCCTGTTTTTCTTAGAAGCATGTCTGCCCCTTCTGACCTGGAAATGATTGGAAGTAGTGACTTAGAGTTCAGCAGGTCTAACCCAAGGTAAGTCTGTTTTAAAGATAAAACAACAATGACAAAATAAAAACATTACAGTTTATGGTTCTCTCTTAGAGCAGAAATATGGATCTACAGCTGTTATTGAATACATTATAGATATCTGTAATGATGCATTGGCATGTAGGCTTTTCAAGTTCTCCTGCAATGTGTCATGGTCCCCAAGAATCTGTCAGATGTCGAGGTACAGATTTTAAATTTGCAGTCGGTCACACAGGTGCTTTTACAGCATCTCTCTAAAATACATTTTAGGTACATAGCATGTTTTGCAGACTGAGAATTCCAATGAAATTCCCATCTATTGGTGTTGCTTTGAAGAATAAATGTATTTCTTTGACTCTCTTTATAGACAACCGAGGCAAAGTATAAGGGGGACATTAAACCGTTTAGATGGAGACATGACTAGATTTAACATCAGATCTCTTGTTTATGAGCTGACAACAGTTTCAGTTCCTATCCTTTTCACAGATTAGTTTTCATCGAGTACCTAGTGAGTGGTGCACTCCACTCACTGTGCAGGAGTGAACTGCTGTTCAGTTCAACACAGGAAGGTTGAAATTTGAGCCTCCTGTTGTTGGTCCTGTAGAAAAGCAGCAGTACTGAGAATTATTTGCCCTAAATAATATTGGGGAAAATTTTCCAATGTCACTTCAGGGCTACGGATTTAGTGCAAATGCAGAATTACAGAGGCACTGATTCCTAAAATAATATATCTCAGTATTGTAGTTTGTCATATTCTCTTTGACATTTTTATAGGAGAAGGAACGTCACCAGCCACAGGAGCAGCTCCTTCACTCTCCTTCAGTCTTTAGCTAATGAAGACAGCAAGGATAAACCAACATACAGTGTCCTTTTAGGCCAACTGTTCGCCTTCATTGGGACCAATCCTGACCAAGCAGTATGTCGCACTTTATTTTTTCTAGTGATAATTTTTAAATCTGATTTATTAAGTGAGGTATAAGTTATGCAGAAATATGGCTTTGAGTGCACAAAAAACTTTGATGTATTTACAGTTCTACTTGTGTGGGTGTGTGATGTGCCATGTTGTCTCACACTTTAGGAGAGAAATGCTTTCTGGCAGGCTGCTGTTTTTCCTTCTCAATGTAACTGAATGTGTCTCAGTGGGACATGGGTTTTTACTATTGAGTGCTGTACGTATAATCAATAAAAGGTTTTGAAAAGAAAAGATCATTCAGTTGCGAACCTTTATCTTCAGTGTGTGATGTTTGCAAATTAAATATGTTTATTGCAATTACAGGTGTCTAGTAGCAGCTTCCTACAGGCTGCCCAAACCAGATGGCGCCGTGGTAATACTCGCAAACAAGCCCTTGTGCACATGAGAGAATTACTGACTGCTGCTGTTCGTGTTGGAGGTGTGACACATTTGGTTGGACCAGTAACAATGGTGCTACAAGGAGGACCAAGGCAAGCTAAACTCACATGCAATTCCCTCACTTGTTGATGGTGTGAGAGTAAATTCTCTTAAACCATTGATGGCTATGAGCACCAAGTGGGTTCTGTCATATTGTTTCCTGAATTATCCAGCTACCTTAGTACAACATTGCTGTCAATTATGACAATTTGATTATACTACCCTGACAATGCCTTTAGAAAATATAACACTTTTTCCTTTATTTCTTCCAGAATTGAAGAACTCACCTGTGGAGGAATGGTGGAGCTTGTTCAAGAGGCTTTTGGAGAGACCATGACCTCAGTGGTTTCACTTTGTGCATGCTATCCTATTGCCTGTTCTAATAGCATTGGTCTGTTGTGCACTATACCTTACACAAGGTACTCCTAAATTGTGGAATTCGGGGGACAGACGTATTGCTTTGCATTAACTGCTAACAAAGCCATTGCGTTTTGACATACAGAAATACATGAATTTTGACATATATGTTTTAATATTCTCTTAAGGAGTGAAGAAAAGTGTTTAGTACGCAGTGGGCTTGTTCAGTTGATGGACCGACTGTGCAGCTTAAGCAACCAGAGAGAGTCCAGCTCAAATGAAAAGCAGACCAAGAAACAGAAAGTAGCAACTATGGCATGGGCAGCCTTTCAAGTACTGGCCAATAGATGTGTAGAGTGGGAGAAAGATGAAGGTAAGCCAAAGAAAGTAGAATGATTTTTACTTAACAGTACAAGCCTGCAAAAAACGTTTTAATTAATTTTGAGCAAAAACAATATGTCATCTTAAAAACAAACAAACATAAATATTTAAACTCCAGACGAAATTGAATATGGTTTAGTACAGTTTATGTAATTAAAAAGTGCCTCATAACAAAGCAGAAAGTTACATAATGGCAATTCATTTCTAAAGCAAACAAAATCTCGTATTTATCAAAACCTTTTGCAGTAATCACAGCAAAACAAAGCTTGGGCTTCTGTTAGGATTTAAGGCTTTTAAATTCACTCCAACACTGCTGCAGAAATGCCCACAAATGATCTGAACTAGTTGCCTTGAACTTTCTCTCCAGTTCATCCCAGAGCAGCTCAGATAGGTTAGGTTATAACTTTGAACTTACCTCAGTCTCATTGTCTTCTTGCATTCTAAAGTACTGCCCAATAAGTCTCATACAAGCGGGTGTAGCATTGATCTTAAAAATACTGTGCCTCCTGCATGCATTACTATTAGTTTTTTCTTTTTGATTGAGAATTAATTCTGTCACTCAATCAATGACATACAGAAACTCATTGTGATGACTCAACTTCATAATTAGATTAATCAGTTCACAAAACTCATTATCAGCCCTGTAGCCTCATCTTATATTACAGACAAACCTAATTTTCTGCTTGATAATTTGCAACAACCCCTAAGATTAGCTTCTCAACAGCTGCTCAGAGCCCACTGAGCATGTGAGTGCAGACACTTTCCAAGATGGTGACCCCCTGTGACAGTTTTGAAGTCCTGGATCATTGCTGCTATTGACAAGCTGAAAGTTTAGGCTGGTGCAATAAGTTAAATATATAAAACATGGGATTTGTAGACATAATGCATTGCATGTTTATACAGCAAATCACACATAAGCTATCTACAATACAGTTTTTAGTTCTTATTCAAGTTCATACAGATTAACAAGGATGACGTATCAAACAAAAAAACATGATTTTCAATTTATGTTGCATTTTTAAAAACCTTAATACTGGCATGCATATGCTCTTGATGTAGCGCTATAGGCCTAAATGGAATAGATGCTTCTTTAAACCCAGGGGGTGACATCCGCAAATACGTCATTCTTTGTATTATCTGGCTGATGCACCAATACACTAGTTAAATTCCATATAGAACAGAACATGATCCACAGGGGTGATTCTCACCCCCCTTGCAGCACTGAGGCAGCATCCATGTTACCACTCTCCCCCCTTATATACACTCTCTACACTAGAAGAGACAAATTTCAGTTTTTTACCTCCTCTGGTAACTTGTGAGGCTCTGCTGCCTGAGGTGAGTTTCTCAACTTGCCTCATTGGCACAGTGCCCCTGATGATCCGCAGTGTAGCAGATACACTGAAATACACTTCACTGGCAGCAAATTTCACTTAAGGTTTGGTATTAACGTCATGTAGTGATGGCATAATTAAGAGGACGGTTCTTTGTACATGGAGATTCTGGAAAGACATCTGAAAATTATATTGTGGAAGACAAAACCCGCATGGCTGAAATATGCATGTCATGCACGTGACGCATGAACTGTAGTGTCATATTGCAGGAAAACTGACGCCAGTATTAATTTTTTAAATAAATACTTTTTTTTGCAGGCTGAGAGAAGTGGATCCGCTCTATTTCCTAGCTTTGTTTTCTGCAGTTAAATTTATTGCTTCTGCTTGTGTGCAGGCACATGCAGCGTAATGCCGGCCTCTGCTTTTTTTAGAAAGCTGTACTTTTTAAAAAAAAAAATGCATACTCACATGCGGATCTCTTGGTTATATGCGTGATTGCCGCATATCTCAAAGAAAAGGGATCGGTGTCTCCTCGGTCTAAAAATAAAAAGCTGTAATAGTGTAGTATCGCCAGAACCTAAGTTTGGCCCTGAGGGCCATTACATTTACCGGGTGATGAACACAGGGAAAGCCTTGGTAATACACACACTGCCTTTTGCCGGTTATTGTAGGTCGAAGTGGATCGTAGTGGCGTCTCTGTTGCAGCCTGGTCTGAGTGTTTGTAAGGTGAATCAGCACTGATTTTTCTGTGTATATTAGCCCAGCGGTCCAGTTTTCAGTACAGGGATCCAAGTAATCAATTTAACGCGTTTCGTATCACATATACTTCATCGGGGGAATATAATATAAGTTCCGGCGATACTTCACTATTACAGCTTTTTAATTTTAGACTGAGTTAAAACTGCTCCCTTTACTTTGCGATATGCGGCAATCATCCCTATGACACGCATATAACCAAGAGATCCGCATGTGAGTAGATCAAAAAGCGCATATTTCAATTGAAAAAGGGTAATATACTATAGGGATGCACCGAATCCACTTTTTTGGATTCAGCCGAACCCCCTGAATCCTT
This sequence comes from Xenopus petersii, assembly GCA_038501925.1. NCBI lineage: Eukaryota > Metazoa > Chordata > Amphibia > Anura > Pipidae > Xenopus > Xenopus petersii. Next base: position 156,465,960 of record CM076673.1, on the reverse strand, counting down.
CGAGAAAGATTCGGCTGAATACCGAACCAAATCCGAATCCTAATGTGCATATGCAAAGTAGGGGTGGGAAGGGGAAAATATTTTTTACTTCCTTGTTTTCTGACAAAAAGTCACGCAATTTTCCTCCCCACCCCTAATTTGCATATGCAAATTAGGATTCGGTTCGGCTGGGCAGAAGGATTCGGCCAAATCCGAATCGTGCTAAAAAAAGGCTGAATCCTGGCCGAATCCCGAACCGAATCCTGGATTCGGTGCATCCCTTATATACTATATACTGTATTTTAAATTTAGGCATCTGGAAACCCGCTAATCTCTTAGTGCACCGAACCTCAGAAATATAGAAGAAAATATAATTTTCATATTTGATACCTTATAATTTTCATATTTGATCAGCTTCTTATTTATTTCAAGGTGGCTCTACTGAGGCAGTCCACTCTGGTTTGGCTAGACAAGTCTCTACCCTCCTCACTAACCATCTAGCAAGAGCTACGGAGTGCTGTGGAAACCAAGCTGCAGGAAACGATGCCCTACAGGATGTGCTGAGCCTTCTAAATGATCTTTCTAGGTAACAGCTAGAGAATCAGTATTATTATTGTTATAATTTTAACACATACTTGTAAAGCACCAAAATAATCTGAATTGCTATACATTATACAGTCAAATGTGAAAAAATACTTTTTTGTGTTTTTTTGTATTTGATGTTTTTTTCTGATAACCAAGTCATATAATTTGCCGATTTGTAAATTTAAATTATAAAATGTTATTATTGTACAGCAGTACATTTCCACCAGGACAAAGTAATATATATTGAGTTTTCATTACTGTATAGGTTTAAAATGATATGATTTACAGCTAATGCATTGGCTAAAGAAAGCGTATAAATGACTTTACCATATCAACTTGCTATGCTGCTATATAATATGAATTCAGTTTTTGCAGTGATGGTCTTTATGTAGCATTATTCATGCAATAATAATTACACATTTGTATGTATTAAAAATCTGTGCAACCTGGAACATTGACTCATTGTAGATTAATTTAAGATACATTTGATGGATCCCATTGAACACTCATTCTACCAGTATAGTTGCTTCAGCAATAACTTAAGCAATAACTGAATACTTGATTCCTGCGTCTGCATTAATTATAATTTATTGTTTCTTTGTTGTTTTTTTTTTTTTACACAGGAGTCAGATAGGGAAGGCAATTTTGAGTCAGCCTGCTTGTGTCTCCAAACTTCTTTCATTGCTGCTGGATCAGCGTCCGTCTCCAAAACTTGTGCTCATCATTCTCCAGCTCTGCCGCGCTGCGCTTCCTCTCATGAGTGTTGAAGACTGTGGAAATGTAGAACTACCTCCATGGAGCTACTCTTTGCCAGCTCTGGACAGTGAACAGGAAGATCCCAGTGACCCAGCCTCTAAAATAGCATCGTTGTTGCTAGCAAAGTTGGCTGATTATGTTGTTCCAGGTAACTTCTGAATAATTCTTATTTATCATCTAAAAAAAATTTCTTTTTTTTTTTTTTTTGCTCACAATGCAACTTACCAGGCCACTTGCAGATGCCAAATTTTGCACTTTCTAGTATATAGGATTGAAAGAGTTGCTAACTGTGTATGTAGTGCTGACAGCACCAGGCAGTGCTGCATATAAGAGAGTGCGACCCTGTTATTCACCCCTTCTTGCACGTAATTCATGAGCTCTGTACTTGCTCATGGTAGTGTATGAGTTTTGCACTTGCTGTGAGCACTTAACTTTGTTGCATTGCGCCGTGGCAACAAACTCTAATCTATATATTAGAATAACAAAAGAAGAATACTGGTATGTTTCTAGTTTGAAAAACTAAAACTACTCGTTATTTTATAATGGATTTTGAAAATTGTTGTCTTTTAAAATATTAATCCTCTTTGAAACGTGAAGCTGCCTGGACAGTTCCATAGCCAGGCAATCTGCCAGATCCACGCTTAAAGGTAGCAGATTGATTTGGGCCTGTTCAGGTACCTCCAAGCATCCCTCTGCAGGCGTCATATTCATACAGTAAAATAGTTGTCGTGAGAATGTATTAATAAGTTGGTCATAACGTTAGGCATTAAAAAAAATAAATGTAGCAATCAAATCAGTTTGTATGTAAGAGAATCTGTTTTATCATCCAGAATTTTTCCCTCCTTTGTAGGATGTCAGACAGTTCTTTCTCCAACTGCTTCAGAACCAGACAGTTCATTGTCAAAAAATAGCCCAAAAACTTCCCAGAAAGGAGATGATGTAGAAGAAGAGAGTGAAGCAGTAGATGGCAAACTCTCCATTTTTATTCATAAGAGAGAAGACCAGTCATCCCATGAAGTTCTTCAGCCTTTGCTTAGGTAATACAATGCATGCAATTTCAAGTTCCTGTATTGTGTTATGTTCTAGTAAACATGGATTGTTGGTTAGATTGTTGTAGTAATCATTTTAGCTGTTTTAAACATTATCTGCCAGCCATTTAATTTTTTTAGCTTGGTATGTACAGCATGTAGCCAGTGCCTTATGAATATATTTCTCCAGGTCCGCTTGGGGGACACAGGGACAGTAGCTATAGCTGGCACCACTAGGAGGCAGGACACAATAAAAAAAAATAGAAACTTGACCCCTCGTCCTCCTGCTATACCCCTCCTCTGTAGGCAGAGATACTTGGTTTTGTTGTGTTCTCAGGAGGTTAGGACCGTCTCCTGCATTCAGGAGTATTTTACTATTTATTTTGCTCGTTTATTTCATTACAATTCCTTCACATTAAATGGAGCTGGACAGCTACACTGAGTAGTCTGATCCATTCCTTCAGGATGTCACTGGGGTCTCTTGTGCTCTGCACTGGCCATACAGCATTGATTCCCTCCCTCTGTCGTCCAGAGAGAGGATGCACTGGCCGGGACGCAGGGCTGAGGTATAGCCAGTTTCATCCTGTGGCTGACATATGCTTCCAGGATCCCTACACTACAGTCTGGGAACTCCTGCCGTGGCTCATTTAAGGTCAGTATATATCCTTAATAGCCAGCCTGTTCAATCTCTGAGCACCCTCCCCCTCTTCACAATCACTAGTTCACTAGTTCAGACCCAGGCAGTATGTTAAACAGCCTCCACCAAACACACAGGCAGGCAATGGGAATGGCAATTATGTTTCCTACTGTCCTCACTGCAAGCAGCGCAAGAGTTATTGTGGGCTTAGCACCGGTTGTGCACCACTATTTTACGAGCGACTTCACCAGGGCTGTCTTTCACTCTACCTGGGGAGGCAACGGCATCGGCCAGATTTTGTGATTACTGTACGTGCACCTGGTGCGCAACCCAGAAGTGCGCGCCGGTGCCTTAGGCGACATTTTTCTAAGGTGTGCGTCTGCACCATACGTTACTGCTAGGGGTGTCCATTTTCCATACTTTCCATTGATTCTGGAGGAGGTTCCTCTTCCGGCGATGCTCCAGTCCAGCCGGTGCCTTAGGCGACATTTTTCTAAGGTGTGCGTCTGCACCATACGTTACTGCTAGGGGTGTCCATTTTCCATACTTTCCATTGATTCTGGAGGAGGTTCCTCTTCCGGCGATGCTCCAGTCTCCATTACTAGCAGACTTGCCACGCTGGGCAGATGGTGACCTATCTCACAGTTCCGAGGAAGAGGACTCCCCCCAAACTCTCCTCCGAGGCCATTGATTTCCTCATCTCCTCAGTATTAGAGGCTTACAGGAGTCTGAACCTAGTTCCAGTACTTCCACCTCCTTGTTTAAGCGCCGCAGCAGATCCTCACCTTCCTTTCAACTGGAGCAAATTATCCAACAGGCCACCCACAATCAGAAATTGGTTGCATAGGGTTGAGAAAATTTAAAGATTCAAGAGATATAAGACAATATCCACACAGGAAACACAGAAACACATTCAAAAATGGTTTTATTTGCATCAGTTTAAGGAGTCAGATAAATACAAAACTGTGGTATAGCTTTAAATAAGTTTATTCAAGATTAAACAGTTCTAACAGTTTCTGCATAGTCATAATTTAGCAAGTGGTGTTCAGCCCTTGGCTTTAGATTAATGACTTTTTGACTATCTTGACTTTGTCACACATAATGAGATGGTTGATGGGAGCTGGCCCTCCTTCTGGATCTGATCCGGTCATTGATTGCCTTGGGTAGGCATTACACCGGTACTGTTTAGACTAGTATTCTTAAAGGAACAGTTTAGTGTGAAAATAAAAACTGGGTAAATAGATAGGCTGTGCAAAATAAAAAATGTTTTAGTTAGTTAGCCAAAAATGTAATGTATAAAGACTGGAGTGAACAGATGTTTAATAAAACTTCAGAATCAGACTTCCTGCTTTTCAGCTCTATAACAGCGACTTGAAGGGGGGCCACATGGTACATTTCTGTTCAGTGAGTTTGCAATTGATCCTCAGCATTCAAAAGCAACAGATATGACCCATGTGCCCCCCCCAAGTCTCTGATTGGTTACTGCCTGTTAACCAGGGTAACCAGTCAGTGTAAACCAAGAGAGCTGAAAAGCAGGAAGTAGTGATCTGACTGACATGTTATACATCAAATCACTCCAGCCTTTATACATTACATTTTTGGCTAACTATACTAGAAACATTTTTTTTTTGCACAGCCTATCTATTTAAACAGTTTTTATTTTTACACTGAACAATTCCTTTAAAGGGACCTAAGGATGGTCTCGTTGCTATTATTTTAAACGTTCTGTTAGATAGGGCACAATGCTCACCCGCATTATGCTTTGATATACAATTACCTATTGCAGCTAGAGGTTTTCTTTGTGGATCTTCCTTCTTTCCCTTTCCCACCAGCTTTTTCTTCTTTATATACTCTTTTGGTTATTGTGTTTTTGGTTCACACATTCAGGGGTGGACAAGGTATCCACATATGGATATGTTACTCATGTTCGGTTTAAACTAGAAATTGTTTATGCAATATCCTCTATATCCAGACTTATTGTTTAATTTTTGTTACCCATTCTGAATGTGTATACTTTGCTTTTTTTTCGTACCACTGAAAATATCCAATAAAAACTTAAATTAAAAAAAATTATCCAACGGGAATGGGACAAGCCAGAGAGACGTTTCCAGGCTAACCGCCGTTTTCTTAAACTATATCCTTTTCCACAGGATCTAATGGAAAAGTTGACCTCCCCACCTTCAGTGGACACGCCTGTCTCTCGACTTTTCAAGGACTGGTCTTACCAGTTCCTGATGCAGGCTCCTTCAAGGACTCCATGGACAAGAAGCTTGAGGGCATTCTACGTTCCCTCTTCTCTGCTTCAGGTACCTCCTTCCGGCCGGTTCTAGCCTTGGCTTGGCTAAGTAGAGCCGTTTAATCTTGGTCAGACTTATGCCAAGCAATTGCCACAGGGTGGTCCCCCTTGAAGAACTCGCTTATTTTGCCTCACAAATCAATGTGAAGCCTCCCTTGATGTGCTACAGGTGATTAACAGAACTTCAGCCGTCTTCACTTGTTGGTAGCAGCTCGCAGATCTCTCTGGATGAAGCTGTGGACCACGTCTTCAAAAAAGTCTCTCACCTCAATTTCATTCAAGGGAAAACGCCTCTTCGGTCCGGACCTGGACAAGATCATCAGCTAGGCCACTGGGGGTATGAGTACTCTACTCCCACAACCAAAATATCGTCCCTCCTTTTGTCTGAATGTTTTTTCGCGGCTCCCAGCACAAGGGAGCTAGATTGTCTCCTCCCCGACACTCCACCACCGACAGAGGATGCTTCAGTGGAAGTCCAGGCCAACCTGGCAGTCCCACAAGCCGCCCAGCAAGCCCACGTCTGCATGACTCACCCCTTCTTCCCTCTGGCGACTCAGTCGTAGGGGGGAGACTATGCAGGTTTGCTGACTCCTGGAAGAATCTGACTCAAGACACCTGGGTACGCAAGGTCGTGAGTCAGGGCTACCACCTAGAATTCACTTCTCTCCCACCCCGCCCGTTCTTCATGTCCAGATATCCTCACGGGCATCAAAAGGCTCAGGCACTGCACGACGAGATCGACAAACTTATCCGTTCTGAGGTCATCATCCCTGTTCCGACCGAGGAGAGATTCCGAGGCTATTACTCTTAACTTGTTTGTCGTTCCCAAAAAGGATGGATCTGTTCGGCCAATCCTGGACCTCAAGGAACTAAATACATTCTTTTGACCGCAAAGGTTCTAGATGGAATCCCTCAGGTCTGTCATCGCGGCCATGTCCCCAGGCCAATTCCTGTTTTCTTTGGACATAAAGGACGCCTACCCTCATGTCCCAATTTTCGGGCCCCATCAGAGATTCTTGCGATTTGCCAAAATCGCCACTTCCAATTCACGGCCCTTCCCTTCGGCCCCACGTGTCTTTATCAAGATCATGTCGGTGACCACTGCTCTAATCCGCACAAGGTGGGTCTCCATAGCTCCTTATTTGGACGATCTCCTGATCAAGGCACCATCCTTCGCAGAGGCCCAGCAGGCGTTGCACTTCACTATGGTTCGTTATAGGAGTTGGGTTGGTTCATCAATCTGGACAAGTCCTCGTTAACCCCAAGCCAATCCATGGTCTTCCTCTGGATGCAGTTCAACACCCAGACACAAACTGTCCCAGCGACAAGGTCCAACATCTACAGACCCTCGTGCGGTCACTCCTCACGTCAGTCATCCCACACTCCGAGATTCTACATGAAGGAGTTGGGAGTCATGGTTTTGACGATAGAAGCAGTTCCCTTCACCCAGCATCACCTCAGGGAGCTTCAGTGGAATAATTGTGCGGCCTAATTTCGTCTATCCCGCAGGACTCTAATCTCCTCTGGTGGATGCAAACCAGTTACCTGACCAGGGGCAGACCCCTAGAGGATCCACAATGGCGACTGCTCACCACAGATGCAAGCCTCTCCGGTTGGGGAGCAGTGCCAGACGGTCGGTCAGCGCAGGGTCGCTGGTCTCTATCGGAGCGACGTCTTCACATCAACCTTCTCGAGATACAGGCAATCCGACTCGCCTGTCGGCCATCTTCATTCCAGGTCTCTTAAACTGAGAAGCAGATTATCTCCGCAGACAATCCCTAGATCCCGGCGAGTGGTCTCTAAAAGACGACATCTTCCACAAGATCACTCAAAGATGGGGGACGCCAGAGGTCGATCACGTCACAATCGAAAAGTTCCTCTCTTCTATGCAAGGTCCAGGGACCCTCTGGCGCTGGCGGCAGATGCCCTCACCTCTCCCTGGGACTTCCATCTCACGTAGGCCTTCCCTCCTCTTCCTCTCATTCCAAGAACAATCAAGAAGCTGCAGAAAGAACACACTACTCTCATCCTCATAGCTCCAAGATGCCCCCGTCAATCCTGGGTCTCGGATCTAGTACATCTCTCAGTAGATTTTTTGCCAAAAAAGTAGTTTTGCCAAATTTTACCAGTTTGGCATCTGACACCCGCTACGGCAGGAAGGTACTTCAGGCTTCAGTGGCTGGTTCCGCGTACTCCTCTACTTCAGACAGATTTGGTACATCCCCACTGTCCCTGTGTCCCCCCAAGCAGACCTGGAGAAAAGGAGATTTTGTGTTCTCACCGTTAAATCTCTTTCTCTTCAGTCGCTTGGGGGGACACAGGGCTTCCCTCCCTGGATAGAGGCCTTCTCTTAGCTTCAGACTTGGTTGACTCAATCATCTGTTCCTCTTGTAATTAGTAATCAGTTTTTCTGTTGATTATTAATAACCTCCTGTTTCTCCTTTGGTACGAACTGAGTGTCTCTGCCTATAGAAGAGGGGTATAGCAGGAGGAGGATATCAAGTTTCTATTTTTTTATTGTGTCCTGCCTCTTAGTGGTGCCAGCTTTACCCCACTTTCCCTGTGTCCCCCAAGTGACTGAAGAGAAAGAGATTTAACGGTGAGTACACAAAATCTCCTTTCCCATTAGTGAAATCTAATTTGCTGTAATCAAATTTAACCAATAATTATTGGCAGTGTTTCATGTGTTCAACAGTGCATTCCTTTAGTTTGTCTAGGAGACTGAATGTTCAGGGACTTATAGTGCACGATGATGGACGGCTCAACCCAATCCAATGAATAACACTTATTGAAAGTGCAGGGTACTTACCCAGAAGACCCTTCCCTTGCATTAGGGTCAGTAGAGTAATTGCAAAAAAATCCGGATGCACACCTTTTTGTTAGTGTTGTATCAAAAGTGGTTTATTAAGCCCATATGCATCACAAAAGGACCTTACTTTTATGACAAGCAGTAGGAAAAATGTCATAAATCTGGCTACAGTGAGAAAATAAATGTATTTTTTCTATCCAGCTGTAAGATCTTTGTTCTGTGCTTGCTGTATGCCTGTTAAATATAATGTTGCACCTGAGGCTCAGCTTGTGTATGCCATATAGAATAGACTAAACCAGCACACCTAAAGCATGGCAGAAGATAATTTTGTTAATTATTTGGAATCTGTCTGGAATAGACATTAAATATTAGAATTTTGACTGAAGGTACACTATGTACAACTATTCAGATATATTTGTCAATTTAAATCTCTTGGTCAAATGTTAGAATTTTTTAAATTTCAAAACATTTTAATTTTGTATTTAAAGTTTAAACATTCAGACTTAGTACATGGTGGCACGGTAGGGAATCAAATCATGAGACTATGTCAAATTTCCATTCAAATGTTATTATATTTTCAAGTCTTTCCTTTATATGTCTAACAAAAGCATAGACTGGCCTAGTGCACATTGTCACTAACTAGTGAATTTATGTTTTTTATAGTAGTTCTGAGGGAAGGCCTTTTCGTCTCGGTACTGGTGCAAATATGGAAAAAGTAGTGAAGATGGATCGTGACATGACTAAGGTAAGTGTTGCAGCAAAACCATTTAGGGGAAGGGTACTTCTATTATGTTGTGAGAAATAAGAGCTCCCCCACCACACATGTTATGAAAAAGGTAAAGTCGGACAGTAAGGTCCGTTCTATAATAGTTCTTCCATGTTCTGTATCAGCCCTACCTTTTTTTGTCTCACCAATACAAACTTTCTGTAGCTTTTCCCTCCCTTCATATTGGTAGCTCCTTTTTTCGTCTTCTTATTTTTAAAAAATGTTTTTGTCGTCCTGACTAGGAGGTAGGAATACAAAATATTTCTTCTCATGTGATATTCAGAATAGGATTTAGCTTTTATATCTCAGTGTGCAATTCAACCATTTTGGAGCACAAAGATCTACAGCTACCCCCTTCAGTAGGGCAGTGTTTTAGGAAAGATCGTTAATTATCTGATTTGCCTTACAGAGTGGGTGTTGTGAAGTAATCACAGAGGAGGCTGCAGCTGCTCTTCGCAAAGCCACAAAATGGGCCCAGTCAGGTTTAATTGTTAGCATTGGGCCACCCGTTGAGACTGTTAGCCCTGATGCAGCAAGTGGACTTTCCACTGGTGACAAGAAGAAAACAGCCCAGACCTCAATCTGCAGGGAAAGGAATTCTGAACTTGCCAGGTAAAAACATAGCTAATTTTATATTATCACCTTGATTTCATCTCATCTCATTTTCAAAGAGTCTGTCTTCTTCTGTTTTTTGTTCACTGGTGTTCTCTTATCTAACAGGACTGATCCTGTACGTCCTTTCATTAGTGGCCATGTAGCAAACAGCATGGCAGCAGAAGTAATTGCTCTGCTTCACAGCCTGCTGATGGCACCAGAGTCAAATGCAGCCCAAATCTGGACAACAACAGCAGAGAAGGTAACTAGATCAGACATCAGAATTGCTTTTCAGTTTTTATGACTTCTTGTATGTTAGACAATGGACTGAATGCCTTCTCAGTCTGTTTATGCAAACTGCTGTACTTTATACTCTCAAAAAGGTCTGTGTGTACAGGTTCTTGTGTTTACTACAACAGTTGCAATCACGCTTGTGATTATTTGTTTAATGTACCAAAAACCTGTCGTTCCTGTTGTACTATATTTAATGTTAAAGGGATCTCATTTTCGGTTCTTCATTAATTCATATTTCTGTTTTTTTCTACCAAAATTAACAAACTATCCCTGGGAAACTGTGATTATTAAAATGTTAGTAGGTGAGACAGGTGAAAGAGCGGATGACCGTATTGTTGGAACACTATTCTATAGGCTTCTTTTGTTGTCATCAAAACAAATATGGGTTTGGGCTCAAAAAATAAATATTACATTTAGTCTGAAAAAAAATATATTCATGCGAGTATGTTCTGTTTTGGCTACTTTGTAGAAATAAAATCTGAATCGAAGTGTTTTCTCATAAAAATCTCAGCAGGGTCACTGATCAGTTTAGGCATATAATTAATATACCAATTTCTATTAAAACATATAGGTTGTTAAAAGATGTAACTTTGTACCGTGATAATTGCTTTTTTGTTTTGAATAGTTTGAAGCTGGTCGCATTTATAAATCTAATAATACTTTGTGCAGGTTCTGTCTCGTGCCCTGATGTATATCCCACAGCTTGGCAAGTATGCAGAAAGCATCCTAGAAAATGGCAGTGGTAATGGAAGGAAACTGGCAAAGCTACAAGGCATTGCAAGACAAGCAGTTGCTGCATTATGTGCGCTTGGTGGATTTAAAGAAACTATTAAAATAGGTTCTGAAGTCCAGGTATGTCTCCTATTTTATTAAAAAATGTTTTTTTGATAAATACTTAATAACCGGGAAAGTTAAATAGCTTACAGTTATTGTTAACTAAGGACTATGGCACAAAGATTTAAACACTGTGCCATATTTAGTTTTTAATATTACTTGCCATATTTTCCAGGAATAAATACTCTAAAATCTGTGTTGTTAAATAATTTGTGAATAAATAGCTTAGCCTCTCATTTCCTATAGCTGCAATTGTTTTCTTTCCAATCAATTAATTTGTTTCAAAAATACTCCACTATTGTATTTAAAAAAGAAGCAAACAACTCTTGGTGTTGAAGAAGAAAATGCTATTATATCATTGAAACTATACAGCTTGTAGACTTAAGATTTTCCACTTATTCCCCTACAAGGTGCTGGGTAAAGGAATATCTGGGAGCATTGGAGTGGTTGTCTCTATTAATGAGCAAGAAGGTATTGCAACAGTGAAATTTCCAGAAATAGATTTTAGAAAATCATCTAAGTCATCTGACACACTGACAGTGCCATTATTTAGGCTCTGTGTTCCACGCTCAGAGGTAAGATATTTTGCTAATGTAATAAATCAAGCAACAAACAGTGTTACTTCATATGTTTTTATACACCTTCTGTGTAGAAATATCGTTAAAAAATATTTTTTAGAAAAAATAGTATTGCAGTAATACGAGCATTTTGGATAACAGGTCCCATACCTGTATAGCTGTTTAAAGTGAAGTCTTTGAATCCTTAGTAGTTGTAGCTGCATCTGGCACCCTGTGTAGATCTCAGTCAGCATTTTCCATTTGTTGCCAATGTTACCAATGTCTGTCCCCATGCCAAGTACAGGGCTCCTTTCTGTCTGAAAGCTCTCTGAAGCACGCTTTCAGGCTGATAAGCATCCATGCTGGCTTTTAGACATATCATATTCAGCAAAATCATCACCTGTCATCTTAAGAAATGGTTCCAAATCCTATTTTAGTGTTAGTCAAGCAAAATAAACGTCACCTACAATATAAAAATCATTTGAATCTTGGAATTTATTTTTTATAAATTCTTTATTTTTGGTTTTATATGCAACACCAGACATACATGAGTAAAATATCACCATTGTGAATCTTGGAATTTAATATTTAAATTCTTGGAACTGACAATCACATCAGGCAGGCAGGTGCCATTTTATGGGAGGAGGGGCATGCAATATATGATTGACAGCCGAGACTTTTAAGGAGTTTTGTGTCTAGGTGACCATTCCCCTTTAATGTAATATAGCAGGTGGGATTTCAGTTACTTTTGTACTAACTGAAATTTGCCATTTGTGCCACTAACTTTAAATTTACCAAGCAATAAAGCAATTAAAATTACTCTAGTGATTACCTTAAAAAATCTCTTTTTAAACTAGCAAGCACACCACATGATTAAATTTGTGATATTATTCAAAGATGTTTATAGAGCCAAAGCTCAGGCTACGACCATCAAAATCATTTGGATGGATCATGAACCTTACTTTCCACCGTAATGAAGATCATGTTAGAGGACATTATAGACAAATAGCAGGGGACCTTTTTACCCATAAAGTGGATCGCCGTACCAGAGGCCAATCCTTTAGACTAGAAGAAAAGAACTTTCATTTGAAGCAACGTAGGTGGTTCTTCAAAGTCAGGACAGTGAGGTTGTGGAATGCACTGCCGGGTGATGTTATGATGGCTGATTCAGTTAATGCCTTTAAGAATGGCTTGGATGATTTTTTGGACAGACATAATATCAAAGGCTATTGTGATACTAAACTCTATAGTTAGTATAGATATCGGTATATAGAATTTATGTAAAAGTAGGGAGGGGTGTGTGTATGGATGCTGGGTTTTCATTTAGAGGGGTTGAACTTGATGGACTTTCTCTTTTTTCAACCCAATTTAACTTTGTAACTACGTTTTTGTGCCAAAATCTGCCTCGTCTGCCTGCACTCGCCAACGCAATGGTTCTTGGTGCATGCAAGGTAAGGGGCTGTTTCAGGACATAATACACTGTAGTATTTCATTTGTTTCTAGGAGGGGTCTTTATGAAAACACCATATGTTCTTACAACAACACACAGTCTTGTATTTTTGATAGAATGTAAAGTGTTCTGCGTCGTGCATTCTGATATACAATATTGCTCCAGTTTTTTCAATAAATGAGTATTTTTTTCACGTTACCTAATATGGATTTAAATAGAGAACGCATTTTTTCTAGCCTAAGGGTGAAATGTAATGCAAGTCATAAATAGAAAACAAATTTGCTTACTTATAAAAGAGTTTCAAGTTTTACAATGTAATATTTTTTTACCGTTATTACATTGCACATTTTAATTTCCGTGTTTATAAATATTATTTAATTTCACACACAGGAAAAACTGTTGAACAGAGGCAACTCTTTTCATGTTGCAAATATTTTTTTCATGAAAGACTTTTATTATAGTGCCTCTTTTGACTGCATTAAGTGTGTATATGTGAATTTGAATATTAGTTCCGGTTAAGTTACATGCTCTGTACTCTTATCCTTTGTGGGTGAAGGACTAGCCACAAAAGAAAAACAGAAATGTTTTCCCAGAGATTCTGTATTTTTTTCAATAATGCTGTTTATAATCTTTAATTTAACTGATATTTTTTTAATCATGTTTGATATGGTATGGTACATGTTATCATGTATGTCCCTTGTGATGCATGCTTGCCATTATCTGTATTGTTACTGGTACAAATATAAGAGAAAAATTAAAGCTTCAGTTAATATGAAATCCCTCATTTCCCAGAAACTAACTGCTTGAATTTAACTTTTTACCACACCAACATCCACCCCTCTTAAGGCATTGCCTCTCCATAAACTGTCCATTACTGAGAAGGTAGTGCAGGCAGTCCAGTCCATGTTACTACCCCAGGAGGGCTGCCTATCTATTCATACCTCACTTCCTGCAACAGGAGATGCCTCAACTCCAGTAATGGCAGTGGTTCGACTTCTTGCAGAGATCAGGACAAGGTGAGGACACAACATTTTTCATTATTTGTTATATATCTACCCAAAGTAGAACTTTCCAAGCAGATATCCTTTTGATTCTACTTTTTGGCACATAGAACCATAGAACGTACAACAGATTCTGATATGATGTGCTTTTCAGATAGTGTGGCTCTATTGTCAGCTACAACACTACCTTTTCAGTGTAAGGTTTTGTTTGATCACTATTTTTTAGTTTCTAAATTAAGATGCTAATGCTAAATTATCTGATTCATAGTTTGATAAATATGTTGCCCTTGATGCAAGGAATATGCAACTGATTCTAACAGTGTCAATTTTTTGCCACTAAATAATTAGTTGTGGTATAATACCGGCTACAATATATATATACAATATATATAGAAAGTCTTTGTCGATTGTGTTAATTATTGGTTCCAGAACTGTTTTTATGGTTGCTGTTAACCTTTTTTGTTTATTAAGAGCGTGTTTGGTGATGGCTCAGCTGCTGGAGGACAGCTCATTCTGTGAAGAATTCATACAACAATGTCCGGCTGCTGTAGAAGTTCTAAACCTAGTGGCCCAGGAATGCAGTCCTGGTAAGATTTCAATGTATATTCCCATTTAAAGTAAGGAGATACAGATGAATTAAGACATGTCCATCCAGTGCTTGAATTGGGAACAAAAAGGTGAAGGGACGGTGTGTGCGGCATGTGATGCCCTGCCCACAGAAAAAAACATACCTACTAGAAAAATTTTCAAGAGGCCATGCCCTCCACTAAATCAGGATTAAATCAAGACTTAATCAGGATTTCATGTACAAATACCCCAAGAACCCACAGATATGAAAAAGCATTTTTAGGACATCCTCTGGAGAACACACGCTCCTGTGTCACACCTCCTGTATGGACAACTTTAGGGAACTAATGAACTAATTCCACAGCGTTGTTGTTCTAACTGTGCAAGAGAAAAACCCCTCTTTGTAAGGGTAATGGCTGATGGGGTCTTTACGGTGGGGAGGGGGTGCTTTTTTGCCAAATGATGGACAATTAATGCTCTGAGTTGCCTCCATTTATTTTTGTGGCAGTACCCTGGACATGTGAGTGCATCCATAGGTCAGAAAATTGTCTCTCGAGAATGAGGTAGTTAAAATAACATCTTTTTACAACCTTAAGTATAAATCTTCAGTATAATCCTACATGAGGAGGCTGAAATGCTTTTGCTCCTCTTTCACAATATGCATTTGATAATTGATGGCTAATATGACAGCTAAAGTTCCTCTCATAATCCAATGGTAATAGTAAAAGCAGTGGCATAATGCCTAGGCGCCATATAGAGAATGCAAATGACTGGGGACAAAATGAATTTCTGATGCATCAACAGTAGGGCTATCTGTGGCACCAATGAGGGAACCAAAGTCTAGATCTTTGAACAGTAGAAAACAAAATAATTATATATTGCAAAATCGCTTCTTTTGAACAATTCTCATAAAATCTCTAAACTTGGTGGGATGACTTTTCCTTAAAACTTGCTTGAACCTGAATTATATGTAGCCCTTAAGACTACAGTATGTGTACTATTGAATGAGTTGATGCATTCTGCATTGCAGGCGAGCGTCTCTCAGTGGTGGAAGTTCAGTGTGAAAGACTGCGGATGCTTTATCGGGACTGTGCTCGCCCCCCACCACCACCTTTGCTGACCGAGCGCAGACAGGTAAATAAATTCCGCTTGCAGCTATAAAGACTGTGTGATTCTTGCTATGATATCTTTGGGGAAACTGTCGACAAACATTTCCTGTCTATCCATTACAGTTCTTGACTTTTGTATATTATACTAAAGAACACCCATTAAAGGTCATTTAGCCTCAGATTTCAGTAGTGTGTATCCCTTGAAAGTTGTACTTTTTTTTTAAACTGGTACAATAAAGCTATCACAGCAGATAATATTGGTGTGTGCTGAATCCCCTTATTCTACAATAGACTGGTTCACAAGTCAGTATAATACCACTTTTCTCCAGTATAGCTGGTAACACTAGTAGGCAGGACACAACAAGAAAGAAGAACTCGCTCCTCCTCCACTGGCTATACCCCTCCAGTCGGTGGAGCCTAATTAGCATTTTGCTTTGTCCTCATGAGGTAGGACGTATTATTCTTTGTGACAGTGGCCAGAATATTTGGACTTTAGGAGAGGTTCAAGACTCCTACACTGAGTAGGTTGTCTGCATTTGACATTTCCCAACATAGAAATTGTGAGGTGCATCACTGGAGGTCAAAGGCAGCTGTGCCACTCAGCTCACAACAGCTCCGCATTCTTCTCATGACCTATACAAACACCGCACAATCCCCGGCAGCCAAGCAAAGGTGGCAGCAGGACACAACCGGGGGAATAGCTCTGCTCCTATTCCCAGGTTAGACACGCAGCGAGAATAAAATGTAAAAAAAACAAAACCTTGCACGTGTGGTTATTAAGCCACTGCACTCCCACACCATGTGAGGGTCTCTTTTCTAGGGTTCTACATCTACTTCTGTAAAGTTCCTTGACTGTGCCAAATTCCGTAAATGGTTGCCATCAGGCCATAATGACCCTATTTGTTCAAAATGCAGGCCTCCTGAGCAAGGTCCAGAACTCCCAGGGCCTGTTCTCCCCCCAAGTGGACCAAACTTCCTATGGGGAAACTGCTGTGGCACAAGGAGACACACCAACACCGGGGCCAGATAGCTACTGGGATCCCCATGTTAGCCCTATCATTGCACAAACTACTTAATCGCCTTGGTAACCCGAAGGTTTAGGCTCCCAAATGTAAGGCACCTTTTCCCTCAGAAGATGAGAGCGAAGCCAACTCCAGAAATCAGTTTCCGCCTCCACCAAATTGGAAGGAAGATCAAGTTCTGTCAGAGGGAGAACTTTCATTTTATTTTTGAAAATATTTTATTTGATTTTCATATAAAACAAATGAAATCAGAATGACAGCATATGTTATGCAGATGAAGAGAATATGTTATATTCGAAACAATGGCATGATAATATCAAAACTGTATACCATTCAATAAAACTAGCAAGAGCTAATTAAAATTAACCAACTAAGCCAGTGGTGAAAAGAACTTTTCACTTCCTGAAGACGGCCCAAGTCACTGCGCCAAAACGTTGAAATAAAAGTTGACAAGACCTGTGAGTGCGTTTTTTTCTTTGTGATTGTTATGCTATGCTATAACCAGCACCCAGGCAATTATCTACTAGGATTAAGAGTGCACCACTGTGGACTATATATATATATATATATATATATATATATATATATATATATATATATATTATATGGTTCATATAAGGAAATGGTGTCTGATCATGTGTTTTGTAACCAGGAATTAAATAAAGCTTTCCTAGAAGTCTAAAATTTGTCTTAGGAACTGAAGAAAGCATTATATTATCTAGATGCAATAAAGCAAAGCACTGAGACAGTTTAATTTTTATCTTCAGTTTAAGATTTGAAAAACTAGTGACTTCCCTCCAAAATAGATCAATCTTTGGACAGGACCATAAATAATGGAAAAGGGACACATTAGTCTCGTCACATTTAGGACAATATGATATAGGGCTATTAGAGGAATTTTTTGAATTTTTTTTTCCATAGGCTAGGTGGATAAGCTTAAAACGTTGTATCCTCCAACTCTCTGCGAAAATTAATTTATTGTAATCATTAATAGATTTCACCAGATCTGAGGGAGACACTTGACAATGTAAAAATTCAGTCCATTTGATGGGGAGAACTTTCACATAGCTCAGATTTAAAGTAAGAGTAGTCTCCAAACTTCTCCTCAGAAGCAGACGTTTTTCTGATCCTATCAGTATTAGAAACCCTTCATCTACAAGAACCAGAGGACAGCTCTGACACTTCCAATATTCTTCTTCTTCTTTGTTCTCTTCAAGCACAACAGCAGGTGTTCACCAATGTTTCCCTCTCACTCTCAGCTTGATCAGATAATCCAACAAGAATGGGACAAGCAAGAGAGATGTCTTCAAGCTAACTACAGGTTCCTAAAGCTGTATCCCTTTTCTACAGACCTCACTGAGAAATGGTCCTCCGTCGGTGGATGATTCAGTTTCACAGCTTTCGAAGAAAACAGCCCTTCCAGTCCTGGATGCCTCCTCATTTGAAGGAAAACTATACCCACAAATGAATACTTGAGCAACAGATAGTTTATATCATATTAAGTGGCATATTAAAGAATCTTATCAAACTGGAATATATATTTAAGTAAATATTGTCCTTTTACATCTCTTGCCTTGAGCCACCATTTTGTGATGGTCTGTGTGCTGCCTCAGAGATCACCTTACCAGAAATACTACAACTCTAACTGTAACAGGAAGAAGTGTGGAAGCAAAAGACACAACTCTGCCTAGTAATTGGCTCATGTGACCTAACATGTATGGTTTGTTTGTGTGCACCGTGAATTGTACGATCCCAGGGGTCGGCCCTTATTTTTTAAAATGGCATCTCCATTTAGGATTACCCAATGGCACATACTACTAGAACAATATTTTATTATGAAAATGGCTTATTTACATGAAGCTGGGTTTTACATATGAGCTGTTTTATGCAATATCTTTTTATAGAGACCTACAATGTTTGAGGGCTATAGTTTTCCCTTTAAGGACCACTTGGACAAAAAGATGGAGGGACTTCCTTGCTTCCTGTTCTCGGCCTCAGTTATTTCACTTCACCCGGTCTTAGCCACAGCCTGGGTAAGTTGTGCATTCAATTGTGGTCAGAATTGCTTCTAAAGGCAATAATATCCATCGGGCCAATTCCTGACCTCCCTCGGTATCAAGGATGCTTACCTACACGTTCCAATTTTCCCTCCCCATCAGAAGTTCTTAAGTTTTGCCTTTCAAAACTGTCATTACCAATTCACTTCCCTTCCAATCGGCCTGACGTCAGCCCCACAAGTTTTTACCAAGATCATGGCAGTAGTCCCAGAAGTTTCCATAACCCCATATCTCGACAACCTACTAATCAAGGCACCCTCCCTGGCGGAAGCCCATCATTCGCTTCACATCACCATGTCCCAGCTAAAGGAACTAGGTTGGTGCCTCGATTTGGAAAAGTCATCCCTAAATCCCAGCCAATCCATAGCTTTTTAGGGATGCAGTTCAACACACTGACGCAAAGGGTATCTCCTCTAGGGATGTAGCGAACGTCGGAAAAAAAGTTCGCGAACATATTCGCGAACTTGCGCAAAAATGCGAGCGGTTCGCGAACGGTTCGCGAACCCCATAGACTTCAATGGGAAGGCGAACTTTAACATCTAAAAAAGACATTTCTGGCCAGAAAAATGATTTTAAAGTTGTTTAAAGGGTGCAACGACCTGGACAGTGGCATGCCAGAGGGGGATCAAGGGCAAAAATGTATCTGAAAAATCTGCCTGTGTGTGCTTGGAAGAGATAGTGTAGGGGGAGAGCTGTTAGTGATTTCAGGGACAGATGATAGTAAGTTTGCTGGCTAGTAATCTGCTTGATACTGCTCTGTATTGGAACAAAAAAATAAATAAAAGCAGTCCTTACAAGGACTACTGTTATTGCAGCAGTCAGCAGATGAGATCAGAAGCAGGACAGCTGCCC
Organism: Xenopus petersii; assembly: GCA_038501925.1. Classification (NCBI taxonomy): domain Eukaryota; kingdom Metazoa; phylum Chordata; class Amphibia; order Anura; family Pipidae; genus Xenopus; species Xenopus petersii. The sequence continues at coordinate 156,446,767 of CM076673.1, read as the reverse complement.
ACTGCAGCTACATACAGAGCACTGCAGTAGAAGGTAGATTACTAGCCAGCAAAGCTACCTAAGCTTAAATGTCCCTCAAACCCCTGCAGACTTCTGTCCCTCCAATAACAGAGCAGTATCAAAACGATTACTAGCCAGCAAACTTTCAACTGTCCCTGAAATCACTAACAGGCAGCAGCTCTCTCCCTACACTATCTCTTCAGCACACACAGGCAGAGTGAAAAAAAGCTGCAGGGCTTCGGTTTTTATAGGGAAGGGGAGTGGTCCAGGGGAGAGCTTCCTGATTGGCTGCCATGTACCTGCTGGTCTGGGGTGAGAGGGCAAAAAAAAAGCGCCAACAATGGCGAACCCAAAATGGCGAACGTCGCGCGACGTTCGCGAACTTCCGGCGAGCGCGAACACCCGATGTTCGCGCGAACAAGTTCGCCGGCGAACAGTTCGCGCCATCTCTAATCTCCTCCTCAAGAGAAAATCTTACACCTCCAATCATTGACAATTTCCACAAGAGATAACATATATATATTGCAGTATTTCAAAATAAATTATGATCTTTTTAGTGAACTTGCTATGTTCGAATATCCAATCCAATAGTTGGTCAACTCCTTGCTAGCCAACCCAAGTCTCCCACCCAGTTCTGCAAGAAGGTTCTGGGGGTCATGGTTTCGTTTATAAAAGCTGTTCCCTCGCCCAACATCACCTCAGGGAGCTACAGTGGAACATCTTGGAAACTGAAATCACTATTCCAGAAGATTCGGTTGTCACACAAGACTTGAGTCTCTTTTCTCTGGTGGTTACAGACCTCACACCTCTCCACCAGTCAATACCTGTGGAAACCTCATTGGCATCTGATGACCACAGATGCGAGTCTATTTGGCTGGGGAGCAGTACTGGATGGTTGCACATCACATGGGCAGTGGAATCATGAAGAAAGTCTCTTGCCGATCAATCTGCTCAAGATACAAGTAATCCTGTTGGGCCTACAACGCTGCAACAAGACAATCGGAACAAGCCGTAAAAATTCAGTAGGATAACTCCACAGCGGTTGCATACATAAACTACCAAGGTGGCACAAGAAGCAGAGCGGCCCTGAACAAGGTAAAATTAATATTCCAATGGGCAGAAACCCATCACACTCAGCTGTTCGCAATCTGCATCCCAGGTCTCCAAAATTGGCAGGCAGACTTGCTCAGTCGACAGTCATTGGACCCAGGCGAATGGTCACTAACAGAGGAAGTCTTCAATGAGATAACGCTAAGGTGGGAGTACTGGAGATGGACCTCATGGCAACGAGGCACAACAGAAAAGTGCCGACATTCTTCACTTATTGCCGAGACCCTCTGGCAGGGGCTGCAGACAATCCTCTGGAATTTTCACCTAGCATACGCCTTTCCTCCGCTGCCCTTAGTACCCAGAACGATCAAGAAGCTACAGAGGAAACAAACTACTCTCATTCTGATAGCTCCAAAGTGGCCCAGACATACCTGCATTTAAGATCTTCTCAACCTCTCAGTAGCGGACCCATGAACACTGCCTTCCCAACCAGGCCTCCTGCATCAAGTGCCAATTCGACATGCAAATCCAGCCAGCCTCAGCTTAACTGCTTGGCACTTGAGACCCGGATCCTGAAGAGGAAGGGTTTTTCTGATGCAGTGGTGCGCACCATGCGGGCAGCACGAAAATATGTTTTTGCTAGGATTTACCACAGAGTGTGGTCTACCTACCATCAGTGGTGCCTGAGAAGTGAGATGGATTTTGAGGCATTTTCTGTCCCCCAACCTCTTGGAATTCCTACAGGAGGGCCTGTCGAAGGGCCTCTCCCATGGGTCACTTAAGTCACAGCTTTCAGCACTATCAGTTCTATTTTTTAGAAACGACTAGCTCTTCTACCGGACGCAAAAACATTTATACAGGGGATGGCCCATGTAGCCCCCCATTCCAGGCACCAGTGGCCACTTGGGAACTAACCTTAGTTTTGAAGGCTCTCTAACAACCACTATTCAAACCCATGGTGTCCATTTCACTACAGTGTATCACTACTTCCTACTAGTGATTGCATCAGCTGGATGCGTTTCAGAACTCCTTGCACTATCATGCAGATCGCCATTCCTCACCTTCCACCATGATAGAGTGGTCCTTCACACAGTGCCATCATTTCTACCTAAGATAGAATTAAATTTCCATCTGAATCAAGAGATTACCATCCCAACATTTTGCCCTTCATCGGCTAACTCCAAGCGCTATTCCTTGGATCCAGGCAGGGCTCTAAAGTTCTACCTACAAAGTGAGTCCGACTTGCGGATGTCCTGAACTCTATTTGTTTTTCCCTCTGGGCCACGACAGGGCCTGGTGACCTCAAAATCTCCAATTTCCCAATGGATAAAGCAGGCTATCCACAGAACCTATTCTGCACAGGGCCAGACACCACCGATAAGGATCAAAGCCCACTCCACCTGGGTTGATGAGCACCTCCTGGGCATTCAGGAATCAAATTGGCAGAGCAATTGTGCAAAGCAGCTAGGTGGACATCAATCCACTCTTTAACCAAATTGTATTACTTCGATACTTTTTCAGCACCTGACACACACTTTGGCAGAAAGGTTCTCCATACCACAGTAGCATCTACTGCATAGGGCCTCTTTCCCACCCAAATATCAGGGACAACTTTGGTGCCTCCCCACTGTTTCCTTTGTACCCCAAGCAAACAATGGAGAAAGGGAGATTTTATGTACTCCTCGTTAAGTCTTTCTCTTCAGTTGCTTGGGGGACACAGGACTTCCTTCCCAGAGTGGAGTCTCTCGCTTCTCTTACCTGTTAGAAATGGTCTGGCAAAGGCCAACAGTAAGATTATAGTTTTTTTTTGTTGAATTGGGTCACATTCGACATTCTTTGGTACACACTGATTAGGCTTTGCTCTCTGGAGGGGTATTGCCAGAGGAGGAGAAGTGAGTTCTTCTTTCTTGTCCTGCCTCCTAGTGTTACCAGCTATACCCCGCTGTTTTCTGTGTCCCCCAAATGACTGAAGAGAAAGAGATTTATTCCATCAATCAGTGGGCAAGCTCACCACAGAAAAAGTAAATCAGTTTGTTGGGGGACTACACAACCTGTAATCATTTACATCATTAAGTAACTTAAAGAATTTTATGTAAAAAAGATTGTAAGTTGTGATCTGCTTCTCCAATATTTAGGCCCAGAATGGATCTGCACTGTCTTTGTACTTTAGCAATATCTTCTTTTCATCGCAAGTAATGATACGGGCACATGGAACTAGTTACATATAGTTTAGACCACTGTGGTCTAACTGAAATATAATACTGTCTGTCTGTATTGCAATATCTAAAACAAATACTTTTCTGTTTATGCAGCCCAAAGAAATCACATGGTCTCCTTCCAGGGTATTCCCTCCTGTGAGAGCCTGTATGTTTTCAACACATCTAACAACTGTAACATTTCTGGCTGACCCAAGTGCTGGTGGGGGACTTCCTCGGGGTACATTTATATATGCAACATCCCCTGTTCCAGTACAGGTAAGGATACTTGTGTCTAAGAAATTCCTTGAAAGAGGATGTGAGACACTCAAGTGCCTGTTGAATGGGTTTAATTAGCAATGTTTACTTTTTTTTTTTTTTCCTCTAAATTTACCAAAACTAGACAATACACATTTTGTCAATGGAATACAGGTATTGGACATGTTATGCCGAATGTTTGGGATCTGGGGCTTTCTTTCCATAATTTGGATCTTCATAACTAAAGTCTACTAGAAAATTATGTAAATATTAAATACACCCAATAGTTTGGTTCTGCTTCCAATAATGATTAGATTATATATTAGTTAGGATCATGTACAAGGTACTGTTTTATTACAGTACAACCTCCATTTTGTGTTTTTGGAAAATATCATTTCAGGGTAATGCATTATGCGTTATATATGGGAAGGACCTAAAAAAAAGAGAATACAATGAGGGAAAATCAGGGAATGTAAAATTGAGACTTTCACTGTATTACAGAGAAAACTGAAATCATTTTTAAAAATTTTGATTATTTAGATAAAATGGAGTTTATGGGAGATGGGCTTTCTTAATTCAGCTCTTCTGGATAAAGGGTTTCCGGATAACAGATCCCATACCTGTATTCTCTCCATTTTTTGGATAATTATGGGTAAGTTTACCAGATCTCTTGAAAAAAAGGACACTTCTAATAAACTGGGACACAATAACTGCATTTGCCGTACATATTGGGACAGATTTATCATGTGGTGGAATAATTTGCCACACATTGGCAGGCATCGGCGTGTAAACACAATATAAAAATTGTGTAATTATTTTACATGCTTTTATTTTGAGCAATTTCCGCTGGAACTTACAAAGTTTTTTCTGCAAAAAAAACACACATAATAAATAGGCCCCTGAATCCAGCCTGTTTTCCAGCAATTTGGAAGGGAAATGTCTGTATTTAGTAAAAAGAGACACTTTTAGTTACATGCTTTGTACAAAGTTATTTGATTTTGTGTGTATATATACAATGCGAAATAAATAAGATTTGCAGCCTGTTTCTTTTTGCACTTTGCACCCTGCCTGTCTTTTTTTAAAGGGCTCATAATACTTATAAGACTTTGCACAAATCTTTTATCCTAGGCACCATCTTTTTACTGGGAAATAGAAGTAGTTTCCTATGGAGACACAGATGATGACACGGGCCCTATTGTATCATTTGGGTTTGCTACAGAAGCAGAGAAGAGGGATGGAGCATGGACAAATCCAGTCGGTACCTGTTTATTTCATAAGTAAGTTGCATTGTTAATTTGAATACGCTGCAGCTCCGGATCGCTTCCCGGAAAGCGGCTGGGTGGCACGCTGCCCATAATATTTTACAGCCCTAGGCCCAGGCCTTTGTGGCACAAATCCAGGCCTGAAAATAATATATAAAATAGTTCTTGTTACGTTCAAATTAATGAATGAAACCAGGTGTTATATTTCACAATGTATCATTTTTTATTAGCAATGGCCGAGCAGTGCATTACAACGGATCAAGTCTCTTACAGTGGAAGAGTGTTCGATTAGATGTGACTGTTGCTCCAGGTAAGGATGTGTTTTGTTTTTATATATACACATATTCAAATGTTGGACACACCTCCAGAGATTATAATAAGCTAGTTAAAATCACAGACCAGTGCTCCTGTTCACTGAAAACTGCACTGGATAAGATACTTCTGTATGAGCACCACTTAAGCAATCTTCTTCTTCTGTCTATACTGTGGGCCAGGATCACATGCAGAGTAGAGTAAAAAGGCAGATTTTTGCTTCTAAGTTTGACTTTTCTATATACTGTGAACCTCGATTCAGTCAGCTCCGTTTTCTCCTTTTCATTCAAGGAAAACTTTTCCCAGTGCAGGTGCAGTCAATGGCCACCATCCATTCATATACTGTAGAAAACTTGAAGCACAACACAGGTTTATGTTTAAAATAAAAACGCCTTTATTTAGCACATATGGCAACGATCTGGGTACAGCAACGTTTTAGGCCCTGTTTGGCCTTTTCTCAAGCTAGTTTTTTTCAATCTACTGCTCATGCAAGACTGGACCCTAAGGGTAGAGGATTGAAAAAAACACATTGGCGGCATAGCTATTCTACAGTAGGGCCTCGGGCCAGTGTAGTTTTCAGTTAACAGGAGCACTGCCCAGGTCTCAGGTAAGTGATTATAATTCCTGGGTGGAGTCTAACATTTTAGCACTCCCAGTGATTATACCTTTCCTTCTTTCATTCTTCTATGAAGTAATGTTGTGTTGGGCAAAACAAAGGAAAAGCAAGTTCCTGTGGATATTGTATGACCAACCTAGAAAGTATATGTTGTCATCCAGGTCAATTACTTTTATTTGTTTTGGTTCAGAAAATTAAATTAGATTCACACCTAACATTTTAAGTGGAATATAAGTAGAAGAATAAATGCTTAACAAGATATGCTTGTTAACTAAGAGATGTTCCCATTGTTTTACAGGTGATGTTGCTGGAATAGGTTGGGAGAGAGCTGAAGGAACACCACCACCTCCAGGGCAACCTGCAAAGGGAAGAGTCTACTTTACCTACTGTGGAAAGAGGCTTTCTCCTTTCTTAGAGGATGTTTCTGGGGGCATGTGGCCAGTTGTGCATATTCAGAAAAAGGTAAATATGATTTGTCTTGTGCTATATAAAATATTTCTTCTTTGAGAAGGAATGTTACAGTCATAATTTACAGACTGACATTATGAAGTGTAAATAATACGAAACTAATGAACTAAGTTGCTCCTGTATGTTTAGTATCTTTCAAAATAGTACATCAGAAGTTCAAGTGCTAATCTTAATGGTTCTATGAGAAATGTCTAAACTATGGTGGATTATATGTAACAATTGTGCAAATTGTCATTTTTTTGTACTTGCTTAGAAACTGCAAAGGGGATGTAAATGTTTACAATTTTTCGAATTTTCATTCTAAGCCATTTTCCAATGTACAATAAAGGAACAGTAACACCAAAAGATAAAAGCATTTTAAAGTAATTGAAATATAATGTGCGGTTGCCCTGCATTGGTAAAAGTGACGTGTTTCCTTTAGAAAGACTATAGTTCATATAAATAAATGCTGTGTAGCTATGGGGGCTCTGATAAAGAGGACAGGTTACTTCATTGCATAGTTACATAGTTAAATCTGGCTGAAAAAAGACAAAGTCCATCAAGTTCAACCCCTCCAAATGAAGACCCAGCATCCATACACACACACCTCCCTACTTTCACATAACTTATATATACCCATATCTATACTAACTATAGCTGATAACTGATGCAATAAAATACAATGGGATCCTACAAAGAGTATCTGTTATGTGCTATGTGACCTATGCCTTAATTGGCAGCCTTCATGGCTACACGGCAGCTTTTTTATATAAACTATAGCAGTGTTTCTAAAGTAAACACACTGGTTGTTTCAGTGCAGGAAAACAGTACATTATATTTTAATTACTTTAAAATGCTTTTATTTTGTGTTGTAGCAGTTCCTTTAATTAAACATTTTAAATGGGTTTGAAGTTACATTTAAATGTAATTACTATTGAAAACAGTATCTGCATAAAGTTTAGTTTTGGGTTTACATTGTCTTCAAAAAGTAAAAAAATACTTTAGCTGATAACACAATTTCCCTTGCTTTAACTGGCTGATTCAACAATTTGCAGTGTGTTACGGACACATAATATGATAATATAATAATGATAATATAATAATATGATAATATAATATTTGCAGTATGGAAAAATATTAGGTTGAAGAAAGACACTATATATCTTTAACATTCAACAGACCAGTTTGTGAGAAAACATTATTAAATGTCCGCTACATTGTGGCATGTTTAAGCCGGTTACAGTTCCCCTTGATCTCCTTGTGTGTCAGCACCTTTATATTGCCCTGATTAAAAATAAACAAGCAGTGAACCTTGGTGGTATATTCCGGTGTTACTCCCAGTTACTATTATTTACCATTTGCTTATTTCTCAACTCTCCTCCTAGAACACTAAAGTCCGTGCAAATTTTGGGTGCCGAACGTTTGCTTTTGCTGAGGGTCAGGCTCACCGCAATGCAGCAGATTTGTGCATTGATTTGGCTGAAGAGATAAGTGCGAACTTTGAAGCCTTACCATTTGCTATGGCATCTGACAGTGACAATGATGCTGGGACGAGCATAGCGTCGGATCCCGGAACTCATGGACCTCCTTGCCGTATTGCTGCAGTGTCTACTATGCAACAGCGTAAGTTAATCTGTTCTTCTGGGTCTAATTGAGTGACAGTGATGCTGTATCCCTGTGATATATGAGCACATATAAATATAGTGTTGGACTGGGGCTCACCACATTACAAAGTCCCCCAACCCCCATTGCAAGGCACCCAACCTCTTACCTTCTGCCTTCAGTTATGATAAAAAAAATTACTGCGCTGGGACCCCGTAGAGCCCAGCAGGCAGTGGTCCTAGGTCAGCAGTATTGAGTTTCCAGTGCTCTGGCAGCCCATTCTGACCCTGCATGTAGAGAGTTTGGTACCTCTTTTATTGTGTGTTAAGTTTTCATTTGCAGTGGCCACCCTAGGAAACTACTTAAATTCTTTAATATGCTTTTTTATGATAATGACCAGACTTCTACAAAAGCTTGATATAAATTGGCGTTCTAGGGCTAAATTATGCTGACATGTAAAAGTGGCGGTAACCATTAACTATATAGTCAGCAACAACACCTTGGTGCTGTACTGCTTACTTTGTTGTGCCAACTTTCCGTCTCTTTTCTTCCTGTTATCGTTTCATTTATGTTATAAATGTGTAAAAGCGTGGGCTGAACAGTGTGAGAAATGCTGTCATATTCCAAAACGTCTCCTTTCATTGCCTTCTAGAATATGACAGTGATGCCTCATGCCGTTACAAGGTAGAGCTGAGTTATGAAAACTTTGTGACCTCTGGCCCTGATCCACATCCTCCTCCAATTGCAGATGATGAAAGTGATGATGATGACGATGATGATATTCCTAGGGTAAGTTGATTATAATTGCTTGTTTCTAGTAGTACTGCTCACACAGTAGATTCTTTTTAGTTTGTAGTAGTGTGATTCTTTTTAAACCACACTTTTCTTCTTGAGGCAGTGTAGTATATTTGTGTATTGTGTTTCCTTTTCACACAAACAACATTAAACATAAAAGGCAATGAGCAGCCTTGAATACAAATTGTCAAAATAATAATTACAAGTTTAAGGAAATCCTAATGTTTACATTAGCACAGTTCTATTAAAAGTCATAACTTCCCATTTACAAAAGGTTTAAAATTAGCAAAATATGCAAAAAGAGCCTAGCAGAGTCAAGAAATCAAGTTGATCAGAACTAAATTGGCAAAAAACAGGAAAGGGGCTCCTCGCTGCCATAGCAGAACCCTGTTCGTTTTATTGATAATAATTGGTTGCATTAACAGTGTTTGCACGTATCACAGTATTCCATTTATGATTGTTTACTCACCAGGGGGAATTTATCTTTTTTTTTTTTTTGTATTTTAAAGGAGGATCATTATGCTCTTTTGGTAAAAGCATGGGAGACAAAAGTCTTTCCAACTATTCGAAGGCGCTTCCGTAATGAGGCTGAGAGAAAGTCTGGCCTGGACCAGATTAAGGGAGCTCTTCAGCTAGGTAAGAAGGAATGCCAAAAATGGAACAAATACCAGATTTTATTCTTTTTTTTGTGAACGTTGTAGACCTTTACATAGCTGTTAAAACATAAAAGTTGTGTTATATTGCAGGAATGGTGGATATAGCTAGGCAAACAGTAGAGTTCCTTTATGAAGAAAATGGTGGCATTCCAAGAGATCTCTATCTTCCAACTATTGAGGATATCAAGGATGAGGCAAATAAATTCACCATTGATAAAGTTCGCAAAGGTAGTCTCTCTAATCTTCTGAATATGCCTTTCACTGTCTGGTTCATAAGTGTGGCCATGTTGGCATTCCAGGGCAGCATGTTTCTAATCCATTGCTGATGATAGCGTTTTCTTTTAAAATGTCTGTCTCTCAACCACTTTGTATAATAATGAAGAATAACAAATTTTTTTGTTCTTTTGTAGGACTCACAGTGGTCATTCGATCTCCAGATAGCAACAATGTAGCTGGGACAACTGTAGGAACAGCTTTACCCAAATTTGCCATCCGCGGTATGTTGAAGACCTTCTCTCTCCATGGGGTGGTTCTGGATGTGGATTCAGTAAGTTAACATTTTGGTTCTATAGTAATTCCTTTTAAGTTGAAATGATTATTTTTTTTGAGGAAAAGGAAGATGTACTGGGCACATACAGTATAGGCCAGATGTTAATTAGTCTGATATATTTGGGCAGATATTTTATATGAATTTTGACTGGTTGCTCTTCTAGGTCAGCAGATGGACATATGCATAAAGGTGCACCAATATTAGCTACCTACTTGCCCCTCCAGGCCAAGGCAGTAACTTATTGGCCCTTGTATATTGCAATGCCAGTGGCCTGTCTGACTGATATCTGGCCAAAGATCAGCAAGCTATCAGTTGAGCATGTTAGAAAATACTTTCAGTCACAGACAATATGTCATCGATTCAGTCCTCTCAAAATGTTCTGTTTAGACCTGTTTTATGATGTGTTCATTGGCTCTGCAAATGAGTGGCCGAATCAGTCATGATCCAATTATTTGGTGACCTTATCAAGCAAGTGGATCTTTACATGTATACTTAGCTTATGTTTGGTACCTAGGAAACTGCGAGATTGGTTGAATTTCCCAAGGGCATTGAGAGTTTGCCTCTCTTCATTCCAGACCTGAGCTACAATGTGTTTAATTCTTGAATATCAACAGTCTGTTTGACATTAGGGACTAGAGTGAAGCCATATAAAAATTTATATTGAAAGCAATAATTTAGCGAACTCTGTATTTGTTTGGTTATAGGTGAATGAGCTGGTACAGGTAGAGACTTACCTACGCAGTGAAGGGGTATTAGTGAGATACTGGTATCCCATAGATATGCTAGAAAGACCTCCTGCAGGATACAGAAGAATGGCAACCAATGGATTGGTGACTTTAGACAGCACTAACATCCAGATTCACAGGTGAGTATATCATTTCATTTTTTGATTCACTACAAAAGCCATAGAATACCAGACATACAACAATGACTGCGTCACTAGAAAAACACTCTGGTTGTTATTCCCAGTAGAAATGAATTATAAAAACATTACTATGGTTGTAAAACGATCAGCAACTTATTTCAGGGTTGTTTCTGATCACCACCAGTATTGATTAAAGTGTGCTCTATTGGCCTACAGAGTCTTTGTTTATCTTCCGTGATGCTCCATTATGCACTCCATTATGCATAGAAATATATAATATAAAATGATATGTACTTTAATATTATGTAACATAGAACTTGTCCTATATAAAGAGAGGGATATAATAACAAGTTTATACAATAATAGTTTATTTATACAGACCAACATTTTACCAGAATCAATTTAGAGTTGCAGTTGGATATCATTAGAAGATAATGGGGGGGGGGAGCTTACTTTGGCATTTTAGCTGTTCTTGACATAAGTTGCGGAGTGTCTGCTGAAAATCTAGCAGAAAGGATATATAGTATTGTTTTGTTAACTTTTCATATTGGATTTCTGCAGCATTTGTCTGTTGATTAATTTCTTCCAACTCCATAACCATGAACTGAGAAGGCATCAGGGTATTGCCTGATTTCCCTGTTAAAGAAGCTGCAATAAGCTGAGTTTATGGGTAGTTTGCTATTTTCTACAGAAAGCGATGTTGTCAAAAACAGTACATGGTGTTTATGACTTGATTTATTTGATGATGCCACTCTGATGGGTTTATACACTGTGCTTTGCATATTTTAGCTCAAAAATCACAAAGATAACATTGTTTTTATTCTATTTCAGAGAGCTGCTACGGTGTGAATCTGCACTTGCCAGGCTTTACTGTCGTGTTGCATTACTTAACATCTTTGCTCCAAAGTCCCCGCACAGTTTCACTCGCTTGTTCCACATTCCTGCTATAAGAGACATTACATTGGAGCATTTACAGCTTCTGTCAAATCAGCTCCTAATGCCTCCCCTTCCAGGTAATATAGCATTTAAGCACTTACTGGTATATAAGTAAAGTCAGATGACATGTACCTCTATCATGGACTGTGCATGTTTATTATGTTGCTGCTGCAGCCTCAGAAAGCAGGGGGACCAGTGCCCAGTATTTTGTGCTTTTGTCCCTATCCCTAATATCAGTGAAATATTCAGTATCCCTGAGCTGCCAGTGAAATTTATTGTATATTGATAAGACTGAATCATCATCCAGATACTCCTGACCATCATTTGCTAACATAAGTGAAGCTTTCCACAATTATAATTACAAATTGCAATCAACCCACGGTTTGAATAAAAGAAAGCAAGCAAGCCTTTATCCTTTACCTTTATCCTTTCCTTTTGGTCAAGAACAAGGAAAGGCAGAATGTCGCTAGTGTATTTTTGATTTGCTAAAACGTTGACCGCCTACAGTCAGCGCAGCTGTGAATCTGTCATTCATACATGAATGTTTACCATTTCTACACTAATCCCTGCTTCCCTGAATACCAAAAAAGGCAAAAGCTGTTTATTAGCTTAAAAATATACCAAACGTCAGCTGTTGTACAATTGTCCATACTACTGCGATCAAAAGTAAAAATATATTTGGGGAGGCAAATCTTTTTTGTGCTTTCCTTGGACTCACTTCAGGGGCTTACAATCCCCATGCTAAAGTGGATACACACATTTCCATTTCAGATTGATTCTTCTTCTTTTTTTTTTTTTTTTTAAATGGAAAAAGTCCTTTTTTGCCTTTTTAAATCTTTGGTTTCTGTTTGCTTTTTTCAATCTTTGTCTATGTCTATCTGCAGATGGAACCATTACCTCCAACTCTATCCTTCTTGCCCAGTCTTTGCAACATTGCATCAACTCTCAGAACTGCTCCACGACAGATTTGTTCTACCAGGGAAATGCACAGCCAATTAGAGAGTGGCTTAGTGTGGCCATAACCAGGGCCCTGCATCAAGGAGAGGACAGTCTCTTGGATCTGACAAAACAAATCTGTTCCTTCTTGCAAGTAGGATTGCATACTATTGCTCTGAAAATCTTCATTTTATTTTACAGTTTGTACTTTTCAAACGCTTTGAAAGAAGAGTTAATTTTACCATGGCTCAGTCTGAAAAGGAGTCCAACTTTTAGGCTGTGAGCACACAGGCTGAATGGCTCTCCATATTTTTGCAGGCTGAGAGAAGCGGATCTGCTCCATGTCTCAGCTCAATTGATTTGAATCTGATCTGCGTGTGCGCATGCAGACAGATCAGATTCAAATTAGGGAGCTGATCCGCTTCTCTCGGCCTGAAATATGTAGGCTGAAAGCAGCACAACCCTTCCATCCATATGCCCACATACATACATACATGCATAACATTTGTTGCTTGGTTTTAATGTTTAACCATTAAATAGACTTTTTGGCTTAAAGAACTTGTTCCCTTTGAGATAACTTTTAGTCTGATGTAGAGCGTGATATTCTAAGATCATTTGCCATAGGCCTTAATTTTTCTTTTATTGTTTGTGGTTCTTTAATTATTTCACTTTTTGTTCAACAGCTCTCCAGTTTTGAGTTTCAGCAGCTATCTAGGTTCCACGGTCCAAATTTCCTTAGCAACCATGGAGTGGTTATAAGTTATAATACTGGATAACTTATAGAAAATAACAACAACAATAAAACTGTAATCACCAAAATAATAATGTTTGCCTGCTGGGATCAGTAACCCCCCATTTGAATGCTGGAAAGAACCAGAAGAAGTCGTCAAATAGTGATTTTCTAGTAGACTTAAATTATGACAATCCAAATTACAGAAAGATCCTTTATCTGGAAAACCCCAGGTCCCAAGCATTCTGGATAACATTTCCCATACCTGTATTTATGTTAGCTTTTATGATCACCTAATTTAGTCATTTTTTTACTGTTATAAAAATTGGAATATTAGTAAAATTGTGATTTGTTGTTTTAGAATGCGCCTGAACAGTTTCCATCTGAAGAAATTCCCATCTCTGAATCGAAGCTCAGCATGGATTTGAATTTTCCCGGGGCAGCATTTGTTGTTGTATCTTGCATAGAGAGTCCGTCCGGTTTTAGAAAAGAGTACGTTATTTTGTCTTAACATTAAAGACCAGCATAGCCTAGAAAATAATTTAAGGGGAATTAATATCACAATCACTAGGGTGTGTCAAATGTTTGGAACCGCCAGTGATTGTAATAGCTTACCTAATACCCCAGGCTGGTGCTCCTATTGACGTTCTTTGTTGTGATCATTCTTCCTTTTCTCCAGGCACATTTTGTCCCACCCCCATGATATAAACTTTAGTTCTCCTTTAAAGCAGTAATTACCAATAGTAAAAAGAAAAGCAAGTTTAAATTTGAATTGAAAATGTCAGTCATTCCAAAGACAAAGTTATTAAAAATTGTCAATTTGGACCCCAAAAAAACACCCTTTTTTACCCTATGATACCTGACTTTTTTGTAAATTAAAAACACAATTTAGCTGCAATCCAACTACATCTCCCACCACCACCACCTAATCTGCAATTAACATTGCTTTTCACATTTTATTTATGCTCATCTTTATCTTCCGATATGAAACTAGCGATGATGAGCCTGAACCCAACCATAACTCACTACTTCACAACCTACAATGGTCATCACTATTATATCACCATTGAGACAGTGGCCCTGCTTAAAGTTTGACTCACCTTCTTGTGTTGAACTCACCAAATCCATGGGTCAACCCAATCATCACTAATGGAAACCTATGAGCATTATATTGCAGACTACTGCTTACTTTATTTTTCTGAATACATTTGTTACATGTTGTTTCTCAGTTTTCTGTAAATGTGAAGTAAAGTGTCATTGTGTCACCAAACATTTGCATTAAAAAAATACTTTCGGTTTGTGATCTAGAGGCAAAACAATAATGTGGGAATATTCCTCATTTAATTAGGGCAAATGCAGTTCTTGCTATGACCATCCTTTTATTTATTTTTTTGTCTGCAGCTCCTCCTTGTACAAGGCTCCCTGGTCTAGAGTCATGGCCTATGGCCTTGGCCATAAAGTAAAGAGGAATGGGCAGCTAAATCTGATAGAATCAGTTTGTTATCCACGTGATGCCTCCCCGAGTAATACAGGCCTTACTCCACCACCGACAACCAACCAGTACCCAACAGCTATAATTCCCACTGACAAGATCCATGTCAAGCTTGGTAAAATATACAGTTCTTTTGCCCTTTACCTACCTCTGTTTTTACCTAAACAGAAAACTGCATATATTTAGACATTTTATTTATATTGTTCCAGCTATTTATGCAATTATTGAAAGTGAATGTTTCTTACATTAAATTAACAAACAAGGGTTACCAAATAAAACAGTAGGATATATGAACAATTTCCCAGTAACTACTCCTTTAAACAAATGTAAGGAAAATTAAGAAATAAATAGATACAGTACAGGAGCAGGTGGCAGTAAGTATGGCTGCCTTCAATTTTGGTTGGGGGGGCAAAAAAAAAAAACTTTCAATGGTAGGGACCCGTTCCCCTATATATCGTAAATAGGAAGTTTACTGCATACATTTCAGTTATATCACAAATATACAGGTGTCAGGGTAAATATGATGCATATTTTGATACCTAGTATATTTCTCTAGTAATGGCTCCAAAAAGAATAATGACAAGCCATATAAAAATCCTAAGTGTTTAAATAGTCAATAATGACTCTAAGTATTTTAACTTTTAATTTGATAGACTGTGATATTGTGACAATTTGCAATTGGTCTACTATGCTTTTTGCTTAGTAGACGCTTATGTTTTGGTTTGAAATTCCAGCAGCTGTATGGTAAAGTCCCATTTACCCTAGAAACCATTAAAATGAATAAGAGGACCTAAACACAAAAAAGTAAAAAGAAAAGAAAACTGACATTAACACGGACTGTCATTTGGAGTTTGGAAGTCTGGAGGCAAAAGAAGGGGGCAAATAATGGAAAAACAACATGAAGACCAATTTGCCTATTGAAGTACTACTAGATATTGCCTGATCAAGTCCAGGAAGTCCGGTTTTACTATGCTATGAAAACAGCAAAGCAATAATACAAAGAAAGTAGTTTCACTGCTGCTGATGTCCCCATCCCCCAATATCACCCCCCACCCACAACATCACCCGAACTGAGAATGTTTTTTTATCCATTATTCGATGGTCTTGCAGTCTCAGTGAGACGATAAATAAGTGCCTATGTGTTTTCTTTTCCAGGTGTATCTCCTACTCCCGGTGTTGTACTGATCATCCATTCCCTGCCTGTAGAGTTCCCTTTGGCAATGGCATTCACAGAACAGCTTTTAACATGGAAGTTGGAGGACTCAGAAGTGAAGTCAGAAGATGAACTTGATACTGTTCCATCTTCTGCTTTGTTGCAAGTGGTAGAACTGCTAGGTGGGATCATTTCTTTATTTTGCTAATTGTTCATTCTAGACAAACAGTTAGAACCAAAGCAAGTTTCTTACAAGAGAAAAGGCAGGCTTTTTTACTTATGGTGTTGGCTGGAGATGTATGTGACCTATTTAGCTACAGAGGAGGGCAGGTGGAAAATCAAATATAAATCTTTTACCAGTACAGGGCAAGACATCATTACATTGTCATTCCTTTAAAACACTTTAAATTTTGGTGTTACTGTTCCTTTAAGTCATTCAAAGACTAACTTTTGCACATTTTCTTTATTCAGGAACTTTGATTTGGACAACAGACCTTGCCGCTGTAATTAAGGAGCTTCTCTTCCACTTGTTGGCTGAACTTTTGAGGAAAGTTCACCATCTAGAGCAAAGAAAGAACCCAAGTGGCTTGTCCTCTTCAATAGCTCTGCAGTTGAACCCATGTCTAGCTATGCTCATGGCTTTGCAGTCAGAATTGCGCAAGCTGTATGATGAAGAAACCCAAAACTGGGCGCCGGGAAATGTATGTGGCGGCTCTTCCCCTGGAGCCTCTGAGCAAGGAAGGTTTTCAACTTACTTTCATGCCCTCATGGAAGTGTGCCTGGCAGTGGCAGAAGTGACGCTCCCAATTAATATGAGCACAGCAATTAGTGTGATGACATCTACAAATGCCACGAATCTCAGTGACTCATCTTCTTCCTCTTCATCTTCCCCTGGACAGACCCCTCAAAGTCCAAGTCTACTATCAAAGAGAAAAAAAGTTAAGATCAAACGTGAGAAAGCTACATCTGGAAAACATACATCTTCACGTGGAGCAGAGAGTGATGCTGCTTTGCTTAGCATCGGAGGCAGTAAACCTGAGGACATGTTGTGGTTTCATAGGGCGCTGACTTTGTTAATGATTCTTAGGCATCTAACTAGCAAGGATCCACAAGGGATGGGCGTCACAAATGATGCTATTACTGATGCTAGTCAGACTTTAGTTGGTCCAACAGCTCACAGCCGTCTCCTTGTGATTTCTGGCATCCCCACACACCTAGAAGAATCAGTTGTCAGAAGTGCAATTAGAAAGGCTTGTAATGCTCATGGTGGAGTCTTTAAAGATGAAATCTACATTCCTTTGCAGGAAACTGAAATCCCCAAACCTAAAGACAGAATAGAATGGGCAGAATGCAAGACAGAAATAGAAAAGCCCTCTCCCCAGCTGACCATTGACAATATTGATATCAGCAGCTCAAGCAGTGTAACTCCTGCAGCAAGTGTCACAGCATCTGCTTCCACAAGCCAAGCCTCATTGTGTAGCTCCCAAGGGGTATCACAAACTGCAAGTGAAACATCTATGGAGCAGTTTACCCCAGAACAGGCTGTACCATCAGGGCTTCTGGAACCAACTGTTCTCTCAAGCCAAGAAAGTCTGGATCTTTCTATCTGCAGCACAGGAAGCCTTGGGAGTCTGGGAAGTCTTGTTGAACAGCTTGATAATGTTGAAAACACTTTGTCTGATGTGGGCTCCATATATGCAGCTAAATCACTAGATAACCATATGGCAGTGTCTCGACCTATTAAAGGATTTGCAGTTGTAGAGGTAATTTTGAAGAACTCTGTCAATCAACTTCATGTACTAAATGTACTAAATGCTAATGGTTAAAGAGACTGTGTGAGTGTGTGTGTGTGTGTGTGTGCACGTGTGTGTACAGTGTGTGTGTGTGTACAGTGTGTGTGTGTACAGTGTGTGTGTATACAGTGTGTGTGAGAAAGGCCCTGTGGGCCGAAACATGAAAGGTTGCACTCTGCTCCAAGTTTTTGTAGTATATCTAGACAATGTTAAGAATGTTAGGAGCTTTTATCAGCAAAGATCTGCTATAATTGCTGCTGAATGGCATGGCTGCGATATTCAGCTTTATTTTTTTACCTAGTGTTAGATTGCAGACTCTTACTAATATGTAAAAGGTATGGGTTGGGTTGAATAAATAGGTGAAAGAAAAGTAACCCTAAATCTCTCTACCTTCTTCTCTTTAAATATGAGTGATAGTTTCAGAAACCCTAGTTCCTTTAAGATATATATATATATATATATATATATATACATAACACGATGGATCAGCACACACTGTTGTTTTGTGAAGCAATGGTGTTTATTTCATATAAAACACATTTTTTATCCGACGTTTCGGTCCCACCTGGGGACCTTTTTCAAGGATAAGGTCCCCAGGTGGGACCGAAACGTCGGATAAAAAATGTGTTTTATATGAAATAAACACCATTGCTTCACAAAACAACAGTGTGTGCTGATCCATCGTGTTATGTACATGCCTGTTCTTGATCGTGCACTACTGGAAACATCTGTCTGAGTGCTGGTACTGTGGGATTCTATATATATATATATATATATATATATATATATATATATACACTATTTTTCTACTAATATTCTATCACTTTGCTTTTATTTACAGGTGCGATCACGAGCTAAAATAGAGAAAATCCGTGCCGCTCTGTTTAACAGTAGTGACCTCATTGGGTTATCAGGTTTGGATGGTGAAGATGAGCTGATGGAAATGTCTACTGAAGAAATCTTGACTGTTTCAACTGTGAATCAGAGCTTGTTTGATACCCAAGGGATCCCGGGACTGGCAGATTATTTCATGGATAAATCAATGAAAGGTGATTCAGTTCAGAAATGTGTGTAGATCTGCCATAGTTACTTAGCTCTACAAAGAAGGACCGCTCCAGGTTCACTCTCCCTACTTGCTGCTCCAATGGGGTGCTCTGTCCGCAGCGTCCCCACTGCTGAAATCCAATTAGACACCAGGAAAGAAGGACGGCACTCCGGTACATGGAATATACTTTTATTCCAAGCTCATGCAAGGATCCAACACCCTACGCGTTTCGGGAATCACTAGATCTGCCATAGGCTACATCAGTGGCGTAACTAGATGTTACTGGGCCCCACAGAGAATACATTTTAGGGCCCTCGGAGAATGCTGTGTTTTATAAATATATATTGAAATTGCTTGTTAATTAGGGCTGTGGGGCCCTTTATACCTCCTGCAGCCACTGGGTCTGCTTCCTCTGTAGTTACACCTCTGGACTACATATTATTTTAAGGGAATTTAATGTATTCACCAATGTACCCTTTTCCAGCATTTTGTCACTGACCTAAAGGGAATCTCCACCCAAAAACAGTTTTTCTGCATAATGAAAGAAAATGTAAATGTTATTTTTTAACATGGATTCCACTTTCAGGTGATAAATTGGTCCCAGAAGCCCGTGATGTGCTGACTGAAGTTTTCAAGAGCTGCATTCATGCTGAGCATATGCTGAGTCTGACTCCGGCCAAGTTTATCAAAGTGTCCGATATCTTCCTTAGCAAGGAACAAATCAGTTCACAAACCCCAGGGAATTTACTGCATACCTTTTTCACCAATGTACGACCACCTAAAAAAGTGCTGGAAGATCAACTGACTCAGGTAAAAAAAATACAGGTTTCTATGTACTTATTAATCATGATGTTTACAGAAGTTCTTTATTTCACTTTCAGTTGTTTTAGTGTAAGTAACAATATGACTGCTATTCAGAGCCATCTGCTGGTTGCAAGGTGTTGGAGAATGAAATTGCACAGCGCTGTAACTGGAGGTGGATGCTTTCATTTAATAAAAAGCACATGCATAGGCTAGTCCAATCATTCATTGATCAGTTTTCCTAATCTTATGTTTAACAAGGAATTTTAGAGCCGTGGCTGAATTGTCCTGCCGCATTATATGGCACGGATGAATGTTCCTCACATCTCCAGCTGCTGTAAAGGATAGATTGGGTGTTTTCTCTCTAATTTAACTGTGACTGTTCTTTGTTTAAGATCTTGAGAAAATATGGAATTCCCAAGCCCAAGTTTGACAAAAGCAAATACAGCAAAACTGGGAAGGAGCAGCATCCTGTAAAAGTTGTAAGCACCAAAAGACCAATGGGCAAGCCACCAACGAAAGACAAAGCTGTATTGAACAGCATCAGGTAAAGGTTATTACAGTTAGCTCTTTTCTTGTTTGTTAAAAAGGCATCTGGTGCTCTGTGTACAGCTCACAAATTAGATCAAATGATGGTTTACACTTTTTTTTTTTTTTAAATAGTATCTCTCTTTCTACTATTAGGACTGCTTTAAGTGAGAAAAAACCAACCATGAAACCAAAATCTCCAGAGAAGGGCAGACCAGATGAGAAGGACCCAGACAAATCTCCTACAAAGAAGCAAGAAAGTAGGTTGATAATAAACTTTGAATCTGAGTGTTTATTCTTTTAAGCCATCCACAATCATACACAGCAATACAGTTCTAATTGTGTCCTTGTGTAGTTCCAGAGGAGAGATTTTTGACACTGGATGGATTTCACCGCTTTGTAGTAGATCGAGCGAAGCAAGACATCCGAAGCATCTGGAGAGCTATCTTGGCCTGTGGATATGATCTTCATTTCGAAAGGTTCAATTATACTTAACATGTACCCTAGAGATTTACATTGAAATACATGTGGCTTTATTGCAGTTTCATAACTGGGAAACTTGTGACACTGAATTAGTCAAATTAAACATGTTTAATAGGGAAAAAGTCAACTTTGATCTTATGCATGAAACTTTGCAATGAATCACACCCACTAATAGATTAAACCAATAGAACTTTACTTCTGCTAATCTAAACCAAATGACCGTGCCAGGATATCAAAGATGAAATTCTATCAGAACTTTCTGATGATGGGATTTCACATAATAGATCCAATACCTGAACCGTAAACCATAATCTGACCACCAACGCACAGGATCTGCTTTTTCAGTGATTCAAAAAACTTCTGTATTTGTTAGAGTTGTGAGTTATTATATATTCAATTTTGGGGTCAAAGATATTAGGAATTATGGTATGTATCATGCCATTAGATTTTATACAATATTTAGCTATGTTATTATCTGTATAATAATTATGTGAAAACTTTCATTCTCTGTTTGTTTGCATTAGAACATGACCGCTAACTTGTTTCTTTGCCATTTACTTCATTATTATTGTTATTTCAGGTGTGCCTGCATTGATACAAGACACGCACAGAAATCGAGCAGAAAATGGACCTTTGAAATGGATGTTGCTCTTGTTCAGTATATTAACCGCCTTTGCCGTCATCTTGCCATAACGCCAGCCCGACTACACCCCCATGAAGTTTACCTGGATCTTGCAGATACTGCTGACCCCAGAGTCTCCTGCCTGCTGAGTAGGTGTTAAAAGGCCAGAGACCGAGCCCTAAATACTGTTATAGTCTGTACGAAAGAATATTTGACTTCATAATATTCATAGTAATTACTTTTCGGAATGTCTTGCTTTATTTAGCTGTACCGATAGAAAGTCTGCGCCTCCGATTTGCTCTTCTTCAGTCACTAAACACCACTTTAGAAACCTTTTTCCTGCCCCTGGTGGAGTTACGGCAAACGGACATGTACATGCACAGCATTGCATCCTTACTCCAGCTAGCTAAAGGTATGAATGACGTGACATGAATCATTCTAAATCCACTGTCAATAAATACATGTGCTATTTTCCTACATTTGCCTTGTCATTTTTGCCATTTCAGCTTTAGCAATCTACCTCCCTTGTGGTTTGTTATTTATATAAAATATTTAGTAGCGCTTCAGTGTTTTTAAAATTATAGCATAATTTGTATGGATTTAAATTGTTATAGTTACTTAAACCATCTAGATAATTTTATCTTCATGTCAGGTTTTTGGGAAAGAATACAAATGTGCTATTTAGAATGAATTGTAAAGGTGGCCATACACGGGCAGATAAAGCTGCCGATATCGCTCATTTAGACCAATTTGACAGCTTATCTGCCCGTGTATGGGGGCTTCCGACGGGTCTTCCTGATCGATATCTGGCCACGATATCGATCGGGAAGGTTTGCTTTTTACACAACGTACCCGTCGGAGCCCCTTGGTGTATCGTAATTCAATCGTTCGACCATACAGCCGAACTTTCGAATTACCACCGATATAGCCATGCCGTTAGTGGCATATCGGGGAAAGATCCGCTCATTTGGCAATATCGCCAAATGAGCAGATCTTTTGAGTCTATGGCCAGCTTAAGGCATGGTCCTAGAACCCTGGAACGATATGGCAGGGGTTCTAGCTGTGCGTGATTTTGTTTTTTTACCTTTTGTTTTAGGCTTAATCTTTTATGATACAAAAGTGAACGTGATGAACCGGATATTAAACGCTACAGTGCAGAGGACAGCAGATCATGCAGCCCCAGAGATCACGCTGGACCCACTAGAAATTGTAGGAGGTCAGTAAAATATTACCAGTCTTTGGGAAAACATGGAAAGTCAAAGTAATATATTAAAGTTCCTAAAACTTTCTGAAAGTGTTGCAATAATGTGGAATTCCAAAACCTGCGAAAATGTGTACGATTGATGCTAGACAGAGCACAAGCAAGTGATACTGACACTAAAAATGTTCCTTTCAAAATATTGTTAACTATAGGTCACGTTAATCATTTTTTTGCTGATAGTTCTACTTTTGTGACTTGAGGTTCCTAAACCTGACTGTTTTGCCAACCTGACTGTCCCTTCTCAACCTGTCAGTTAGAGATTCTAATGCTAACGGACTCCTGCTGCACAAATATGGCAGCCTCCTCATACAGGAAAATTGCGTAGGAAAGTTAATGTAAAAGCATCAGGCTAATACTTTTACGGCAAAATTATAAATAGCACTCAAAGATAATGATATCTTTGTATAATAATGTTATGACAGATATTAAAAAAAAAGTTTATTTTCTGGTGTCAGTATCTATTTAAGGCAAATGGTGGCCATACCAAACATTAAAACATTTTCACTGTCTGTAAATAACTTTTTAGTGAAAAACTATACCGTGTTTTTGAAAACTATGATTTAAGTTTAAGCCCATAGCAGGTATGGGATCCATTATCTGGACACCAGGTATCCCGAAAGCTCTGAATTATGGAAAGACCGTCCCCCATAGACTCAAGTTCAAGCATATAATGTAGCAAAGCAATGCAGTTCTTGGTGGATGATCTTTAAGACACAAAAGATATTTATTTTATGTTGGCACTCTAAAAATACATATTATTAATAATAATATTCACGCTCACAGCAAAACAAATGTGTTTTATTCTTTTTTCCTTCACTAACAGGAGAGATTCGTACGTCAGAAAACTCGTACTTTTGCCAGGCAGCGCGTCAGTTGGCGTGCATCCCTTCCTCACAACTGTGTGTCAAACTGGCTAGTGGAGGAGACCCCACGTTTGCATTCAACATCCGCTTTACAGGAGAGGAGGTGCACGGGACAAGTGAGTAGCCCACTTTGCAAATAAATAGTTTTCACATGTGTATTTAGGGAAGGAAAAAAAAAATCTGTGCGTTTTTGATTAATGGGTAATACATGAATGTTGTAATTCATTATAGGAATTCACATTTCATTCTTCATAAAGGATCATTCATTTGTAATGTTTCTTTTGCTGGTCTGCAGGTGGCTCATTCCGTCATTTTCTCTGGCAAGTGTGTAAAGAACTTCAGAGCTCCTCGCTGTCCCTTCTGCTGCTCTGCCCCAGCTCTGCGGTTAATAAGAATAAGGTGCAGGTCGTTTTACACAAACACGCACAACATTCACTGATTGTTTTCATAAGAAAGCTTTTTTATTAGATGTTGCCGTAAGGATTTCGGTTCAGTCTCTGTTTTACACAGCTTTGTATTCTACCTTAAAGGAGAAGGAAAGGCTAAAATTAAGTAAGCTTTATTAGAAACGTCTCTATATAAATACACCAGTAAACCCTCAACGTAATGCTGCTAAGAGTCCTCAAAAGAAAAGAAACACTGCATTTCTTTGCTTCTATTGTGTACACATGGACTTCTGTATCAGACATCCTGTTTTCAGCTTAATCCTCCAGGGCTAGGGCTTGAGCATGCTCAGTTTGCTCCTCTCTCCCTTTGAGCCCAGAGCTATCAGTGATCAGGGAGAGACTCAGGCAGAAAGTGATATCACACCAAGCTAATATGGCAGCTGCTATCCTAAACAAACAGAGAGAGCTTCTAGAGTTTTTTGCTCAGGTATGGTAAAGCATTCTGCATAATAAATATAGTGTTATACCTTGCACTATTGTGGCTAATCTATTGCCAATAAACTGCCTTGGTAGCTTTCCTTCTCCTTTAAACATAAGCAAGAGAGACTATAAAGTCATAAAACAAGATAATATATATGCGTATGTTTCAATACATGGCAGTAACAGATATGTGACAATAACTGTGCATATATATTAAGCACTCTGAAGACATTATAACGCCGCTGTTTTTTTTTTCATAGGGAAAATACCTTTTAACGCCAAGTCCCATAACATATGCAGAAGAGCAGTTGCTCCATTTCTTTGGCCAGCTGCTGGGAATAGCTATCAGAGCTGACGTTCCACTTCCTCTGGATCTGCTTCCCTGCTTCTGGAAAATGCTAGTAGGGGAACCTTTGGACCCTGAAACTGATCTTTATGAAGCGGATATTCTTACCCACAATTACATCAAGATGTTTGAAAATGTAAATGAGCTTTTGTTCTTTTGTAAACTACAAGCAAACTGCAGTGTTATTGTAATTTTTAGGGATTTTATTCATTAAAAAAGGACATCTCTCGTGTGTTTGGAGTTGCTACACAAATTATAATAGCATGATAATGTCAAAACTTATAATTACAGAATGAGTTTTGTCTGAATAATAGTTTTTAATTCTTTCCTTACTTTTATAGGTAAATGATGAGTCGGAGCTGGAAGCTCTTTGTGCTGAAATTGCCTCTCAGTATCTTCCTACCGAAAGTCCCGATTCTCCTCATAAACCAGCCTGCAAATTTACTTACTTGACAATGACTGGAGAAGAAGTGGAACTGTGCCCCAAGGGAAGACACATTTCTGTAGTGTGAGTGCAAAGACACTGCATGTTTTTCTGTTAATCTTGATTGATGAGAAGATGGTTATTTAAGGGATTACGTCTCTCTAGGTTTACTATATGTTAAAGGAGAAGGAAAGTCTGTTTGCACTTGGGGGTGCCAAATGTTAGTGATTGTATTAACTTACCTGAAACCCCGGGCCGGTGCTCCTATCGGCAGAAAAATGCACCGGCCCGGGGTTATACCTGTGAGCACCACGGAGCGATCCTCTTCCTGCTTCCTCGTTCTTAACTAAAAAGTCGGCTATTTTGTTCGACTGCACATGCCTTTGCCTGGGGAAATTTGAAGACGGAAGAAGCTCTCTCTGTGCCGGTGCAGTTTTCTGCTGATAGGAGCACCGGCCCGGGGGTTCAGGTAAGTCAATACAATCACTTGGGGTGCCTAACATTTGGCACCCCCAAGTGCAAACAGACTTTCCTTCTCCTTTAAAGGAGTAGATCACATATACAGGAAATGTTTAACATGTTGTAGATGGTGACATTCTCAGGCAATTTCCATGTGGTTTTCAATTTTTATTTTTACAGTTTTTTCTTATCTATGTTAAGCAGCTATCTGGTTTGGTCCAATTTACCATAGCAACCAGACAGGGGTTTGAACAGGAGAGGGCATGGATAAAAACATAAGTAATGAGTAACAATAATAATATGATTGTAGATTTGTGAAGCAGTAGGGTTTTTTTTTTAACTTCCAGGTTCAGTGACCTTGCTGAAAGCTACAAACCAGCAGAATTAAAATAAAATAATTGAATAATAGGACATTCTCTAACATGCTAAAAGATAACATAAAGGTTATCCGCCCCTTTAAGTTAAATACACCCAAAACACAACTTATATATAATGCCCCACATGGTAAAATAAATGCAGTGGGATTTCCAGGTCTTTTGGAGCTGCTGCTCCGCCAGTGCTTCTCACATTCTCTCTTTGCCTGTGTTTCATTTTGTAGCTGGGAAAACAAAGATATATATGCGATGGCAATCTGCAATCTTCGCATGTGTGAGTTGAAGAACCAGGAGTGTATGAGCGCAGTTAGAGCTGGTCTGGGCTCCATCATTCCTCTGCAGCTCCTCACCACTTTGTCTGCTCTGGAGATGGAGCTAAGGACATGTGGCCTACCGTATATTAATTTGGAATTCTTAAAGGTATAGTAGCACCAGAAGGCCTGATATTTTAGCTTTGTGTGGTCTTGAGATATATGATACAGCTGTTTGCTGCATTGCTCGTATCTGTAAAAAGCAACCACGGATGTAGTTCCACCACCTTCATTGCAACCTTTCTCTGGTCCCTGACAGGCTCACACCATGTATCAAGTGGGTCTGATGGAGACAGATCAGCACATTGAGTATTTTTGGTCTGCCTTAGAAATGTTCACTCAGGAAGAACTTTGCAAATTCATAAAATTCGCCTGCAATCAGGAACGCATTCCCTTTACATGTCCATGCAAAGATGGAGGGCCGGACACAGCTCACGTTCCACCTTATCCTATGAAAATAGCACCACCTGATGGAGCAACAGGTAAAGAACTGGCCCTGCCACTTGCTTTTGATTTGAGTCGATATAAAAAGTAATTTTGCATACTGAGTAAAGAAATGGCTTCAGTTACTTCATAAAACCTAAATGTTTTCATGTAGTGTTTCCAGATCTTGGATTGTGACGCTCAGGAGAGGCACTGTTACTTGTATCTGTTCCATGCAGGTTACTGCTCAATTGAACAGGGAGCAATTCTTATTGTCAAACTGTCCACCTAACTCCCAATATAATGCCCAGAATTGGTGTGTGTCCCAATAGTCAGGTTAGATGTTTGAGATATTTTTCTAATAAAGTTGAGAATACAGTCAAAGTAGGGGGAGTCCAAATAGCCAGTCCACACAGGGCAAAATAGGTTCTGGGATTTCACCCTGGCTCCCAGGCCACTCTCAAAAATTGATTAAGCCTGTGAACCATTGATTATAAAAGTCAAAATTCTTTTTAGTAAGTTGACAAGATAACAAATTGGTACATACTGACCCTCAACTGATCCACCTTACGCGTTTCATACCCTCTGGTCATAGGTGTCTATTCTCAACAAATAAACCCTTGTTTCTTTCCAGGCTCCCCAGACTCCAGGTACATCCGTGTGGAGACCTGTATGTTCATGATCAAGCTTCCACAATACTCCTCTTTAGAAATGATGCTGGAGAAACTGAGATACGCCATTCACTACAGGGAAGACCCACTCAGCGGCTGATCTCTACCTTTGCAGCAGAAAAGGAAGCCCCAGATGCAGCTCAGTTGGGACCATCCATTGCTCATAAACACATTAGTCACATGAGCAGAACCTGGAGAACTCCAATCCAGTTTTTGTTTTCCTTTGATTTTTGTTTTGCCCAGATCCGCACACTTATCCTTTGTATTTGCTGAGTCTTGGTGGGTTACTTGCCTTGTCTGTGAATTGTTTGTAGAAAACATGTAGTATTGGTTGGTTGTGTGATGATGAGCGCCCTTTACATGCTGAAGGAGGACCCTACAAACTCATTCTGCATCTAAAGGTTTACTAAGTAATTACTCTGGCTGGGGAGCAAAGGACTTTGGGGTTCATGTAAATAGGATTACATCTTTCAATATACATATAAATTATTTCCAGAGATGTAATACACTGGATAAAGATAATAATTGTTATATTTTTTATTTGAATTATTACAAAAAATAATAACGTTTAATTTATGAGGGTTATTAAAAGCACTGGATTGTGTTGGTTTCAGACACTCCCATATTCCGTCAGCTCAAAGGAATTCCCAAGAAACTCAGTACGGACTTTTCTCACTATTTAGGAAGACAGCACTGAGATGCACATTTTTGTAAAAAAAAACAACTTATTTTTATTTATTTATTTATTGTTTGTTTCTTTTTTCAAATTTACTTTTCATCTCGGTCATTCAGGCTGTATTGGGTCCAGTAGATAGGAAAAAAAAATCAGCAAAATTCACTGAAGAACTTGAATTAATGGCCTTACAGTGACGATTGTATGGTGTTGTGTAACTGGCGGATGTGCTGTATCCAGGCATCGAGGGATCAGACCATATGAAGTGTGCGCTAAACACTATGATGTGGATCATTTATGGCAATATTGGTGCAGACAGGTATGGGAAACAGACCAGAAGCTTTGCTTTTTAGTGTTGATACACTAGCAAAGTAAATCAGGTGGCATTTAAGTGGTTTCAGATGTTTCAAACTGGATTCTCCATCTTTAACGATATGATATGCATAGTTCCTAAACTTTTCTTCCTCCGATACATTGAATTCTACACTAGACAAGTATTTTCAATACTTACTAACCATTGACTCGGCACAATCCGCTTATTCATCAGAGAAACAGTCAGATCCAGTATAGTGGGGTGTGTGTGCAACACAAGTCAAATAACCAAATGGAAAGATATTGAAGTGAAAACCAGTTGTGGGAATGTCCGCAGATGACCTTAAGTGGAAGTGTGAGACTTTGGGATCAAGGTTTCTCTTGAGCGTTGCATTTGCTTTGCATGTGAATACAGCTTTTGCCATGGATCTGTTTAGCTTCTTGTACAGGTACCATAGCAAGGAAAAGGAATGACAGCCACCCACAGATCCCACAGGCAAGGCAAGGTAAAAGAACTAGCTGCAGGTACAAGACAAACGTCATCTCCAGTGGCAATATTTGTGATCCTGGCCCTAATTTGAACATCTTGTTTCCACCACAGCAACGTCTGCTTCTTGCGATCCCAAGACAGAAATATGTGTTTAAAATCTGTTCCGTGAGAACCCGACACTCCACAAAGACTTAATCAAAGTCCTGCAGATAAATGCCTTCTGGTAGGACCTTCTCTTGTGTCCCTCTGCTGTACAGATTATTACAGGAGTAGCTTCAATGGAAAAATGTCTGAAAAAGTCACCATGTAGGGTTCCTTCTGTGAAGGCAGGTTGCTGATTGGCCGGCTTGTGAGCTGCAGTGTAGGGCAGGAGTACTGGTATCTGGGAGCCAAAAAGGGCAACCTACCCATGTATATGCTTGCTACCAATGCCTTTTACTTAATAGACTGTTTGACCTGCACATCAAATCTACTTTTTTGTATTTTGTTTGAAGGCTATGCAGGTGTGTTAGGACATAGGAAATCAAGTCTCGTGCAGTGGAACAAGCTGCTGCCTCTGCTTTGTGCTTTCTTCTATTGTAATATTCCTCTCCTGACGGAACAAGTATGGAACAAACGGATACAAAATGAGGATTTACTAGTTAGGGAATCTTGGCATTGTTTTTATTTTGTTGTTAATGATAATATAAAACTGCTTTCATTTAAATGGAAAAAGATTTCTGGGAAATGTGTCCTTGGGCATCAGCGCAGGACGTGGCGTTTCTCTTTTAGTTAGAGGAATTCTAGGCACGGGGCCACCTATTCTCCTCTAATCTTGCCAAAGGCTTGGATTCTGGATTAAAGTAGAAACCCGTAGAGATTGGAGTCTATATCTGTTTTCTAATGGATTATACCTGGTACATCAGAATGTACATTGCAAGGCTAAAACCAAGTATGTCAAGGGATGATAAACAATTCTTTCCCTTCATATGAAGAATGTGGCCCCATCTGCTAC
Organism: Xenopus petersii; assembly: GCA_038501925.1. NCBI lineage: Eukaryota > Metazoa > Chordata > Amphibia > Anura > Pipidae > Xenopus > Xenopus petersii. The sequence continues at coordinate 156,417,173 of CM076673.1, read as the reverse complement.
ACTTATTAAAGATGCTGGCACATCTGCAAAAACGTAAGGTTTCCCCTGTCTGGTTATTATGCGGCGCCCATAGGAAATGGCGCAGCAGGAGAAGCACTTCAAGCCACTTTAGTCAACTGGTAAAGTGCAACATATCTACATGTTGGCCCTAAAAGTGCTGTACAGTTGATGTATATTTAATACAGTTATCCATAGTTGCATTTAACTAAACCTTTTACTCAATGCAGTTTCCCTTGTCTGTATTGGTATTTAACACACTGCTGTGTAAATGAAGCCAACTACATAAGGACAAATGTGTCATAAGAAGATGAATTAAAAAAAAAATCTGATTTTGAATGTCATAAGGCTCTTGTGGTGTTTTCCTCTGGGAAGGATGGTCAGTGTTACACAGTACAACATACAGCACCATTTTTGTGTATTTCTAGATATAACACAATAAGGCATTCAGAGTGTCACCCAAAGCTTTGCGTATATACTCGAGTATAAGCCGACCCGAGTATAAGACGAGGTACCTAATTTTACCTACGAAAACTGGGAAAACTTATTGAGTCTAGTATAAGCCTAGACACAACTACAGCCCTGTCTCCCAGCAGCGCAAATTCTGCCAAAGCGACCCCCCCCCAGCGATCAACCGGACTTCTTTGCGAAGTTGATGGTGACAGAGAATTGCCAAACAGATTACTCTGTGCATTGTCCCACTACCATGTGCAGAGGGTGCTGTGTGATATTGCAGTCACTGTTATTCTTTCATATAACCAACAGATGGCGCTGTGTGATATTGCAGTCACTGTTATTATTTCATATAACCAACAGAGGGCATTGTGGGATATTGCAGTCTCTCCCCAAGTGTACTGTTGGTATAGGAATGATTAAAAGTGACTGCAATCTCAGCTACTGCCCGCTGACCCAAGTATAAACCGAGGTAGACTTTTTCAGCACATTTTGGATGCTGAAAAACTCGGTTTATACTCGAGTACGGTAGTTGTGTTCAGAATAATAGTGTATATAAAAAAGTGAATAAAGCTCAAAATCCTTACAATACATACACATTGGGAACACTGCACATTCTATTCCATATCAAAACATGAAGAAACAGGAATCACATTTGTGTTATTCCTTTACAGAAAGTGCAGAAAAGGGAATATTAGGCTGTTCCAAAAAAAATAGCAGTGTCTTGATTTTTCTTTACAAACTCAACTGTTACTGTATCAACTGAAAAATGTAAACGAAAAACGAATATTTAGTTATCAGTGTTTCTAAGAACTGCTGCACATCTGTGTTACATTGAGTCCACCAACTTCTGGCACCTGTAACATTCCACAATTCTTCTGCATTTCTTGGTTTTGCCTCAGAAACAGCTTTTTTTGATGTCACCCCACACATTTTCTATTGGATTAAGGTCCGGGGATTGGGCTGGCCACTCCATAATGTCAATCTTGTTGGTCTGGAACCAAAGATGTTGCTCATTTACTGGTGTGTTTGGGGTCATTGTCTTGTTGAAACCCCCATTTCATGGGCATTTCCTCTTCATCATAAGGCAACATGATCTCTTCAAGTGTTTTGATGTATTGAAACTGATCCATGATCCCTGGTATGTGATAAATAGACCCAACACCACAGTATGAGAAACATCCCCATATCATGATGCTTGTGCCACCATGCTTCTTTGGCAAACTGTAACCTCTTCAGCATGACTTTTTTTCAACACTGGGACTTTGCGGGGGCTTCTTGCTGATAGCTTGGCTTTACATAGGCATCTTCTAATTATAACAGTATCACAGGTAACTTTACATCTTCTTTGATCTTCCTGGAGCTGATCATTGGCTGAGTCTTTGCCATTTTGGCTATTCTTCTATCCATTCTAATGGTAGTTTTCCATTTTCTTCCACATCTTTCAGGTTTTGGCCATTTTAAAGCATTTCAGATCATTTGAGCTGAGCAGCCTATCATGTTTCTGCACTTCTTTATGTTTTCCCCTCTCCAATCAACTTTTTAATCAAAGTACGCTGTTCTTCTGAACAAGGTCGAACAACCCATTTTACTCTGATTTTCAGAGAACTTCACTAGCATGCACAACATTTGCTGCTTCCTTCCTTACAGGGCATGTAAAGGCAAAAAAAAATAAAACCCCATTTTTTACTTTCTTTAATGAAAAAGAAATCTCCAATATACTTTAATTAAAAAATGTGTACCGTTTTTATAAGAAACCTGACTGTATGCAGTGCAATTCTCCCTTCATTTACTGCTGTGGATAGGAATTGTCAGACGGTCCCTAACTGCTGAGCAGGGAAACGATCATATTTAAGAACAGCAGGGGGAGCACCCGCCTTACTTTCCAGCCGTTCAGAACTCAAGCAGCTTTGTTTCCCTGTAGAGCAGTCTGCGACTGTATAGAGATTTGTATTGGATTTTATTTTTGCCTTTAAATCCCCTTTAATGTTTCCAACTCCAGCTACATGGACAAAGATCATGGAGCCAGATTTAAACAGATAAACTGGGATTCTATTTGTAGGATTATTTTGCTGCTGCCACTGGTTCTGCAGAGTTGGAGAAAGTTTGTATTAAACAATACAAAAACTATAAAATCCACATTGATTACATGACAACACAGGACCCAGTGCAGTCTGTATATTCTCATTATTAATCAGTCTTGCTGTATCGGCTTCTGGCAGAAATTATTTGACTTGTGCTGTTTTGATCATTTATGACAATCCCTAAGCAGCCCAGACCTCACTGAGCATGTGCACAGTCTTAGTCTTGCAAAGATGTTTAACAAAGTTACAAGATGGTGACCCCCTGTAGCCAACTTTAAAAGCATAAATTATTTGTTTAATTAGGCTTGTGGTGCAGTAAGTTCATGTTTATGTTTAGTATACAAAATACAGCATTTCTAGCCTTATTCTATTTCAGACTTTCCTTGTCCTTTAAATAAGGGACATAATTGACACCTGTTTTTTCACAGAATGAATGACTCACTAATTCACACTGCTATTATTTTGTACAAGCCTCATTTAATGATTCAATTACACAGAATCAGCAGAAGAAGAATAGACAATTATTTCCCTTTTCTTAACTTTCTGTAAAGGAATAACACAAATTTGATACATTTTTCTTCATGTTTTGAGCTTTATTCATTTTTTTAAACACACAACTGTATCAATATGCAAAGCTTTGGGTGACACTGAATGCCTTATTGTGTTAAATTTAGAAACATACAAAAATATGCTGTAAAAATGTAGAGTAATCCTATCCTGCATTTGATTCCAGTTACAAATATGGCCATTTTATACAGTATATCGTATTTATATCTATTTTATCTAATCATCTATCTTTGTATCCATATACTTTTTCTAGATATACATGCTGACAGACATATTCTGTGCTTCCTGCATCTAAGAGCCCTACTGTTGCTTGGTGTTATCATCCCCTTGTTTACACAAGTCTTCTGCTGAAAAGAATTCCAGATTATTTAAATGGACACAGGGAACTGTCACTGATATAAAAATCCCATAGACTGCAATGGATGGTTAAAGGGATTCTGCTCTGAAATCAGATTTTTTAAAAGATCCAAACAGATTTTTTTTAAAAATATATATTTAATTTTGAAATCTGACATGGGGTTAGACATGTTGTTGGTTTTTCAGGTGCCCCTAGCCATGTGACTAGTGCTCTGATAAACTTTACTGTGATATCGCCCCCCCTAGAACAATGGCAAGACAACGATTTAGCAGCTCCATGACACCTCTGCTGAATGAATCAGCTGCCTGTGGGAACATTATATACAATGATAGGCAATCATTTCCAACACCCCAGACCCTCCACCCCCCCAAAAAAAAGCAGGTTTCCTGAAGGCTGGAGAAGATTTTCAGCAATGTAGACATCAAAATGAAGTCAGAAATTATCTGCACTGCTAAACATACTCTCATGCCCCATCTAGTGGTAGACATGAGAATAGCACCCAAAAAGAAACCCTGCTTTGCTATTTCAGGTATGGGACCTGGTATCCAGAATGCTCAAGACCTGGGGTTTTCCGGATAAGGGATATTTCTGTCATTTAAATCTTCATGCCTTAAA